>CP136066.1:7551783-8751783 GCA_032622095.1 Siphonodentalium dalli
AAAATTAAGTCTGAGTCATTTGACACTGTATTTGAGACACTTTCACTTTGAGAATTGTGGCCGGCAGTTTCACTGTCACTGTGCGTTCACAAGTTGAAGTTCCACTTGCAGTCGATTCGAAACGATCAGCCTCACACATCCAGCGTCTAGTTGTGCTTTTTGGAATATTCTCACTCAGTGGGTCCTCCAAGTATCGTTTATAATGTTTAAGTTTGTCCTTCGACATAACGAGGAGAATGATTCGTTACTAGCTTCGAAAACAAAATGAAAATTTATACCGCCAAAAACATTGGAACTGACGGAAGTGAAGAGTGGAGGTCGTCGATCGATAACTGAGAATTAGCGAAACGGACAATTAAAAACGAACATGTTTAAAGCAGTTCATATTAGTATCATATAATGTATACATGACACCCATTAAATAATCAACCAACCAACTAGTTATATAATTCATGAAATATCAGTTTTTTTTATTTTCGTGATTGCGTAATGGCGATTTCGGACAGTAATTTATGCGCGGTTCGTTTCGTTTATGTTTTGAACTCGTGTACTCTTTTTTCTGGATTAAATTAGAGTAATATTAACAATTATTAATTGGGAAACTGTAATAGCTAGGCCTACCACGGTAAACAAACAAAGGGAGACATTTTACCTTCACCACACAATACATGGACATTTACCTGTTTACAAACACATTATTAAAGTAAACACATTATTAAAGTAACTTTTACCATGGTAGACCACAATAAGTGGAAAATTACCATGGTAGAATTCTGGTGAAAACTCAGTAACTAAGATGACTTCATGAGACCACATTGACGTTACTTTTATCATGGTAGAACATAGTATAGGTGGTAATTTCACAATGGCATTCTACACTATATATGGGGAAAATACAGTGGCAGCAGTCTGACCGTGATAACTGGAGTACCTGGAAAGTTTACTATGGTAGTATGCTGTGTTAAATACTCATAATAGAGTATAGGCCTACGGTACCTTGTTATATGGTATTATACTGTGGAAGCATATATTATAGTCAAATGTAAAATATAGCTATGTAAGTTAATATATATACCGAGGTAATTCCAGAAATATTGAGATATACCAAGGTATATTTTGACTTACCGAGGTATACCTATGTAAGTTAATATATATACCGAGGTAAGTCCAGATATACCGAGATATACCAAGGTATATTTGGACTTACCGAGGTATACCAATGTAAGTTAATATATATACCGAGGTAAGTCCAGATATACCGAGATATACCAAGGTATATTTTGACTTACCGAGGTATATTTTGACTTACCAAGGTATATTTTGACTTACCAAGGTATATCTTGACTTACCTAGGTATATATTTGTTTACCTCGGTATATCTTGGTAAACTTACCAAGGTAAATCACATATTACCATGGTATCACCTAGGTATATATTGGTTTACCGAGGTAATACTTGGTTTACCGAGGTAATACTTGGTTTACCGAGGTATATATTGATTTACCTTGGTAAAACCTTGGTAATATCTAGGTTTACCATGGTACATTTTTATATGGGTACTCTATTTCGAAATTGCTTTACTCCTCCTTCCGTGAACCGATTCTCACCATGCGACCAGCAAACTAACCGGACAATAGCTCGCAAATGATGAGTGTATCAATTGATCCAAAATGTGAACGTTTTATTTTCTAAAAAGCGAGGATTCCAATATAAAATTAACTATTCGAGCTGGATTCGTGAATATACGCTCGTACTTAGGTATGCCATTGAGGAGATTCGTGTGTACTCCTTTGTCAGATAACAAAACAGTTGTCACCCTTGTTTTCCTGAGATACGGTGATTTGTCGCCGCTCTCGACCTGGAATGTCACCATCGGGCCTGGCAGCCCTCGGGTAACATTCCATGTCTCGAGAGGGCGACAAATCCCCGTGTCTCCCTCAATCGCTGGCGAGAACTGTATATTGTTTTGCGTGTAGTTCAACAACCTTGTTGAACTCATTATCTGAATATTTCCCCCAATAAATAGGACTCCTTCTGTAATTGTATTAGTTGCCATCTAAATATGTTGATCAATCACCGAACAGAATATAGTGTAATACACAGACGGCATATTTACAAATAGCTCTCTTATATAGTATATAGTTTCCTCTCACATGAACTGCGGGTGATTCGAACCGTGTCTGTAGCATTGCGACCTCTGTCCTCTGACTTCTCGAAAAGTAAAGATGAATAAACACACAACGTAACATGCAAATGCATTTATTTTATCATCATGCTATGTTGTCATTACACTTAATAAGTGTATGTATGTAGGGTGTGTAGTTTTTATGTTTTCATCACACATTAGAATATAATAATGTTGGGTGTTTTTGCTGACTTCTCAGTTCTCTTTCGTCTCACTTGCAGTAGAATATGTAAGACACAGGACGATTATCGTGTATGTTTAAGGATATTGGCTGCGAACACACGTACGACAGTAGCGATGGCATAGTAGGAGTGACAATTTATTATGGTGGAGTTTGGTGACAATTGGTTGTCATAATTAATATGCCATAGCAAGCCATGTCGCCCTCTGAAAATTCGCACAATGAGTCTACCAAGCTCTACCAGTGACGGTCGATTTCTCAAGGATGTATCTACCTGAATGTCTTGTCGGTGTTGATCTATACTCAACACGCAGTGTTATATTTTGCATGCTAACACACAAGTCCACTTGATAACTTGATGAATAACCCATCTCAACAACCATGATTGTTCTTACTAATGAAATTAATCTAAGTAGATAAACATGCATGCATTGAGATCATATAAAAAAACGTACCACACTAATGATATATATGTGAGTCAATGAGGAATTGCCACCAGGCCACGGTCAAGCACAATTATGGACGATATATCGTGCAATTATATATATCGTCGTGAATACAATTTAGCAAAACGTAATGAGTAGAGATCACCATTGGTGAAAAGCAATGGTTAATTGGTCCAGTCGACTCATGGTGCGGAAAATCAGCGGGCGACATGGATAGCTATGGCACATAATTATGACGGACCAATTGTCACCAAGCTCCACCATAATAAATTGTCACACCTACTATGCCATCGCTACTGTGGTACGAGTGTCCGCAGCCATTGTTCCCGAACGTATCATTTACAGGCGTCATATAAAATTAGTTATCACATAATTAGCCACTGAATTCGGCCTCACAAACGTACGTGTATTATCAGCACGTGCGGTGACGTAAGAGCTTAGCGCAATGATATCGATCAGTGTTAATATTATGTTAATTATGAAATTTAATTTGTTTTTGGGTTTTTTAGTGTTGACACTGAGATAAACATAGTTGATAAGGGTGGTTGAACAAGTTACCATGAAAGGACATAATTATTTAAAATTGAACTATATTTGTTCTTGAAAGTGGTTTTACTTCCACTTTGGTTTTAATAAAGAAATCAATATTAATTTTGTTAAACCACAGCCGTTTGAAGATAATTGTTCTTTGCTAAAATGTGATTATGTGATAACATGGATAACAAATTCGTCGCAATTCTATTCGAAATTTATTAAATCTACTAAATTCGATTCGAGCTTCGCTAAAGATCGGATCGAATCGAATTTAGTGCACGCAGTAATTACATTTCGTATAAAGTGCGAGTCACTAGAGATCCTCTATATAGCTGCAAGTGTTAAATTATTAGCCTGAAATAGAACCCACATATTTTATCCTTCTACATTAGACAACAGTCAGTTGAGTTCTCTTCACATTGGTTGAAGCTTCTTCACCCGGTATATTCTCCCTGTGGTTGTCGCACTGAGCTGGGCGCCGGTTCTCAGACCGTACTTGTAGCAGCTATTTGCCAGTACTATGAATCCGACGCATTTGGTGTCCCGCATGCAGATTGCAGTGCAGTCCTCTTCCACGAACACGTCGCGAATCGACCCCAAGTACTTCAGATCATCTCGGGTTTGAACAGCTGGAAATGCCTCCTCGGCGAGCAAGAGGTATTCTGAAATAAATAAATCCACATTTTATACACTACTTTGGGAGTGGGTTTGAGAATGCTAATGAATTTACAAACAACTTATTACATTAGGTGGGACGTGAACGTTGAGTGTAATGATTACGTCACAGCACGCGGCACCACGGTATAAATTTCCTAATATTTAACGATATTTCTAACTGAAAATGAAAGTTTATTGATACTTTCATCGAAATGTGAGTATAATTATGTCAGTTTTCCTGGCACAATTTCACTGTTTAACAATTTCATGACGGCGGGAGCTGCGCAGCTGCAGCATTAAATATACTTTGCCAGTACATTTGATAAAATATACTCCCATAGGGAGCCTCGCATGTATACCATGATGCACTGGCTTACAAGGTCAAAGTTAAATTGTTTGGTCAATATATGATATGCCCTTATATATGCTAGGCTACCTGTGGGAGACTCACATGTGTAAGGCAATATATTGACACAGGGTTTTCGCAACATTTTAGGAAGATCTAGCTATGGAAGGGTTAAAAGGCATCGTCCAGATTAAAATCCTGTTTTAAATCACTCGGCGTTTGGAAGATTTTAATTTGGCGCGATGACTTTAAACTGTAATTACAGTGGAGGGGATCATATTCACCAGCCCGGGTGTTGTGTATTCACTATGTAGTTTATCTCCTATATATTTTGAGACTTCCGTAAATAAATATATATGTGTGTGTGTGTGTGTGTGTGTGTGTACGTTATAGAATCGAAAACGGCTGGTCAGATCGAGCTCAAACTTCCTATATAAGTGTAAAAAAAACACGGGAATGGCCGTCGTCGCGTTTTGGACAAGCTCTGAGCACTCATTCTCCACTCCCAATCATCAAAATCATCGCAAACGGCACTGCGGTGGTTAAGGCAGGCACGATCTTTATATTGACCATATTTGGAGTTGTTAACCGACCAACGCTCTTTATTATCATCGGCGTTGCTAAACGCTCGCACGTGCCTACGAAACTACGGACGCAAAACGCAAAATGCATTTATCTTGATTAAAAAGGCAGAATTAACGTGTTGTGTGATTCTTATGTCTGTCGTTCCTAGGAATGCGGACATTTTTCAATCATACCTCTTTTAGGGACGGGTACTGCGTGTTGTGTGAAAACAAAAAATGCGTGTTGTGTGATTCTTATGTCTGTCATTCCTAGGAACGGGGGAAATTTTCATCGGGTCAGTTTTTCCGCCCGATGTACGTTAAATCATACCTCTTTTAGGGGCGGGTACTGCGTGTTGTGTGATTCTTATGTCTTCTTCACCTTGAAACGGGTACCCACAAATTTTATATATGTTGCTACCTACGGGAAGTGTCATGGACGGGTTAAATTGTGACCCCGACCTGACCTTGACCTTGAAAATGATCAATTCAAGGTAAAAATCGGGAAAAATGCACAATTATCTCATGTTATAAACAAAAAATTAATATTAACTCATTGAAAAACAAAAAATTAAATTAAAAAATTAATTAAAAAAAATAATTAAAAAAAATAATTAAAAAAATTAATTAAAAAAATAAAAAATTGTCATGTTTCTGACGAACGCCGCCAGTGGCGGGTTAACATGCTAGTCTACTATATATTTTGAGAATTCGTATATAAATATATATGTATATATGTGTGTATGTGTGTTTATACTTTATAGAATCGAAAACGCCTGCACCGATTGAGACCAAACTTCCTATCTAAGGGTAAAATCCCACGGGAATGGTGGACGTCGCATTTTGGACAAGCTCTGAGCACTCATTCTCCACTCCCAATAATCAAAATCACCGCAAACGGCACTGCGGGGGTTAATAGCGTTGATAGTTAAAGAGCGTTCCTATCCGCAGTGTACATGTAGTTGATAAAGAGCGTATGTGCGTAATGTGATTCTTACGTCTGGGTTTTCGCTATCGATTCACGACCGATCCAAGAGGCGTAACTCTACATTTTGTTATATCTGTATGACGGGATCTACATGACTGGACTTCCACGAATCTTCGGATGGCCCCCAAGCACTAAATACACACACTGCTTTCGGGTGGCCCCCACACCGTGAATGTGAGAATATTCCGGTGCCCCCAAGCCGTGAATGCCAACAACAACGACATTGTTGGCATACTTCTTTTTGGGACGGGTACCATAATTTCTCTTGATTAAAATGGCACAATTAACTCATTGAAAAGCAAAAAAAATGTCATGTTTTGGACAAACGCCGCCAGTGGCGGGCTAACCTGCTAGTATATTATATATTTTGGGAAATCTGTCTGTCTGTGTGTGTGTGCCTGTCTGTTCGCGATGGACGGACCTACAGTTGACAGATACGTTGTGTCAATAATTTTGTCCATGCATAATGGGGTTTGTAAATATGTCAGTGCCCCCAGTGTGGGGTTGGCATTAGCTGTACAGTTGACAGATACGTTGTGTCAATAATTTTGTCCATGCATAATGGGGTTAGTAAAGGGTTTTGTCCATGTATACTGGGGTTATAAACATTGAGGGGTTGATAAAGTCCATGCATTGTGAAGTTAAACCATATATTCATTATGAGGTCATAAAGGATTTTGTCCATGTATACTGGTTTTACAAACATTGAGGAGAACATGCATTGTGTCAATAATTTTCTCCATGCATAATGGGATTAGTAAAGGGTTATGTCCATGTATACTGGGGTTATACACATTGAGGGTTGACAAGTCCATGCATTGTGAAGTTAAACCATATGTTCATTATGAGGTCATAAAGGGTTGTGTCCATGTATACTGGGGTTACAAACATTGAGGAGAATATGAGGGGTTGATAAAGTTCATGCATTGTGAAGTTAAAAAAATCAGATTTGAATGAAGTCTCTTACTCAGAGCTAAAATAATAAATTAGACTGATCCATTGCTCATTTGAAGGGGTATTTTCATAATGAGCATACGGCAGCAAGAAATAACTTTCCTGAGATTTATTAATGGATTCCCATTCATTCAGTAGTAGTGTTGTTCAGATCTGATAACTTATTAACTGAACATCCATATATGTTCCGTCACCAGCAAGATTCTAGGGTTCTGACCGGTCAAAGAACCCCTCAATATTTGTTATGTTCCCCTCTTGACATGCGAAACCAAGGGCCTTATGTTTACAGATTACGTCATGCAGAAAAAGACTGTCGGGGTAAATGTTTCTGCATTTTAACAGTTATCATTCTGTTAACACTTAAAAGGCAGAAAACAAAGATTCCGACGGAACATATATGTTATTGTGGTTGATTGACGATAACATGGTCTGACGTTTACAGCATACAACGTATGTTCAACCTCGATGTTTGCGTCTCAGTTGAACATAAATTCCAAGCAGTGAACATCAGACCATGTTTAATACCGTCAATCCACACACAATAACTTATAATATGTGTTTAAAATTGGATTGAAGACAGACGTAAAAGACTGTCTGAGTGGACAAACTAGTGCATCAGCTGTAGAAAATCAGTGTACATGCGCAAATCAATGTTTGGCAAAACCTAACCTTCATGTAGAAAATTAGATGAAAAATAAGAAATTTCTATATATTTCGTCTAACTTTCCAAATAATAGTTTCCATACAAAATTGATTTGTACATGTGCACTGTGATTTTCTACACCTCATGCACTAGTTTGTCCTATCAGACAGTCATTTATTTATGTTTTAAACCAATTTTAAACACAAAGCGCTTTGGTTTAGAGGCTCAAGGTTCCCGGCCCTGTTACAGTTGGAATCAGATTAAGTGGGCATTTAAGCTCGGTTTTAGCGCACCCCGTAGCGAGAACATTGCCACGCATAAGCGCGATTATCCAAAAATATATACACACAGAATGCACCATGTGAACTATTGTTATGGAAAAAGGTTCATCGTGGATTTATGTCAGCCAAAATTTTGTTTTTCACTTTTCAAGTTAGTCAGAATTTAACAACGAACATGAAATTCCAAGAAAAATTATTATTTGTGAACGCTCATCAATAAATAGCCTGTGGGACATGTGTGTTGTGCTCGCTAACTGCGTGCACATATTTTTAATAAGCGCGCTAATATTCGCGTTTAAACAGACCGATTCCATCTGTATTTATGGGGTTTGTCTATTACAGTATACATCCTCTTGACTGCCAATGTATTACAATTTTGCAATTTTGTATTTTATTCGAAGCAATGATCTTTGGGTAACACAAAACCGCCAAAATTACAACTGCTCACAACGGCTTTTATACTTTTAGTCAATAACTCTGTTAATCTAATTTGAACATCTGGATAGAAACTTCTGCCGATTTACTTTCTTTTGCCTAAATACCAGCATCGGTCTGTGATTCTGACATTTCATTCTGCCAGAAATGTGATGTGCAATGTGTAGGATACATTTTGCAAGATAAAATAATCAATGTATTTGTGAATGCGATTAAAAGTAGATTATAAGCCGTTAGTAGATTTGGTGGTTTTGTGTTGCTCGATGGTCATTGCTTCGAATAAAATCCCAATTGTATTGCGCATTTTCGCGCTAATTATTCGCGACGAAAAACGTTGTGTTGTGTGGGCCAATATATCTGGATGGGAGTGTCAACCGTTGACCCAGGGCTTCATCTGCCAATCAGCTGATAGTTACCTGTTCACATGTAACTGAAAGCAATGAAAGTTGCAAATATTATTTCATAACATAAAATTTATATTGAATGTCTCAAAATAACATGTTTTCATATACATTTATAAATGTAATGTCTTTCACATACTAATGATGTCCCAATTTGTGAGAAACTGTACTAATTGCAGATGATTTAATCCATAAATGTCCATTTCCTGGATATAGGTGTGTCCTCCGCAACTTGTGATGAAAACAAATTTGTTTGGTAAACAATCATGTCTAAAACTTCATCACTGACATCAGTCAGAAAAAGTTCCAAGAACTCAATTTCTGTTGAATTCTCATCCAAAGAAAGCTGAGGACCGGTATTATTCCTGTCAAATCCTGGAATTGACGACGAACAACATTTTCTGTCCAGGTATCAGCATGTGTTGTTGATTGTTGAGGTGCGCCACCGTGTCGTTGTTGTTGTTGTTGACTTCTGCTATTCACTATCCGTTGAATAAGAACTCAAGTGCTGTGTTCCCTCAGGTATTATCACTGCAAGTACTAATACTCTCTACTTCATAACGGAGTCCATCGGAGTCGCTATTTTTATCATCGTCAGATTCATTTTCTTCTGAGTCCGATAAACTGTCATCTAAGTCAGAATAATCTAGTATTTCAACCGGAATTATTTTCTTTCTCTGCCGCAAGATGGCATATAGCATCCGCAGAAACTCAGGTGAACTAAACCAGGTGTATCATGAGAAAAAACATTGAAAAATTACCGATAAAAACGTATACATCATTTTCTATGGAGGCCGCCATTGTTGTTACCCGGATGTGCATGAAACGGAAGCGGTGCGTAAAAATATTGTTCCGTCACCGGTTCAATCTCTTCTGATTGGTCGATGGACAAAAATCGGGAACAGACGGAAATTAACGGAAATTATGATGGTTTCATGGTGTTGTCCATTATAAAAAAAAGATGGACAGATCAGCTTATGGACAAATCCGACCATGGACAAAACATTGTGGGGTTATTTTAAAAAACATATTTTTTGACCCCACAAAGCTCTTGTCAGAAGTCTCAGACATATGTATTGTGGGATTAACCACACAATACGTAAAAAAAACCCCACAATGCAGCAATGGACAGACAAATAACTTCACAGTGTACCTCCGGTAAGGACTCGAGAACGGCCGAGCCGATTTCGATGAAACTTGGTATTTGGGGGTACTTTCGGTCGGGGAGTGGCATGGGCCTATTAATTTGCCCGTTCGACGTGACCTTGACCTTGAAATCGGGTCATTTCAAGGTCGAACGCCCGAGTATCACGGGATTTCGATGAAAATTAGTGTCTAGGGATACTTTCGTATGGAGAGTGTCGTAAGCCTATTCGTTTGCCCGTGCGACGTGACCTTGACCTTGAAATCGGGTAAATTCAAGGTCAAAATGCGAATTTTTATGGGATTTCGACGAAATTTGATACATAGGGATACTTTTGTCCACAGAGTGTCCAAATCGTGACCCCGACCTGACCTTGACCTCCAATATGATCAATTCGAGGTCAAATCGGGTAAAACCGGATGGATTTCGACGAGTACTTTTGTCGGGTACTTTTGTTTTGGACTGGTCAAATCGTGACCCCACCTGGCCTTGACATTCAAAATGGACAATGCAAGGTCAAATCGCGCAATTCGCCGAAAAGCAGAGGGGAAACAGCCCGGACGAAACTTGGTATTTGGGGGTACTTTCGGTCGGGGAGTGGCATGGGCCTATTAATTTGCCCGTTCGACGTGACCTTGACCTTGAAATCATGTCATTTCAAGGTCGAACGCCCGAGTATCACGGGATTTCGATGACAATTATTGTCTGGGGATACTTTCGTATTGGGAGTGTCGTAAGCCTATTCGTTTGCTCGTGCGACGTGAACTTGACCTTCAAATCGGGTCAATTCAAGGTCAAATCGTGACCCCACCTGACCTTGACCTTCAAAATTGACAATTCAAAGTCAAATCGCGCAATTCAAAGAAAAGCAGAGGCGAAACAGCCCGGACAAAGTCGGGTCCACCAGCTAGTATATATATATATACATGAACTTGATATGGTCCGAAGCAAAATTTAATTTTTAAATAACAAGACCATTTTACCCTCAGAACTAGATGATATATGTGCGGGCTTTACTAAAATTATGACCGATGCTGCGGGCAAAACATTTGGAACTTTCGTTCCTGGGCGACAACGTAATAATATTGCCCCAGATAAAAATAAACCCTGGTTTGACCAGGATTGTAAACAGGCTAGGAAGAAGTTTAACATATCAAAACCGTGATAAATCTAAATCAAATAAAGAATTACTAAAATATGCTGGAAAGTGGCAAGAAATTTATTGTATCTTTATAGACTGTCGAAAAGCATTTGATACGATTTGGAGGGACGCATTGCGGCTAAAAAAGATGAACTATGATATTAATGGTAAAGTCCTAAATATTATAAAGGATATGTATGGCAAAATTAACATTTGTGTCAGAGACAACAGCTCTATGTCTAACGTTTTTTTCTAAGTAAAATTGGCCTATTCCAAGGTGACATAATGTCACCTTTCTTATTTTCTCTCTATGTAAATGATTTACAAAGTTTCTTGTTTGATTGTGCCATAGACCCTCTGAAATTCCTAGATGAATCATGTTGGCTGCTTTATTAAATTATTATGTATTTTATATGCCGACGATAGAGTTCTATTTTCTGACGACGAAGATAATATGCATAGGGCTCTCCTCGCCTTTGCCGATTATGCAGAAGCCTGGAAACTTCAAGTCAATACAAGACACAATTAATGATTTTCACGAAGAAATGGTCGACAAATCTTCCTACATTCATGTATAGAGTGTAGCCTAGAAATAGTTAAAGAATTATTTAGGGGTTAAATTATTTTATAATGGTCGCTTCTGCCAGAACATAAAGAAAATAGTTAATTCTGCAACGAGAGCGATGTACGGACTGCTTAATAAGGTCCGAAAACTTAACCTACCTACCCATTGATATAATGCTTGATTTATTCGATAAGATGAGTTCACATATTTTACTGCATGGAAGCGAGATCTGGTGTTTGGAACGTATTCAAAGTGTAGAGACACTACATCTAAAATGTTGTAAGATGGTTGCGTCCATCAAAATGAGTACCCCCAATTACATAGTTTATGCAGAATTCGCACGACACCCCGTCTCTATAGAAATAACATGCCGAGCTCTGACATATTGGTCAAATCTCGTATGGAGTGACGGCTCTGTGTTAGCTAAGCATGTTTATAACTTAATTTATCAGGCTCAAGAGATGAACTCAACGACAGCAGACAAAAATAACTCCAAATGATTATCTTTTGTCAAAAATGCTCTTTATGATTTTAAATTGCAATCAAAGTGGATTACCGAGACGGGCCTGGCCGCTATTGAACTCAAAAATGCAAAATCTTTTCTCAAACAGCGTCATTGGGACGCACTACTCGTTGACATAAACACATCTGCTTCATCGAGGGCCCAATTTTATAGTTTTATTAAAACTGATTACGGTTATTAAAATTAATTTTGCCGTCTAATATATCGATATAGCTCCTGAAGCTCAGAACTGCAAATAATAAACTGCTATAGAAAGCGCAAGATGGAAGACATCTCCGAATGATAATGACAATAGGATATGCACTATATGTGGAAATAGTAAGGAGACGAATACCATTTAGTCATTATATGCAGTCATTTGGATGAAATCAGAAAACAATATACCCCTGAATACTGTTGGAAGAACCATACGAGAGAGAAATTCCATGGTCTCCTATCTCTTCAAAATACAAGCCTCACAAAAAGACTATGTATATTCCTAAGGTGTGTCTTTAAGAAGGTGTCTTATTCTATATGAGCGAAATCATTTAATGCTATGAGTGAACACATGTAGTTATCATGCTTGTTAAGTTTATCGCCTATTATTGTGTAATCTAATTTAATTACTGCTGAAAATATAAACATGCATTGTGTATATGAAATGAACAATGATGAATGTGATATCCAAAGTTGTGTACATCGTGTATATACATTTAGCTTTGTTCACTGTTATGTGACTTGTGCCATAAATCAATTAATCAATCTATTAAAATATATATATATATATATATGGGGTCAGATGTTGGTAGCCCGTTTATATTATACACGCGTACGTTCACAACATATAACCATACACAACATCCGGCATGCTTTTGGCCGCGTATTTATCCATTTTGTGGTGTGGCGTAACATGCGGCCCGCCATTCTCGTTTTAAAGTGATGTGAAACACTCTAGTAGGGTGATCGAATAGAAACGGAGAAAAATATTGTTTGAGGAAGTTATTTTTACAAATATTATATCCAAATTGACAACACACACCGTCATTCTTTTATATTAATTAAATACAAGAACTGTCGATGGCAAAATGGGTTTCACTAGTTTTTCGCCGATAGATGCGTCCCGAATCGAGTAGTAAATATTTACAATTGAGCGTAGTTCGTATGAAGGAGATGCGTAGTTCGTATGATGGAGATGCGTAGTTCGTATGGTGGAGATGCGTAGTTCGTATGATGGAGCTGCGTAGTTCGTATGATGGAGATGCGTAGTTCGTATGATGGAGATGCGTAGTTCGTATGATGGAGATGCGTAGTTCGTATGATGGAGGTCGTATGATGGAGGTCGTATGATGGAGGACGTATGATGGAGGTCGTATGATGGAGGTCGTATGATGGAGGTAGTGTGATGGAGGTCGTATGATGGAGGACGTATGATGGAGGACGTATGATGGAGGACGTATGATGGAGGTCGTATGATGGAGGTCAAGTGAACAATTTTGAATGGGGATTCCCATGCAAATGTGCGAAGCCAAAGTTACAGAGTTGCACATACTTCTGAGTGTGACTTGATGTGGTATTGGAAACAACTGGTATTTATCTGGCGGGTCCGTTTGGTAAGTTATAAAATTTTGCAATATATATATGTTTGAGAATTATTTTCTGGAATTACATCACTTGACCTACATTTGAAAATTCAATATAAAATTCAAAAATAAATACACCAACATTATAATGGAACAAGTTCCAAGCGGACCCGCCAGATAAATACCTGGGGTTTTTTTCAATTGAATATGAATCAATGGAAATCCTGGAGACTGACTAGGGTCACCAAGAATCACGGCGAATAACTGAGTATCACCGCGAATAACTGAGTATCACCGCGAAAAACTGATTATCACCGCGAAAAACACGTTTCATCTAGTTGTTATGTTAAATGTTATCGATTCTCACTCTTAACGTCGAGCTTGGCAGTTTTGAACATTTTATATTAAGTATTTTTCACATTTTGATGACTGACCACCGAACCGCCAAGCTCGAATTTTAAATCAAAATACGAAGCTGAATTTCGGCCCATTTCTCGTTTCTAAAACATGCTCCAGCTAGTTTTCATGTAAAAACATGTAACATGATTATCATTTCTCACTCTCACAGTCGAGCTTGGCGTTTTGAACATTTTATATCACGATTTTTGGACATTTAGATGACCGATGGCTGGTTAATAGGGGGCGTGTTTACCTAATGAAAACCTCGCTGTTTTACGCAGATTTCCTGTCGATTTGTGGCCGAGATTTCTTTTTAAACACGTACGTAGTTTTCATCTAAAACATGTTAGCTATCCCTCGCACCTTGACTACACCACTATTAGCCGATATTAGCGGTGATCCACTCTGAACTCGTGTGGAGCGGATTTAATATGAATCAATGAAAATCCTGAAGACTGACCAGGGTCACCAAGAATCACCGCGAAAAACTGAGAATCACCACGAAAAACTGAGAATCACCGCGAAAAACTGAGAATCACCACGGAAAACTGAGAATCATTACGAACCCCTAAAATCACCGCGAACCACTGAGAATCGCCGCGAACTGAGAGTCACTGCGAACAACCGAGAATCACCGCGAATAACTAAGAATCACCGCGAATAACTCAGAATCACCACGAACCACTAAAAATCACCGCGAACCACTGAGAATTACCGCGAATAACTCAGAATCGCCGCAACCAACTGAGAATAAATGGAACAACCGAGAATCACCGCGAACCACTGAGAATCACTGGAACAACCGAGAATTACCACGAACAACTGAGAATAAGTTAGATATGAGATTTATGAATTTGGTCAATACATTTTATTTAAGATCATATCAAAATGCATCAGCTGAATAATCACAACGCAGCTAATATAAAATCGCAATAAAGATATATAGTCATTTAATGAAATCTGCATTGCGTTAAATTCTCTAACGATGGATTTAAATCATCAGGTGTCTTTTGATTTTGTATTGATTTTTTATTTGTACAATAACAAATGATATAACAACAAAATTATGAACAAGTATATGGTAAGTATTGTACAGGAGCATCATAACCATGGTTGGTCGTCTTCCTGCTGCCCCTGAATGATATATAAACATAAGGATGGCGGATAAATTCAAAGATGTATTCAGGGTTCGATACCTCTAGATACGACACCAATATATTTTATAAAGTCAATTTATGGGAAGGCGCTGATCAGTATTACTATAAGCAGAGTCGACACAATTTTATAGGTTATAAAAGTATCAACCAAAAAAATAAAATTTAAAACAATTTGTTCTGTCAATTTAATTGTCCCTCGAGTATTCCACTAAATAACATTAACTCTAGACTTGACTGATTATTTTTCCCAACGTAAACGTGTGTTATGCATTTATGGTGCTTATCAAGCAAGAGTGTTTACAGGATATCAATAACCCTGAATACATCTTTAAATATATGCTATAAACATGCTGTTCCAGACTTGAACGCGAAGCGGAAATTAAAGAAACACAAACTTTATTTAGGGCACACTAGATTAGGTGTATACGTGATGTGGTTGCCTTGTTCCGTTTCAGAGGAATAAAACAATGTGACCGAGAAGGGCGGTGGATTCAGGGAGGATATATATACGGTCAACCTAAGTTGGCTTTATATAATGCTAAGACGTGAAGCTAATTAGTTAATATTGACATATATAACACGCTCTACCGGTGCATTTATATGTAAAGGAGTTCGTTGATAATATGTGATTTGTTAGACTCTTTTTAAAGTTATGTCTATATTTACAATCTTTCATTTTTTGATGTAAGGGGTTCCAAATGTCCGGAAATAGTTTTTTTTGGGAGAGCTGCAGAAAAACAAGTTCTTGGCTCTTTTCAACCTTATGATATTAGTTTTCTGGACTTGACATTGTTGGCATACTCATAAGAATTTGCGAAAGATTTAGGCAGAATGTCACGTGTCCAGTCATACACATGTACATAAATAAAGAAACATTTACGAGGTGCAAATCTTTAAATTTTAATATCCGCTCTCGTTTGAAAAGGGGTTCGCTATGGCATCTGTATTTAGCATTACACATAATTCGGAATACTTTTTTCTGTAGAGTAGTGATTGTGCCAATTTGACTAGAATTTCCCCATATATGTATACCATATGTTAAATGACTGTGCACCAGTGAATAATAAAATATTGTTCTCGATTTCTTAGGCAAAAAGAGCTTAACTTTGTTCAGTAAATAGATAGAGCGATTGAGCTTGTTACGAAGTGAGGAAATATGGTATTTAAAAGATAGATGTTCATCAGTTGTGATACCTAGCAATTTGATCGATGTCTCCTGCATGTTGTTACCAACTCTGATTAAATCATCGCCATTCATCGTGAGTCTAAAGTTTCTCCATTTATTATCATTGTTTGTTGGGTGGATCAGCATAAATTTACCTTTGGAAGGGTTTATTGATAGTTTATTACGACAGCACCAGTTAAAGCAGTTTGACAGTTCAGCATTTGCCAGTCTCCGCATTATATCACGGTTGTGGTCGGATGCATAAAGAGTGGTGTCATCAGCAAAAGATAGCAATCGTAGCGATGTAAAAATTAGGCATATCGTTAACGTAAATTAGAAAAAGTGTCGGCCCGAGAATAGAGCCTTGTGAGACACCACACGTAATGTTGTTCAAATAAGATCTTTTCCCTAGAAAGTCTACATACGGTTTACTCTCAGTTAGGTAGCTCATAAACCACTGATGTGATATTCCTCTTATTCCGTAGTGTTCTAACTTTTTTCAATAATATAGTATGGTTTATGGTGTCAAATGCCTCAGAGAGATCTAGAAAAATTGCTAGTGTTGAGTACGTAGTTGGCTTATCATTATTTTCGGCTGTATGGTTAAGGAGATGCATCAATGGTGTACTGTTGAATGATTCTTTCTAAACCCAAATTGATTTTCGTTTAGAGAGAAATGAGAATATTCGTTTTTGCGGTGCAATGTTTGGTCTATAAATAGAACCGACAATGAACTGTTTTGATTTTCGTCCAGCATCCAATTCCACATAGGGTCTCAATGACATGTGGTATAAATACAGACAGATCATGTCGAATTTTAAAAGAGAAAATATCCTTTATAAAGATACAAACGCCGCCTCGCCCATTGTCATTCTCAGGTCGCAAATTAGTTATGAGGTTGTGATAAACTGGTAATGAATAATCTTCGTTAATTCTAAATATTTCGGTCAGTGCTAGTATGTCAAACGAATTTTCAGGGCTATGATAATCGGTTAAAAGATCTAAAAATGAGTCCCAGTTAGCATTAAGGTTACGACAGTTAAGACCAAGCATAGCCAATTATTTTTGGATGCTGCCAGTTTATCCCTCAACTGGGTTGGGACATAGTATTCACAAGAATGGCTTATTGCGCTGTATGTTGTCATGATGTCGGTCTCATATTCCTAATCATCCGTGTTTGGTCCGTTGTATCGTGAAGCAAAGTTAAAAGAATTATCTCCATGAATTTCGCCTAATGTAATCATATCCGCCGTCATATATTCTGATTTTGAAAATAGGGTAACTTCCCTTGCCCTGTAAAATCGATTTCACATTGAATTGAGTAAAACACTGACAGTGTTAATTCACATTGAACATGTGTGCAATTTTGAATTTGCTCAAGTCTGGAAACAACTGGTATAAGCGAAATAAACATGGTATAGCACATAATATAGATGATATTAAGACACGGTGAGAGACCATACATGTAATATGATCAGACAAACACTCAAATGTTAATATATGTCATCATAATCAAATAATATAAGTTATAATATATGTATTCCGTAAGGGGGGGGGTCTAAAATAGTTAGTACCAGTTCCTATCAAACATACATTCATACATTGGAGCGAGCATCTCGGGGTATGAATCCTGAATACCGACTAACAGCGGGACAGAGCATTAAGTAGTTACGTACGTGCGGATGTCCAGCAGATGGCCTGCCGCTGCAGCGAACAATTCTGCATCTCCCACTGTCCTCCGTATGTCGTTTGCACACAATCACCGCTCCCCGGTGATGTGGCCCAATATGTCCATGTGGCTGGTGCGCCACGCTCCAGCTGCCATGTGTTGGCTCCGTTCAACCTGTGAACTCCGATCCAGATAAGGGCGCTGTTTGCGATTTCGCTGTACAAATGTAGCAAAGACGTGTGCATTCACAAAAATTCGGGTAACATGAAAATGGGAATGTTAGATATTTGAGAAATTTAAATTATATTACCACTTAATCAAGTTCATTCGAATCAAAATGCCAAATAAATCTCCCATCTAGAGGTGATCCCAAACACGACAAGTAACCAAGTAAGCCTGTAGCTCCCACCCAGAGCTGATCTCAAAGACAAATGTGTGGCAATACTTGTCGGCGGCATGGTGGGTCGGTATATTCAGATATGAAATCCAAGATGGTCGTTGGCATCCATGTGTTAACAACAATCCGAAAATGGTAAGCTCTCCTCTACAAGTCACCCTGAGGACCCATATGCAGTTTGAATGATCTCTCAAGGGAATGTCGTGATGAATGGACAGACGAATGACGCAACCGATCAAATACGTGAGTGTTGTCTGCTGTAGTCTATGTGGGGCTCTCTATGGGAGTGTCGTCTGCTGCAGTTTATGTGGGGCTCTCTATGTGAGTGTTGTCTGTTGGAGTCTATGTGGGACTCTCTATGAGAGTGTCGTCTGCTGCATGCTATGCGGGGCTCACTATGGGAGTGTCGTCTGTTGCAGTATATGTGGAGCTCTCTATGGGAGTGTCGTCTGTTGCAGTCTATGTTGGGCTCTCTGTGGGAGTGTCCTCTGTTGCAGTCTATGTGGATTTCTCTATGTGAGTGTTGTCTGCTGGAGTCTATGTGGGGCTCGCTATGGGAGTGTCGTCTGTTGCAGTATATGTGGGGCTCTCTATGGGAGTGTATTCTGCTGCAGTCTATGTGGGCTCACTATGTGAGTGTCGTCTGCTGCAGTCTATGTGGGGCTCACGATGGGAGTGTCGTCTGCTGCAGTCTATGTGGGGCTCTATATGGGAGTGTTGTCTGCTGCAGTTTATGTGGGGCTCTCTATGTGAGTGTAATCTGCTGGAGTATATGTGGGGCTCTATATGGGAGTGTAATCTGCTGCAGTCTATGTGGGCTCTCTATGGGAGTGTAATCTGCTGCAGTTATGTGGGGCTCTCTATGGGAGTGTCGTCTGCTGCAGTCTATGTGGAGGCTCTCTATGGGAGCGTCGTCTGCTGCAGTCTATGTGGGGCTCTATATGGGAATGACGTCTGCTGGAGTATATGTGGGGCTCTATATGGGAGTGTAATCTGCTGCAGTCTATGTGGGGCTATCTATGTGAGCGTCGTCTGCTGCAGTCTATGTGGGGCTCAATATGGGAGTGTAATCTGCTGTAGTCTATGTGGGGCTCTCTATGTGAGTGTAATCTGCTGCAGTCTATGTGGGGCTATCTATGTGAGCGTCGTCTGCTGCAGTCTATGTGGGGCTCTCTATGGGAGTGTTGTATGTTGCAGTCTATGTGGGGCTCTCTATGGGAGTGTAATCTGCTGCAGTCTATGTGGGGCTCAATATGGGAGTGTAATCTGCTGTAGTCTATGTGGGGCTCTCTATGGGAGTGTAATCTGCTGCAGTCTATGTGGGGCTATCTATGTGAGCGTCGTCTGCTGCAGTCTATGTGGGGCTCTCTATGGGAGTGTTGTCTGTTACAGTCTATGTGGGGCTCTCTATGGGAGTGTAATCTGCTGCAGTATATGTGGAGCTCTCTATGGGAGTGTCGTCTGCTGCAGTCTATGTGGGGCTCTCTATGTGTTAAGCATATCAAAATTACTACCGTTTGATGCATTGTTGTGATTTTAGTTTTGTTCTTGTAATTGTGACACTAGTCCATACCAGCAGACGTGCGCATGTTAATATAATTTATATGTATATAACAGCGCATGTTAATATAATTTTATTTTGTATTTAACAGCACATGATAATATAATTTATTTGTATTTAACAGTGGATGTTAATATAATTTATTTTGTATTTAACAGTGCATATTAATATAATTTCTTTTGTATTTAACAGCGCATGTTAGTATAATTTATTTTGTATTTAACAGCGCATGTTAATATAATTTATTTTGTATTTAACAGAGCATGTTAATATAATTTATTGTTTATTTAACAGCGCATGTTAAAATAATTTACTTTGTTTGTAACAGGGCATGTTAATATCATTTATTTTGTATTTAACAGCGGTTGTTAATATAGTTTATTTTGTATTGAACAGCGCATGTTAATTTAATTTATTTTGTATTTAACAGCGCATGTTTGTATAAGTTATTTTGTATTTATCAGCGCATGTAAGTATAATTTATTTTGTATTTAACAGCGCATCTTAATATAATTTATTTTATATTTAACAGCGCATGTTAGTATAATTTATTTTGTATTTAACAGCGCATGTTAATATAATTTATTTTGTATTTAACAGAGCATGTTAATATAATTTATTGTTTATTTAACAGCGCATGTTAAAATAATTTAGTTTGTATTTAACAGCGGTTGTTAATATAGTTTATTTTGTATTGAACAGCGCATGTTAATTTAATTTATTTTGTATTTAACAGCGCATGTTAGTATAAGTTATTTTGTATTTATCAGCGCATGTAAGTATAATTTATTTTGTATTTAACAGCGCATCTTAATATAATTTATTTTATATTTAACAGCGCATGTTAATATAATTTATTTTGTATTTAACAGAGCATGTTAATATAATTTATTCTGTATTTAATAGCGCATGTTAATATAATTTATTTTGTATTTAACAGCGCATGTTAATATAATTTATTCTGTATTTAATAGCGCATGTTAATATAATTTATTTTGTATTTAACAGCGCATGTTAACATAATTTACTTTGTTTGTAACAGGGCATGTTAATATCATTTATTTTGTATTTAACAGCGCATGTTAATATCATTTATTTTGTATTTAACAGCGCATGTTAATATCATTTATTTGGTATTTAACAGCGCATGTTAATATCATTTATTTTGTATTTAACAGCGCATGTTAATATCATTTAGTTTGTACTCAACAGCGATGTTAATATAATTTATTTTGTATTTAACAGTGCATCTTAATATAATTTATTCTGTATTTATTAACGCCTGTTAATATAACTTTTTTTCTATTTAACAGCGCATGTTAATATAATTTATCTTCTATTTAACAGCGCATGCTAATATAATTTATTTTCTATTTAACAGCGCATGTTAATATAATTTATTTTGTATTTAACAGCGCATGTTAATATAATTTATTTTGTATTTTCAGGAACCATTATCTCTTTTCGTTATCCTTTCCCTTGATGACAATAGAGTAGTTCAATACACGTTAGCTTTCCGCACTAGAAACCACAAACTCCCTATATAACTCGGTGCTTCGACGAATACCGATTATTCCGACATAATATGCACTCTATGTAATCTTGAAATCGGCGATGAATATCACATGGTACTGAAGTGTAGGGAACTTAGCGAATATCTAAAACCCTACTTCTATCAAAGACCAAACACTTATAAGTTAGCCGCTCTATTTAACTCCCGAAATCATAAGACAGTTAAAAACCTGTCAGTATTTATTAGGAAGGACATTGATATATTTAGGTCCCCTGAGGCTTTCTACCAGCAGCCTGTCGAACATAGGGTCTATTCTCATTGCACACGCGCGTGCGATTAATCGCAGCGTTTTTTAAGGTCGAGCGGCTCTAGATGTGTGTTCGATTGCATTCCTTCCTCCCACTGCTAAGAGTTCCCCCAATAGGGGTGGGGTCTGACGAACACATTCATATACAGGTCTAGGGTAGGTTGGAGGATGATAAAGTACTTTCGGTTGGGGGTGACCACATACAGGCCTATATATGCTGACACATTAACTTTAATTTTCCTCAGTTAGATTTACTCAGGTATAAGTTGAGTATAACGAGCCATGCCATCAAAATGACATAAGTTTTGAGGACACAATTATATCTAGCTAATTCTAATTAGAAATAGAGGGTTCAATTCCATGTAGTTGGGCATAAATATGCATATTTTATTCCAGCTTGAAACGTATATAACACTATATAGTACGATCACAACCCAGATTACAGGAGTTTTATGTATATAATTGTTATTATCACTCAAGATTATCAAAAGTGTACGATTCAAGTGGTTGAATTAGATCTTTCAACGTTTTACCTTATAGTTAGCTAGGTCTGACCAAAATCGTTTTTCTGAATAAAGCTCATTTAAAACATTTGTACTCAAACATATGATATCCAGTAAAAATTATGGGGAAAGAGGGGATGAGACCCCAATTTGTTGGGAGAAAAACAAATAGATTTGCATGTAGGGAGGATGGTAGACCCATGGTTGGGAGGGATTTTTATGTTCAACCCTGTGTATGAACGTTTTTTTTTTCAGACCCCCTCCCCCATCATCGAGTGCTCATTTGTATAGCCGCTGGCAACAGCGACAACGCGGTACTATAATTGACGAACCACCATTCAAATAGAATAAGAGATGGGACTCAGAATTAGACCTTAAGAGTCACACACGCATCGTTTCAGGTCGAATTTTGTCGCCAGGACGCTGTTCGCATGCACGAGCGATTGATTTCAATGTGATCTCCATTGGCGGCTTATCATCAGTGATCGCACATGCTAAACGGCACATTACTATCAATCTATATATTCACAATCTTGGGTACAGTGTTGCGCGAAACGGACAGGTAATATAATTCGACTGAATTCTACAAAAATCACCACTGATGCTAGCTATACGTTGGAAACTTCTTTCCAAGCCATTTCCTTTCCGTACTTCATTTATTATTTTATCGCCCATAAGTTATGAGAATGTCTGTACCCGGATAGTATATGTGACCGAGTGAACCATGCCATTCTCTATAACGGCTATCTCGATGACGAGTTGATTGCATAAGATGATTGGTCACAAATAGGACGTGGTTGTTTGAGAAGGTAATTCATCACGAATCGAATATGTGTTATGTTAACACGCACCTTAAAAAACGCTGCGATTAATCGCACGAGCGTGTGCAATGAGAATAGACCCTTAAATAGTGTAGGTAAAGCATATCGTCCACCCCATTTCTACACGTATACCTGTAATGATATATACATTGCATTTTTGTATACAACTCTTCTGTAATGTCTATATTGACGATCTGAATAAACTTAATTGAATTGAATTGTGTATGATAACATTATTCCTACAAGGGAAATTTGAGTCATTAAGCTGATTAGGAGCATGTGTCTCAGCGTGAGCCATATTGCACCATCACATCTCTGGACGCCAGTCCATTTTCTCCTGGGCCCTATACTATAGAACACAATTATTGTAATCACAAGCTTCTGTGGGGCACACAAAAGGTGTCGATTACCATATACATCCACTCTTATTCTAACAGTGTATAGGCGACTTCCCGCCAAATAAACAACCTTGCACATAAGACACCCAGGATAAAATATACTGAGCGATTGCCACTTCACCAAATCCCAACTGCCTGGAACTCATTACCTCTCACAATGAAAACCTCCATCCCAAGATCTACATTTAAACGACTTATAGTATATAGTTATATTGAAAACTATAAAAGTAAAGTTATTTGCGAAAATCGATATTGCCCTGACTGTACGAACCATAAGTAACAAGGTATTACCTACGGTATAAACCCTTCTTAAACGCATATCGATTTGTCACATTCACATTCTATGTATATTTGATATACATTACCATTATACTACTACAAAGTACTACATTATTTTAATGTATTGTCGAGAAATGAAGTATTTAGTATTCAATACAAGTATACAAGTAGATGCTAATATGTATGTGTCGATGAGAACTGTTGAACAGAGATAAAACATGTCGTTAATTTTCTTTTGCCTGGGCGATGCTGGGAAGACGGCCATTAGGTCACACCACCGCCCGGATTCTGTATGTGCATTGAATTTTCTAATATTATTTTTTATAAATCCTATTGTATATGTACATGCTTTATCCAATAAACTATCTATCTATCTATCTTCTTGTAATGTCGCGTTCACATGCATGGTGACCAATACAATAATAGGTTTTCCACATGTGACTTGATTGACCAATGGAAAAAAAATTATTCCTCGGAGACACTCATTGATATGTTATCGCTATATTGCATGGGTGATCCGTGTTCAATTTGATTAGTGGTAATCGGTATCCTATAAATAATCGCTCAGTGAGTACACCGCAACCGTTCGTGCATTGTGTTATATTTCGTCAATGGTTATCGTCTGTTCCAACAACGATGTATTTCCATTGCTAGTTGGGTTGTCATTCAGAATCGCTGGAGTATTCTATTGATAATATGTACAAGAGACGTAGGTGCAGGTTTAAACTCCAAGTTGTGTACCCCAAAAGGAGACCCTCTAACAACGTCCCTGCACGAATGTCATAATTGGTCAATACTCCAATACATACTTTAAAGGGTGCATTTACATTGCTATATAACTGTACACATATCTACACGCAGACTAGTGTAAACGGTTGATATAGATATGCACACAGAAATAAAACGGCATTAGTTCGTGTGAGCAAAAATCGTTTCCGCTATACGTCACGGTCAACGCCGAAGCATTGCGACAGGCAAATCTGTTTTGATTAATTGTTACTCGGGCTTGGCGAATGTGTTTTAGTTTTCGTTGTCATTTCAACCCGTGTATTTCGAATATTGAACACGGACAGGACGTGGCAACTTTGGTCAAAATTTTCAACAGTTGGAAATTTCATACCTGACACAACATTAGTTGTAATTTCCAAACCAACAATAGCTTGAAAATGCTCTTGTAGTTTGATTTTCAAACATTTTATTAGGGGGGGTATTGTTTTCGGACCAATGTTTGCATAATTTCCTACTTTTTATCACAATTGTGGGCTGGAATGGTCATCAGCTGGAAATTTTCCAACCTTATCATGGGGGCGGGTGTCAGGTTGGAAAGATTGTGTCCTGGTCCCTCCCCGTGGCCAGTCAGAAAATGCTAGTTAATTTAAGAAAACAAAATTGTTCTACATTTGATCAACACTGTCATTGGAATTGTCATCAGTTGGAAATTTTACTACATTTGGTGAAATAAAGGGTGTCATATGGTGGTACATATGCTTCATGACAGGTTTCAAAAGAGTCACGCATTATGGAATTATCAATCCCTGTGTAACCACACAAAAAGATTTATAGAAAATTGTGCCGTAATATAATCTAATGTGAATTTCTATTGAGTGCCTGAAAGTTAAAACGACACTGAGATGCCAATGAACGCATGATAAACATCAATGTAATTATCATATAGAGGTCAATGACCGAGTTTCTTCGTTGATTTCAGTGAATCATAGAATTCGTATATCCAGTTAGATAATTCGATTGAGTGGATTTAGACATCACTGTTCAACGATAAAATGATAGAATTTATTAGTTATTTACACAACAATGGATTGTTTCTTGCTCTCTATATAAGGCAGTCATACCGGGAAACGAAAACGCCAAACATATTTAGTGTGTGTTCATTTAGTGGTCATTTACATTACCCCATGTTAGTGGAAATTTCCAATGTTTCACATATTATATACATTTAAGAAAAAGTAAATTAATGTTTATTTGAACTCAACAACATTTCAGTTATGATATATATGGGAGCATATATGGCCTCGAGCCAATCCAATTATATACTGAGAAGCATTTATTTTCTCATGTAGGATTGAGACATTCATTACAATAGGGCCGTTCAGTTCCGAAACTTTAATAGGATACATACTCTTTTGTGAAACTAAAGTGACACTTGAAGTGCTTCATTGATGCCTAATTTTCACTATTAGATTGACAGTACTTTGTATCCATAACTCTATTCATCTGCTATTGCAAAATTTCACTGCGGGTTGTTATAATAGATATTGACTCTGGTAATTAAGTTTCATGTAGAAGTTATCTAAGATCATGATAATACAATTTTGATTCTTACAAATCGATTAATTGTAAAGGCACATGTAAGGATTGTGTGGAGATCGTGTGTTTTGTATAAACGACCCATGTCAGTTATGTGAAGCAATGCCAGTAGCAATTTGTCTCCGGATGTGGCCATATATATATATACCGAATAGTACAAACTTAACCCACGTGCTGGCGGTCAGTGATGCGTCGTAAAGGACTTACAACATGTGAGGGCCAGTGAAATTGCCTGGTCAAGATTACGGGTGCTTGGATGGAACATTCGGCCTGGTTGTCATGGTTAATGGCACCAGGATAATAAATTCCACAAGAATGTCAACATAAGTTAGCGCACTACTGTGTCGCCATGCATAGTAGTGTTATATATGTAAATTACACAATGTGAAGTCGAAATAATATCGTTGATTTGACAGTTCCAAGAAACGGATTATGCGGTGTTACACAAGCAACTTGATGAATTTATAAGTTGCTGTCATGAATATTCAACAGAATGTCGTCACGTGAATATGTTATATACAGTCAGGCTTTGGAGTCAACTGTAACTGAACAGAACACCGACCCTGTTGACGTGGTACAACACCCTAAACCGAAAGGTGAAGGAACGGGTCAAGGCGGACCGCAAACAAGCGTGGTAAAATGTCACCTCTGAACTCAACACAAACGATCGGAACAACGCACACGAGTTCTGGTCAAAACTCAAAACCCTGACTGCCACCTCAAAAAATCCCAGCAATGGGAACGTTGAGAATCCGGTGTATCGTATTGACGGTACGTTAACTTCCTCCACAAAGGAAAAAGCGGACGCTTTTTCAGACGCACTCAGTCGAGCCCACCAAGTTCAAATTGGCCCACAATTTGACGACGACTGGAAACAGGAAGTTGACAACCTAGTCAGTCAGAATGAGGACTTATTCAAACCATCGGGATTCTCTCCAAGTGCAAATCTAGATCGGCCGCTGGCCACGATGGAATTCCATACAGGGTACTCAAAGAAGCCCCAGCTGAACTCTGTTATACTACCAAGCTGTACAACACCTGCCTGGATATTGACTACTTTCCAGTTGCATGGAAAGAGGCCATCGGCATCATGATACCCAAAAATGACGCTGCATCGGCAAGCTGTTCGAAGCAATCATTGCATCACGATTCCGAAACCATCTGGAGAATAATTTATTCTTCAACAAGTGGCAGAGGGCATATCGAAACGGATGCGAAGAGGGTAGAACACATCTACCGCCTTGTGGAGGACATACGCAGTGGCTTCCACAAAAACTGGGTAACTGGTACAGTGCTACTTGACGTTGAAAAAGCGTTCGACAGCGTCTGGCACAACGGCCTCCGGTACAAGTTACACAAGTATGGCCTTCCGGTCAAAGTTGTAAGGCTCCTCTCCTCTTTCCTCACCGGCCGCTCAATAAAGATGAGGGTGGACAGAGAATCGTCAGACTCTGTTCCACTGAACGCTAGTACACCACAAGGGTCTGTTTTAAGGCCATTGCTCTACAGTTTCTACGTCAATGACATTGAAATAGACCCGATGCACCAAGTGCAACTGTCGTAGTTCGCTGATGACTTGGGTCTGTGGATAACCAATGGCAGTACAAAGTATGTGGAGCTCAGACCGAGGCGGGCCCTCGGTGACATGGAAAGGTGGTGCTCGAAATGGCGCATTAAGCTCAATGCGAACAAAACACAATTCGCCCTATTTACGAAACGAAAACGCAAGTCGGTGGTCAAACTCAATGTCAGTGGCATCGACTTAGTTGTCGCAAAAGAAGTGACCTTCCTAGGCGTCACCTTGGACTCCAGACTCACCATGCTAACCCATATTAAGCAGACAACCAAGAGAGCCATGCAATGAGTTAATCAGACGGCTGAGGGGAACTTCCTGGGGAGCTAGCATGACAACGCTGCTTAGAGTCTTAAAAACGTGTATAAGAACAATCATGGAATACGCATAGGTGGATACCAACCTGGCACCAAATCACGCGATCCAAATGCTTCAGTTGGTACAAAACAAAGCCCTGAGAATGGCACTGCAATCACCGTATCACACCCGGATTGTAGATCTGCATACCATCGCTGACGTGGAACCCATCAGAGAGCGCCTGTGCGATCTGGCGGATAGTACACTGGCGAGAATGGACGGCAGTGTGACATCATGATGGAGTGTTTACAACGCAAACAGCTTCTATGTATCTGAAAAGACCCGCAATTCAATAGGCTTATTGGACCGACCCGGGTTTTAGTATACGCAGGCTATGCTAGACCGTCCCGTATCCCGCATCAGAAAAGACCCACAGTCCAATAAGATGTATTGGACCGTCCCGGGTGGTAACAGAAGAGAACACGCAGTCCAGTGGAATCACTGGACCGTCCCGTTCTCTCTTAGCAGCCCGCAATCCAATGCCTCCATTGGAAGGTCCGGGTGTGGACAGCCAACTGACAATGCGCAATCCAGCATCATCGCTGGATCCTCCCGCATTTTCCAAGATGCCGAGACAAGGCAAAGGCAAATATCAAGGCAAAAGTACAAGACAAAGGCCAAGTGAAGATTCAAGACAAGATTCAAGACACATACGACGCTGACCGGTCCCGACCTCAAGACTTTTCCACCCGATCCGCGGCCTGACTGTCGAAGATAAAATACCAAAGAAGATTCAAGACAGGGCGTAAGGGCGATCTTCGGATCTTCGGTCCTCGTGCCGCCCTTCCGGCGGGCACGCAAATCCTGTTCCTGCTCAACTGTAACTAACTGATCAACAAGGTATTCATAAAGCTACCGAGTGGACAATCTTTCATTGGCTAAACATTAACACTAGCCAAATGTGAGTCATCGTCGCCCAAAATAAAGGTAAATGTTGAACTTCAATCAACTTTCGTACTCAGGCAAAGCGATGATGGAACATATCATACCCTAGATATTAAAGTATATTAACCCTTACCAAATCATCGACCGAAATGTGAATTTCGAACTTTAATCAACTTTCGTACTGACGCAAGGCGATATTCAGAACATTATCAGGACGCACTGAACGGTATGAAGAGGCACCACCGTTTTCCCACTGCTGGACCTTTCTTTGTCAACCCTACGGAAAACCCAACATTATTCTGAACATTAATTTCTGGAACAACCCTGCTGAAATTGACATATTCGCACAAGATAAAAACAAAATTAATGTTTGGCTCTCCAGTATTCTAACATTTCGCCTGTTTGACCTTGTGTGTGTATTCACGGTGATTCATTTTTCAAATGGAACAGTTTGTATGTCTGCCATAGTATCATCAACTTTTTTATTTTAGGGCAAACATCTTGAATAAGGTATAATAATTAAGTAACATGATACCTTCCATAACAGCTGGTCGGCCGTGAGTATGTTAATATAATTGATTTTCTAGGAACTATTATCTCTCCTTATTGAAGTCTCCAAAAGGAGACTGCATTTCAGTTATAAATTGATGGACCATATATGACTCTTTGTATGTATAACACGATTAAGATAACATTATCCTACAATGAGGGAATGGAATAATTAAAGTTATCAGAAGACTGTATGAGCGTGAGTCATACTGAATCATCACATATCTGGGCTATGGTCCGTTGTTTTCTGGTTTAACCAATCGATATGATCGAATATGTGTATGTATAGCACGTGTATGATAACAATATCATACAAGGGGGATGGAATAATTAATGTTATCAGAAACCTGTGTATGAGCGTGATCCACACTGAATCATCACATATCTGGGCTATGGTCCGTTGTTTTCTGGTTTAACCAATCGATATGATCGAATATGTGTATGTATAGCACGTGTATGATAACAATATCATACAAGGGGGATGGAATAATTAATGTTACCAGAAACCTGTGTATGAGCGTGAGCCATACTGAATCATCACATATCTGGGCTATGGTCCGTTGTTTTCTGGTTTAACCCTTTACCCAACAAACCGGCCAAAACCGGCCAAATAAAGCTTCAACAGCCTAAAATATCTTCGGTCTGTCTCAATAAAACCATACAAATATGGATATCATTGGAACCGGCTCATTGACCACATTGTGATGGTTATAGTTATACCCTGTGCCAATGCATTCTCTTATATATGCGAGTCGACCATAGGTCGCCTCGCATATATAAGAGAATGCATTGGCCTAAAAAAAATCATTTTTTAACACTTTTTACCATTTGTTCTTACATTCTTTAACAATTTTATAATTTTTAATGTGTTAAGCCAATGCATTCTCTTATATATGCGAGGCGACCTATGGTCGACTCGCATATATAAGAGAATGCATTGGCACAGGGCCCTTCTGTTGGGTAAAGGGTTAACCAATCGATATGATCGAACATTGAGACAAAGGGATTCAGGTTAGAGTATTCCAGATTATCAACAGAAATATTGTTTCTCTTCTCCAGAGAAGTATTAATGTACATAGCACGGTGACTGATCATGTACATGTTTACTTGTATTGAATCCACTCAACATAGCTATCAATGTGTCAGTGTTGCATTAAAGGCTCACTTAACATATCCCATATTATATACCATTTGGAAGAGGAACCAAAAATATATATATTCCACCAGAATACGGAACAGCTGTGGCCTTGGAGTGTCCACCAAGTTATAGAGATTATCAGATTCATTCCAAGACATCCCCCTTTTCAAACCAGAATGTATCAGAATTCAAACTAAGAGATAGAGTTATTCCCCTTCCATTGAGAATAATAGACTGTATTGTACAGTCTGGATCAAAATTAATCACATAAGTCACCTCAGTACCTCGACAAAAACAATGTTCCCAGTTTATTCGACCGGATCAGTTGATAACACAATGTTTTAGAGCTTCCTCTTTCAAATGGTATATAACATGGAATATGTTGTATATAATGTGATCTGTGTATATACCATGGAATATGCTGTATATAATGTGATATGGGTATATACCATGGAATATGTTGTATATAATGTGATCTGTGAATATACAATGGAATGTGATATTGGTATACAACATGGAATATGTTGTATATAATGTGATATGGGTATAACCATGGAATATGTTGTATATAATGTGATCTGTGTATATACCATGGAATATGTTGTATATAATGTGATCTGGGTATATACCATGGTATATGTTGTATATAATGTGATCTGGTATATACCATGGAATATGTTGTATATAATGTTATCTGTGTATATACCATGGAATATGTTGTATATAATGTGATCTGGGTATATACCATGGAATATGTTGTATATAATGTGATCTGGGTATATACCATGGAATATGTTGTATATAATGTGATCTGGGTATATACCATGGAATATGTTGTATATAATGTGATCTGGGTATATACCATGGAATATGTTGTATATAATGTGATCTGGGTATATACCATGGAATATGTTGTATATAATGTGATCTGTGTATACACCATGGAATATGTTGTATATAATGTGATCTGTGTATATACCATGGAATATGTTGTATATAATGTGATATGGGTATATACCATGGAATATGTTGTATATAATGTGATCTGGTTATATACCATGGAATATGTTGTATATAATGTGATCTGTGTATATACCATGGAATATGTTGTATATAATGTGATCTGGGTATATACCATGGAATATGTTGTATATAATGTGATCTGGGTATATACCATGGAATATGTTGTATATAATGTGATATGTGTATATACCATGGAATATGTTGTATATAATGTGATCTGTGTATATACCATGGAATATGTTGTAAATAATGTGATCTGGGTATATGCCATGGAATATGTTGTATATAATGTGATCTGGGTATATACCATGGAATATGTTGTATATAATGTGATATGTGTATATACCATGGACTATGTTGTAAATAATGTGATCTGGGTATATACCATGGAATATGTTGTATATAATGTGATCTGGGTATATACCATGGAATATGTTGTATATAGTGTGATCTGGGTATAAACCATGGAATATGTTGTATATAATGTGATATGTGTATATACCATGGAATATGTTGTAAATAATGTGATCTGGGTATATGCCATGGAATATGTTGTATATAATGTGATCTGGGTATATACCATGGAATATGTTGTATATAATGTGATCTGGGTATGTACCATGGTATATGTTGTATATAATGTGATCTGGGTATATACCATGGAATATGTTGTAAATAATGTGATATGGGTATATACCATGGAATATGTTGTATATAATGTGATCTGGGTATATACCATGGAATATGTTGTATATAATGTGATCTGGGTATATACCATGGAATATGGTGTATATAATGTGATCTGGGTATATACCATGGAATATGTTGTATATAATGTGATCTGTGTATATACCATGGAATATGTTGTATATAATGTAATCTGGGTAATACCATGGAATATGTTGTATATAATGTGATCTGGGTATATACCATGGAATATGGTGTATATAATGTGATCTGGGTATATGCCATGGACTATGTTGTAAATGATGTGATCTGGGTATATACATTGGGATATTTTGTATATAATGTGATCTGGGTATATACCATGGAATATGTTGTATATAATGTGATATGGGTATATACCATGGAATATGTTGTATATAATGTGATCTGGTGTTTGAAAATTAAGTGTGCCTTTAACTGCAGAAACCGCTGAATACAATTCTCGTAACTTATTATCTCTCAACAGAGTACACAGATATTTTTTACTTTTTAATTGCAACTTATGGGATTTGACTTCACATCGTATATATAGAGGATCTCACATGAGTTTCTATTTTATACGGAATTTATCAACCGAGTTCACTAAATTCGATTTGAGCCGAGGTTTACCGAGGCTCAAATAGAATTTAGAGGACGAGGTTGATAAATTACGTATAAAATAGGACGAGTGTGAGATACATTTTATCACATGATCAAATAAACCCGAAGCAACGCGAAATATTCATCGAAAACAACAATCATAAACTACAGCGATCGCAAGTTATTTGAAGAACGCCGTGACGTCATCGCACGCGCTGATATTAAACGTGTCTATTACCGATAATTATGAAACTGCTTTTATGGCCAAATTATGTGATAAATCTATATATATCATCGGTCGTCTGTCTGTCTGTCTGTGTGTGTGTGTGTATAACTCGGTCACGCTTTTGGCGCGTTTATACCTTTTCAACCATGTATCCAATTTGGCCCAAATTTTTACCACGGCCTATAATGTGTGGTAAAAGATGACTCACAAAAAATTTCACGCAGATTGGTTTGAGCAAACATGAGATATAACAATGTCCCCAAATACAGTATTTGCACTCAAGTATAGACACTATGATTTACGACGTTTGTCGAAATGACGTCATGTGACGTCGCACGCAAACCCACACTTTCTTTGCTATTGTAGATAAACAAAATTCATGCCTCTATATACCAAAGCGTTGTTGCAAATATAGACGCGAAATTATTTTGTCAGTTCAGGTTGAGTATGAATATAAGTAATGGATGTTCATTTTGTCGTGGAATTGCATGTAGTGAGGTGTACAGTAGCGACTCGAACGCTCTACCATCGCTGAACATGGGTGCCAATATGGTATTTTAATTTGCCAGTTCGGTGTGAACATAAGTAAAGAATGCTGTCTTTGTTATGAAAATTGTGCATTGAGTGTGGCATCGGTATACCCGGGTGATGGCGAACGGACACAGTGGGCACCGTTCAGTAGATTCGCCGGAACTCGGTTAGAAAAACCACATTCCCGGCCGGGACTAATACAGTGTAAATAATACTGCCGACGCTAATTAATGCTCTTTTAATCTTTCATGCATGCAGTTGAGTGTAAATCTGATAAAAGAATGTTTAAAAGATCAAGATGTGCGCGAAGCGCGCGCTGTTCCAGATCATAGAATGTGCGCCAAGCGCAAAAATGAGCCGCATGCCCCCCCCCCCCCCGTCTAAATAACGGCTCCCGAATATAACCTGTTTCAGTTAGTATATATCTTGTATTATTGCGTATCATAATTATGTGCATGCATATTTGTGGGTGGGAGAGAGGGTGGGAGGGTAGAAAATACAGTTTTATTGAAATAAAGTGTTCCCAAAAATTGACAGCAGTGCAGGAGCCAGTGAACCTAAGGCTGCATGCTGAATACAGGCTCCCGCGGGGTCCGTTTAATAGCAAAATGTTCCGCAAGCCCCCTCCGTCGCTGAATAAAGGCTCCAGAATTGAGTATTTTCCAGTTAGTATATATAGTAATATTTAAAGTAATATGCTGATTTTGTTTCGTTCATTGTGTGCATGCGTATATGTGGGGTGGGGTGTATAAATACAGTTTAGTGAAATAAAGTATTCCCACGCGCATCCAGTAGAGAGAAGCATGACCATTCCATTTCTAATACAGAAATGTTCTTTGTTCGTGCCAGCGGACACTAGAATGTAACAAAGAACATTTATGTACTCGTCATTTTGTGACGGGCAATCCTGTATATAAAACCCTATATGTGTGTGTAACTCGGTCACGCTTTTGGCGCGTTTATAACATGTCAACCAATGTAGCCCAAAATTAGACCATACAATCTGTTACATATTAGAATACGACACGAACATTTTCAGGCTCATCGGTTGAAGACAGTCTGGGATATAGCACAATTTTCAAGGGTCGCGGGATGGTGAAATTTCCGCAGTGTTTTATCAACAACACGGTTGACACTGATATATCACTTAGTGAACTATATAGTGATCTAATTCACATTTCGGCCAGCGGCCGATAACCTCGCCTACAGCTTAGAGCTGGCTGTGGTAAGACAAACACATGGTAAATATGAGTGAAACTGTGAAGCCGCGCATAGGAGCTCTGTCGGATTTGCCGGACAATTTCGATAAAATCTTTTTTAATTCGGTGGGAACATCTTTAAAATCCCGTCAGCAAGGTTTCAGATACTATAGCGAAGGTTATGTCCACAACGTGTCAATAAATAAATTGGAAAATAAACTGTTTGTTGGAGCAAAATGTCACCGAAACAAGCGGAAAAATGAAAGTCCACACCAGGTTGATTTAGAGGTTGATTCATCGAATATTTCCGATCTCCACTGCTCTTGTCAAGCTGGGTGAGTGCAATAATTATATCTTTTTAATGCTGCATTATTTTTGTGAATATACAAGTTTGTTCAGTGCAACCCACCATTCATTTGCCGAAACTATACGATCAATATGTGGAATATATATCCGATCCGTAAATTCCGAGCTTATTATTAATAACGAGTGATTTTGATGTTTATATACCTTTTAGTGTTATGCTCGTAAGCTATGACGTTCAGAACGTTTGTGTTGCTACTGATTTTGGTCAAGCCGCCCCTTCCCGATCAGCGACCACGCGCGACGTCAATGCTGCTCGTTTGAAATGTTTCATTGTAACGTACATGGCTTCAAAACTAGTTTGACCATAACGGCATTTTGTAGCTAAGTGACGATTTAAACGTAAGAATCAACATTAAATTATCCACAGGCGCCCGTATAGAGGCTACTGCCCACATAAATTAGTAGTATGATGTGAAACCCACCCACCACCCCATCCCGCCACCCATAGTATCTTATGCGCCACAAGCGCCCGTATAGAGGCTACTGCCCACATAAATAAGTAGTATGATGTGAGCCCACCCACCACCCCATCCCGCCACCCATATTATCTTATGCGCCACAGGCGCCCGTATAGAGGCTACTGCCCACATAAATTAGTAGTATGATGTGAGCCCACCCACCACCCCATCCCGCCACCCATAGTATCTTATGCGCCACAGGCGCCCGTATAGAGGCTACTGCCCACATAAATTAGTAGTATGATGTGAGCCCACCCACCACCCCATCCCGCCACCCATAGTATCTTATGCGCCACAGGCGCCCGTATAGAGGCTACTGCCCACATAAATAAGTAGTATGATGTGAGCCCACCCACCACCCCATCCCGCCACCCATAGTATCTTATGCGCCACAGGCGCCCGTATAGAGGCTACTGCCCACATAAATTAGTAGTATGATGTGAGCCCACCCACCACCCCATCCCGCCACCATAGTATCTTATGCGCCACAGGCGCCCGTATAGAGGCTACTGCCCACATAAATTAGTAGTATGATGTGACATTTATTATCACCACCTAAATTTATTGTGTTTGTCAACACAAATTAGCATCAAGTCTGGTTGATGTATAAACAATATTTATTTTTTTAAATCAAACAAAAAACACGAACCTATACAAACTAGGGCTGGGGGTTGTATGTATTTCACCAAGTAAATCCCCCAAATATAACATTTGGTAGGTCCAGGTGCTACCACTGAATGTACCATTACCAGTAATAGTAGATCATGCCATGAATCTATACTCTGGCTAATGAGTAATACCCATAGAGATATTTCAGCAGTAAAAAACCTAGCAACTTCTTGAAGTTTTGACAAGGAACCTTATAAAGTCGAAAAATAATGCGGGGAATATATTTCTTAGTTGTTATCTGTTCCTGAATAATGTACTTCACTGTATGTGAATGTCCCAACTCAAAATTGCACGTTTCAATAAACACCACTTAAGATAATATAAGGTCAGCGCGTTTTAAACGTTTTATAGCTATAAATTACCAATACAGAATCAATGTGTATCAGCAGCATTGGGCCCGATTAGCTGGTATATCATCATCATCATCATCATCATCATCGGAACAAGTCATTTGACTTTTAGTTCCGGTACAATTGAATAAATTAATGGATTTGCATAATATGCATATTAGTGTGAGTATATCATTTGACGTATTCGTAATCATACTTCAAGTGATAGAACTAAGCGTCTATGTTAGTCTTAAATTCATCCAGAGATTTTAGTTGAACGATATGGTCTGGTAGACTATTCCAAGACAAAACCACACGCTGCGTGAACAAGAATTTTCCTACATTCTTGTTGAACTTTTGTCTATATAATTTCCTGCTATTTACGTGCGCTCGCGCAACAGTATGGCGATCAGACAGATTCGTACGTAGCTTGGTGTCACCCTACTCCGTTTCACTCCATGACGTCACCAAAAACGACGTAAAACCTCGTGGCGTTCTGACATTTTTACTGTGCCGCGTTTTTGCTATGTTTATCTTATGTGTTGTTTTCGATTATTTGTTTGTCGCCGATATCGCCATTTGTCCGGATTCCCTGTTTCTATATTTAAAACTGGCATGCTCGTAGTGAGCCTCGATTTCGATTTTTTCTCCCAGGTCAAAATACGTCAGAGTTATGACAAAAATAGATCGACCTACATTTTCTCCATCAGAACTCTACACCAAAGAGTCTATAGACTCCTTCGGGACCTACATAGACCTACATAGACTCCTTCGTTTGGGTATTTTTACTTATAATTGGGAAGTTTTTTCATTTTTTGGTTCGTGCGAAGACCTCTTTTTATCGTGCGGGAAAAGAGAGACATTCAAAACGCGATTTCGTAATTCGACGCAATAGGATGAATAGCCTAACCTTCAGCCGAGTTCCGGGTCAAATACGACGAATGACGTAACACAAAACAAAACGCATTTGTTGACACAAACACCGTTTGAACAGTTTATTATTACATAAAATGATCGTTATTGATTAATTATTGATATTTATTGTTGAATATTGGCTGCTATCAATATTTACACAAATGGTATTAATTAGTTCTTATAATTGCTCCTTTGGTCAACTTTGACTATCGGAAAATGAAAATGAAAATATGCCGCTGAAAAAAATTTAATCGATATTAAAGTCTCATCCTTTCGGCAACATGGAATTGTTTTTAATTACTTAAATGATTCATATAGTAATTTGCCTTTTATCTGTGATGAAATGAGAAATAGTAATTGTCTTTTTTGCTAACATTAAATTAAATTAAATAAATTAAGTAAAATACAGTGAAATTATTTTTTTAATTATTATTTATTACATTTTTGCGCACGTTGGCATCTCTCTGAGTGCATTCTAGTTCCTCTTATTGTTGTGTATGGACACATTTGAAAAAGGCGACTGGTGTCCAAATTGTAATGTCCATTTAACATCTTATATGTCTCAATTAAATCTCCCCTGAATCTTCGATATTTAACTGACATCAAGTTGAGTTTAATTAGTCTCTCTCGATACTCTAGTTTTCTGAATTGGGGAACCATTTTAGTTGCACTTGTTCTAGTGCAATGCATTGGTATTGCAGGTGTGGATCCCATGCCGTATTGCAGTACTCTATTATTGGTCGAATCATGCTGATATAGATTGCCCGAAATGTTTCTGGGTCGAGTGTTGTAAATGTTCTCCTTATAATACCAAGGGTCTTATACGCTCGGTTGCATATTTGATTTATGTGGATATCAAATTTATAGGGCAAATCGAAATGCGATTAGGTGACCCAAACAGACTTCTCTATATTTGTATTGGATTCTGTTTGTGTTTTTCATTTGATTTTTAAAAATAAATATTTTTTATACACCAACTAGACTTGATGCTAATTTGTGTTGACAAACACAATAAATTTAGGTGGTGATAAAAAATGTTGATTCTTACGTTTAAATCGTCATTTAGATACAAAATGCCGTTATGGTCAAACTAGTTTTGAAGAAATGTACGTTTCAATGAAAAAATTCAAACGAGTAGCCTTGACGTCGCACGTGATCGCTGATCCGTGAGGGGCGGCTTGACCAAAATCAGAAGCAACACAAACGTTCTGAGCGTCATAACATACGAAGATAACACTAAAATGTATATAAACATCAAAATCACTCGTTATCAATAATAAGCTCGGAAGTTACGGATCGGATATATATTCCACATATTGATCGTATAGTTTCGGCAAATGAATGGTGGGTTGCACAGCACAAACTTGTATATTCACAAAAATAATGCAGCATTAAAAATATATAATTATTGCACTCACCCAGCTTGACAAGAGCAGTGGACATCGGAAATATTCGATGAATCAACCTCTAAATCAACCTGGAGTGGACTTTCATTATTCCGCTGGTTTCGGTGACATTTTGCTCCAACAAACAGTTTATTTTCCAATTTATTTATTGACACGTTGTGGACATAACCTTCGCTATAGTATCTGAAACCTTGCTGACGGGATTTTAAAGATGTTCCCACCGAATTAAAAAAGATTTTATCGAAATTGTCCGGCAAATCCGACAGAGCTCATATGCGCGGCTTCACAGTTTCACTCATATTTACCATGTGTTTGTCTTACCACAGCCAGCTCTAAGCTGTAGGCGAGGTTATCGGCCGCTGGCCGAAAAGTGAATTGCTGGAAGGTAGTTATAAGATAGAGTTATGCCACTTGTTTAACCATCGAAACGCTATAGACCCTGACCTAAAAATACAATTGGCGTTAGGATCCGATTGGATATTATCATTGTCTGTTGTTTTACTGAAAATACCGCACCAATTTCGATATACATTCCCATATAGGTAAAATATCAACTGCCACATAGGTGACCCCAGCAGGGATGTTTGAATTTTGTGTTGGTGTTTGAGCAATTGCAGGATTATAGTGTATTTCTGACTGTAGTTACGAAAACGCGAACTTTAAAGGCAGATTTCCTGCTAGACGTACACTATATACATGTATACATTTTTTGTTTGAAACAGCCTATAATCGCGGACCATATGTCTATGTTTCAGATGTTTAAAACAATGAGTTCATGGACATTACACTGAAAGCAGTATACATTGAGACACTAAGTCATGTGGGAAATAGTCACACCATTGCAAACTGAATGACCCTGGAAACATAACCTTGGCACGTATTCCTCAATAAACTCAATATACTCACGACATGCTTGGGATGACCGCATCAATCACCATCATGTCCTTATTGCTCGCTGTGTCCATTATTATCATGCCCATTGCACTACATTGTGCCCTTGTAGCCTCATAGCTGTTTGGTGATGTAGTTGCTTTGAGGCACATCAACCCATTTTTGTAAAATATCCACGGGACTGAGACCAAGCATTGCTCTGAAAACAAAGCATAATGTGGTTCTTGACTTACATCATCAAATTCAAGGTTCATCATCACCGACAGCCATGAGTAAACATTGCAAGTCATACATTAATGCAACTAATTTCATCTAGATGAGATTGGCCATTTACAGGCTCTGTAACGATTTAAATTATAAAGCTGAAATTCAACATTTACAGACCATGTCACGATATAAATTACCGAGCTGAAATTGGCCATTTACAGGCTCTGTAACGATTTAAATTATAAAGCTGAAATTCACCATTTACAGACCATGTCACGATATAAATTACCGAGCTGAAATTGGTCATGTACAAGCGCTGTCACGATTTAAATTATAAAGCTGAAATTCACCATTTACAGACCATGTCACGATTTAAATTACCGTGCTGAAATTGGACATTTACAGGCTCTGTCACGATTTAAATTATAAAGCTGAAATTCACCATTTACAGGCGGCGTCATGATGTAAAATATCTAGTTGAAATTGGCTATTTACAGGCGGTGTCACTATATAATTTGCCGGTGGTGTCAAGATGTAAATCAGATGAGGTAAATTATAGGTGGTGTCACGATGGAAATTACAGGTGGTGTCTCGATGTAAATTAAAGGTGGCGTCACGACTTAAAGCACAGGTGGTGCCACAATATAAGTTACAGGTGATGTCACGATGCAAATTGCAGTTATTACGATGTAAATTACAGGTATCACAGTGTAAATTATGGCTGGTGTCATGATGTAAATTACAGGTGGTGTCACAATATAAATTATGGCTGGTGTCACGATTTAAATTACAGGTGGTTCCACAACGTAAATCACAGGAGGTGCCACGATGTAAAGTATGGTTGGTGTCACAATGTAAATTACAGACGGTGCGTGGTGTAAATAACAGGAGGTGCCACGATGTAGAGTATGGTTGGTGTCACAATGTCAATTATGGCTGGTGTCACGATGTAAATTACAGGCGGTGTCACGATGTAAATTACAGGTAGTGTCGCGATGTAAATTACAGGTTGTGTCGTATTGCAAATTACTGTTACTGTCACGGTGTACATTATTGGTGGTGTCATAATATAAATTACAGGGGTGTCACGGTGTTAATTGCATGTAGACTCACGATGTAAATTACAAGTGGTATCACAATTTAAATTACAGGTGGTTTCAGAATGTAAATTACAGGTAGTGTCACGATGTAAATTACAGGTGGTGTCACGATGTAAATTATGGCTGGTGTCACAATGTAAATTACATGTGCTGTCACGATATAAATTACAGGTAGCTTCTCTATGTAAATCGTAGATGGTGCGAAAATGTAAATTATGACTGGTGTCACGATGTAAATTACAGGTAGTGCCACGATGTAAATTATAGGTATTACATTATGTAAGTTACATGTGGTCTCACAATTTAAATTACAGGTAGTGTCTCGATGTAAATTACAGGTGGTGTCGTGATGTAAATTATTGCTGGTGTCACAATGTAAATCACATGTGGTATCACGGTGTAAATTACAGGTAGCGTCTCGGTGTAAATCGCAGATGGTGCCAATATGTAAATTATGGCTGGTGTCACGATGCAAATTACTGGTAGTGTCATGATGTAGATTACAGGTGGTGTCACAATGTAAATTACAGATTGTGTCAATATGTACATTACAATTCGTGTTACGGTTTAAATTAACTGTGATGTCACAATGTATATTATATAAATCATAAAGTATAATCACCAAGTAGTTTGAGAGTTATCGTAAAGATGCTTGAGATTTATCGCAAAGGTTTGCGAGTTATCGCAAAGGTCTGCGAGTTATCGCAAAGGTGTTTGTGATTTTTCGCAAAGATTTGCTCCCCCTCATCACACATGCATTCTGGCTGTGAATGACCGATCGGTCTATTTTAGCCTGACAGTGCTATTATAGAGCAATTGGAGCTCACCCAGACTTGTTGAAGATGTCTGATTTATGTTTATATGGTTAAAGCCCTGTATTAATTGCAAATTGATTTGATTAATTGGAAACCTTTGTTATAAATCGGAAACATTTGAACTAAATCGCATATAGTTATTGTATAGAAGTTGGTTTGCGATTTATCGCAAATTAGTTTTTTAAAAATATTATTACACACAAATTAAGAAATACGGCCCATTATTTGAGACATTCAGACATATTTTACTCCACATGCACGAAACCTGCCGGGGATATCCTGAAATCGAGGTATTAAACCTTGAAATAAGTACAAAAACACGATCACGGTTCTATACTAATAAAAGTAATTAATTTGAATTATTTCATTTTGCGACATGATCTCGAACAACGTTGATCCGGGCTTTGTAGTTCGATGTCTAAACCCCGTGGCATCATTCGGAATCAAATGCCACTTTGTTAAATTTGCCGTCGGACATTTTTCCTAATTTCGAGTTCTTGGTACCTGGGCATTTTCTCCATATAGTACTATATGCATAGTACCTATATGTTTGGTGCTCTATACTCCACATAATGCCTGGATAGGTACTCCACAGAACCTAAATATAGGTACTCCACAGAACCTAAATATATAGGTACTCCATATAACCTAAATATAGGTACCCCAGAGAACCTAAATATAGGTACCCACAGTACCTACGCAGGTACACTAGAGTGCAAACAATTAGGTACTCCCCCTGGGACATATCTCAGTACCTACGTAGGTACTCCAGAGTACCTATTGTTTTAAGAGTGTATAATCCACTGACCTCGCGCACATATATGCTTGCTATATACAGAACTACTGCCCGGCCAAGAGTCTAACTCTGAGTCAGTACTATGGATCACTAGTAAGAAACCATTGGCCAAGTAAGCCTATATGTGTACGATTTATAATTGAATTATAACACGGGTACTACCTGTGTAGACTCATAAACCCGTAGCCGCCTCGAGCGGTCGGACGTTGTATAACGTTGTGCGGAATTGTTATATTACAGGGCACAGTCTGTTATCGTGAAGATAAACACAATACGGGCTTATTTCACATTTAAATAGTCCCATATACGGTTGTCTTAATAACTGCCATGTATGCCAAGATAGGGCTTATTTCACATCTAAATAGTGTCAATGTGAGTTTATTTCAGTACCATGATATATGTTTACTATGGTCTTATTGGCTGGGATATTTTGGTACAAAAACATATTTGCACGAGGATATGGTTGTGCTACAGAAGCGGTGACGTTCTTTTTCAATGACTATTATCGCAATAATTTGCTTGGTTAACACATATCCAAGCAGTGTTAACAGTTCCTCTTTTGGAAGTGGAAATAAGGACATTCAAAACGTGCATACCTTGTTTGAAAATACTGTCGTAATCGACGGTCCCATATCGTTTCATCAGTTTGACGGTTTTTTACCGTTATTTTATGTGCCCATGAAAATATTGTCTAAGTTAAATAGTTTCGTGATTCAAAGTCATGCCGTCAAAATGCAATAGTATATTTATCAGCGACCATATTTTACACGGAAATGACTACATACAATAGGACTGAATCTGACTCTGCTGATATTTAATATGTATTATTAATCCGGCATTCATTATGTGTTATTTGGGTCCGTATTAACTTGAGTATGTTATTCTCAAAACTGGGTTAAGTTCCCGCTTTAGCACTCACCTATTTTATTCGCCATTTTGAGTATTTTATCGCAGGCAAATTACAAACTATTGCTTTGGGGGCGCGGTTGTTACCTTTTCAATTGTTGACAGTTGTTAAGACAGTCTGGTTTCGGTTCCTTTGATGACCGGACAAGTTTCAATTCTGCGAACACCGGCTTAATCATCGACAATGTCCACTATATTCGAGAGTAGACATTCGTGCCAATCAATCGTGACATGATCTGAGGTCGGCTGTAACCTGTTTTCATTCGACTCAGTGTTGATGTTGAAATTTACAGGGCTGTGACTATCAAAACAATGGCACAGTTACTGACACTAGAGGATACAGGTGCAATTAACACGAGCTTCGATGTCAACCATTAGTGACAATTAATAATAACAACGAGCAGCTATTCCTATTAGAACGTTGATAATGACATGTTGTTCAATCCAGTTGACAGTACACCACATGCATGTACATTTACAAGAGAGGATATACATGCACTGTACGCACCAGTGTAATTCACAAGAGCACCAATGTCAACAACAACACCGTAAACAATGCACTGACACCGCGCAGTGACGGATGATCACATATCTTCAATTCCAACTTACAAGTACAACTTTACAATTTCACGGACCAATTCATCCCTTGTTCATCAATTTTCAGTGAAACGTGTGGATGTGAGACATTGTCATCATTCGCCGTGTTATCGTCAAGTTATTACGACAATTTACCGGGAGTGCACTATTGGTTGGATGTTCTTACCAAACTATCTTTGGTTGACTCACTGATATTGATACTAAGTGTCGTGTTACCAGTATACAGTTTGATGCATCAAGCTTTAAAATTTCATCGAAAATGTGCGACTACATGAGAACATTGTCGCCAAGTCATCGCGCACAGTTATTATGGAATCTGCTGTTGTCTTCAATGATTCGATCCCAACTGGCTATTATGGATATACAGTACCAGTCAAAAGAAGTGGTATATTAAACGCGCTATTTGCGCGCCCAATATCGCTTGCAAGTGGAAACGCTTATAAGCGTGTCGCTTGTGATATTATTGCAATAAGCTGCGCTTAATGTCTCAATGTTTTGCGCTTAATATTGCGACATCTTGCACTCAAAATTTTGTCATTTAAATCAAATTATTGCTTGTTCTATATTGTCTATTGTATAAGTAGAGACAATGTTTTAGATTGGAATATAATTATAGTTGTAAATTAATGCTATATGTACGCTATATGCACAGTATTTATCTAATATAAATAAAACACGATCGGGTCAGTATGAAATTTAGCGCGCTTAGTATCGCAATATTTTGTGTTCAATATCGCAATAATAAGAGCGACAATTTTTTGGTATTGTGCTATAATCACGCCTTTATCGAAATTAAGCACGCTCAATATCGCAATAAAGGTGCGTCTAAAAATACCACTTCTTCTGACTGGTACTCTATTGTCATGATGTACGGATTAACCTGTTAAAACAAAAACTGTGTTTACAAGACTTAGTGATTGGACAATTTCATGCCTTACATGGTACCACACAGTATGCCATTAAGATGTTTTACTTTTACATGTACATAAATTTGAGTTTTAACTGTGAAACATGTAGCTTTGTTCTTTTTATGTCTTAAAAGGGCACGTCGATTCATGTTCTAGAATGGTCGAAATTAGTATTACTCGTAACTGAATAGTGACGGGTTGGCGTATCAGCTTTTACTAGTATCGTTTGTTCTTTACAGCCAAATTTATACAATATTTAGTGAAAGGCGAACACATTACGCGTGCGCAGACTTTTTCCGGATTAAATTATACGATGCAGATAACAAGTTTGATCCTCTGCAAACTGCAAAGTTTCATAAGTATTGTCTTTCACGTTATGCATTGAGGATTTACATTTAATCAAAACTTTGATCGTAATAGAAGAACTAAGATGTATTTTTCAATAACGAATACTATTAGTTTCGATCATTCAAAAACAAATGATTCGTATTGCCTACCGGGAAATCATATTGTCACCATGGGAACCTGGCTAATTATACGGTAAATTAGCAAATTAAGAGCAAAAAATTGGTGTTGACCCATGAAAAATACCATTGGTCTGACCTTTATTAGTTACGGTATTGATATCAATTAAAAGGTGTGGAACCGTAACAAATACAACGGTCTGACAGTTACTGGTTACAATCTGCAAGTTACTTAAACGGTTTTATACCGTGGAACATGCTACGGCCTGAGGTTGGCAGCAATGTTGCGCGGTCTCAGGCTTTTTTTCTAACAGTGTAGTGTATACAGAATGTATACATACAGTGGTTGTATGGTGTCAAATCGGACAGTATTTAGTACAAATTGATACAATTCACTCACCTTCGAAAATGACAGCTCTCATTCCCTTTGCAAATCCCAGGAGTAGGAAAATTTGCATCAGCTCCATCTTCGCCAACGTCGACAGAGATCAAGAGTTCGCATGAAACGCCCGTCGTGTTGAGCAGACGGCCAATATAAAGCTTAATGGTGTACCCTGATTCGTCCATTGATTGTTGTAGAGATTGTAGAGAGCCAACCCACTGGTGGTTCCTCGATGATAGCTATTGTTCAGCCCTCTCCTGATTGGCCAAGTGTGCTTCACATGACGTGATGTATAGCTGCCAAATACGATCCAGCTGCCACAATGTAGTGGGAAAATATAAAGTATTAACTATCAGCCGGTTTTCGCAAATTTACAACTTGCCCAGTTCATGTATATACCAATGTCAGACAGTCTTAACATTATTGGTCACTGCAGAAGTCACATTTTCCTCAAATTAATAGTTTACAGTGATCAATACCCACAAACAACATTTTATTTCGTTTATGATAAAATGTAAAGGGATGCGGTACAGCGTGATAAAATACTGGACCTAGCTGGAATGCATTGTACTGCATGAACATGCCGAATAACGCAATCGGAATACATTGTACTGAATCCAAAACAAATAATAACTAACCAAAGCCGGGCGCTTTGGGTCGTATATAGACTATATCTGAATTTGTGACGTCACCAATTATTATCTAATACGACGCTGCTGTTTTGAATTTTGCGAGCGCTTTTGTCGCACAGTAGATCGGTGGGCTTATAATAAAGCATTAATGTCGTAATCGGAAAATCTTGTTACTGTGTCTTTCGATTACTGGTATTGCAAATGAGAATTATGGATATTGAATTACAATGTAAGTTCATTCGTAGCGTTAGTTTACCTTTTATTGAGAAAATAAGACACACTAAATAACGACACTATATTAACTACAGTCTACACACACATCGGGGCGAGTGAAAAGTTATCGAAATTCCCGATGGGCCTTTAATGTACAACATTTGGTACGGTGCGGTGTTGTGCGAAACGAAAGAACATTTATGTTATAATGAATTGATAGTTATCATAAGACTATACAGTACATACATTCATGTGATAATCCATAAATATACTATTTTCTGGAATCGAAATGAACACATAATTAAGAACAAAGCAGAAGATACATTCGTGCAGGGGACAATTACACGATGACGTTGTTCGTCGATTTTCGTTGAAATCGACACGGTGACACCTTTGAATGAAATAAACAGCTATGAAATGGACACGCTACTCGGTATATTATCTCCGCCGCAGTGCTCACACAGCGTCAAGAAAAGAAATAAATTGTTAAATTCATTAAAGATGTTCCCCTCTCGACAAGGTATAACCATTTTCACTTTGATGTTGGTATTAGTTGTTTATAAGCATGAATAGGCTAGCTGTCGATCAAGACTACCCGGAAGTACCATTTGACTAATTTATACTCGAAAATAAGATTGGGGTCCATTCATTCGACGAACCCAGGAAAAATAGCCTTATGTGAATCTTATTTGAAGGGAATACCAGGGAATCTATAAACTGATTTTAATAAAAAAAAGAAAAAGAAGAAAAAAACCCTTAGCTACCCTCATGTTTTTGCCTTGGTTCGTTAATTATGCTAGCGTATTATCATATTAGAATAGGCAAATATCGGCGGAGTCAGATTCAGTCAAACTGTATGGAGTCACTGCATGAAATATATATAATTTGGTCACCGATAATGCTGTTAACTTTTGAGTGCATGAACTTGGAATCTATCTCGCCCAATTTTAACTTAAATAATTTTCATGATGCATAAATACAGATATTGTTGTATAACTGGTGAAATGTTATGGGACTGTACGAATGCAATGGTTCGATATCGTAAATCAATTGAATTTTATAACATCTTAGCCTTTGAATTACCCACTCCACAAGTTGGGATATATGCATTTATGGAGCCACATTTGAGATATTATCGCATATCGAATGTTGACAATGTTGTTGGGTAGCCGAAAGGTCGGCTGTCAAAATACTACACAAATAATTATTAACATATTTGCCATAATATTTTTACAAATAGAGGGATTTGGGATTGGGTTTAAGTACAAAAATCACTAGTACACCCTCTCCCATCAGTCATTATACACAAACAGGTTGCATTCAGAATGACAGACACGGTGGTAGTAATATATTTATCTAACGTATGTATACAAAGTGGCTGCCCCATCTCTCAGATGTATCAAGCTGAACACTGGTAATGGTGTCCTCACACAATAAACTGATGCTTCCTGATGCTAATATGTTTATGTTAGGCCTTAGTTACAGAGAACGTATTCATGTTTTCATACAATCACTGATAAAGGCAACAACAAAAACAACATAACAACAGCAATAACTAACATACAGTGTATGCTATTCAATAACGTCTAATTTCATATCGAAAATGCCAATAAGAACACATCAAACAACAATTTGGCTACTTCAAGTTTATTCCAGAAAAAGTCGACAGTATAATTATACATGTTGCTAAGCGTGTGACTCTAACCCAAATGGAGCACATTTTAGACGGTGGCCTGCACATAAAATACAATCAATCGACCCGCTATCGCGAGACACTTCGGTAAAACACTTAGGGTAGATACACACATGCATGTAATGTCTGTATGTAAAATACATGTATTTTACATGGCCACACCAATAATTGACAAAATTAATCACCTGCGCGCGAGAGGTCAATTTCACCAGTGAGTAGTTATGAGCCATTATCAAACAAACTGGCATCAAGAAATTTCAGGCCAGTCATAAGCATGTCTTCTTTCATGGATGCCGAAATGAGTAATTCTTGTCTGATATATGTTGCTGTTTTTCACGAGTTATAATTCATTTCGAAAAGTGGATTAGAGCCGGTAGATTTTATACTTGATTGGTTTCTGTCATTTCTTGGAAACAGGGTCATCCAAAACAAAAATAAAATATTCAGAATTCTTTTATAGGATGATACCGGCTTGTTGAGATTTCTCTGATAATTTGAGAGCGAGCTCATGTGATAACATTAATTCAATTGGGATTGCAATTATTCATTATAGCGCCAAAAAATAATGCAGGTACAGCGTTGAAATTAAAAAGAGTGACACCCCCCTCCCCCATTTATATATATGTTTCTCAAGCCAAAGGTTGAACAAGCCCCTAACTGTCACAAGCTTGAATTATAACATTTTCGACCATAATTAATGTTTGGGGGAGGGGCTGGTTCTCGAAAGCTTCCAATAACTAAGGGAGTCAATGGAGCTTTCCACAGAGGCCACACCCACAGCGGTAGTCCCGCCCACTGGTAAAAATACTTTATCCACATAAATATTGTCTGTTACCTGAGATCGACTTAGATTAATTTTTTTTTTTTTTAGACTTTGATCTGCTGTTGAACAAAAAAAAAATAATAAAAAAAAATTTAAATTAAAAACAAATTTAAAATTTTTAAATTAAAAGTTTTCAATTAAATTTTTTTATTTTCTTTTTAGATTTTTAGATTGAATCTTTATTTTATTTTTTTTTTTTTTAAATTTTTTTTTTTTGTTTAATTTAATTAAAAAAAAATCTTTTTAGATTTTTAAATTGAAACTTCTTGCTAAAAATTCAAAAATTCGAAAAACAAATTAAATTTTTTTTATTTGTTTAAAAAATTTAATTTAAAATATAAATTCGTTATAACATCTGCCGTGGTACCCCGAGGCACCACACCAAATTTGGTTAAAATCGATCAAGGGCTCAGGAAGAAAAATTGCATACAGACCAGAACAGACAGACAGATCACTGAAATCTAATATATCTAAACCAGAGAACATACATTCGTTTTGCCATTAAATGTGAAAATTAGGACAAGTGTCATGCTAAACGAAAAACACTGTTATAATCACGGATAAATTTATAACATCATGCCGCAAATATAAATCTCAGTATATTATGATTTGACAACAAAAACGTTGTTTGAATATAGCCAATTTAACACTGAATGTATGCATGGATATCAAAATTAGGGTGAAGAAAGATGGCGTCGAAAAAAATCTCAGCAGCCAGCGGCCGGCTCGGCACCTGATTGGTCGAATATATTCTAATAAATTGCCATTGGGCGGGACTACGCTGTGGGCGTGGCCTCTCTGGAAAGCTCCATTGATTGTATCAGCCGGGATTATCTGGGAAAGAATTACAATATAATGTTTTATTTAAATATTCCATGGTTGTAAATTTTGCGTATACATGTATAACTGTATAACACAAGAGAGGAAAGGTGACGTAGTTGGGAACTCGTAGCTAGGCAGCCCTTTCGCCGAATGAAGACAAACAGCAACACCATGCATTCAAATTTAAAGCTGTATAATATGTTCATAGTTATATGAATAGCATAAATTGCTGCATATTAGATTAACCACTCGTAGAAAACAGACACGACAGACATGACTACGATATTTATAAAGCAAGGTGTCAGGACTCAGGGTGCTGCATGCACACCCCTGTCGAGGAAATATGCAATGGTGAATTCGGTAGCTTCTGGGATAATATATCTCCGTGCATGTTGGGGGGTCATAGCCCCCTGCGTTGGGGAAGAGGCAATCACTGGTATTAGCATCAATAGAAGACTGACAATGATTTAAACAGAACGTCGACTGATGATACCCCGCCCGTTTGGTTGCAGATCAGGAACGATAACTCTATCCGACCTACATTCTCTGCAGTACTCCCGTCGGTGTTAGACAGTTTGACCTATATTCTCCGCCCACGCATTGCATCATGGTCTATGTGTATACCGGTTGGGCATGTCCAAAAAATTTCCAAAACTTCAAAAATTTCCAAAACTTCAAAAATTTCAAAAATTTCAAAAACTTCAAAAATTTCAAAAATTTCAAAAATTTCAAAAACTTCAAAAATTTTAAAAATTTCAAAAAATTCAAAAACTTCACAAAATTTCAAAAACTTAAAAAACTTCACAAATTTCACAAATTTCACAAATTTCAAAAAACTTCAAAAATTAAACAAAATTCAGGATTTAGTCATAAATGTGACCCGCCATATCAAATCCAGTCGGAAGTCGGGATTTTTTATCCTGTGCCAATGCATTCTCTTATATATGCGAGTCGACCAGCCGCCGCCGCCGGCGGCGGCGGCGGCAACTACATAATCCTATGGCATGCAAAGAAATTGGCGGCGGCGCCGCCGCCGCCGGCGGTTCAGGATTTAGTCGGAAATTTGGCTTGTTGCCATTCATCGGAAAGCTATGGGGGTACGGTGTTGAGCGCCACCGAAAAAAGCAAGTGAGCGAGGGAAAAAAGAGAAAAATAACATGACAAGTGGTACATAGTACAATTTATTATATTAACTATTCACTGTCACTTTCGTCGGAATTGTCATCACTTTCGTCAGATGTGTCATTTGTTTCGTCCATGAACTTTTCTAGCAATGGTCTGTACTTTAATATTGACATTTTCACTGCATCACGATCTTCAAAACCATTCTTCATATATTTCTCCACTTTATCCATGACACTGTTGTGCAGAGTACCATTGCGCAGCCACATATTCTTTATTATTGTCCAAGCATAAACATTCATAAATAGCCTCATGCCTTCAGTTTTAAGATCTGTACTTTTAAGGTCCTTGTCAGCTTGTACTTTTGCCTCTTTTTCTGTTGAGCCATTTTCCATATACGTTTCCACGTTATCACTCCATGCTTCTTGTGCTTTATCTCTACTCTCATCACACAAACTTTTGAAGTATTCATCTTCATTCGATTTAATTTTCTTATTCTGACTATCATCCGTGTCCGTTAATTTTCGTTTTAACTTATTGTCTTGACACTAGTTTTTTACGTGTCTCTGGACATCATGCTGATCTTCGAACAAAAGCCCACAGTCATTGCAAGGGTACGACATGTCTTCTCGAATGCCTATGTTTTTATGGTTTTCTTTATTAATTTCATTGATCTCACAAGGTGTCCTTAGTCCTTAGTATAGCCATTATGTTGACCCTGGGGCACAATATAATTATATGTCATGCACTCCCGTTGACCAGGGAGATCTTTGTCATCATATCTCATCTCATTCCGTTGATCCGGGCTATTGTTGTCATCACATTTCACCACATTCTGTTCATCTGGGTGCTCGCTGTCCTTATGGAGATTATATTTCATGCCATTCCATTCACCCATATGTTGGTTCGTGTCCTCTTTTAGCACATTCTGTCGCAGCCGTAATGTGTCCGGGGTTGCGGCTTTTAAATCCACCAGTAGGTAACCGTACGGTTTACTCGTCGCTTCCGAAAACTCTCGCATCATACGTTGAGGGCATTCAGGATACATCTGTCTTGATAATGTTGAAATTAAACCCTTGTCAATTGGATTATTGAACAATACCAAATATTGACAATTTCGTCGTTGCGTCGGATCTTTGTTGTAGTAGAAATTCTGGTTCAAACTTATCAAAGATAAGTTCAAATGGTGACTTCCTTCGGAATGTAAATCATTAACTCTCTGGTCTTTTGATGAAGTTTGCATCAAGTCATCGAGTACAACTAAATTTTTATACTGGGGGTTGATAAGAGAATCCAAGTTTGCTGGTATTCCCCGTATAAAGTTGACCTGAGGGGTGACGGTATACTTTATGTCATCATATAGGGGCTGCCAATATTTATAAAACCATATTATTCTGTCAGGTGCAGGTGATATTTTTGAGGCAGACTTTTGTAGCAAGGTTTTCACGAAGTACGTCTTCCCACTAGATGTCGGTCCACTTACACATGCCGTGAATGGATGCTTGAAAATAAAATCTTCTTGGACATTGGCCATTGAATCATCAAAGCAGGATGTTATGTCGCTTTGTTGCTGTTTCCCCTGCTGGTGTTGTAGTATCTGGTGTTGCTGTAATGACGGTTGTTGTGGCTGATGATGCTGCTGCCTGTTGCTGCTGCTGCTGTTTGTTGCTGCTGCTTGGTGTTGCTGCTGTGGGTGTCGGTTAACAAACTCAGTGTGCTTAGATTGTACATGTCTTATCAAATCATGGTTCCGCACATACTCACTAGAGCAAATTGAACACTGGTGCTTCATTTATACTTGACTAAAATATTTCGGGGGTATATGGCTTTCCTTTATACAAATGTTCCTTATAACCTCAAATATGTCCTGTATTGACGGCGGCGGCGTTTGCCGGCGGCGGTGGCGTTTGTTCCATCGGCCTTTCAATAGCCTTCGAAAATTTAGGTAAATTACTCATTTTAGTTCAGTGAATATGTCATTTGGAGTTTCCTTTTTATCTTTTCCAATGTTTGTCTTCTTCGCTCTTCCTCCTTTTATCTCTTTAACTTTTATCTTCTTAGCTCCGGGTTTCCTTATAAGTTTTTCAGGTTTCGCTTCAGTCTTGGGTAGGTCCTTCGAGTCATCGTAGGGTACATATTTATTAAGATCAAAGTCATAATAGGGCGGAGTCCCTATTCCGGCTAAAGTTCAAGTGTACTCTGAAGTAGTAATTTTTATATACGCCAAAATACCATCCAAGACGTATACCCTTATAAACTGCGGGTCAGTCATAGTAACGCGCACGTCAACGCCGCCGGCGGCGGCAGCGGCGGCGGCGACAAACGCCGCCGGCGTTTGCGGCAGCGGAGTATGCGGCGGCGGAGTATGCGGCGGTGGCGGCGGCTGTTGTTGATACAAATGTCAATGCAATTATGAGTGATTTCAATATGCACACTCTATTGTATAGGTAAAAAATTGGCGCGGCGGCAGTGAGGGGGTGAGGGGGCCGCACGCGCGCCAATTGTTTTACCTATACAATAGAGTGTGCATATTGAAATCACTCATAATTGCATTGACATTTGTATCAACAACAGCCGCCGCCGCCGCATACTCCGCCGCCGCATACTCCGCCGTCGCAAACGCCGGCGGCGTTTGCCGCCGCCGCCGCCGCCGGCGGCGTTGACGTGCATGTAACAAATAATCGATATGTACCGAAAAATTAATCAATAATGCTGAATCATAGTAATTGATTTCAATATCCGACACTGGATATATCTACAAGTATGTACACATGGTGAATATGATGAGGTTGGTGGTGATGGCGATGGAAATGAGCTTGATGATAAATGATGCTGATGATGTGTGTGTTATCAACGATGGCGATGTTGTTAATGGTAGTGATGATGACGATGAGGATTATTATTATTATTATTATTATGATGATAGCGATGATGTGACAATGCTGACACCGAAGGTGGTTTCCATTTCGTTGAGTATGATGCTGATAATGACGATATAAATGATGATGACGGTGATGAAGACGATGATTACGGTGATGATGATGATGATGATGATGATAGTAATAATAATGAAGGGGGCAGCGTATTCACATAATCATTTCAAAATAATCATTTTATGACATCTACCGGGGAAACATCATGCCGCTAGAATTATCGTTCTCTAGGCAGAACCAGATGTTGACTAGATTATATATTGATCTATATAGCTATATGTGACCCGCATATCAAATCCAGTCGTAAGTCGGTTTTTTTTACCCTGTGCCAATGCAATCGCTTATATATGCGAGTCGACCATAGGTCGCCTCGCATATATAAGATAATGCATTGGCCTAACAATTTTTTATCATATAAGGATTAACTGTCATGTGGACTGTTTTTATGGAGATGTAACGGTGAGGTAAGTGGACATAACTTGTGTAAAACCCGAAGGGTTTTACATACAAGTTATGTCCACTTACCTCACCGTTACATCTCCATAAAAATAGTCCACATGACAGTTAATCCTTATATTTATATACATTTAGCGAGAAAGCCACTTTTGTAAATATATTTAAATCGAAAAGTGTATCGTGACAAGATCAGCCCAAAATACACAATAGCACCCTTGCCAAAAGTTAATAGGAACAATTTCTCTTCATATTGAAACCCGATGATGTATTAAGTCAATCCTGCGCGAGTCCAAATGCGCCCAAAACATTACGCGTTCGTCTTTCCAAACCTAATGACGTATCGATGGTGTTATTAGCTTGGTGTTATGATGCGTTGCGCATTCACCGATAAATAACTGCAACTAGCCACGTGGGCGCCGCCCAATCAGAATGCTGGATTTAGTGATGACAACACTTAGTGTGTAAATATATTTTTTTAAATAAATGTTTCTTACAATTTTTAGGACATAAAATAAAAAACATCCATTACCCAGCAGGGAGCCCCACACATCTATAGAAGCATATAGAAGAGTGTCGTCTGCTCATGTTTGTCTGGGGCTCTGTATGGGTGAAATTATAAAATTGTTAAAGAATACAAGAAAAAATATTAAAATTGTAAAAAATTGGTAGGCCAATGTATTCTCTTATATATGCGAGGCGACCTATGGTCGACTCGCATATATAAGAGAATTCATTGGCACAGGGTAAAAAAAATCCCGACTTACGACTGGATTTGATATGGCGGGTCACATATTTGCGAATGTCTGTCTGTGTTCTATGGCAAATAACGGTGAACTATCTAGATGGTTCCAGAGGGATAATATGGCCATACGCTATCATAATTAACGACCCGAAGCTAAACCACTCACTTAACGTTAGCTGTGGCTTTTTATTTTGTAATGTACATGTATACAAATCAGTTTATAAATTCCATGGTAATCCCACCAAATAAGATTCGCATAAGCCTATATGTCGTGGTGTGAATATCAGTAATTACACCCCGTACAGAGTGGTTCCGGGTAGTCTTGTTCTACAACTTGAATATATATGATGTAAACTACCAACATCAAAGTGAAAATAGTTATACCTTGTCGAGAGGGGAACGGGAACATTTTAACCCTTTACCCAACAAACCGGCCAAAACCGGCCAAATAAAGCTTCAACAGCCTAAAATATCTTCGGTCTGTCTCAATAGAACCATACAAATATGGATATCATTGGAACCGGCTCCTTGACCACATTGTGATAGTTACAGTTAGCCCTGTGCCAATGCATTCTCTTATATATGCGAGTCGACCATAGGTCGCCTCGCATATATAAGAGAATGCATTGGCCTAAAAACAAATTATAATTTTTTCTTACATTTGTTAACAATTAATATATGTTAAGCCAATGCATTCTCTTATATATGCGAGGCGACCTATGGTCGACTCGCATATATAAGAGAATGCATTGGCACAGGGCCGTTCTGTTGGGTAAAGGGTTAACTGAATTTAATTTTCTTGGCGCTGGTTGAGTTACTATGTTGACAAGCGTGTTAATTTCATAACATTCGTTTCATTCAACGAACAACGTCATCGTATACATTTCCACAATTGACCGAATTTGCCTGAACCTGCACGAATGTGTATTTGGCTGTGTTCATAATTATGGGCTGTCTTTCTATTACATGCATGTATGCACTTGTACATGTAGTCGTATGATAACAATTAATTCCATATTAAAGTGATGTGAAACACTCTCGTGCGTGATCAAAATATAAATGGAGAAAAATCTTGTTCAAAGTAGTAGTTTTAGAAATATTATATCCAAATTGACAACACACATCGTCCTTCTTACATATTAATTAAATGCAGTGACCCTCGATGGCGAAATCGTTTCCGTTAGTTTATCGCCGATAGATGCGTCCCGAATCGAGTAGTAAATATTTACAATTGAGCATAGTTCAGACGATGTTTTCTGTGGAGTGGTACTGTCGATTTGCTTCAGATTATCGGCAATGTTAGTGGAATGCTACATTCCCCTAGTTGGCATAGCACCTGGATACTAACGGAACCGTTTCACGCACCAGAGCAAGTACATAATATGTATTTAAATATATGCTACTTCGTTTCGCACAGTACTGCACAGTACCAAGTGATGCACATGAAAGGCACACCATCGCACAGTATATCGTTATATTCGTAATGTGAATCTTATTATCGAGTTTCGATCACATTTCACCCGCCCCGCAATATGTAGACTGTAGTTACTAGTGTTTTTATGTATTGTGTGATGATAACGCCCCCAGTTGGCCCCCAGTTCAGGAACGATAACTCTATCCGACCTATATGCAGTACTCCCGTTAGACAGTTTGACCTATATTCTCCGCCCACGCATTGCATCATGGTCTATTTGTACCGGTTGGACATGTCCGGACATGACCCGCTGGTTATATCCAGACTTCTCCATATGAATGGTATATTATCTACATGTATATCACGTGATGATCTCGGTGGGGTAGCTTCAGTCTTGAATGTTAAAGGGACACTAGGCTCTCACTGGGGATGATTATTAAAGTGACACTCACTATGGATGAATGTTAAAGTAACACTTGGCGCACACTGTGGGATAATGTTAAAGTGACACTCGCATTGAAAACTTCAAAAAATTCAAAACTTCAAAAATTTCAAAAATTTCAAAAACTTCAAAAATTTCAAAAAATTCAAAAATTTCAAAATTTTCAAAAACTTCAAAAATCTCAAAAAAGTTCAAAAAAGTTTTAAAACTTCAAAATACTCAAAAATTTCAAAAAACTTAAAAAAAAATTCAAAAAGAAACAAAAATGAAAAACTTAAAAAACTTCAACTTTTTCTAAAATTCAAAAATAATTTAAAATTAAATTAAAATTAACTGTCTTTTAATATATCTAACCCACTGCCACTTCTAAGGGTTCCACACTACACCTGAGGGGATATTGAGTGGTCTACACACGTCTCCTAAACCCTAGAATAAGATCCAGCCCATAATAAACTCGGCCTCCTGCAATGCCTGTCATTCGAATCTGACGCAATCCCTACTTCTGGCGCAATGTCTGAGTCATTCGAATCTGGCGCAATCCCTACTTCCGGCGCAACGCCTGAGTCATTGGAATCTGACGCAATCCCTCGTGAAACCTACCGGCTGACTCCACACCCATCGGCTAAACGTTGTATCACATGCTTATTATTTGATCATATCGTGGAAATTCAATGTTTTGTCATCACTCATGAGATATAACCCATATCCACTGAAAAAGGGTGGATATCCTCTATTTATTTATAATTTTTCTTTGTTATCTTTTTTTTATCCCTCTTTTTTATCTACCACTTCCTGTTTTTATTCGCTCTTCTTTTTCTTACAACTTCTAATCCCTCATAATCTTCGAATATCCACTTTCATCTCCAAGTTTTTGAAAAAATTCCTTGTTTAGTAGCACCTCCAGATGGGCTCTATAGAATTTGAACGAGGCATCCATCTTGGATATTACTCTTTCTATGACTAAATCCGTTAGCACGCTCTACAGATGGCATATAGGTAGCACGCTCTACAGGTGTCATATAGGCCTCTTCACATCTTGTTTTCTATAATTTATTCATTCCTAATCGCTCCATCGACTGTAACAAATTAAATTACCCCCTCCCCCTGTATTTAGAATACATCCTTGATTATTAATATTTCCTCCTTTCATGGTGTGCATGTTCCTTGGGACATCTTTGCTAATGTGAAGCCACACCTATTATATATATATATATATATATACAACTTTAAAAGCCCGCGAAAATATTACTCATATTATAGACTTCCCTTTGAAGACCTTTGTATGTGACAATGATCCGTAATATTGTTTCTAAGTGACACTGGCCAGTGAAACTGATACTACGGGTATGAACTAGCCAACTTCACATCGTAACAATAATAAAAGGGACACTTCATCTATATCATTCTCAAAACGTGTTGGTACACATCTGTGTGGAAACTAAAACCAATCACGCTTCGTCCGTCATCCGTACATAATTGTAATATCATTTTCTCAGAAACCACGGGATCCCTTTTGGCTGAAATTTGGTCTCAACATGGGATCAGAAATTATCCACGGAAGACAACAGTGTCCGTGTGGGGAGAAGCTTTGCAGTGTTTCGCTGTCGCCATGGTGTTTGTTTGGGTATAGGCATGGGTGGTGAGTGTGGTTCTCATATGGTCTGAACTAGCCTTTACTGACTGAGGTAATTTAGTGCACATGTCATCACTTCACTGATAACCATTATATGGTCAAATCCCTACACTATCAAACGCAATGTTTCAATAATGGGTTTTCTTAAAATTTTGACTAAATATTGGTTATATTATACGCATCAGCGATCCTTCTTAATAACGCTCTGTATATTTTCAAACGCATTGCACTAAATGGGTTTGGAATAGCCATACAGGAAAGGAGAAACTGAGGTCCTGGGTAGGTCGACTGCATATAGCATTATATATGGGGTACAGACATGGACAGCAATGGGTTCCTCGTGGCTTCTGGTCTACACATGACATATTAAAGTTAACCACACCCATCGGCGCGCCTTTATTGGGCTATGAAGCGCCATACAGGCTCGAATCATGGCCTTCGCCATGTGTTTCTATTTGAACCCACATTACTAACTAAATAAAATCTTTCTCTCCAGGTTGTTTCACGCCATAACCTTGATTTGGAAAGCTTGAAGGGCTAATTAAGCTTCAATTTAAATCCCAACATTTTCTTATTTGAAGAACGTGTCTGGTTAAACATGTCCACCATAGTAAGCTCATTTAATTTAAAGAGCTTCACACATAGTCCCACTAGTAATGATGTCTCGTTATTTACTGCAGAAATGGTCATATAGAATACAATACAACACATTTTGGTCACATATCTTAAAGGTGCACGTCACTTTCGCAAGATATCGAACTGACCATGTATAGAGTGGAATGACATGTCGGGTATCAAATGTATAATCAGTTCCAGTATTTCGTCCATAAGGCAGTTTTGGTTGTAACATCATAGTGTATGACGGTTCATTCATATGATACCTTAGCGGTTGCACACGATACTGTCTGTTGTATTTTATGTCTTATATTATGTATATTAATTGCTCCATGGATGGTAGGAGTATGGCATTGGTGTCTGGTTCTTCGATGTATTCTAGTCATAGTTCATTCATATTATTACTCTAAAATCTCCATTAAATGGAGAAACTAAAGAGCCCATATTATGTAGACTAGTGTATAAACACTTACTTCATGCATTATTTTTATCAATTATATGTATTATAACTCCCATCAAGATAGGCTGTTATACAGAGGAAACAAAGCATGTACCAAGTGACAGTCTGTACCAAGTGACAGTCTCATGTCACGAAAGGCCTACTATGTGGACACATTTTCTTATCAAAACGCTCTATTATGTAGGGGGTTATCAACCATTGGTCTGGAATAGGCATACGAGCGGAAGGCGTGTATACACATTTATTCGATGTACTCTTTAATCGTCGATTTCTCTTTATTGTCGTTAATTTATAGCATTATTAGTAGGAATCTAAACTCGCCGTTATATTGAGAAAATAATGCGTCAATACCAGTCAATACTGCTTTATTGGCGGTAAATGAAATTATTGAATCATGTATCGCAGCTAAACAAGCGAGACAACTGATCACAACACAAAAATTAGTAATATTTCTGAAGCCTTGAGTGGGTTGTAATACACAGTGTAAATTTTCATTATTGCTACCATTTAAGGAAACATGCCCCCGATAGGGCTACTATGCGAACACATGTCTATATTAATTTCACATATTCCTTACCGTTCATTCATATATACTCCAAGCTCTCTGTTAATACAGAGGCATCAAAACATTGGTCTGGAAAAGACCTACTATGTGGATGCGTGTATACATATTTACTTGATGTATTCTTTAATCGTTCATTTCTCTTTATTATCGTTCATTTATAGCATTATTAGAATAAATTTAGTCTAAAATCTCCATTACATGGAGACAATAAAGAGCCCGTATGGTGTAGACTAATGCATAAATACTTACTTCATGTATTCTTTTCACCAATTATATGTATTGTACATCCTATACATTTAGTCTGTTATACAGAGGAAACAAAGCATGTACTACGTGGCAGTTTCATATGACGATAAGACCTACTATGTGAACACATGTGCATATTAATTTCACATATTCTTCTCAAAACGCTCTATTTTATACGGGGGTATCAAACATTGGTCTGGAAAAGGCATGCTATGTGGATGCGTGTATACATATTGACTTCATATATGCATTCATAGTTCATTTCTCTTAATTGTCGTTCATTTAATAGCATTATTAGTAGAAATATAGTCTAAAACCGTCGGTATAAGGAGAATATATAGCGTCAATACTGTTTTATTGTTGGTAACTCAAATTATTGCATCATGTATCGCAACTAAACAAGCGAGATAACTCATAAATTCTTAATAGTTCTGATGTCTATGGCAGTTCACACAGTGTATATATTCATTGTTGTTACCATTTTAGTGCATACATTACTGATTTCTGTGTAAGAACGCCGGTCTCCATTGTTGTTATGATTGTGCCTATAACTGTCCATATTCTTAAAGCAAGTACGGTACCTCTACAAATTTCCATTTTCACAGGTAAATCACGTATAAACGCTCTTTAATGTATAGTTAAACTGAGTTTTCACATGCAGGGCTATGTCTTTGTGGACTATATACGTGGTATACTTCAGTATATACACGAAGTGAATGTGTTCTAAGTATGCGTATCTGATTTATGTATACGTCCGTGTTTCTTAAAGCAAATCCAATACATATTAGTGCGTTATATTATGATGTACATTAAGTGCCCTTTTCACTGTTAAATCAAGTGAAAAAGCCCTCTACTATAGTTAACTATTCAGTTCCACATACGCTATAAGCTCTATGGTGGTCCGGTGTGTCTTATCAATATGCCATTATATGCACGAATGTAATGTGTTCAAATATGTGGGTTATGATGTATACTTTAATGTTAAAGTATATAAGCACTCTTTAAGATATGCATATGCAGAATGTTAACTCCTTACACTGACAGAAAAAAAAGGAATATATAATTTTGAGTACTACTCTTCATAAAACGTTAGAAAACCATAATCTAACAACGAATATCGAAGAACAATGTAATTACTTGATAAGCATTGTAAATATTTCGTCTGTTTTAAATAAAATGGAAATATTTCGTCTATTTGAAATACAGTTGGAAGCAACAATCAAGTATTTAAATGAAATTTGGACCAAAATCTTATAATTTGAGAAAACGTATATAATTTCTATCGAAGTCTTATAATAAAGGAAGGCTTTGTGCGAATCCATTCGGTCTAATGTGTGAATGTGTTCATCATCGCAAATATAATGATGCATAAATGAATATTTCCTAGAAAAATGTTAACATAGCTTGTATTTAACCGAAATAATATAGCATTTGAGTTAAAATGTTTCATATTAGGACCATAACGAACCAATGCATAAAAATACAATATTTTGTTTTTCATTCTCGATCAAAATAATGCAGGGTTGTCAATTATCAACAAAAAACAAATACTTTGAAACAAAAACGATGACATAAGAAGGAATATCCAAGAGCTAGTGTGAAAATAACCCTCACATTTATAAAAAAAAAACAATAAAAATTCAGTTTTCGAGTAAGTCCTTCAAAATTATTGAATGTTTTCGTCTATGTTGGATCAAATTTGACACAAAAATCAATTAGCTCACTAACAGTTCGCGCAATATCTCATATTTTGAGAAAACGTTTGCAATTTTAGACAACAATATTGCTAGTGAAGGTGAATATTTCATCCTGGAACTCATGAAATATGATAAAAATAGATGTAAAGACACTTCACGAGCCCTCATATCTTTGAGTTATGAACATAAAGTCATCTCATAGTGCCATTGTACCCCATAACTTGGTCAGGAGAAATATGTATTTCATATTTGACCCTTCATCTGTGGTAAAAAATGAATTAAGGGACATGGGAGTGGTGTCCCTAGACATTAACCTAGAGCATAAATTGACTCAATTATGCAATTTTAGGCAACATTCTTGTCAGGGAAAGTGTATATTTCATGTTGGGACTCATCCAATGTGATAAACATGCATCAAAAGACACTTAATGAGCTCTGACGACTTTGAGTTATGACAACAACGGCATCTCATACTAGATTGTAAGCCATAATTTGGTCAGGAAAAGTGTAAATTTCATATTTTATCCTACATGTGTTTTAACAATCAATGTAATTACACCCCATCGGTCGCCTAGACACAGCGTAAATGTTCTCAAGTTTTCAATTGTAGGCCACAATGTCGGCAGTGAAGGTAAACATTTCATGTTGGAACCCATGAAATGTGATAAAATGGATAAAAAGACACTTCCTGAGTCCTTATGACTGAGTTATGAACATAAAGGGAACTCATAGTGTATTGTAGGTCATAATTTGGTCAGGAAAATTGTAAATTTCATGTCTTAAGCTCCATGTGTTTTAAAATTATATGTAATTACAACCATTGGGTCCCTAGAGATCAATCCACAGTCCATATGTAGTCCATATGCAATTTTAGAGAACAGTATTGCTAGTGAAGGTGAACATTCCATGCTGGAACTCATGAAATATGATAAAAATAGATGACCTACAATACACTATGAGTTCCCTTTATGTTCATAACTCAGTCATAAGGACTCAGGAAGTGTCTTTTTATCCATTTTATCACATTTCATGGGTTCCAACATGAAATGTTTACCTTCACTGCCGACATTGTGGCCTACAATTGAAAACTTGAGAACATTTACGCTGTGTCTAGGCGACCGATGGGGTGTAATTACATTGATTGTTAAAACACATGTAGGATAAAATATGAAATTTACACTTTTCCTGACCAAATTATGGCTTACAATCTAGTATGAGATGCCGTTGTTGTCATAACTCAAAGTCGTCAGAGCTCATTAAGTGTCTTTTGATGCATGTTTATCACATTGGATGAGTCCCAACATGAAATATACACTTTCCCTGACAAGAATGTTGCCTAAAATTGCATAATTGAGTCAATTTATGCTCTAGGTTAATGTCTAGGGACACCACTCCCATGTCCCTTAATTCATTTTTTACCACAGATGAAGGGTCAAATATGAAATACATATTTCTCCTGACCAAATTATGGGGTACAATGGCACTATGAGATGACTTTATGTTCATAACTCAAAGATATGAGGGCTCGTGAAGTGTCTTTACATCTATTTTTATCATATTTCATGAGTTCCAGGATGAAATATTCACCTTCACTAGCAATATTGTTGTCTAAAATTGCAAACGTTTTCTCAAAATATGAGATATTGCGCGAACTGTTAGTGAGCTAATTGATTTTTGTGTCAAATTTGATCCAACATAGACGAAAACATTCAATAATTTTGAAGGACTTACTCGAAAACTGAATTTTTATTGTTTTTTTTTTATAAATGTGAGGGTTATTTTCACACTAGCTCTTGGATATTCCTTCTTATGTCATCGTTTTTGTTTCAAAGTATTTGTTTTTTGTTGATAATTGACAACCCTGCATTATTTTGATCGAGAATGAAAAACAAAATATTGTATTTTTATGCATTGGTTCGTTATGGTCCTAATATGAAACATTTTAACTCAAATGCTATATTATTTCGGTTAAATACAAGCTATGTTAACATTTTTCTAGGAAATATTCATTTATGCATCATTATATTTGCGATGATGAACACATTCACACATTAGACCGAATGGATTCGCACAAAGCCTTCCTTTATTATAAGACTTCGATAGAAATTATATACGTTTTCTCAAATTATAAGATTTTGGTCCAAATTTCATTTAAATACTTGATTGTTGCTTCCAACTGTATTTCAAATAGACGAAATATTTCCATTTTATTTAAAACAGACGAAATATTTACAATGCATATCAAGTAATTACATTGTTCTTCGATATTCGTTGTTAGATTATGGTTTTCTAACGTTTTATGAAGAGTAGTACTCAAAATTATATATTCCTTTTTTTTCTGTCAGTGTAAGGAGTTAACATTCTGCATATGCATATCTTAAAGAGTGCTTATATACTTTAACATTAAAGTATACATCATAACCCACATATTTGAACACATTACATTCGTGCATATAATGGCATATTGATAAGACACACCGGACCACCATAGAGCTTATAGCGTATGTGGAACTGAATAGTTAACTATAGTAGAGGGCTTTTTTACTTGATTTAACAGTGAAAAGGGCACTTAATGTACATCATAATATAACGCACTAATATGTATTGGATTTGCTTTAAGAAACACGGACGTATACATAAATCAGATACGCATACTTAGAACACATTCACTTCGTGTATATACTGAAGTATACCACGTATATAGTCCACAAAGACATAGCCCTGCATGTGAAAACTCAGTTTAACTATACATTAAAGAGCGTTTATACGTGATTTACCTGTGAAAATGGAAATTTGTATAGATCATATCACATAGAGGTACCGTACTTGCTTTAAGAATATGGACAGTTATAGGCACAATCATAACAACAATGGAGACCGGCGTTCTTACACAGAAATCAGTAATGTATGCACTAAAATGGTAACAACAATGAATATATACACTGTGTGAACTGCCATAGACATCAGAACTATTAAGAATTTATGAGTTATCTCGCTTGTTTAGTTGCGATACATGATGCAATAATTTGAGTTACCAACAATAAAACAGTATTGACGCTATATATTCTCCATATACCGACGGTTTTAGACTATATTTCTACTAATAATGCTATTAAATGAACGACAATTAAGAGAAATGAACTATGAATGCATATATGAAGTCAATATGTATACACGCATCCACATAGCATGCCTTTTCCAGACCAATGTTTGATACCCCCGTATAAAATAGAGCGTTTTGAGAAGAATATGTGAAATTAATATGCACATGTGTTCACATAGTAGGTCTTATCGTCATATGAAACTGCCACGTAGTACATGCTCTGTTTCCTCTGTATAACAGACTAAATGTATAGGATGTACAATACATATAATTGGTGAAAAGAATACATGAAGTAAGTATTTATGCATTAGTCTACACCATACGGGCTCTTTATTGTCTCCATGTAATGGAGATTTTAGACTAAATTTATTCTAATAATGCTATAAATGAACGATAATAAAGAGAAATGAACGATTAAAGAATACATCAAGTAAATATGTATACACGCATCCATATAGTAGGTCTTTTCCAGACCAATGTTTTGATGCCTCTGTATTAACAGAGAGCTTGGAGTATATATGAATGAACGGTAAGGAATATGTGAAATTAATATAGACATGTGTTCGCATAGTAGCCCTATCGGGGGCATGTTTCCTTAAATGGTAGCAATAATGAAAATTTACACTGTGTATTACAACCCACTCAAGGCTTCAGAAATATTACTAATTTTTGTGTTGTGATCAGTTGTCTCGCTTGTTTAGCTGCGATACATGATTCAATAATTTCATTTACCGCCAATAAAGCAGTATTGACTGGTATTGACGCATTATTTTCTCAATATAACGGCGAGTTTAGATTCCTACTAATAATGCTATAAATTAACGACAATAAAGAGAAATCGACGATTAAAGAGTGCATCGAATAAATGTGTATACACGCCTTCCGCTCGTATGCCTTTTCCAGACCAATGGTTGATAACCCCCTACATAATAGAGCGTTTTGATAAGAAAATGTGTCCACATAGTAGGCCTTTCGTGACATGAGACTGTCACTTGGTACAGACTGTCACTTGGTACATGCTTTGTTTCCTCTGTATAACAGCCTATCTTGATGGGAGTTATAATACATATAATTGATAAAAAATAATGCATGAAGTAAGTGTTTATACACTAGTCTACATAATATGGGCTCTTTAGTTTCTCCATTTAATGGAGATTTTAGAGTAATAATATGAATGAACTATGACTAGAATACATCGAAGAACCAGACACCAATGCCATACTCCTACCATCCATGGAGCAATTAATATACATAATATAAGACATAAAATACAACAGACAGTATCGTGTGCAACCGCTAAGGTATCATATGAATGAACCGTCATACACTATGATGTTACAACCAAAACTGCCTTATGGACGAAATACTGGAACTGATTATACATTTGATACCCGACATGTCATTCCACTCTATACATGGTCAGTTCGATATCTTGCGAAAGTGACGTGCACCTTTAAGGTATGTGACCAAAATGTGTTGTATTGTATTCTATATGACCATTTCTGCAGTAAATAACGACACATCATTACTAGTGGGACTATGTGTGAAGCTCTTTGAATTAAATGAGCTTACTATGGTGGACATGTTTAACCAGACACGTTCTTCAAATAAGAAAATGTTGGGATTTAAATTGAAGCTTAATTAGCCCTTCAAGCTTTCCAAATCAAGGTTATGGCGTGAAACAACATGGAGAGAAAGATTTTATTTAGTTACTAATGTGGGTTCAAATAGAAACACATGGCGAAGGCCATGATTCGAGCCTGTATGGCGCTTCATAGCCCAATAAAGGCGCGCCGATGGGTGTGGTTAACTTTAATATGTCATGTGTAGACCAGAAGCCACGAGGAACCAATTGCTGTCCATGTCTGTACCCCATATATAATGCTATATGCAGTCGACCTACCCAGGACCTCAGTTTCTCCTTTCCTGTATGGCTATTCCAAACCCATTTAGTGCAATGCGTTTGAAAATATACAGAGCGTTATTAAGAAGGATCGCTGATGCGTATAATATAACCAATATTTAGTCAAAATTTTAAGAAAACCCATTATTGAAACATTGCGTTTGATAGTGTAGGGATTTGACCATATAATGGTTATCAGTGAAGTGATGACATTTGCACTAAATTACCTCAGTCAGTAAAGGCTAGTTCAGACCATATGAGAACCACACTCACCACCCATGCCTATACCCAAACAAACACCATGGCGACAGCGAAACACTGCAAAGCTTCTCCCCACACGGACACTGTTGTCTTCCGTGGATAATTTCTGATCCCATGTTGAGACCAAATTTCAGCCAAAAGGGATCCCGTGGTTTCTGAGAAAATGATATTACAATTATGTACGGATGACGGACGAAGAGTGATTGGTTTTAGTTTCCACACAGATGTGTACCAACACGTTTTGAGAATGATATAGATGAAGTGTCCCTTTTATTATTGTTACGATGTGAAGCTGGCTAGTTCATACCCGTAGTATCAGTTTCACTGGCCAGTGTCACTTAGAAACAATATTACGGATCATTGTCACATACAAAGGTCTTCAAAGGGAAGTCTATAATATGAGTAATATTTTCGCGGGCTTTTAAAGTTGTATATATATATATATATATATATAATAGGTGTGGCTTCACATTAGCAAAGATGTCCCAAGGAACATGCACACCATGAAAGGAGGAAATATTAATAATCAAGGATGTATTCTAAATACAGGGGGAGGGGGGTAATTTAATTTGTTACAGTCGATGGAGCGATTAGGAATAAATAAATTATAGAAAACAAGATGTGAAGAGGCCTATATGACATCTGTAGAGCGTGCTACCTATATGACATCTGTAGAGCGTGCTAACGGATTTAGTCATAGAAAGAGTAATATCCAAGATGGATGCCTCGTTCAAATTCTATAGAGCCCATCTGGAGGTGCTACTAAACAAGGAATTTTTTCAAAAACTTGGAGATGAAAGTGGATATTCGAAGATTATGAGGGATTAGAAGTTGTAAGAAAAAGAAGAGCGAATAAAAACAGGAAGTGGTAGATAAAAAAGAGGGATAAAAAAAAGATAACAAAGAAAAATTATAAATAAATAGAGGATATCCACCCTTTTTCAGTGGATATGGGTTATATCTCATGAGTGATGACAAAACATTGAATTTCCACGATATGATCAAATAATAAGCATGTGATACAACGTTTAGCCGATGGGTGTGGAGTCAGCCGGTAGGTTTCACGAGGGATTGCGTCAGATTCCAATGACTCAGGCGTTGCGCCGGAAGTAGGGATTGCGCCAGATTCGAATGACTCAGGCATTGCGCCAGAAGTAGGGAATGCGTCAGATTCGAATGACAGGCATTGCAGGAGGCCGAGTTGCTTATGGGCTGGATCTTATTCTAGGGTTTAGGAGACGTGTGTAGACCACTCAATATCCCCTCAGGTGTAGTGTGGAACCCTTAGAAGTGACAGTGGGTTAGATATATTAAAAGTCACTTAATTTTAATTTAATTTTAAATTATTTTTGAATTTTAGAAAAAGTTTTTCATTTTTGTTTCTTTTTGAAAAGTTTTTAAAGTTTTTTGAAATTTTTGAGTATTTTGAAGTTTTAAAACTTTTTTGAACTTTTTTGAGATTTTTAAAGTTTTTGAAATTTTTGAAATTTTTGAAGTTTTTGAAAATTTTGAAGTTTTTGAAATTTTTGAAATTTTTGAAGTTTTTGAATTTTTTGAAATTTTTGAAGTTTTGAATTTTTTGAAGTTTTCAATGCGAGTGTCACTTTAACATTATCCCACAGTGTGCGCCAAGTGTTACTTTAACATTCATCCATAGTGAGTGTCACTTTAATAATCATCCCCAGTGAGAGCCTAGTGTCCCTTTATCATTCAAGACTGAAGCTACCCCACCGAGATCATCACGTGATATACATGTAGATAATATACCATTCATATGGAGAAGTCTGGATATAACCAGCGGGTCATGTCCGGACATGTCCAACCGGTACAAATAGACCATGATGCAATGCGTGGGCGGAGAATATAGGTCAAACTGTCTAACGGGAGTACTGCATATATGTCGGATAGAGTTATCGTTCCTGAACTGGGGGCCAACTGGGGGCGTTATCATCAATTGTGTCATAGTTTCTCAATAAAAGGTAAATTACCTCTACGAATGAACTTAAATTGTAATTCAATATTCATAATTCACATTTTCAATACCACTAATCGAAAGACCTAATAACAAAATGTTCCGATTAAGATATTAATGCTTTAAGCCCGCCGATATATTGCACAACGAAAGTATTTGCCCAAATAAAAAACAGCAGCGTCGTATTGGATAATGATTGGTGGTGTCACAAACTTATATACAGTCTAAGTACGACCCAAAGCGTCCGGTTTCGGTTCGTTATAACAGAGGTAACTTTTTACGAAGATAATGGTTGATCCCGGTTTTACCCAAACTAAAATACCGACATAATATATATTGCAGGGGGGGGGGTGAAATGGGCGCAACCAATAAGAATAGCCCTATAATAGTGTGCTTATATATCAGGTATAGATACATCACATAAAATAATGGGTGCGACCAATAAGAATAGCCCTATAATAGTGTGCTTATATAGCAGGTATAGATACATCACATAAAATAATGGATGCGACCAATAAGAATAGCCCTATAATAGTGTGTTTATATAGCAGGTATAGATACATCACATAAAATAATGGGTGCTACCAATAAGAATAGCCATATAATAGTGTGCTTATATATCAGGTACAGATACATCACATAAAATAATGGGCGCGACCAATACGAATAGCCCTATAATAGTGTGCTTTTATAGCAGTTATAGATACATCACATAAAATAATGGGTGCGAACAATAAGAATAGCACTATAACAGTGTGCTTATATATCAGGTATAGATACATCACATAAAATAATGGATGCGACCAATAAGAATAGACCTATAATAGTGTGCTTATATATCAGGTACAGATACATCACATAAATTATGGGTGCGACCAATAAGAACAGCCCTATAATAGTGTGCTTATATAGCAGGTATAGATACATCACATAAAATAATGGGTGCGACCAATGAGAATAGCCCTATAATAGTGTGCTTATATAGCAGGTATAGATACATCACATAAAATAATGGTATGACGAACAATTACACTGTTCCACTTATAATTTAATTTATTTGACGCACATTGTTATAGTTTGTCACCCACCAAATATGACGGGTATGATATAGAAGGGTATTAACAGGTCAGGCACATCCTGAATTCCACTATTATAGTGGCCTATGCCTATACAATATTCACGTTTCCTTTATTTGCTCCGGGAATATATGAGGGCGCATTGCCGTGCACAGCCAAATGTCACTCTTAAAAATATCGCAACGAATGAACAGTCTTCCGACAAAATTCGTTGTGCGATATTTTGCGTCAGCTTTGTTATTCAATAATATTATAATATTTTACTAATATATGCCTTTCTAAATGACAATAACAGAATGACCCAATCGCTCCTTCATAACATTTCAACTAAGTGCATGATAATAGAGTTGCTTATCGTGTGCCGTCATGATTATTCATTCTCCTGGACAAACTATATGTAAAATACCGAATTAGTGCGACACTGATTTTTAATAATATTTGTGTGAAATATGATTTTGGATTATCCCTCTTTTATCAATATAACAAAATGGTAATGGTCATATACCACTATAATAGTGGAATACCACTATAATAGTGGAATTCAGGATGTGCCTGACCAGATTAAACAAAGCTTTTCATTATTCTATAGTATAAATATAACTTTTTGTCCAAAATGCACGGGCTGTAGCATTTTTCCGACCGAACACCTTCGTACGTCGCAGTTCGCTACCCAGTACCAATAGCAATGAATAATTCAGCACTTTTCATTCTAACACTGGTACACGGTTAGTTGCAGGAACTGGTCAATTGGTGCATCCTGGTCAAGCTAATGGTATCACACAAAAAACTGAACAAAACACCAATGGTCTCTTTATCTTATAACACGACGGTTGATGCCAGATAAAAATGTGAAAGAGGTCACAGTTAAATTATTCAGTTATCAAGAATCATGAACAATTCGTCGTCACAAACAACTATTCCCATGTCGTGTTCCGAAATATCGTTAATTCATAGTATGATGGCGACACATACGTTGATAAAAAAAACAGCAACAAGAATCAATTGTGATGTTCTCTCCTCTGATCACCATTCCTGGCACTATTGTGTCTCTTGTCGCGGAACTATCTATATTATTTACAAAAGTGGCTTATGTCTATCTGTCTGTCTGTCAGTTCGCGGGTTTTTCTCCCAAACCACTAGACGTATTTTGAACAAGATGAGGTGTGGTGACTCGGGGTACCTTGGCGAATGTTATAGCCAAGTAATATTTTTCAAAAGTTTTAGTTTTATAAACAAACGTGTTATTAAAGGGACGGGCAGTCTTTCCTGTAGATCATTTTAGAAATAGCAATATCAAATTATGATAATTTCCTCAGGAATATTTTAATAGTATATCATAATGATGATATGAATGCGATATTATTCACAAAACACGTTTTGTGTCCAAGAAAATGCAGGTCGAATGTTGTTTAGTTTCTTGCAACGCAGCGGATTATGTATAGACTATTTCGCAATTTCCTTATTTATATTCGTGCGCTTTATGTGGGTTGTAAAACTCCCAATTTGGTGCGCTTACAACTTACAACTCTCAATACGATTCATCGCAATATTTATGGTGTCGTATGTATGACCATATATAGGTTAGGAGAAAATACTAACTCGATTGGAAGATACTGATCTCTTTGCAAGAACAATTATATTATGTACACGTTTTCTGTCTGATCATTTCCCAATCATGAAGTAACGTGGCTTAGATCGGTTTTAAACTGACAGCGGGTAGAGTGAGCCGATTAAAATAAAATTTAGTGCCATTTGAATGCGATTGTTGATTGCGCCAATAATTTTACCTACGCATTCTACAGCGCAACGGAACATTTTCGTTGGACAATATGGTAGTTCCAAGTGCTTGCCTGTACACGATCGTAAGGTAACGTTTTTTTTATTTTGTTTTACATAACCAAGGGCACAGACGTGACAATAACATGGAATGCACGCGATATTGATGAACAATGTCTGTCTATTATATAATATTTTGTCTGTTTATTGCGGTATGCTTCAGAGTCACTACTTGAACGGGGATCAATGGTGTCTGATACCAGACGATTGGTGGAGTTTATAATTTGACAGCTGAAACAATATCGCGTAAAGTTAACCGCGTGCTACATAGTGCGGAACCAAGCTGGAAGTTTACTATGAAGACCAATCATGTCACATTCACAGAAAGCGCAGTTAATTGTGTTTGTAATGTGTTTACTGCTGTAATTGTGACATTTCTGTTTGGAATTTTACTTTTAATTAATGTGTGGTTCCAGTCGGGTTATTTCTTGTAACATATCAGAGGACAACCATTTCAGATATTGGCATAATTGATAAATGAAATGAGAATGTTCGCTTCCCTGCATGCCTTTAAAAGTGGTTTCGTCCGGTTACCATCAAAGATGGATTATCTCTTAAAACAACAAATGTGAGATAGCTTCCTGTGTATGAAATAATACGAATGATATGGAAATCCTTGTCCGGAAAAGATTCTATCAATTAATATTGAGTTTATTTCGATATCATTTTATTCAGTTGATTGGACAGTTCTTTGTTCTATAAATATAACTTTAGATATAGGCCTCCAGCCTCCGCAAAATGTCTCCGATTGGTTGTATATACTAGTATTGTAATAATAAGTGTGAATCAAGCGGTATGAGCTGGAATGTACCATTTGCTTGTGTTCAATGAATAAAATAACTGAAATAAGACACAGAGTTATTTTATACGAAAACAATTCCAAAGAAAATCAATATTAACTGATAGACTCGTTTCCGGACATGGGTCATCGATTCTTATTTATAACTTCATACCCAAGAAACTATAAAGATCATGTTGAAGAGGTAACCCACCTTTAAGCGTTATCTCAACAATAAGATGACACAACCACGCGCTTACCTGTACCATGACCCCTCCCCACCGCCTTTAGTAGGGGACAAATATAGTTCGGCTTAAGATGCACATGTATCTATAATCATAGTCAGCCAATACTAAAGTACGGATTATGTATGTGCACGCGGTGTATAGATTACGTCACTGCGATGAGTTATTTAGTGAAGATACATGTAGTGTGGTTCACTTCAGAAGTCAATCTCGTATAGCAGATAATATTTATAGGAATAAAGTACATATACCGATAACTTGTAGTGCATAATTATATACTGTAGGATGGTGTTTTTGCAACCATTAATAACGTTCCACCGCATGTCTGTTTTGTCGAATAGATGTTAGTAGTGCTTTAGTAGTAAATTATGCACTCTGTGAATTTTCATCACTCAGTATATATTGATTAGTGTCAGTCGGCGAAATTGTTTGTACTTTAAAATGGTACCCAAAACTGAGTGGAAAGGGCTGCGTATGATCGCATCAACTGTGTCATAAGAAGCACCTACACGTTATAACATACTGGGCTAAATGTTAGCCTGATTCTGGGGTGTATATACATGTTTGTCTAAAATAACTATCTGGACTTAATGTGTAAAGAGTATATACTCCTCAATTTTGATCCAGTTGTGGGGTATATATGTGGAGCTCAGTGGCCCAGTGGTTAGCGTGTCATGTAGTGGAAACTGACTATATGCTGGTTTCGTATTAAAACTTAAGTTTGAATCGAATATAGTACTTGAAACCCACACACTATCATTTAAAAAGCCATTAGATATTTTCTTATCTCCCCGCTAGTGAGTAATGACCCCAGCTTCCCGTGATACTTGGTATCGCGCCAAGTAAATTGGCACAGCGATTAATACTATTTTGAACAGGCGCACGTGAATCCAAAACCAGACATTGCTATTCATAATAGATGAGAATGGCGTTCACCAATACCTAGATAAAGTAAAGGCCATCCGCTCGTTACCACCCCCTCATGAATTCATTGTACCATTAAATACATAGCGGGCACAGAACACTGTCATGCTGATATGTTCTTCCGCACGCCCAAACATGAAGAGACACAACAGTAAAAAATTAACACGAGGTTGACATCAGAGACAACCACATTATTGTGCCTGAACAAAAAGCCCCCAGACCCCTACCGCCCAAGATGTTGCTGCAATAATCTCACACCTGTTCAAACCTAAAGGCGTTGCTAGTTGCAAAGAAAATCCAGAGGACATACCTTCTAAACAAAATCTGGCACAGACAACAGAGCTGTTGTGAAAAGAAAACCAATGTTAACCATTCGACCTGGGTTCAAGAGCAGGTAAAGGACCCCGAAATTCAGTCGCTCTTACGAGCCCTCCAGTTGGAGTTGGAAGGAATTCTGACAAACACTTGTTTATCGATGGAACATTTTCTTATTTGGCCAGTGTTGATGTGGATCCCACCTAGTCTTTGGGTCCGTAAACAATTGCAATTCATGGTGATTGCGCCGTACCATGATGCAAATGGCCACCCAAGTGCTGACAGGACACACGGATAGTTATAATGGCCCCGTTTGTACAATCTGTTAGGGTGTTATATGCGAAATGTGGACTCAGAAACAATCACCCCGCCTCAAGAAACTGACATACCACACAACCCCTGGACGAATGTCGGACTTGATCTTTCTGCTCCATACCCAACATAATGTTCAGGAAATCGCTACATAATCAGCTTCATTAATATATTTTCTGGTTGGCCAGAATTATTTGCGGTAAAGGACATGTCGGCCGATGATGAGATTTTCCCAGATTCGGATCAATGTTATGAATCATCACATACAACGGGAGAGAAAATATTAACTACAATGCCAAGGTCAAGGAGACGTTGGAATCTCTGAATATCCGCCACGTGAAAACTTCATTGTACTACCACAGAGCAATGCTAAACTGGAGATATTTCACAAGACACTCCGCGGCATTCCATGATTGCTTATTCAAGAAGATGGACGACAATATAAACACGTGGGACATATAATGGCATCAGAACCTTGCTGTTATACGTTTCAATGCTAACGAATCCTCCAAATATCCCCCATACTTACTGCTTTACAATCGAGATGTAGTCGTGCCAATTGTCAACCTTCTCGAAAATAAGATACCACGGCGAGGACCTCCACTGTGACTCCACAATATTGCTCTAGAACAGCAACAAAAGACATTTCTTGCTGTTCACAAATACATCAAGAGGGTCGAGCAACAACAAAATGCGCAACATGATCAGTCCAAAGTCCAAAGATGTAACATTTGAGATTTGATATGCAGTGTATGTAAAACACATTTAATGAAAGGCAAACTAAAAAGTAAGTAGAGACCCTATTTTAGAAATGTTGAACGAACGACCCAGTCGCATTTAGAGTGAGAAGCCAGCAAAATGGACATATTACGAAATCCCACGTTGAGCACCTTAGTTTCGCAAATTTGGAGTGGGAAATACCCATATTAGAGAAACTAAAATGATGTAAAATTGATGTAGTGCCCTCGGAAGATGCGAATAGCAGTGAAGAAGAGATTCGCGACACTGAGCCAGATGTCATCCATTAGGGAAGGAAGCATATAAGAGAACGCCAAGGAATGTTACCAGATGGGAAACAAATATCGAAGGTGAGTCATCAGAAACTCATGCACCAGGAACCATGGGCCCGACTCCCAAGAATTCCAAGGCATGTAGCACGTCCGAATATATCTACCGAGCGCTCCCTGCGTGACACGTATGACATGGAATAAAACATAGAAGCCCATGATCCCCGTTCAAGTAGTGACTCTGAAGCATACCTCATCCAGAAGTCATATCGACAGCAGACCAGACGCCCGGGTAACGTAAGACACTATCACCAATGGCAGAAGGGACGGCGTATAACGATTCGCAATCACACATCTCCATAAGTTCGGAAGAAACTGAATACTCAGATCACAATATCGATGAAACAACCAGTGTTATATCACCCAGATCACCGCTTATCCGACCGACCAGACATTCGGAATACGACGGCACCATACAATACGAAGGGAATACAGCAACTGCCCATCACCTCCATGCTACCAATGGAGTCTGGGAACTCATTCAACACAAACACCGTGCCATCTCAGCATGGAATCAGAGGCATGCCATCCCTACTCGTTAAGAAAAAGAAGCCATCCGATTACGTTTCATATTCAGCTCCCTTTTACAAGAAGACGACGCTGTCCAAGAGCAATCACTTGGAACCTTACAGGACTGTCAACCCTTGCAGTTTTTCGTAGGCTCAGTCGTTCAGTCATTAGTTTCGTGGCAGACGCTCTAAATTTCTTATTAGGTGTCGCCACCGACTCTAACCTACAAAGCATTCGTACTCAAGTGCGGGGTTTGGCAAGAAATCAGAAAGCAATAATCTACTCAGTTTAGTCAGGTCTGATCTTACAGTTATAAACGTGTCTCGTATAGTGCGTCGTCATAACAACAACATTAAAACAAAACGAATTTATCTGCTTTTGGTTGTCATGTCTCTCGAAGTGTCCTGCACTGCGCTCAATAAGAATATGCAACTCGCGGCATATCATCATTCCGAGATTGGTCGCACCCTCGCGGTTTTAAATAATAGCCTGTCTACTTTAATTGTCAGTCGTATTGTTTTATGAAAACCTTTCCATGATCATTTCCACAGCCAATTACATATCATTACGAGAGAAACTCAAAGTTGTAAACAAATAGATGTGTACCAACTCTCACGAGGTCGATTTTGAAACAGTAGGTCGAAAAGTGGTTAGAACCCTGCGCGGGTCGGAAGTTGGGGGAAAATGACGTTTGGAACGTACGCAGTGATGCCGGACGAAAACTTAGGCTGACAAATGTTCGGGCCAAAACTGAGAAAACCTTAACCCTAAACCCTAGCGCTAACCAAACCCTAACCGGAGCAGTAGCGGACCACTTTTTGACCCACTTGCTCAAGCTCGACTCAAAAAAGTTCATTGCCACCTCGGCCAAACATTTTGCGCCGAAATTGTTGAATATATGAACGAATATGCAGTCATTCTGTTCATTTTCTGATATTGTTCGGACCTAGCTGCGCTCTAACCACTTTTCAACTCGCTTATTTTCAAACTCGATTCAATTTTGTTTCCACCCAAACTATTTGGCTATGAACGATTATGGAGTTATCCCGGTCGTTTTCTGTAAAATTCGGACCAGTTTTTAACCGACTTGTGCACAGCACAAAATAATTCCGACTAAAATGTTTGGCCGAGGTGGCTATGAACGAATATGGGTTCATTCTGTTAATTATGTTTAGGTCCCAGCTGTGCTGGAACCACTTCTCGACCCCCGTTTTCAAACTCGACCCAATTTATTTCCGGTCATTTTCCGTCAATTTCCCGATTTTCTCTATTTCCGAACATTTTTTTCCAGTTTCGACTCAAATTTGTTTCGGCCAAATTTAACATCCCACATCACAGTTCTTTCCAACAGTCATTTCCCCAAATGCCAATCTTTTTGGACCCGAGCAAAATTCGGACCACATTTCGACCCACGTTTTCAACATTGACCCAAAAACTGTACGGCCCAAAATGTTTGGTCGAGGTGGCTATGAACGGTTATTGAGTTTTATCGGTAATGTTCCGTCAATTGCTCGACTTTGCTTATTTTCGACCAATTATTAAAGTTTTGACCTGAACATTTTTCGACCCAAATTTTTCGTCCCACATCACTGGGAACGGTCGCAAAATCATCTCACCCAAATTCCAATGTTTTTCTGACATTTTCGACCCACGTTTTAAAGCTCGAACCGAACTATTTGCAGCCCAAAATGTTTGGCTGACGTGGCTATGACTTTGGAGTCATTCGGGTTATTCTCTTATATGTGACGAATAAGGAACAAGGAACACATTTCACCTTGTTCTCAGATATCATGATACCGTGTCAATGATATATATCATACTATTGTTTAATATGGCATGATACCGGTTTGACAATTCATCGACTATACAATGGTTACTACCAGTCATAGCCAATTAAGAATATGATCTTTTTACATATGCCTCTATATTCTTATATTGGTATTCCTATCTACCACGTATGATGGTACAAACCAGCGAAGATAACGTTACGAACATTATTCCCGCGAAGCCGTACACCTGATACGGGCGTATATTACGTGATAACTTCAACGAACAATGTTAAGACCCCCCCCCACATCACCTTGAAAAGGGCATTTTTTCTAAATAGGCCATTTCCTTATACGTGTGATGTCACGTATTTGCGTGATGACCTCGACGGACAATGGGAAGCCTCCTTTATCAATCGGGTATCTTCCTGATAGGTGTATTTTCTTATACGTATTGCCCGCAAGATTATGTGACATAGTTTACGAGATAAACCACGACGAACAATGGGAATTTCACTCCCCTTGAATTGTGTTCCTAATACGATATGGGGATACAGCTTAATTGGTAATAAGAGGCACTCATGTCAGTGCACTTTCAAACAAAGTAATACAACAGTAATAAGTATTAACATCCTTTGTCTGACATATACATGTAAAGCAAAATGGTAGATGCGTGGTGGGTAGTAGTATATTGTCAAGTAACAATGGTGGGATTAAAGATGTCTATAGACACGGTATTTGAAGGTATGGACATAATTATATAAAATGTTAGATGTTAAATATTCAATATTAAATATTAATTATTAATGGTTGAATGTTAAAGAGCACTTTCGGTGTATGGATGCTATATGGCACAAGGCACTCTCGGTGATTGAATATTGGGCACAAGGCACCCTCGATGATTGCATGTTAAACGGACACAATGTGCTCATGGTGGGTAAACGTTAAAGGGACACAATGCACTCACGATGGCTGCATGTTAAAGGGTCACAATGCACCCACGGTGGGTGAATATTTTAAAGGGACAAAAGGCACTCACTGTGTGTTAACGTTAAAGGGACACAATGCACTCGCAGTGGGTGAAAGTTAAAAAACAGAGAACAATATTTAAAAATTTAAAAGTTGAAAAATGAAACAAAATAATTTGTTTACAATTTGTTTTAATTTCCACGAATTAAGATACAGTTTACCAATTTAACAACTTTCAGTTGTTTTGAATTTGATATCGTGTCTTAATATTGAGTTTTGTATTGTTTTGTTTTGTGGTCATCGTGACCAGGCCCTTAATGTACCTATTATCAACATAGATCGTTTCTTGCTCTACAATTCCCAAATAATCTCCTCACTGTCTCGCCAAATATGAAGACATAACAAAGACAAAAATAACATATCCGTGACGCTTTAAACTTATTCCAAGAAGTTTCTTGAATGTTCTCATTGCTTCCTCCTTTTGATATTAGAGATCCTCTATTCAATACCATACTTTTTAGAAAACTTGAATATGCAAGAAGTCATTAGCTTATTTGAAGAACTCTGTAACCGAACAAGGGCACACTCCCACTGAGTCTTGATTGCACGTTAGATAGTTATTTAGTTAGTTACTTATTTAGTTAGTAATAACTAGTTATTTAGTTATTTAGTTTGTTATTAAGTTAGTTATTACGTTAGTTAGTTCTGGATTTAATGGTGTTTCAGCCACGATGCCACATCTCGACAAGTTTATTTGCAAGTCGATTAGGGCGAAGAACAGTGGGACTGAAAAGGATACACAAAATAATAAATACCGTAAATGAAAACTGCAGACGAGACACAGATATTGCAAGAGTATAGAAAGAATATTAGAGATTAGAGAGCGTGAGGTGCAATTATATATACGAACCATTGTATTGTCAATTTGAATATTTTGCTATATTCGGAGGAGTAAATTCTAATGTTATCTTCACATGAAGTATCAAGAAAATATCAGGTACAAATGTGTCCCGATAATTTATTGCAGCACAGATTACACTAGTGAGAACGCGGCGGTATAGATGGTGATGGTAGAGCTCAATCAGGCTAGTATTAGTCGTGCTGGTACATTGGTCCAAGTGAATTGCTTCGGGCAACACTCTATCGTCCATGTCGGTAATTCATAGCACCGCTCTTTGGTGGGGTGAAACATGCCACCATGTCTCAACTTTTATGCACTCCTGAATACATTCCAACCGAGAGTCAACGAGAAAGTGATTACGTTATTTGAAAACAGGTACATGCCTATGTTATTAATTAATGTTTTATCTCACGTGACTTTCTCGCTTTCTGATTGGCTGCACACTGCAATACTATTTTACGATACTATTCTGTTTCTATTTATAGAAACACTCATTACCCACAATCGGATTGCCGTCTGCAGACAAGACACATCTGAAACTATATACATTGTACGATACTTGTTGCAAATCGGTATACCATTATACTTATTGGTGAACTGTAATGATCTTACAGATGCCTGTGAACGGTATTTGTAACTTCCTTTTCCGTTTTAATTGAAAATGAACAAGTTCACTTCTCAATTTCGCCTAATTGTCTTTATTAATGACGTATTTATGGAAGCAAATGCATGAATCATGACGAAATACTGTTACATGTAACTAATAACATAGTTATGCTCCCCTGCCATCGTCAAAAGATTGCCGTAAATTGTAAAATCTGAAACTGATTTCCAAATTTCACGGTAAATACAAATGTTACAATATAATTTGCAGAAATTGAGTAAGAATTGACACAAATGTTCGATATAATAAATAATGAATACCAAAATAGTGGTTCTCGAGGAGGAATAGTCAACTCCAAGCCATACATTATTTAATACCACATGAATATATTCGGTGGCAAAAGTGATTATGGTTTATCGGAAAATCGAATGATTCCACCCCAATTGAGACCCCATATGAAGTTTTCCAGAATTTTGCATTTGGTTGGTTCGTGGGGCTGTGGTGTTTATCATTAACGTTACTTTACTAAACATACAAGGGTGTGGCGACACCCCCCCCCCCGCCGACGAAGGTCAAATTGTTCACCAGTTTGGAAATTTCATAATATTATAATTGCAAATTTCACACCAACAATAGGTTGAAATTGTTCTGGTAGTCTGATTTTCCAACAAGTACTGTTTACGGAATTTGTTGTTTTATACCAACATTCTTCCTACTTTTGGTAAAAATATTGGTTTGAAATATTCCCTCCCCCGTCACCCAGTTAGCCATTAGAGTTAAAACTAAACTCAATCAAGGCATGTGAGGTACGAGGTGCGACATTGGGACCGATGGGAGGGTGCAAATTGAGTTAAGCGTTCTTGGCAGTTTCGTTCAAGGGGGTGAGGTTAGAAATTATACATGGGCATCCTCCATCAACGGAAGCCCTCTATGGATATGTCCATACACCCATCCATATACTAGATAAGCGGTTTTGACAACCCATCTAAAATGAAAATACGAAGTCAATTGTTGAAACAGACGGTACTAATGGTGGATCGAGCGCGTGAACTGTTACGGTCGTATCACTGGATACTAATGGTGGATCGAGCGCGTGAACTGTTACGGTCGTCACTGGATACCAATGACCACCAATCACGGTAAACATTTTCAACAAAAGTTACGGTCTCCGTCGCATATTTTCCTGTATTATGTTTCCATTGGTCAAGTAAGTCACATGGCCCGTAACTGACATTGTCTTGCCCGTCGTGTGAACGTGCAATAACGGTAGCTCGAGGCAGTCGTGGACATATGAAACGCCGCTTGATTGCGGCATAAGGGTAGTAACTCAAAACCGTGAGTGGAATGACACAATCGTCATGAGTCACAATGGAGTTGTCTTCCATAGTCTCAGTGCAAACGTTTTAAAGTATTTTGTTTTGAGTGTAACGCTCAGGTACTGAAATTTATTGACATTGGAAAGACTGACACTTTGGGTTAAATTATAGGCAAGCACATAAAAATCACCGTGCCTTGGATCTGCAATTATAACAGTTTTGTTCATAAGGCCAGAATCGCACTAATGCTGACACTGTGACACCAACCATACCATTCAAGCAGCTACCATAACCGTGTTAAATCCTGTACCGATTGTATTTTTTACCATGGGAGTTTTTAGATGTATGTTTTACCATGGAAGATGTATGTTTTACCATGGGAGTTTTTAGATGTATGTTTTACCATGGGAGTTTTTAGATGTATGTTTTACCATGGGAGTTTTTAGATGTATGTTTTACCATGGGAGTTTTTAAATGTATGTTTTACCTTGGGAATTTTTAGATGTATGTTTTACCATGGGAGTTTTTAGATGTATGTTTTACCATGGGAGTTTTTAGATGTATGTTTTACCATGGGAGATTTTAGATGTATGTTTTACCATGGGAGTTTTTAGATGTATGTTTTACCATGGGAGTTTTTAGATGTATGTTTTACCATGGGAGTTTTTAGATGTATGTTTTACCATGGGAGTTGTTAGATGTATGTTTTACCATGGGAGTTTTTTAAAGTATGTTTTACCATGGGAGTTTTTAGATGTATGTTTTACCATGGAAGATGTATGTTTTACCATGGGAGTTTTTAGATGTATCTTTTACCATGGGAGTTTTTAGATGTATGTTTTACCATGGGAGTTTTTAGATGTATGTTTTACCATGGGAGTTGTTAGAGGATTTTAATCTTTCTTTATTAAATGCTCACTGACGAGTATTATCCCTTAGGAAATGTTCAGGTAATTAGTTCAATGAACTCATTATCTGAACATTTCCCTCCAATAAATAGGAATTCTTCTGCATGTGTATTAGTTGTCGTCTGCTTATTTGTCCTGATAACCCCTCCCGACGAATAATAAACCATTCCAAAGTATACTTGTATAAGTGAGTGGGAAAATTCATTTAGTGTAGAAAGGATTAATATATATATCCGGAGAAGGGTTTGGTCAATCTGCCAAGTATCTATTTTATTTAAGAAACGCACATTCAAACTAAATGTGCACAAATACAACGACCACATCACTGTACCCTCTATAAAATTCACGCCACAACATGAATGTTATATTTATATAGCGTTTGGATGATACTCCCATAACAAGTCAAAGTTGAGACTGGCCCACGCGGCACTGTTAAAACAATTTCGAAAACGTTTTAAGGTACGCCCAGTTATTCTGCCGACCAATCTTAGTAATTATATGTCAACAATTGGTGACGTTGTGTTCGTGTTGAGATATGAGAGGGATGACCTACATGCTATTTGCAGTTGACCAATCACCGAACATGATATGGAGTAAAAAAGACGAGTTATACACAAATTGCTCTCTTATATATAGCTTCATCTCACATGAACTGCAGACGGTTCAAACCGTGTCTCTATCATTGCGACCTCTACTCTCTGGTTTCTCGAAAGGTAATGATGAATAAACACATAACGTATCATGCAAATTCATTTATTTTATCATCATGTCATGTTGTCATTGCAGTTAATAAGTATATGTATGTAGGATTTTCAGTTTTCATCAAATTAATGTAGATTTGCCATGTATAGCCAAACATGTAGTTATTATGTTTTCATCACAATTGCTGTAGATTAGCCATGAACAGACACATATTATAACATTATGTTGGGTGTTTCTGCTGACTTATCAGTTCTCTATCATCTCACTTGATGTAGAATAAGTGAGACACAGGACGATTATCGTGTATGTTTAAGGATATTGTTCGCACACGTATCATTTACAGGTGTCTTATAAAATTAGTTATCACATAATGAAATGGAGGGATTCCCATCAATTCAGTAACTGATTATGAATGAGATATCCAGAGACGTAAATATTGTAAAATTTTCGTCGGCTTTTTTAAAGAGACTGAAATAAGTCCAACAACTTTTATTGAACTTATTATCTGAACATTTCCCTGCAATAAATGACTCCTTCTGTAATTATATTATATGTTGTCGACCATTCCCACGTTGGAAATCCATGTATTATGCAGGTTTAAAATGGAACTATTTTCAAGTGCGAAATTTGTTTTTACTGTCAAGAGGAGCGGATGACCCATTCTTTTTTATTGCGGTTCCAACTCTAATAGAAATGGCACAAAACACCTGAAAACATTTCCCATCACCATGACCCATCACATGGCTACTGGTGAACGGTGCGTCTTTCGGGTTGTTTTCACCACAAAGAGTTGATGATGCATTTCATCGCTTATGTTATTCATGTCTGTAGATTATTGATCGGTCACTTCATACGGATCATCGGTGTAACCTCTCAATGGGTGCCTACCATTTCCCCCGAGTTCTGTAAAAGAACTCGGCCTCATATTTTAGTAAGACACACGTGTAGTGACGTAAGAGCTTAGAGCAATGGTATCGATCAGTGTTAATATAATGTTAATTATAATATAATTATGATATTTAATTTGTGTAGGGTGGCCAAGTGCTGACACTGAGATAATCATGGTTGATAAGGGTGGTTGAACAATTGTGCCAACATGAAAAGACACATTTAAAGTGATGTGAAACACCCCGGTACGGTGATCAAATAGAAATTGAGGATAATCATGTTCAATGTAGCAATTTTTAGAATTCTTATATCCAAATAGACAATACACATCGTCATTCTTATATATCAATTAAATGCAGTGACTCTCGATGCCGAAATCGTTTTCGTTAGTTTATCGCCCATAGATGCGTCCCGAATCAAGTAGTAAATATTTACAATTTAGCTTCTTCAAACGATACTTTCTATGGAGTGGGATGGTCGATTTGCTTCAAATTTTCGGCGATGTTAGTGGAATATTACATTCCTCCAGTTGGTATAGCGCACGATTATTAACTTATCGGTTTCACGAACCCGAGCAAGTGCATAATATATCTTTAAGCTTGAACTATATTTTTTTAAAGGTGGCTTGACTTCCAAATTGGTTGTGCTCAGGAAATCAATGTTAATTCCATTTAAGGGTCAGACGAACGTTTTGCTAAAATTTACTCTATTTCAAATTGTTTCTCAAAATCTGTTAGGAATATCTTTATGAAATTTGGTACAAGTTATTATTGTGACACAATAATTAAGAACCATTGACCAATTGGATATTATAACCTCATTTTCTTTACTTTTATGCCATGAACAATATTTTAAACTGTTTTCAGGTACCAAGAACTTCTGTAAAATATACTTCTTTTTCGAACCATATATCCATGATTTCATATCTCAAGATCATGACAGGAGACTTAATTATTCTTTATTTGTGAAATTTAATGATTATTTCCATTAACAAAAGCAACTACCCAAAAATAATTGTCTATATGTGAGGATTTTCATACCATGATTGTTGAGCAATGAAAAATTGGGCTGAGATGAATTATGGGTCATGTGTTCATAACAAAATTAAAGCTGACCACCATATCTCTTAACACTGTGGCCTAATTCCTGTTGATTTATCCCTGCTTGAGTGGACCACACTGCATATCAACAAGGGTTTGCATTGGGCTGGAAATTGTGTGACTGCGTTATACTTGATTATAATATATGGGGGTATGATGCTATTTTATGCACTTCAAAAATCTAGCTCAACATTATGATACAAATGAAGCCTTCTCTCATAAAGCCAAGACAATAAGCTATTTGGTTATTTGAATTATGTGTGAAATTATTAAGTATTCTAGCTGTTATTGGTACCGAAATGAGCAAACAATCAAATAAAATGTTCAACCTCTCAAATGCATCAAATTCCATTGTTTTTTGCTATCTCTTAAGGAATGCTAAGATTCTACATACAATGTAGATGATCCAATATTTGTTTGCAGGATACATCCAGAGAAGTTCTTTGTTGAAAATATCTTGGCATGTTTTGGCTGGATATATGCGAAATGTGCGTCCTCCCTAAACCCCAGCCGTTTCGAGATAACTTGTCCTTGCTAATATGTGATCATATGTTAAAATGGATCTCAAATTCGTCGCAATTATATACGAAATATATTATCATCGTCCACTAAGGATCGGTTCGAATGGAATGTATTGCTGGCAGTAAATAAATTTCCTATAAAATTGCGACTCATATGAGATCCTCTATAGCTGCAAGTGTTGAACTGTTAGTCTGGAATGGAAACCCACATAGTTTATCCTTCTACATTAGACAACAGTCAGTTCTCTTCACATTGGTTGAAGCTCCTTCACCCGATATCTTCTCCCTGTGGTTGTCGCACTGAGCTGGGCGCCGGTTCTCAGGCCGTACTTGTGGCAGCTCTTTGACAGTAGTATGAATCCCACACAGCTCTCGTCCCTCATGCAGATTGCTGTGCAGTCCTCTTCCAAGAATATGTTTGCAATCGTCTCCAAGTACTTCAGATCATCTCGGGTTCGAACATCTGAAAATGCCTCCTCGGCGAGCAAGAAGTATTCTGAAATAAATAAATCCACATTTTATAAACTACTTTGGGCATGGGGGGGGGGGGGGGGTCGGACAAATTTTCGGGCACATAATAATGCTGATTTTTACTTTCGACCCTTGTTGGGACCCACACACCCCCGCGTCCAAATTTTGTTCCATTTTCGGCAGTTTTTTCCGACTATTTTTGGACACCCCCGCCTTTCAACACTAAAGCAGAGATTTGCGGGGGGATTCACTGTAAACAGCTCTATATGAATTTATGTGCATACATGCCTGCCAGCGGCCATCTTGGATTTCAAAATTTGCAACAAAATACAAGACGATAACTGCCTGCAGTTAGTTTATCAGTTAGAATTGCAATATTTCTCTTATTCTAAGGTGTTTTAATCCAAACTCATTGCAAAAACAGTCAAAAAGACTTGCAGTAAAAACATTTGAGTTGCGGGAAAAAAATGATGTTTGTCCCATCGATAAGCAACCCACCTACTCCGGCATACGTGCCCGGAAAAAAATCCCCCCCTTCTTTGTGAGTGGGTTTGGGAGTGTAGTCAATTTACAAACAATGTATTACATTAGGTGGGACGTGAGTGTTGATTGCAATGATTACGTCACAACACGCGGCGTCACATTTTAACCATTCCATTACTGTCCTATAGCAGAGTTTAACCCTTTATGGAGCCCCAGACAGAGAAAACAATGCACTGATGACTGCCGTCTGCTTGGGTCTGTGTGAGGCTCCATATGGGAGTGTTATATTAACCTTTCGTTACGGGAGCTGCGCTGGTGCAGCATTAAGGATCCCGTGCCAGTGCATTATATTATATATGGGAGTCTAATTAACGAGTAGTTATTCCACAAAAAAAGAATTGTTCAGATAATAATTTCCATAAATGACAACAAGTTGTTTGTTGAACTTATTGTCTGAACATTTCCCTCCAATAAATAGGACTCCTTCTGAACTTGTACTATTTGTCCTTTGCTTAATGTTCAAGAAAACTACTCCAAAATGAGTAACGAATCATTCCAATATATAACTGAGTGGGATGGTCAAACATTACTACCAATTATAATGTGTACGTCACATTATAATACAACTCAAGTCATACTACCTTTTTGTATGTTATGCCATTATGTCAAAGAAGATGTTGGTATACGACCTCAATGCAGGGTGACCGAACACCACATCGGCTGTATGTTTGTGCAGACCAGGATACAGGAGTAGACTGTTAACCGAAATAGATACATCGGCCATACGTGGGTCAACAGAGACGTTTAGGACATTATACAGGCACAATATGATGCCATTAGGTTAATGTTTAACCCTTTACCCAACAGAAGGGCCATGTGCCAATGCATTCTCTTATATATGCGAGTCGACCATAGGTCGCCTCGCATATACAAGAGAATGCATTGGCTTAACACATTAAAAATTATAAAATTGTTAAAGAATGTAAGAAAAAATGGTAAAAAGTGTTAAAAAAACGATTTGTTTTAGGCCAATGCATTCTCTTATATATGCGATGCGACCTATGGTCGACTCGCATATATAAGAGAATGCATTGGCACAGGGCATAACTGTAACTATCACAATGTGGTCAAGGAGCCGGTTCCAATGATATCCATATTTGTATGGTGTTATTGAGACAGACCAAAGATATTTTAGGCTGTTGAAGCTTTATTTGGCCGGTTTTGGCCGGTTTGTTGGGTTAATGTTTAAACACGTGATACAAGTATAAGGCCAACATACAGACATTATAAATAATAGTTATGAATAGATGGTACGACATGCCATACTTGTCATGATGTATCAACATATTTTAAAATCTAGACTTAAATGGCATTATGTTGGTCGTATATGGTGATCTACTTCACACAGTAATGTGGCTATTATAACATGCGTCAACATGCATAATGTATATATAGAGAGAGTGGTTTAGTATCGTGTAATTAGGCATACACATAACGAATACAACCAATTAAACACTCCATGACTATATCGTGTAACCTTATATTTATTTATGCGACAATTATTACGTTATATTGTAGTGGGTTATATAAGATAACTCTAAGACCAAATTGCAAGTATTTTTCATTGTGGTTTTGCCTGCATGTTAAGCTCAACAATCAATTAGGATTTTTTTTTTTACTAATTTCACCTTTCGTGTCAAATAGAACAGAGCATATTAACGTAGTCACGTACTTGCAGGTGTCCAGCAGATGGCCTGCCGCTGCAGCGAACAATCCTGCATCTCCCACTGTCCTCCGTGTGTCGTTTGCACACAATCACCACTTCCCGGTGATGGTGCCCAATATGTCCATGTGGCTGGTGCGCCACTCTCCAGCTGCCATGGTCCGTTCAATCTGTGAACTCCGATCCAGATGCTGCTGTTGTCTGCGATTTCTCTGAATAAATGTATCAATGCTTTGAACACTAATTGAAAACTGTGTGAGAAAATTAAATTATATTCGCCACACAATTAACAGGCAATAATGATTTCGGCTTTTTAAAACAATTCATAATAAGTGTGTCCACTTATCTACGCATCGCGCACATAGACAATTGGTTCTGGTTGCCATGTTTGTACCGGACGGAGAACCCAAACGAAGAACCAACATGCTTTTAAACAACACTCAGAGCAAGACGGTTATTGACGACCGTTTTATCGCAATTCAGAAAACAAGGTAATAGCTGATATCTAGAGGTCATCCCAAAGATATATAAACGTTGGTAACGATTGGATCAGGGATGCAGCCGAAGGGTGGACCAAATGATTTGTCGTGCAAAGAATAAATTCCAAGATGTATTTTGGTGACGATCGAATGAGAGATGTGGCATGAAGAGTGTACCAAAGGATTTAGTCATGTAAAGAGTAAAATTCAAGATGGCTGCCGGCGGCCATGTTTTTATAAACAAAATCATTCAAGCTCAAGCATGCCTGTAATTTAAAAAAAAAACATTTTGTCAAAATGGTGGCTGCATGGTGTGCCGATAGATTCAGATATGAAATCCAAGATGGCCGCTGGCAGTCATGTGTAACATTCGGAGGAAATGGGAAACTCTCATCCACAGATCACCGTGATGATCCGTATGACGTTTAGTGACAGTCGAAAGAGTAACGTGGCCCGAATGATGTGTCAAATTAATGTATTGACAAGCGCATGGCCGAAGGACCCCAACCCACGACAATAGCTCAAACTTGATTTAGGCAGGTTGAGCTAATAATTATGATGAAACGTATATGTTTGAACATTACCAACATTTCAGGAAGCTTCAGTCATGAAAGGGATAATATCCGAGCGATGTATAAAATATAATGTTTAACCCACAGGGAGCCTCACACCGATGGAAGCGTGCAGCACAGAGTGTTGTCTGCTGCAGACTATGTGGGGCTCTATCTATATCGAAATTACTATCGTTGTGTGCACAGTGTTGTAATTTGAGTTTTTGTCTCAAACATTAAGGTGACTATCAATGGCGAGATAATAACTGTCATCAATGCATCAAGCCAATCAGTGAATCGTTTGCTTGCCAATCAACTCAGATGATATGTTCCTTCTACAACACCTAAAGTAAACAAGTCTGGCACAGTGACTGCTTGCCAAATAGTATAACAAATGTTGGTTGCTCCAGTAGACTAACAAAAGTGTCAATAGCTTGCAGGGGGAATGATATCTCACTGGATATGCTCGGATATGTTCCTTTAAAATTGGATGCATATACCGTATACATACTAGTGTTTTATGTGCAACTATCAGCTTCTGATGGGTTACTGTGTTTGTCCACTACTTTGATGTATTAGATTTTCCATTTAGCAGTATGGAATTTGACCACCCAGGTAGACCTATCATACTCTCATCACACAAACCTGGAAACTCCAATGAATGTATGTTGTAGACAAATGCCTATCAGCCAGTATTTGAAAACAAATCTTTTTACATTTACCTGTATTACAACATTTTTGTCAATTAAGACAGCTTCTGAAACAGACTAAACTGTCATTTGAACTAAAGGAGATAATTTCTCAGCCGTATGAGTGATATCAGTAAGGTTTTATGCAGTTTTAAACCAAAAATCAGTGAAAATTGGGGGGGGGGGTGCGTGTAACAAAACTGTGAGTAAAAAAATATCTGTTTTGCAGGTTTGGGGTGGTGGGAAAATGCAACAGGCAAAAAAGTGCAAATTTGTGTCTAACACACCCCGGCCGATCCGTTAAAGACGGCCTGAGATATAGCACATTTTCCAAGGTCGCGATTTCGAAATGTTCGCAGTGTTTTAGCATTCAAAAAGCACGGGTGACACTGAGAGCACGAAGCAAACTATTAAACGATCTGTGTCCTGTATCAAGTACATGATAGTTATAAGATAGAGTTATGCCGCTTGTTTCAGTAAACCGACAAAACGCTACAGACTCGCCATTTTTTACGGGGAATCCCCTAGTAATAAAATCAGCACCAGGCTCCGATTGGCCAATATCATTGTTTGTTGTTTTATCTAAAACACCGCACCACTTTTCCCTATACATTCGTATAGGTGAAATATCCACTGCCGACTGCATCATAATAGTGAAGTTGGATTTTTGAGTTGGTGTGTGATCAAATGGCAGTATTGTAGTGCGGTTCTGATTCTAGTTACGAAAGCACAAAATATAAATGCAGATTGCCTGATAAACGTAAATATATATATATATATATATATATATATATATATTATATATATATCTATTATATATTTTGGAAGATCTGTTTGTGTGTTTGTTTGTTTGTGTGTGTGTGTGTAATCGATGAACTCGAAAACGGCCGACCCGATTTCGATGAAACTTGGTATGTGGGGGTATTTTCGGGTCAGGAGTAACATAGGCCTATTGATTTTCAGAACCGAGGTCAACTTTTCACGTGCCGAGGTCAAATCTGTTTTTACGCTGTGTTACGGGACTTGCATTTGAGTTCGGTGCTTACAAATCGATTCGAAACAGCGCGAATAATAAAATGCCAGTCATAATAATGACACTGTGAGAATCTGTCGTGTTTCCTCTTTCCAACGATATATAATGCGTATGTATCCGTTTCAGTTATCTGCCTCAATTATCAAGAAGAAGTGGTACTATCTTCCATCAGGATAAAAACAATGCGTAACTTCTATGACGTCGTTAGAGGTCATAACGTTAGATCACGTTAACGCTTAACCGGCCGATGCATTTGACTGTTTCAGACGTCTTGGCGATATCTCGGGCACCGATGGTAATTTATCTTTACGTTGAAACTTGATAATTAATGAGCGTGTGTGTATGAGGCGCGTTTATATACTTGAGTGGAAATCAAATCGGGTTAAACTGGCGGATTTTTACGGACGAAATTTGATGCATAGGGTATCTCGGTATCCGTTGGGCCGATTTCCCGGTATCCGCTGGGCCGATTTCCACCATTTTTGGGGTGTTGGTGTTTGACCCCACCTGACCTTGACCTTCAAAATGGTCAATTCAAGGTCCAATCGGGTAAAACCGGATGGATTTCGACGGGTACTTTTGTCGGGTACTTTTGTTCGGGCACTGTGTTTTGGACGGGTCAAATCGTGACCCCACTTGACCTTGGCCTTCAAAATAGACAATTCAAGGTCAAAGCCCGGACGAAGTCGGGTCACCTTCTAGTATATATATATATATATATATATATATATATATAGATATATATATGATTTATAATGTTTTGCATAATCCCAATATGTCCATATTTCAGAGTTTAAGAACATTGAATTCCTGGGAATTATATAGAAAGCAGTAAGCACTGAGACACTAAGGAAAATAGTCACACCATTGTAAACTGAATGGTAATGCCACGTATTCCCAATATACTCACGGCATGAGTGGGATGGCCAGATCAATCGCTAGCTTGTCCAAATTGTCCGCTACATCCATTATTGTCGCGTCCATTTCACTGCATTCCACCCTTGTATCACCATAGTCGTTTGGCGATGCAAGTCCTTTCATGCACATCAACTTATTGCTGTAAAAAATCCATGAATACGAGGGACACTGCGCTGCAAACAAAACACAAATACCGGAGTGAACATGAAATATGGCATTAACAAGAATGATACTTACACACAACGCGTATTCGTTAATGATATATGGATTATCACATGCATGTCTGTACTATGCAGTCTTATGATAACAACTAATTCCCTATTACATATATGTTATTTTGTTTCGCTCAGTACCTACAGTACCAAGTGAAGTACTGTAAAGCACAGTAGAACGGTAAATTCGTGATGGTCATTCTTATTGTATTTCACATAAGGAATTTAGATCCATTTCACTCGCCCGATGGGTGTAGACTGTAGTTACTATATAGTGTCGTTATTTGTTGTGTCTTGTTTTCTCAATCAAAGGTAAACTACCGCTACGAATGAACTTATATTGTAACTAAATACTCATAACGAACCAAAGACGTTTGGGTCGTATATAGGCTATATCTGATTTTGTGACGTCACCAATTTTTAAGTAATACGACCCTTGGATTTTGAATTTTGGGGAGCAGAAATGTCGCACATAGGATCGGTGGGCCTAAAGCATTATTGTCGTAAAACTTGAAACTATAGATATATTACTGTAGTCTATAGGCAGTAATAATATATAATGATTATATGTAAGATGATATTTATATATGTATTTTATCTTGGATTACGCTAGAATATGGTCATAACCAATAAATAATTTGAATTTGTATATTGTCGTAATCGGTTGTCAAGACCAACACAAATCAGTCGATGATTGTTTACAAATTAAAAAACATTTTCCCAGAAAACTAATACCAGTCGCATCAATGCCCATGTAGAGAATATCTTCAATTTTCTATCGGTATTTTAGACAGATTCGTGCAATATTCATAAGTTTAAAGCAGAGTAACCCGGGCCAGGCTATTAACTTGTTTCGATCATCGACGAATATTTCGATTCAGTCAATCAGTGCTCGTCGATAAAATCTAAAAATAAATCCGATAAATAAAATTTGATGATAACATATAGTTCCAAACGCATTGACAATTTAAACCCATAATATTCTGCAATTGTATGAAACAAACTACTTCTTTAATTGTATTGAGGTTTACTAATGTTATAAAATGTTGTATTTCTAACAACAACGGACGAAGAGATGTGAGTTTGTGCTATAAATTAATACGCAATCACAATTCACAAATAGTCCCGCCGCAGAAATAATTCGTGAACACGAGGTGCAATTTATGTGAATATCGGCATAAACCGAGCACAACAACCGACTGTGACTAGCAGGTAAGTTACGTCAGTATGTGTGCATATTTGTGAACTCCATCTGTCCATAATTTCTAAGCATAGATACTTTCAACGTGATGACAATTTTGCAAATGAAAACAACAGAAAACTTGGAAAATTCGATGCACCATCAAAACATCAATCATGATTCATGGTACTACATTGGTAGGCCTATTGTCAATGTCATTATGTTCAAAGTTCTACATGGTGATATTCAATCAGCAACCATTGATTAGATGCCAACAACAATCAATGAATCATTGCACTAAGTGAACGTTACATTAACTTGCTTAAGGGTACATTCAGACAACCACGATGCAATACTCCAATAGTAAGTGGACAGATTTCCGTCGTAGGAAGTAACTGGTAGCTGGACTGCGCATGTCCACGTCCAAATCGTAGGGCATAAAATAATATCAAGCTCTTGATTTTTAGATGCTAAACCGTGGCATTCTTGGTTATCACCACTTGCGGCTTAATCGCAGTCATGTGTACATAAAAATCGAAGCTTGAAATGATAGCAGGCCAGTAGTCAATCACATGCTTTAGGAACAATCTATGATATCATAATGTATGCAACATCGCAAGCGTCCGAACAAACTATTGACGATCATGTCGGGCTTAGTTCCTCTACTTACGATTGAATCATGGTCGTCTGAATGTACACTACTAAGGCAACCATGCATGATTCAATTGTAAGTGCCACCACACACGCTGCGATTAAAATTGTAAGTGGGGAAAATCGCAGGAGGAAGCATCCAATGCGCATGCCCACGACATGGCCCACGTAGCCAATCGTAGCGATCAAGCACTGTTTGATTTTACCAGGAAAATCGTGGCGTGACCGTGGCAACGCACGCGATCGTAGCTGTCACATGACCACTGTCGCACTGGTCATGTTGTAAATACCACGAAAATTAAACATTCAAAAATGGCGCAACGTTTACAAACTTCTTGCACTTACAATAACGAGGCCACATTGGTGGAGATGTGGCACGACAGGGAGTGCATGCCTATACCATATATCAGGCAAGGAGAAGAGGGCTGTCGCAATTGTTGAAATTCAATTGGGGCAGCTGAGCCTGTTGAGTTGACAGGTACAAAAATGTCAAAATAAAAACAATATTCAATTTCACTTGAACTTTCAACATCAAATTGTTAGTTTAGAAAATTTAGAAACATGCCATGCATATGTATTTAGTTGCATAATGTGGAGAATGTGGTCTAACGTTTTGCTATCATGTGATCGATCACGTGGATAAAATCGTAGCTGTAAACATCGCAGCACCATAGCGTCTGCGGGCAAGCTACTATTTCTCCACCTACGATTTTCTCCACTGACGATTTTAATCGTAGCGTCTGCGGTGGCACTAAGTGGAAGAATTTCCATCGTAGGAAGTAACCATGCTAGATCACGTCAAATTCGCAAGTAAAAAATATCAATATCAAGCACTGACATTTGTTTTTATATTCAAAATCGTGGCTTATGCTTGGATACTATACTTCCACTTGCAGTGTAATCACAGTTGTGTGTGTAGCGTTCACATTGTGAATCTGAATGTAGAAGGCCGATGACTGCAGTGCGGTTAGCGTTGCCACCGCGGCCGAAATGCAACTACACCGCAGCTCCACTGGCTAACTACAGTTAGGCCGCGGTATAACTACTGCCATTCAGCATGGTGTAGTTGCGACGGTGTACGTTCATCAAACTGAAAAAAGACAATACAAACCAGAAATCTAACCATGGTGTACATGCCATTCGACTGCGAGAGTAGTTGCCTTTCAGCTGCAGTGAACTTGCTGTTTGGCCGCAGTGTCTGAGTGTACTTGCTGTTCGCGGCGCTCAACTGCTGTTACAAACTCTGACACCGCGGCCAAACGGCAAATTCACAGCGGTGCCAATGGACACTTGTTTTGTCCAGCAGGGTACACTAAGGTGACCATGATTCATTCGTAAGTGGAAGAATTTCCATCGTAGGAAGTAGCTGACGTCATAATCGCAAGAAAAAAAATAATGTCAATAATATCAAGCACTGTTTGATTTTAGATTCAAAATCATGGCTTATCCTTGAATACTTCCACTTGCAATGTAATCGCAGTTGTGTGTATAGCTGTCGCATTGTAAATGTAGAAGGCCGATGACTTCTCTGCTCGAGAGGTCTAGATTTCTTGGTCATGGTCGTTAGACGCTTTGTGTGATCACCGAAGTTAAGCAATGTCGAAGCCGCTTGGATGTGTGACTAGCTTTGGGATTCTGGGTGCTGCCAACTTTCGGTGCGACTCCCGCATTTCTCTTTCTCGTTCTGTTACATGTGTACGTAAAAAATCATGTATGACGACCCCTCAGTCTACCGGTATCTATCAATAAACTATCCGTAATTTCGTCAGGTCCCCGATGCATCCACTTACGATTGTATCATGGTCGTCTGAATGTTCACTAACGACACAAAATAACTGCAAATTCAGAGACCTGTACGGTAATCGACTACTACTTGACTAGTCGGACCCCTTCTAAGAGCTCCCATTTCTATGCACATACAGTATGACGTATAAAATGGGCAATGTGTCATCGCAGTTTTGAGTGTCCAATAAGTTTGCAAAGTTTTTGTCTTTATGGTGTAACTCTTTAGACAAGGCCGTTATTTCGTAAAAGTGATATTTAAAGAAATAAAGGGCATCTTAGAATTATCTCTCATTTTGAAAACATAAACCGCAGTGCTTATATTTTTTCGGCGAGAATCCAAATCTAGATTCTCGCAAATATTCTCACAATTTACCCTGTATTCTTGTGAAAAGGTATGTATGGATTCTAGCAAAATCAGATGAAATAGATCGGTATGCCATTGGGCGCCGTTGTATCTAATCCCATACTGTGCCGACTAGGTGACAATAATAATAAAAACAAAATTATCTATGCACAAATAGCATTGCGAATTGCGATACTAATATTAAACTTCTAAAAGCTCTAAATTGATCGAAGCAACTGTATGTTGAAAATTAAGTGTCGGCGCACACGGCCCCGATTGTGCCCGGTAAATCCGGCTGCCGGATAAATCGGGCCCGATAAAATCTGGGGTTCAGCGCGCACGAGTCCGATTTTCACTCTGGTCATATGCATGCTATGCATGTCACTGTAGTAAATAGTCAACTGGTGTACGTGGTCAGCCTATCTAGACATTTACTATATCTACCGGTAGTCCTGGTGATTTATATTCATATGAATTTCTAAAGACTAATATTTATTAATAATAAACTAAATAAATATATTAATAATAATATATTGAGGTCACGGGCAATACAGTTAATAGTGCCAATAGCCGTAAATTGGCGTAATCTACCTTTCCACAGCTGCCTCCCTCTTGTTGCGATTATTATATACGGGCACCTATTTTCTGCACATAGGTCTACCAGCCGTTGTTTCTTGTCGATTGATCAGAATTCTTGATATAATTTTAGAATAGCGGTCGCTGCTAACTATTCCGATATTATGAATGATGTTTTGGTCATGTGACAAGCAAAACACCCGCGTTGCCATCGTCATGAGCCGGATTTTCCTGATGAAATCAAATTCAGTTGGATCGGTCCGATTAAATCGTATCCGACAAAAACTGGCCCAACCCAAAACAGGTGTCCCCAAATAATCTCTGGATCCATCCCCTGTGGGAACGAGTCATTTTAGGGTTGTTCGACCAAAAAACATGGCCGTCAGCAGCCATTTTGAATTTTACTCTTTGCATGACTAAGTCCTTTGCGCAGGCTACAGATCGTAGCTTTGGTCGGATCTTCATGAAATTTGTCGTGGATGTTAACAATGACCTGCAGATGGGAACGAGTCATTTTGGTGTCAATCTCCCGAAAAACATGGCCGCTGGTGGCCATCTTGAATTTAAAAATTAAATCCATTGGTGCGGTCTGCAGCTCGTACTGTTCGTCTGCCGGATCATCATGAAGTTTGTCGATGTTCATATTGACATGTGGCTAGGAACAAGTCCTTTTCGGGTTATGGCCATCAGCAGACATCTTGGATTTTACTCTTTGCATGACTAAATCCATTGGCATAGGCTACAGGTCATAATACCTTTAGTCAGATCATTACAAGTATGAGATTTGTCATGGCTATTGACATGTACAAATTGTACATGTAGATGGGAACGGGTCATTTTCGGTCATTCGGCCAAAAAACATGGCCACTGGCGGCCATCTTGGATTTCAAAATTCAATCCATTGGTGCTGACTACTAGTACAGATCGTACTATTCATCTGATCATCATAAAATTTGTCATGGATGTTAATATTGACATGTAAATGGGAACAAGTCTTTGGCACAGGCTACAGGTCGTACCTTTGGTCACATCATTATGGAATTTGTCATGGCTGTTGACATTGACATGTCATAGATGGGAATGAGTCATTTTAGGGTCGCTCGACCAAAAAACATGGCCACCAGGCCAGGGATGGATCCAGGGATTTTTTCGGCATATCCCGATGGCCGTAGGCCCGAGATGGGGGTAGGTACGGGAGGGGGTCACCCCCATCCCTTAGGTGCAGCATTAAAGATCCCGCATAAGAAAATCCACTGGCTTACAAGGTCAAGATAAAGGCCAATGTATTATCTTATATATGCGAGGCTCCTTAGATGGGAGACTCTCATTTATATAAGAGAATGCATTGGCACAGGATTTTTGCAAAATTTCAAGAAGCCCCAGTCATGAAAGGGTTAAAATAGTTCTCACTGGACACTTGATTAAGCAAATAAAGGCTCTATATAAACTGTATATTGATGCATTGCATGTTGTTGAATTATATAGAAGATTTCCTTCAAAATATAGAAAATTCAGCTTTAATAAAACTATCCACTTGCAATTTGGGGACATTTAGGCCACCCGAGTTTGGGCACCCAAACCTGTAACAGGTATCAAAAGAGCCCTGGATCCTTCCCTGCACCAGGCACCAGCGGCTATCTTGGATTTCAAAAATCAATCCATTAGCATGGGCTACAGGTCGTATCTTTGGTCAGATCATTATGAGATTTGTCATGGCTATTGACATGACGTAGATGGGAACGAGTCATTTTGGGGTCGTTCGGCCAAAAAACATAGCCACCAGGCACCAGCGGCCATCTTGGATTTAAAAAATCAATCCATTAGCATGGGCTACAGGTTGTATCTTTGTCGATCATCATTAAATTTGCCATGGATGTTAATTTTGACATGTAGATGGGAACGAGTCATTTTGGGGTCGTTCAGCCCAAAAAACATGGCCATCAGCAGTCATCTTAGATTTTACTCTTTGTTTGAATACCGGTAAATCCTTTGGCACGGGCTAGATGTGTACATACCGGTACGCAGGTCCTACCTTTGGTCGGATCATTATGAAATTTGTAATGGCTGTTCCCCTGTTGACATTCACATGTAGATGGGATCGAGGCATTTTGGGGTCATTCGGAAAAAAACATGGCGGACAGCGGCCATCTTGGATTTAAAAATTCAATCTATTAGCATGGGCTGCAGGTCGTACTGTTAGTCTGATCATCATGAAATTTGTCATGGATGTTAATATTGACATGCAGATGGGAACGAGTAAGTTTGCGGTCGTTCGGCCAAAAAACATCTCTGCCAGCTGCCATCTTGGATTTTACTCTTTGCATGACTAAATTCTTTGGCACAAATAGAATTGACGTTATTACAGTAGTTGTGTTCAAGTATCTGTCTAGGGTTGCCACGATTAATCATACAGTATAATCAATGAATGCTAATAAAGCCAATAATCAATTAATCAATAATAATTTTCCGTAGTTAGCTACATGTACATGTTAGATGAGTCAAATACACATAATTAAGGATGTGCGCTATCCGTGAATTTAAAAAAAAAAATTCAATTTCTAAAAGTGGTTTTAATAAAAAAAAAATTGTCATGTACTTGCGGTGCAAGGGCGGATCTACCATCCGGCGCCCTCAGTGCATGCCCCCTCTATTTTCGCCATAGCAAGAATTTTTTGGGATGTGTCCAGCCGCCATTTCTCTCCGAGCACCCGAAGTTTCTGCACTTAATATTGCTAACATACATGCATATGTACATGTATACAACAGTAATCTGATTCAAGTACAATTTTTTCAACTTTGGATTGTTGTATATCCATGTAGTGGTGAAACAAACATCCGTGACGTGCACTATTTTCGTCATGCAGAAAAAACTAAGTCTGTCGACAGTTTGTTTCTGGGCATCAGAAAATATCTGGCCCTGCGCCAAGTTTTAGACACCCGAATTTTTTTTATAAACATAGTTATAGCAATTCTAAATGTGGTGTCAAATGTAAATTCCATCTATATACAGCACTGCTCACAGTAAGCGACCTGCTTTAACGAGGTGTACATGCGTTAGTTCAGCGGCGTACATGCATTAATTCCGCAGTGTAATAACGCGTGATACCGCCGATTCGCGTTTGCACTACCGTGTGGTACTGAGGTACCACCGGACCGTTCGCGTACCACTGCATTACCAACGGTAACGAATGCTAGTACCGCGGTGAAATGCAGTAAATGCACCACGTAAAACGGTAGCGCCATCGACAGTCTCCGTGAACTGTATTGCTAATACACAATAGTGTGAGCCAAATACCAAAATGTGCAGCTGATTGTCTTACCGAATGTGTATCAAAGAAACGAACGAGCATACAAAACAATTTAAATCATCTTGGAATTCAGTATGTTTTTTTTTTCAACAAAACTTTCAATTTAGTTAGTCACTGTCAGTGTTATTGTCGTTACTCAGATTATCAGATTGGTACATAAAATTTTATCTTGCGCTAACCTTACTTATTATATAGAGGCATACATGTACGTTTCCCCTTTCCAATGCCAAACACGCATGCATTTCATCCGAATTGTGATTAGATAAGAATATGTGAAAATAATTTTTACCCTGAACTGCCGAGTACAGCAAATGCTAAATTATATCGGTATCACTGCAAGTCGCATGGGACTTCACCTTGTTTATACGAAACGTCGCTTTATTTGTTTTTCACTTTTATGTTTTTATTTTGGTACGGGGAAAATATATGTAGTCGGAAAAAAGTTTAGGGTTGCCATGCACATACCGAAATACCCGAAACAAACCTATTTTTGGTTTTTGGCATGAGATATAGAAGTTATACATCGCGTATCCAACCGCGTGACGCTATCTTGCATAGACATACATGTAGCCCGAGAGAGAACGAAGGCGGTACCATCCTTACAATAATGTTTTTTTTAACTTCCCGAGATCATGAATTGGATTCCTGCAGGCCGCCTAGTTTTTTTTCATGCATGTTTTCACTTCGCAGCAGTGTTCGCGCTGTCGGTAGCCAAATTAGCCAATGGCTAATCTTTTTCGAATTTGGCTAATAAAAATTTCATTTGGCTAAACTTTTGGCTAAACTTTTTTTGACCCCAAATGGAGACTGAAAGCATGAATTTTGGCAAGTGGGTTTTCAATTCTGTGATGTGAACGATCTAGTCCGAAAACATCGTAAGTGGGAATATATCGCCGACTGTATAAAGGGAAACCCGATCGTGAACAGTACAAAGGGAAACCGTCACTCTGCACGAAATAGCAAAAAATCATTATTTTACATTTAATCCGCTAATCCCGCATTGTCTGTCTGGTCACTCACGGGACTCCTGCACAATGCATGTGTATGATGACATTGTATTTATGACGGCCAAGGTTTATGAGCACCAAGTGTAAGACAATAGCTTAATCAGTCAAATGTGAATCACGACAGATACATTCAAAATAATATGCATGCTTTTATGACAGATTGCAATTTGATAATGTCGTAACAATATTAAGTTATTAGTTTCCAGATGTCACTTAAATATTTTCGCAAGAATAATTAATATTTAATGATTTAAAAAAATATATTGATATAAAACAAAAATTTAATGACATTAAGAAGGACAATCCCTGGTTACCCCCCCCCCCCCCAATCACTCTTTCACATAAAGATTAATAAATTTTTAATAAATGATATATATAAAATTATTTCTAGTTCATAAAAATTAGTTAAATTATTGTGTATTTTACCTGTGTCTGTTAGATTTGACGTTTTAGTCATTAATTGTGAACCGACCAGAAAACGATGATTTAATTTGGCCATTTTTTTTTTAATTTGGCTAAAAAACATTTGGCTAAAGTTTTTTCCATTTGGCTAATAGAATTTTCATTTGGCTAAACTTTTGGCTAAAGTTTTTTTCGGTCCAGCGCGAACACTGCTTCGCAGTGGAGGATGACGCGGTGTATTGTGGTAACGAGCACCAATAATGTGGTGACCAGAGGTAAGAATACCGCCCAGTACCGCGGATCGACCGCCTCCACCGCGGTACAAAATAAACGTGGTATTCTGGTGGTATCACCGCGGTACGTACAGGCCCATAACCTCATTAAACAGGTCCCTTAATAAGAGCATAGCTGTATGTAGCAATAGAATTGAGACTGCTACACTTTGGGATAAGCCAATACAACATATATATACATGATTACATGTACCGGTAGTCCGAGCATTTGATAGTACGGAGGATTTAATTGAAATATTTATCCAATTCACCGGCCCAAACCATATGGTCGAACCGGTGGCCACAAGCCCATTCCATCGCACAAATTGAACTAGCTGTAAGCATGCAACTATGTAGTTATAAGCTGACCAATTTGTAGTATTTTGAAGACATACCGTAATCTGCAGTGTTGACACCTACATCCCTGCCATATACTGGTATATTGAGGACATATCACTGGTGTGAAACCACAGGAGCTTTAATCTTCTATCATGCACTGCACGACTCTCCATATAGCATACCGTATGACCATGTTTATAAAGTACTGCCCACTCGTGTGATGTACATGTACCCAGTCCTCGTGTAATAATGTAACATTGATACCGTACATCCATTGATACGAGTAAATTTAAATGTCACTAGCTCAATATAACCTACATAAACTGAGATATGTGTTTTATGCGTGCATGTTTATATATGTAACTCAAAATTATTCCTTTTATAATTATTTTAATATCAGTATCAGATTGGTTTTTCAATGGACACCGGACACAGGAAAACTCGTCGTTTTGAATGTAAAATAAAAATTCCCGGGAGAGTTTGAAGTGAGGTACCGTATATATACACTGTATTTGCAAAAAAGCACTGCATTATCCATCATTATCTGTGCATTTACCGGTATGACGCAATACGATACGTGTACCGTTATTGTTTGAAATCTACATGTATAGCGGTACACTGGATTCATGATGAGTCTTTACAGGCCTATAACATGTACATGTGTGACACAATACGATATATGTATTGTTTGAAGTGTACATGTATAGCGGTACACTGGATTCACAATGAGTCTTCACAGGCCTACTGTAGTACTATTTAGTAGTAGATCTGTTAATATTGATCAATCTGATGAATATCCTAATATGTAATTAGCCTTTTGGTACATTAGTTATTTTTAATTCTATTTAGTATACTGTACATGTACATGTAAATAGTAATGGGACAATTCCATGTGACTGACATAACATTCAAAGAAGCTACAAATCTTCATGTAACTATAAATCTTACTGCTACATGTACATGTACCGGTATTAAACCAAATGTATGAAAATTTGAATAACAAATCACACATATACTCAATCCGATCAGAGGGCCCTATATTATACTATTTATTTGGCTTTGGGGGTAAAAATAATTAATTTGAGCTGAGGAACCTACCAATCAACGCTCAGGGTGATCATACATGTATATCGATATTTGATGTTTCGTTATTTCTATTCTTTCTGGCCCAGAACACAGTCAAAACTGCATTATTATTACCACTTGATTTTAGAGTTATCCATCCTTATCTGTTTCAATAGTGTTTTGGTGTACACATCTCGAGCAGATTACGACGTTAAGGGCAATTATTAGTACTCATCTCGAGAAAATAACAAATTTCAAAAATCAATATCTAATAACTCTGAGCTTTGTTTAATGGGTTCCTTGAATCGAATCAAATATTTTTTACCCCCCAAAGCCCAAGAAATAGTAATATAGGAACCTCTGATCGGATTGAGTACTAGTACCTTTAAGCATAAACCAAGTTTGATCTTTTATTCAATCTTAATGTAAATACATGTATGTACCTCGCTGGACAAAACAAGTTTCCATTGGCACCGCGGTGTATGTGCAGTTCGGCTACGGTGTCCAGGGAAGGATCCAGGGCTCTTTTGATACCTGTTACAGGTTTGGGCGCCCAAACTCTGGTGTCCTAAATGCCCCCAAATTGCAAGTGCATAGTTTTATTAAAGCTGAATTTTCTATATTTTGAAGGAAAATATTATATTATAATTCAACAACATGCAATGCAAATCATCAATATACAGTTGATATAGAGTCTTTATTTGCTTAATCAAGTGTCCAGTGAGAAATATTTTAACCCTTTCATGACTGGGGCTTCATGAAATTTTGCAAAATTCCTGTGCCAATGCATTCTCTTATATAAATGAGAGCCTCCCATCTAAGGAGCCTCGCATATATAAGATAATACATTGGCCTTTATCGTGACCTTGTACATGTAAGCCAGTGCATTTTCTTATGCAGGCTCTTCGGCATATCATGGTCCCAAAACAGGTGTCCCCAAAAAATTCCTGGATCCATCCCTGGCGGTGTCAGAGTTTGTAACTGCAGTTGAGCACCGCGGCCTAACAGCAAGTACACTGCGGCCTAACAGCAAGTACACTGCGGCCAAACAGCAAGTTCACTGTGGCGAAAGGCAACTACTAGTACCCTCGCGGTCGAATGGCATGTACACCGTGGTTAGATTTCTGGTTTGTATTGTCTTTTTTCAGTTTGATGAAAGTACACCGTAGAAACTACATGTACACCATGCCGAATGACAATTACACCACGGCCCAACTGTAGTTAGCTTGTGGAGCTGCGGTGTAGTAGCATTTCGGCCGCGGTGGCAATGCTAACTGCACCGCAGTTAAGTGGACACTTGTTTTGTCCAGCAGGGTATTTCCACTGTGTTGTTCAAGTAATACTAGTACTTTCACCACAACATGATTGTAGTTCAGTATTTCTGCAACTGGATAAAAAATAAAAAATTCCCTACCCACCCGGGGGGGGGGGGGGGGGAGGGGGGGGGGTCCAAAAAAATTTCCAGGCATGTATGATCATTTTTATTTTTTCCAGACGGGCTATTTTGGACACCCACCCTTTTTTTCCATTTCAGGAATTTTTTTCCGGTGAGTTTTGGACATCCACCCTGTAAATAGTTTATTGCATGAAATTTTAATAGAACAGTGCATAATGCAGATAACGATACTACTAGTATTTGAATTTATCATGTAAGAGTGTCTTTAATCAAGAAATGTGTCAACATAATCACATTTCTAGTGATAGGCAGATTGCCAAAGTTTTTATTAACATTCATTTTCATAATTTCATAGTACTAGTACAGTGTATATAGTCACATGATCTAGTCACATAATCACATTTGAGTATTCTACAGACTACATGGAACAACACATTTCAGAATATTTGATATTTTGATATTTGCTATGTCAGGGTTTCCGCTAGGGGGGTAGGGGAATGGGGCCGGTAGCCATCAAGGGCAAAAATCCAGGTAAAAGTAGCCTGTTTTACTTTTAGCACTGGTTGAACTACTTTCGTTATATCGGCCAATAGAATCATGTGAGAGTAGAAATGGCAGACTGTTTTGTTACATTTGTGCCCGAGTGCCAAGCTATCAACCCTTATACATGTACCTGTAACTTTAAAACTAGTAAATTTATTAGATATAAATTAATTTACGAAGTAGATGTACAGAACACCAGTAATTTGGATCCCGAGTTAAACATGCCCATTAATGTTAAAAGACTCAATGGAAGAATCAGCAGATATTTTGGATGGATAACATAATCGGAATATATTAAGGCTGATTACATATCTGGCTGACGAGTATTCTTTGTGGGCAGTGGTAAGATGCCTTGATGCCCGGTGCGGCTACTCCCACATTTCTCTCTCGCTCTATTACAAAGTTAATAGTATATTTTGCGGTATAAAACATGACGGGTATGATTAAAATACTGCTCTTTTGCATAGCATAACCGGGTAACGTAACTACTAGTAACCAGCCTCAAAGGCATAGCTTCTAACGATGTCAGTTCCGATCACTTCATGTTTCAATTTAACAACGCGTTTAGAGTGTGTACACTCACAAGATATAAAATAAATTCGCCTTTTAAAATTCCTTAGTACTACATGTACATGTATTCCAACAAAATTCAGAAGTTTTAAACATCTGTATACTTTATAGACATGCAGTATGTCCTGGGGTATTGCAGGAGGGGAAAACTTGGTGAGGGGAACTGGGCCGTCAAGGGAACCCCCTGCCGGTATAGCGGAAAACCCTGGCTATGTGATATATCGCTTGAACCAAATAATTGAAATTGTTTTCATTTGCACCCCCCCCTATATATTCATAAAGCATTGTTCTACCCGTATATTCCAATCCCGGTATGAGAACATTCAGATATTTTAACCTGAAAAATTGCATAAAACCTAACATCTACATGTAGTGGTCTAACTCCAGACAAATGCACACGGCTACATGATGGTATGTCAGCACTTGAAGGCTAACTGAATGTTTGCAAAGGGGAGGGGGCCTTGTGAGTATGCCCAGTACCAACTTTATGAGTAAATACGGTACATGTACATGCACAAGCCCGCCCCCCCCCAGGCTTACTGATTGGTGTACATGTATACAGTATGTAAAAGTACCCGTACCAAGGATTAGGGGTATATAGTGATACATGTACCTCAGTCTGCCTTTCCTTTCGGTGGGTCATTCTGTCTGTCCATAACTATCATTTCACAACACAGCTCAAAAATGGGAATTCCAATTTGGGTGTCCTTCGGCATGCTGGTGCATGTAGATCAGGATTGTGGATGTCCACATAATGGACTTGTGTAGCGTCCATAACAAACATACTGTATATCAGTGTAACTGGATTTGCAATTTGTGATGCGTTTTTCAATTTCTGCAAAGCAATTTACAATGAAAAAACATGTATTGGTAGAGAATGCTACCGGTATATAAAATCTACTCTGACCTCTGGCTGTGGATGTCTTTATTATTGGATTTTGTTGTCTTATGTCGTAGTGTTGGTGGAAAATGTTTTGTCCATTAATAATACCCCCTGCAACGCGGTTGTGGAGAAGGGGGTTTATACTCCAATCAGCTTGTCTGTGGACATAAATTTGTCTGGAGTTTTTCTCAGCTGTTTTCTGATCATTTTCCATGGAAGTTGGCACAGACATCCACAACATGGGGATCTGCGATTATGACATCTGTCAGACTTTTTTTGGTGGAGTTACATCCCCATTTTTCGACTTAGAAAATCTTTGCAAAATGTATAATTTTGTCCTACATTTTTAGCTCAACTTTACTTTGTAAAGTTTGAGCTATTGCCATGGCTTGGTATCCGTCGTCCGTGTGTGTGAGGGTGTGTGACTCGTCAACAATTTCCTTTAGCACGGGCTACAGGTTGTACCTTTGGTCAGATCATTATGAAATTTGTCATGGTGTTGACAGTATGATAAAGATAGTGACCACTCGTCGTCTGTCTGTGTGTCCATGGACATTTATGCATGGTGCTATAACTCAAACATTTTCTATCTGATCGGAATTTTACATATGAATGTCTGAGCCCAAAAGACAGATCTATTTTTAACTGAGTTATGGCCCTTTTTCTAAAAAATATTCACTCTATATTAAAAAACAAAACAATTTTTTTTAGATTGAATTCCTTGCTCAATTTATCAAAAAAAACCACAATATCAATAAATAAATAAAAAAACAAACTTTTTTGTTTAAATAATTAAAAAAAAAAAAAAAATCCAAAATTAACAAAATATGAAAAACTAACACCATTACAACTCTGCCAAGGGTACCCGAGTCAGCACATCAAATTTTTTTTTAATCGGTAGAAAATACCCGTACATGTATTGTGTTGTGTACTGGTAAATTTGTTTTGAGCGACATTAAACCCAATTCACCAATTCCTTTGGACTACTGTAGCTATTAATACAATACGGCTATATGATTTTCAGATGTCTCTTATGCTAATGTGCAGATAAAGAAAGTTATTGTATCTAATTTAAAAAAACAGTTTCAACAATTCAGATCACATGCTGTTAAAAGTAGACTAGATCATCACTCTACAGATGGTCTGATGTTATTATACAAAAAATATAAATGTTATTGGTTTAATAGTGATACCAGTCTTCAGCATAAACGATGCCTGTGATTTGTTGACCGCTGTGGTGTATAAATAATTCATACCAATGGGTCAGCAGTATGGTATCTTATCTTGATGGCTGGTGTTGGTAGAATGTGATACATTGTCATTGTAAACTTAAATTGCAATCTCTTGACCAAGCAGACCAAGTAATTATTCCATGGTCACCTTTTCACATTTAACCCAAGGCTGTGGTGGTGCAGCGCATTACAGATCCTGTTCCAGTGCATTATCTTACATACGGTACATGTAAATGCGAGTGACCCATAAATTCCAATAAGTTGAGTTATGTACATGTATGGTCTATAATAATACGTAACAGTATGCTCTATAATTCAACATCAAAACTCTCCTTTATGTTTCCAATCATAGTAATTTACTATCGCGAAGGAATGGGTTAACATCTGCCGATCATGATCGGCCTCTCATTTGCTCAATAGATTTTATGATTGGGGTTAGGGTTTTGTACCTGCAATCGGAATCTGTTATTTTATTATTTTAACTAAATGTTTACTGACATGTGAACCATCTTATTGTTTTAAAAAAGGGGGTATCCTTAGTCCCATTGGGACAGTCACACCTCTAATGTTTACCAGAGTTACGGCCCTTGTTTGAGTTAGAAATTTGTGTCTGAAAGAATATTTAAGCTTGTAACTCGGGGTGTTAATTATAGGGTGTTCTTGTACGTTTAGCATAGGTTGGTGGAAAGGATCCCCAAATACCAGTTTCATATTTGCCAGTTACAACCCTTCCTTGACTTGGAAATTTGTGATTGAGGATTCAGATGGTTCGGAGGTACAGTGTATATCTGGAGACCTTCGTTTGACCCCGTCCTTCACAGGGCAAGTTTTGTCTGCACTCTTTTCGGAGTTATAGCCCTTTGCCAGAGTTATGACCTTGTATTAGACTGAGAGATGTTCCCCATTACTTTATTTTCGCTCTAAATAGTAAATACACCCAACCTTGAGTGTTCCCTGTCTTATATTCCACTATAGTACAAGAAATCTCAATCATGACGCGATTATACTGAACAAATGACAGAAATATTTTGATCCGACAAGAGTACATGTAAAATCATGTTTACATTATTCATGATTTTCATTAACTCATTTTCAACACTTTGATTCTTGTAAAAGCTCCTGACTTGCTGTAGAAATTCTAAAGCATTTGCCTAAAGTGATATCTTAACAGTTGTATGTATTTCAATTACTGCTACTGCAAATGAGAATTATGAATATTGAATTGCAATTTCTTTTCATTCCTGGTGGTAGTTTACCTTTTATTGTGAAAATATGACAGAATATATAACAACAATAGTCACTATAGTCTACACACTGCAAGGTGAGTGAAATTATGAATTATTGACAAAATTGAAAATCATGTATTTCTATCAACTGGCAATGAGTTTGTGCTATAAATTAGTACACAAGAACTTGAACATGAAATTGTGTGGGACTGGTTGAATTGACCTGCGATATGATGGATCACATCCACCCTCAAGCTACTTTTGCCATTTAACCCTTTCATACTGGTGCAGCATTAAATATAATGTGCCTGTGCACACTCGTATACATGCAGATGTATACATGTACAAATATATGCATGTCTCTCATGGTGAGCCTCGCATATAAAAGTGCACTGGTTTACAATGTTAAGGCAAATGTTGTTTGGCCAATGTCTTTTCTTATATATGCGAGGCTCCCAATGGGAGACTCCCATATATAAGTGTGCATTGGACCAAGTTTTTCGCAAAAATTCATTGAGCTCCAGTCATGATAAGGTTAATGGCATTTTTCTGATGTGCAGGGGTAGATATGCTTGAGACCCCGTCACAGTTTAATTCACACCAGTTTCTCAGCTTCTGTTATTTTACGGAGTTCGAACTCATAGTCCTGATAGATGTACATGTACCGGTAGATGGTGATTTATGAGCTGAGTTTAGAACCACATAATTGGTGCGAGGGGTTCTGGTTTTGCCCCACCTAACTTTGGTATTCAGTGGAAAATCTGTTGTATAACTAGACCAACAAATGGCCACATTTAAAATATTTCTAACTTTATGAAATTGAGGTAGCAGTTGTAAAATGATTCAATCATGTGAGATTGAAGCCACAGGAATATCCATGTTGGTCGGTTGATAATGGTTTATCGTCATTTCAGCCGCTATGCCATGTCACAACAGCAGTTTTACTGGTTGAATGACCACATAAATAGTTAAAGGTACTCAACCCGTAAAGAGGGTCCCCATCTCAACAGATTCCAACAACAACAATCCGATCAGAGGGTCCTATATTACTATTGCTCTGGCAAATATTTGAGTCGAGGAACCCATCAAACAAAGCTCAGAGTTATTAGATATTGATTTTTGAAATTTGTTATTATTCTCGAGATGAGTACTTATAACTGCCGTAATCTGCTCTGGATGTGTACTCAAAATCTATTCAAACAGACAAGGATGGATAACTCTAAAATCAAGTGGTAATTTTAACGCAATTTTTACTGAGTTCTGGGCCAGATAGTATTCCCGATAATGAAAAATAATAGATTTCTAAAATCGATATCTAACAAATCTGAGCTTTGATGGGTGACTTCCTCGACTCGAATCAAATATTTTTGACCCCCGAAGCCATTGAAATAGTAATTGAGAGGAGTTTTATCGGGTTGAGTACCTTTAATCGCCCAACCCCACCAAACGGGCACCCATGTTGTTCAGCTTTGGTTCGTTAATTAAGCTAGCTTATGTTCATATTAATTCTCATTTGCAATACCAGTAATCGAAAGACACAGTAACAAGATGTTCCGATTACGACATTAATACGTTAAGCCCACCGATCTACTGTGCGACAAAAGTGGTCGCAAAATTCAAAACAGCAGCGTCGTATTAGTTAATACTTGGTGACGTCACATAATCAGATATAGCCTATATACGACCCAAAGCGTCCGGCTTTGGTTCGATAATATGTCCAGTCCGACGATTTGCCAACAACACCCGTCTGTACGTTAAAGATTACATGTCATATTTTACACAAACACGCCCCCATCTGTTCGTTAAAGGTGACATGTCATGTTTGACACAAACACGCCCCATCTGTTCGTTAAAGGTGAAATGTCATATTTGACACAAACAAGCCTCCACCATCTGTTTCTTAAAAGATTACATGCCCGATTTGAAACAAACAAGCCACAATCTATTCGTTAAAGGCGACATGACATATTTGACACAAACAAGCCCCCATATGTTCGTTAAAGATGACATGTCGGTGTGGCGATGTAAATTATCGAGCTGAAATTGGCAATTTACAAGCGGTGTCACGGTGTCAATTACAGGTGGTGTCACGATGTGAATTGCCAACATAATGTGTGTTCCGCTCCATGATGAACATGCACCTGTATAGCCCCATAATTAGAATAGAAATAAACCGAGAGATCGAAACGAATCCGCGAAATACATCGACTCAAGTTCAATATCACGCCAATTAGAAATCGAATATCTATAAACTATATTAATAAGAGTGAGTTTCGTGGTCAAGTTGCAACACAGTATTACAAACCATTAATATTACTTCAATCACTGTGGTCAAGGTTTCTGACTTCGTAGTACAGCGAACAACAGTTTGCTCTTTGCAATTTCATGTTCGCTGTCAATTATGTCATAATTTCGATGTCCTTCGAAAGACTTGTTTCAATTAATATTGTTTGTCTGAATAGCATGAAATTTCCCGACATTAATTGAATCAAGCCGATGTGCGATTCAATCGTGTATACCGGTACTTTCGAATTTACCGCTGTTTACATCATTGTCCATAGGAAGGAATGTACATGTACATGTACTTCGGATCAGAAACTCATAATGATTAGCACGCATGGCCTTCGTTATAAATGTACATGTATGTTATTATTTAGAAATAACAGTTGTCAAATTATGAAAATGTCCTCAAAAATATACTAGTACATGTAGTACATATATACTAAAAGTCATTCGACTCTGTGTATTTGTATGTATGTTATGTTATTATGTTATAGCATAGTGATAATACGAATGCGATATTATCCACAGAACGCCACTGTGTGTGAGCCGAGCGTTTGTTTATATACAGCACGTAAACAGTGAGCGATAAGCCAAACATTAAACACCGTGACGATTTTGTTTAGGTGAGTGATTCATGCACGGTGACCCAATCAACGCCAACATCCCGAGAGTAGATGATTAGGAAAAGCTACAGTATACCGGTATTTTGTAAACATTATGGCGGCATTTCTAATCACAAGTTCACTTATTGTTGTTTTTCCGGTGTTGAATGTTTTGCTTATCGTATACTCTTTTCGTACTGTTTGTTAGCAATACAATGTCGTTTGTTTATCTGTACATAAGACATGATACTATTATGATAACAGCATGAAATTTACGCGATATTTTGTATACCCACCACAAACGCTTGGCACCAAATAGCTTCAAAAAATCCCTAATCTGGAATGGTCATGGGAATTATGCATATACTCCGGTATGAGGTTCATGTATGACATTGTATGTCATGCCGTGCATGATGTCAGTGAATTATAAATCACATCAAGATGGCGGAACAAGGCGAGACGGATTAAATTTCAGTGAAGAGTTTTCTCGTTTTGTTCGGAGAAAAGGAGCGACTTCACAATGTATTACAAGTGAAAAGAATTTACATCAATCTCATAAATTGACTAATGTAATTAAAACTAATTAGAAACTACCAACTGTTGTTTTTGAGACATTAATAGGACTTCCATATCTAGCATCTAAAAATAGCATCGACCTGGCAACCAAAATGGCGGATGAGGAACATAAACAAACTGAAATCACACACATAGATGGAAGTCAATCAGCTGCAGATTCAGCCATGGGTACGTCATCGGAACTCTTCCACGATAATGAAGAAGGTATGGACACACCAAGCATTGACCCTGATGCACTGCAGTTGCCCAAATCAAAAGAGTTACTAGTAGGAGCAAATTTCAAAGATGACTGCCCAAACGACACCATAATGGAGGTCATAACACAGTGGCTGATGAAAACTTTCTACCTTTGAGCCAACTAAGCACGCCAAATTTCAGCCCCTTAACTTCTCCATTGGGATCTCCATCTGCCTTGATTCAAAATTTCAGTGCCACATCTCAGCGCCTGCAAGTATTACGACAGCGGAAACAAGTGAAACGGTCTTTTGACGATGAATCTCCGAGTAGAATAAATAGACGAAATGTCACACTAGATGAGTCAATGGTAGAACATATTGATAGATCAATAAAAGATCAAATCAAGATATCCACCAAGGAGGAATTCACATCAATAAGTAATGAGATAGCAAATATGACCAAAATGTTCTCTAACCTGAAAACCCACATAGAAAACTCAAGAAAGTAATCTATAGATGAAACTAAAAATGAAGTGGAGGAGGTCAAAAGTGACATGACTGTTATAAAAACTTAAATCACATATCTTTAAGAAGAAATATTCAAGTTGAAAGAGGATAATAAAGATCTAAGTAAACAAGTTGAAAGAAATACAAATGTTCTGGACAAATCTCAATCTACAAACACGGAGGAATACAAAAAATGATAGATTCGAGTTTCAACGAGGCAGTAAACCATGCTGTTAATCTCTTTGAGGGCTCCGAGCAACATAGTCGAAGAAATTGTCTCGTATTTCATAATGTGGAAATTCCGGACACTGTACAACCAAGTGGCTTTAAGAAATTTGACTGGATAGGTCTAATCACTAGAAAGGTAAACCAGTTAAATTTGCTAAACTCAGATCTCAGACCACATTAAATTAGCAGAGCCCATCCCCTTGGTGGAATTCGCATGCTTCCAGATAAATCCTCGAGAAATGCCACATCACAACCCACCGCATCAAAGAGAACTGCTCAAATAATTGCCCGCTTCAATTTGTGGACAACTAAATTACAAGTATATATGAGCAAAAAGGGCCTAAAAGGGAGAAGTTCGATTATCATCACCGAAAGCATGCCAGAAACAAGACAAGCAGTAGTCAAGGAACTATCAGTTTTGAAAAACGCTGGTAAAATTGACTTCTACTGGACATTCGACGGTAGAATTTTCTACAAAAAGTCATCAAGTGGGAACAAGCTCACATTAAAGACCATCGATGAAGCCAAGGCTCTTCGTTAAACAACAAAATGTTTAACTGAACTTGTAAATAAAAGACCCTGAAAAAATAGCCTTGGAGCTATGTTGTGAAATATGTATTGTGTTCCTTTAAATTGATTACATTGTACTTTCTACCAAATATCAAATATACTATATATAGGTCCGAGTTGCCACCTCTGCATACCGTTTGCATCCAAAACTTTTCATGTGTTTTTAGGAAAGATTGTCTGCAATCGGGTGCTGCTGAGGAGATCTTAGATCTACCGGCATTTATAAAAGACTAAACTACCGAAATATATTATGGCCAAAAGCCAATCTTGTATCGGTACACATGCCATAAATATTGCATACTCATATACCTATATCAGTTTCATTTTATATAGGTATACGCAGCTATGAAATAATACTACAATTTTCCTTTTGTACATTTACATAGAAAAACTATCTGTTATTTACCTCAAAGCATGCCCAACTTGGGAATAACCAAGAAGAAATAAACTTAGAAAACTTAAATATTGTTTACATTATCATAATAACATGATTACTAAAATATTTCCCTACCAAATTTCAATGTCTTATTCATAATAAATATGAATAAAACAATATCAGTATGTATACCCTATGAATCTAGGCCAACAGAAACTGCCTATCATAGAAATTAATGATATATTATCAACTGTGGGAGATCCAAATCATTATGTACTGTTCGCCAGACATATACCTGCAGCACAAAGCCCATACTATACATAATCCCAAACTACTCTATGCATACATGAAATGACTGTTTATGTGCTATTGAAATATATCATTGAAACAGATCCAAATGGTGATAACTTACCGTTCTCACCTGAAAGCACTGCATATATGAAACTGTGTCAATAAATTCTCAGTATCAAACAACTTATGCACTTAGTGTTGAACATAAAACCAAAAAATATCAGGCATATTAATATTACAGGTATCCACGAGGACAACATGCATATTTTTAGAACTGTATTTACCTAACAAAAGAAACTCTAAAGTTCTTTCTTCCATCAATCATTAAGTAACATGTAAGAAACCAAATTTAATATGCCCATAATACGAAATTTAACTAGATAGCCACTTAGGACTAGTATCATATCTGTGCAGATGAAATATCTGCAACTTAATTGATTCGCGGCAATAATTTTATAAATCCCAATGCATAAAATTATGAACTACTGTTCAAACTCAAATATGTTAATAAATGAGCACAAAGCCCTGCAGTGTTAACAGGTCAGCTGATAAGTTTTTGCAGCAATATCACATATTATTTATATTTATCCACCGCTCACTACGTCTATTGACCACATAAAGTATGCCTAATAAACGTTACGTTTATTACGTCAATGTAGCTTTATTATGTCAACGTAGCTATATTAGGTTAGTACTACTTTTATGACGTAATTTGATATGCAATTTGCGCAGGTAACTAGGGACGTCAACCGGCCTTAATGACATCATTGTGATTCAGAACGTTTTTATCGTGTATAATTCACTAAAATAATTCGTAAAATGATATATGTTTTAGCTCTAAAAGATCTATAAATCCTCAGAACAAGGTCTGCTAATAATAAATGTAAAAATGCCAACGAACTATTTCGCTCTGAGCTGCACTCCGGTTTTCCCACGTCATGAATGCAAATTGGTTTGCTTGACCTAATACATGTAATGGCGTCATCGAAGTAACGAATGTAAAACGGAGGAAAATGACAGATTTACCTCACAAACGGCAAGTTTTGTGCGATGGATAAATAAAATATGTAGCTAATGTCTTCGCATAAACTGTTTATGTCCGTTCGGGGGATTTGGCATCTATTGGACTCGGCAGAGCATCGCCCAATATAAGCTCAAATCCCCCTCACTGACATAAACAATTTAAGCGACGACACTAGCTACATATTCTATATTTATTAATCTATTATATTTAGTTGTAATTCTACTACAAAACCATTCAAGTGAAATTTTCTCCTTACTGACCCCCAACCCCCATCTGACACCAGACTATTATAATCATTGTACCATCAAACACAACATATTGTAAATCTCTTATGTGTAGGTGGATAGCCCATGGATCACCTGCATATATATGAGAGAATGCATTGGCCTGAGAATATTTACTTCGACCCAGTAAGCTGGTACATCTCTCTTATGTATGCGAGGCTCACTATGTGAGATGCTGCATCTCCCAGTATGAAAGAGCTAAAATCATCTCGGGCAATTAGCACAACACTGGACCCCTAGCATACTACTCCCAAGTGCCGAATGACCACCCAATGTACACTGATTAAGTTTTAGATAAAATTCCTCCCCTCGCTTTGTTTTTGTTTTGTTTTTAATAAATGTTATTAAAAATGCGAACCAAACTTTGGCTGCCGGCCAATTACTGTCATAGTGGCATTAGCAGTAAGCGCTAGTTAACTGAAACATACATGTTGGTTACTGAATGAGTTATCATAAAATGGCAGAGTGTATACCTACAAGTATTAAATAGTGACACTAGTACCTGAAATAACTACAAAATAAAAAGGTCAATGCCATATATCCCAAGTTTTAAATTCATATTTTTGTTTCGCTCAGTAGGGTTATTTCATTTTGCAAAAGTCCACTCTTATTACCTCTCCATCCAGTACTAGTACTGTTATTTGGCACTTGAGAGTTTGGTACTAGTATATGAAATTGAGGAGGCAAACCCCAGCCAGAATATTGTCCTGTCATCTGGGTTATTAAAGAAGAAAAAGTTATTTTGAAGGTGCTTAATCCGATCAGACGGTCCCCATATCATCAAGATAAAACAACAACAAAATTTCTTCAAAATACTCTTCAGCTATCAGAATCGAGTAATTATGGTATAAATTTTCCTAAACATGTTGTTTGTTTATACAAATTTTGTTCAACGAAATATGGCCGTATTATTACTTGACTATCACAAAATTTGGCCATGATTTTAGAGTCATCCAATCCATCTTCATCTGAAATTTTTCCGAAACTGTCGGTTTAACGACTTCTTTCTGGGCCACAAAAAGTTCACATTTCAAGAAATAACAAAATTCAAAAATCGATATGTGTTAACTCTGAGCTTTAATTTGTAGTTTCCTCAAACCAAATCAATTATTATTATCCCCGAAGCCAAAGAAATAGTAATTTTGGAGCGTTAATTCGAATTATGCACCTTTAAAAGAAAGTTAAGGATAAATAATACTTAGCATTTGTGAGTATACATGTATTAATATTAAATGTCATACTTCTTATTTGTAAAATTGGTATGACATCTATGTACTGTTGTTTTCATTATATTGCTGAACATTATCCAGTCCACTATTGTATATTTATATAGTATTACATGTGTAAAGAAAGTAAAAACATTTATATACAGATGGGCTGTGCAGATTTCAGTTGGTGATAGCTTACCATTTTCACCTGAACGCACTGCATATATGAAATTGTGTCAATTAATTCCCAGTAACAAACAACTTATGTACTTAGTATTGAACATAATAATGAAGTATCGGGCATATTAATATTTCAGGTATCCACAAGAACAACATATTTTTTAGAGTGATATTTACCTAACAAAAGAAACTCTAAAGTTCTTTCTTCCACCAATCATAAAGTAACATGAACGATACCAGATTTGATATGCCCAGTATATGAAAGACTTTTAATTAACTAGACAATCATTTAGTACTAGTATCATATCTGTGCAGATGAAATATCTGCAACTTAATAACAAAACAAAACAAAAACAATTATTAATCTCAGTGCATACCATTATTGACTATTTATTAATAAATTATTAATTTATTATATTAAGTTGATCCAATCCACTATTTGTATCTTTATAGCATCACTTCATCACTTGCGCAATGAAAGTAAAAATATTTCTATCCAGATGGACTATACAGGCCTAACAGCCAGTGTGATTTCCTTATCTTCCTCTTCCTGTTTTGGTCTGTGGACAATGGCCTATAAAATATGCTTTACTGAGGCGTCATATCTTATAAGCTGTAGAATGACAGAATTTTTTTTTTTATTAATTAAAAATAATAATAATAAAATAAAACAAATATATATTTATTATATTTATGCATATATGGATGCATATTTTGGCCAACTCTCAAAAACAAAAACAAAAAATTTAAAAACAAAATAAAATATTCTCATAATCAGATAATATCAGATGCCAATTAAAAATGGCAATTGACCATTGTGGACCGGTGCATCGTCTTAAAGATGCGGGTTTCCATGTGGGGACTCGCTTGTGTGAGATGATGCACTGACACAGTATATTTAATGCTACACCAGCACAGCTCATGTCATGAAAGGGCAAAGCACCTCTCTATTCAATCACTTCAGATATCCAACGTTTCATAGACCAAATGGGAGGAAAGGAATAAGTCACTGTTAGTCACATACTAGTAAGCAAACGCATGAAATTTACTATACTATAGTATGCAACATATATGTTCAGCCTAAAAGCTCTCCAAAAATTCCCAAATGTACAATTGCAAAATAAATTCTAATTTCTGAAATTGTTGCATGCAGGGTTGTGGCTGGGGAGGGAGGCCATGTATCCAATGTTTGATGGGACAATACTAAACAAAGCACCGCAATTAAATTATGCCCCAAAGAACATACTAAAAAGTACAGTAATTAAATTACCCACCCCTCCCCCCAAAATGACATTATGGAACTCAAATTTACCAAACTACCGGTACAGAACCGGGAATAAATTCATTCAAACACCTAGATCATGCCATGAATCTCTACTCTGGCTGACGCCCGTCAGCCAGAGTAGAGATTCGTGGAATGATCTATCAAACCCCACCCAACCATATTGATTCAAATTCAACCAACACTCTTCATGACTACAGAGTATACTTTTCAATATTTCAGTATAAAAATGAAAAATAAATAAATAATAATAATAAATTAATTAATTTAAAAAATAAAATAAAATAAGCAATAATAATAATAAATATATAAATAAAATAAAAATAATAATAATAAATGAATAATTTGAATTGAAAGTCTAAAATCAAAATTGATTATTTGTTTGAACTATAATTTGACATAATTAAGATGAAGAACATAGATATCTGAAATCAACACAGCTATAGTGCATACTCAGTCATACTGACATGCCATTGAACTGTCTCGAAACCCACCCCACCCTACCCCCTCGGCATCGCCCATGCATGCAATAATTTAGCATGAAATATTTTTGACATGCAATATTTCTGGTCTGGTCTGTGTGCCATATAGTCTTATATATATACTAACCTGCTATTTCAACATCTATTTGTAGTCTAGATATATCACAATCTCACTTTGTAACATCGGTCCAAATCCGGACTGCTCTTGTCTAAATTATGTACTAGCCATTTTCAAAGTGTCCACATTTTCCCCCAAATCAAATCTCACAAAATCACGCTGACACAACAAGTCGCAACACTTAGTCTCTCCACTTACTGACTTAGTCTTAGTCTACCCTTAACCTGTAACCAACAGTCAACAGAATTTGGAAATAAAAATATCGCAAAAAAAACTCAGTTGTAATTTAAACGATGTACACGAAATCATGAATTGAAGCCGAAATCTCCATAAATTTTCATCCTGGCGCCGAAACTTACACTGTCATGGCACATGAAAGAAAAACATAAAATTTCCACGGATGCAAAATCCAAATCACGCCGGTCAACTTATTAACTTGCACGTGCACTCTCGACACTGACCTCTCACGGCCTCTCACGGCGTAAACAAATCTTCAAGAATCTATAAGAGCGCTTTTGTATAATACTTTTCAGTATTTAAATACTTATCATCGAAACTCACGCCGCTGACTTTATGAGAGGCGCCGTTCCCTTTATATAAGACAAAAGGCGTTTTTGCTCTTTCGATTTAACTATTTAATTATTCGTCTCTATATGTTTCCTAGTAAGTGCCTTACAGTTATAACTTGATAGTTTGCAAAATAAATTTAAATGACGACTTCCATTCGGGGCCTCACCCTGGATTATTTATAAATATCCACTCCGAACAAAGCGCAAAATCTTTTTTACTCACCCGACCGCATGACTGAAACCCACATCCATGTACATGTACATGTTCCCACCAACCTCTCATATCACATCAACAATGTTTGTTGTCGTAATAGTGAGCATTTGTATATATTATTCTCATTGCCAATCATTGTTGTATATGTCATGCTGTTTTAATGTGTCATCTAACCAATTCACGACAGCTTCTAGTTCAACATCCAGACATTTCTTTACCGCTAATCTATCCCTTCCATCTAAAATTGTCAGCCTTCTCTCGTTTGAGACATATGAACTATATGCAGGTTGCCACCGTGGGTCGGGCTGTATTGCTGGGAATGTGGTCTAATGACTAATGGGGATTTCAGCAATGCAGCACCGAGTCGCGATTGGCAACTTCGAAACAAGGAAAACAAATAATAGGACACAAATAGACACATATAGGAAAACAAAAATACATATAATCCCAAAATGATTAAATATTCGACTGCCACTGATACTTCTCGTTATAATGACGCTCCTTCGAATGTCGGGATCAGTTCACAGTAATCCAGGACCCCCTCAGACCAAAACAACAAAGGAAATAACCATTTTTCATTATAATATTCGTAGCGTCAGAAATAAGCTAGAACAATTTGTTGACTCATAAACGAGTATGACATCCTATGTTTCACCGAAACCCACCTCGACCAATCTTATTCTACAGAAAAACTATTAATTGAACATTTCAGCTCCCCATTTAGATCCGACCGAAATGCAGATGACGGGGGTGTTTGCATTTATTTTTCTGAACATTTATTTATTATGATTGGCGCTATCATATAGATCCGAACAGTTTTGTCACATTGATTATTGGGACCGATTCGAAGAATCAATAGATGAGGCTATGAAAATGACGGAAAATTTAATTTTACTGGGTGACTGTAACTCTAATCTACTTGATCCTCATTCGAAACTCAGCGAAATAGTCAGCCATTATGAATTCGATAATGTAATTAAAAAACCAACAAGGGTAACACCCACTTCACAAACCCTTTTAGATCCCATAATTGTGAGTAAGTCCATACATGTACATGATGCCGATACACCCAACCTAGGACTTTCAGACCATAATGGAGTTTATGCGACATTACTTTTCGAAAAACATGATACCGTCTCTTTCAAAAGAATTATAAATTTGGAGATTATGTAAGGGCCAGATCTAAGATAGATGCCATAGATTGGGAATAAAATTAAATCCAATCGATAATATTGACACGACTGTCACCCTTTTCGGTAAACATTTCCTCAGCATAATGGAAGAAACCACCTTCCGAGTAACGGTTACAATACGCACAAAGGACAAATTTTGGTTTGATTCCGATATCAGAAGAGAGATAAGACACCGTGACAGATTGAGAAAAATTGCTCTTAGCAGAAATTCAGTAGAATCGTGGAGGAAATACAAAGATACTAGAAATAAAGTCAATAACATGAAGAAATATGCAAAGATGGAATTCGAAACAAAACTCGAAGATAGAGTAAATGAATCACCCTCCCCTCGCCATTTTTGGCAAACAATAAATTATTTATTAAATAAAAATAAAGTTACAAGTGTTCCACCACTATATAGTCCACATGGTGATGTCTCGACAGATGGAAAAATATATGTAACAAATGACAACGAAAAGGCAAACTGCTTAAATGAGGCTTTATTTTAATCTCAACGATAACCGACGGCGACCATCAAATTCCAACTATACCCAGTAGATGTAACAACACACTCTCTGATGTCCCTTTCACCCGTGAAAATATAATTAAAGCTATTAAAGACCTTAAAGTTAATACGGCCCATTGTTTTGATGGTATCAGTCACAAAATGCGTCAAGAAACAGTCGAATCGATCGCAGACCCTTTAGAAATTATCTTTAAAAAATCATTAAAACAAGGGAAATTCCCATCTGATTGGAAAAAAGCAAATGTGATTCCCATATTTAAAAAAGATGACCCTGCCGAATGTACAATTATCGTCCAATATCTTTCCTCTCAAGTCTTAGTAAAATATTTGAGAAAATAATTATCCAACATCTCATGGAATTCTTCCAAAACAATAAATTACTATACAGCAACCAATATGGTTTTATGCCTGGACATAGCACAACTTTTCAGTTAACAGACTTATATCACAACCTCTGCCAGACCCTAGATAAAGGCCTCTACACGTGCTCTGTATTCTGTGATATATCAAAGGCCTTTGAAAGAGTCTGGCATAGGGGACTGATTTATAAGTTGAAACAATATGGTATTTCCGGACCGCTTTTAAACAGGATAAAAGACTACCTCACTAATAGAAAACAAAGAGTTCTCATAAATGACTCATGATCAAACTTTAGAGTTATCCCGGCTGGAGTCCCTCAAGGTTCAATACTCGGCCCCTTCCTATTCCTCGTATACATAAACGACCTACCCGAAAATTTAAACTGAGACACTAGAATGTATGCTGATGATACTTGTCTCACGGCGATGCACTATGATATTGATTTGTTAGAAAGAAATATAAATGAAGACCTAATTAAGATTGTTGAGTGGGCACGTAAATGGATTGTAAATTTCAATCCGATTAAAACAAAAGCAATACTGTTCTCTCTTACCCCCAATAACAAAAAAGTGGAACTCATCGAATCGCATAAACAACTCGGTCTTGAAATTCAAAGCAACTTAAACTGGAACATGCACATCGAGTCTATCGCCACAAGAGTTACTCCTCGGCTGTCAATCCTTAGAAAATATAAATATAAGCTAGACAGAAGAACACTTGATAAACTATACAAGGCCTATATTCTACCAATATTATATTACACTGATGTCGTATGGGAAAACGCCCCTGATTATCTTCTGAAGAAACCGGACCGAATTCACATCGATGCCGCCAGAATTGTAACTGGTCTCACGCGTTCATGCTTAAATAGTTCCGTCCTGTGTGAAGCAGGCTGACCTACACTAAAAAATCGCAGAGAGAAACATAAATTACAAACACTATTCAAAATTATAAATAATAAAGCCCCAGACTACCTTACTGGTTTACTGCCGGCACGTTCATACCAGATGTCAAGGTATGCCATGCGATGCCCGGATAGGTTCTACTCGTATTATTGTTCTACAGAACACAATACAAAATCCTTCCTTCCTTCGACCGTGATTGAGTGGAACAAACTCCCTAAGTATGTAACTGCAGCTGAAAATCTGCAAGATTTCAAAGAAAACTTGAATATTGTTGACCCAGTCACGAAACCACCCAAATACTTTGAATCAGGAAACCGGAAAAGTAATATTCTACACTGTAGGATACGTAACTCATTTAGCGATCTTCGACTAGACATGCACGAAAACTATATTTCCGACAGTCCAAATTGTCGGTGTGGATACGCATACGAACGTAGCATGCACTTCTTTCTTTCCTGTCCACTATATGACGAACAGAGACATGTACTTTACTGTAAACTGGAGAATCATAATTTCCGAATATCAAATTGTAACCAACTGCTATGGGGAATTCCTGATGAAACCTTTCAAAGAAACACAAAATTTATTTCGCATTGTTCAGTCATACATATCTGCATCAACACGCTTTAATCAGGATTAATCGCCCGATAAAGAATATATACCATCAGATATATACAGCAACATAAGTAAAACGAATAGACGTCCTGGCCCGTCCTCATTTCATATGTATCCAGAGAGACGGTTGACAATTAACACACTCAGTCCACACCATTATAACCTTTATCTTCTTTATTTTCAGTTATGTATTACACCACAATTGTAAACACTCTGTCATCTTGTAAACAAATACTGTAATTTCAACTTTGTATCGGGAGAGGGGTCTCCTGTAAGTTTCTGTAACTTTGTCAATTGAATAATTCACAATAAAATATGTTTAAAGTATAAATCACATTTAAGTTATGCCGGTACAGTCAATACTAATAGCACAAATCAGGAAACTACATGCAACTTTGGTTAGCGTTTTGAAACTATGGTAGGCAATATCGTGCGTGCAAGTACATGTGGGTCGTCAAACTATGATGTGTGACATTTTGCAAAACTCGGCAGTTTTCGCAGAATGGAGCTCAAAGTTCAAGAAATGTATACATGTAATTTATGTGCGCAGCTTTTGCTTCTGATTGGAAACTGTAGAATCTGAATTCTCATTTTCCAGTTTCGTGAGAAACTTAAGTTTATTTTGAAAGGCCATTTGATCAGTGAAATAATATGAACCGAGGAACGGGCGATTAAATATATTGATTTTAACAATTTTAATAGAACATATTAGTGCATCATTTTGCTAAATATTCACGAACGCACACTCTTACATAAACGAAACATAATAACTGATTCAGTCTACATGTATCGGTATTTTAGTATATTCACCGAGCATCACCTCGGTATTCTATATCACACAACCACGATAATTATAGACATGACAACTGAACTGAAAAAAATCATCGTTTAACCCCGCGCCAGTCTAATTTATACACTAGTACTTGTAATATTAAACAAAATCTATAATTATGACTGTTTTATGGCCCTTATTGAGTTCAATATTGTTAATCAACCTTGACCATTTCCGTATACTAAATATGCATTGACGTTCGTACGAAATGTTCAGAGATTAAGGTCAACAATTTTTCGAGCGACCACAGATGTAGGTTGTTTGTTGAAGTTTTTATGGAACATTCCCAGCCAAAGAAACTGAATCCGTCAACACTCGTATTATCTGTTCGTCTGACTATTGTCATTTGCTTATTTATCCTGAACAATCCTCATGTGAATTATAGACCATTCCAATGTAGACTAATATAACTGAATGTACCGTGGCTGTTCGACCTGCTTTATATTATATCGGGTATGCTCTTTGACTTGTGGCTAGGATAAAATCAAAGCTTCGTGGCGACTTTGAATCAAATACTTGAAGCTTCGCAGGTCCCGAGTAATACATACTGGTACTTGGTTCATGTCTAATACACTAACAAATAATCAATCGATACAAGTTTCCAATGTGCTAACTAAATTGAAGTTACAGGTACATGTACCATATGTGATGTTTTTTTCATTTTGTAGATGGGTGAATATTTGAAAACAGTACAATTTGGAAGATTACATTAGGCGAAATTCAACAAGAAAACAAGATGTCACTCCTGTTAATAACAAACAACAATCAGCTTACACACATTGCTGTCATTTCATCCAACTAAAATATATTTATTGTTTTTAACTTTAGTTACTTCTTGAATAAGCTCATCATGGCGAATATGTCTCGTATCTCTATAAACATGGGCCAACTTTTACATTTATTGCATAAAAAGTACAAAACTTATTACTAACGTAATGAACTTAAGAGTTCCAAGTTGATCATACTTGCATAAGTACAAATCCCAATATAACGATTACTGTTTTCTTTGGATGAGTATTTTTTTAACAACATATAAATATGCACTGGTAACAGGAGTGACATTGGTAACAGGAGTGCCATTTTGGTAACAGGAACGAACCTCCTGGTTTTTGGAATTTCGGTACACAATTATGCTATGTCGCTCAAGAATCTTGCTTGTTTATGTGAACATCTTCTTAAAAAATACAAACTATGTTTGGCAAGATCAACACTCTGTCTGGCAGTCGACTGGTGGGCATCAGCATATGGATACAATACGACTAAACTCATAGTCTGATTCAGATAAATATTAGGTTTGGGTTTTCACAATTCACCCTGTATAAATTGTGTTGTCTGTGGTTCATATTGATAATTAAGACTATTAATAAACGTATGCAACTGTTTTGTTTGGTGGTGGGATAACTTGGAATACATATAAACAGATGTTGCTGCAGCCACCAAGACGAGTCCCTGCATCTCTGATGTGACTCTTGTTGGACATATAGTATACACACTTAATTCGAATCGGACCGGAATACCAAATCATTGAAATCCACTTGACTCTTCAGTACTAGTCTAGTAGATAACTTGTGACGTTTTCCATTAAGACTTAGCTGGAAGCTGTATAACACCAGACTTAAATGTATGGTATTTATTATGAAAAGAATTTGCTACCAATTTCTGATATTTTTATGTGGCAAATTTAATGAAGTTGACCATGACCTGAATAGGGGGTGTTCAGTTTTTTTAGAATGGATTATATTGATTATTGGGATAAAAAGTGATGCCTACTGACTAGTGGTCATCTTCATTGACAAGAACTGATTAATCAAAGGGTTGTTGGCTTTAGATATACATTGCACATATCTGTTGAACATGCCACTCTTGTTACCATAAATGTAGGATGAGTGACAGTAAGTGGAGTGACAAATATGGCAGTTAATGACAAATTTCTAAAAATGTATCTGGATTTGAAAACTAAACGCTAAAATATTCTCGAATATGACAAACGTATTCTTGATACATGGACCATGGTGCAAGAAATGATATTGCGGTAACAGGGGTGACTTACGATCAACATATTCGCCTCATTTGTTCATTGATTTGCTCTGGTATGCATACATTATTTCAAATCACCAGTATTTCGACTTTTGTTGGGATTACCTATTTGGTGACATTCCCTCTTGTGGCAGGTTTCTCGAGAATGCTACTATACACCCTCATATAATTCCTTGTTATACCCTTGGTAACAGTATTGACACATAAGTTGGTAACAGGCGCAATGAAATATTTATTTTCAAGTTTGAACGAAGAACGTCCTTATTCCAGTTATAGTATTTTTGTTCAAGTTTCATGGAATCCAATATGATTGAATATATGAGATGTATCTGATCTCTTGATGAAAAGATCCGTCATGACCTGGGGTGTGGGATGGAAAAATCTCACCCGAGGGGCCAGATATTTGGGCCGGACACGAGGCTTGCCGGGTGTCCGGACCAAATATCTGGCTCCGAGGGTGAGATTTTTCCATCCCACACCCCAGGTCATGATGGATCATTTTTCTCCCAACCCAAGAGCCTCATTCCGATTTTATGTTTTATACCAATCTTTGGCACATTCCAGTAGCTTCGTAACGGTATATCTGGGGAGAAATCTGCGATATTCGTGATTAACTGTGATGATTTCGGTATATACCAAACAAAGGTATATACTGTAAAAAAAGCGTTACTCGTGCGCGCAGGGTTAATACGTTAGAGTGAAATCGACACGGTCTTGTGAAAACGACATGGATACGTCACATCGTTGCACCTGCATATATTCCGAGAAACGCGCGTATTGCTATGAAGTATATACAACTGGACTAATCGTGTTTGTCATCGGAAATTACCATATCGATACCATTAGAAAAGGAAACATATTGTGAATATTATGACAGACAAATGTTAGTTAGACGCGTTCGACGATTTAGTGCAACGATGACAACTGTTCGAATGTGGAATTATTACGTTCGTTATTTGTGAAGCGGCTATTGTTTACCTGTTACGAAATGTGCCAGTGGTGCCAGTTTCGCTTGGGGTCTTCCGTTTTATGGAATATGTTCGCAAATTGGTCGTTTATATTTCATGTTATACATGTATATGCAACTATGTGTCTGCAAGTGAGGTTATGTTGAAGGTTATTCGTGATTAACAGTTGAGGCTTATCTACATTTGTATTAGCGTCCACGAATTCGTCCGTATTTATTTACTTGAAACGTGAAGCGTAATTGGTTGGTCGCCATTGTTTTGATCTGTTTTAGTTCACACAAAACATGATGACGGATTGTTAAATTAGTTCCGGCTCTTAATTAAATAGGTAAAGCAGTCACGTGGGTGGTGTGAGATAGATGGTCACGTGTTATGTGAGACAGGGAAATCTCACCCAGCTATCTCACACTGGCTGCCTGTGCTAAAGTGTGTAGGGGGTGGGAGAAAAGTCTATCCTTTTCAATTTAAAAAAGTAACATTCAGAAATGTCATGATATGGACTTATGTTGGCTCTGTGAAATTCCAACAGCTCAGACTTTGGTTCAGTATTTTACCTGAATGTCATCCTAAGTATCAAGGTACCTTGAAAACAATATTATTTGAGTTTCTCCTGTTGCACATTCTTCTCTAAGTATAGGACCAATGGTTGTAACATCAAATTGTACACTTTACAAATATTCACCGAGATGTACATAACATAAATGAACCATGGATCGCCCGATATATCCAAATTATGCCAACATAAAAGTTTTTTTCTCCACTATACTGACGTAGCATTATATTCCATGTTTATGTACATGTACCTGTCATCACTATTCAGTCTATTAGCGGATTCATGCAATGGCCAATGCATGCCCTACTATATATGAGGCGACATATTTACGGCTATTATGTATGGTCAACTCGCATATATATATAAGAGAATGCATTGGCACAGGGTTTTCGCAAACATTCAAGAAGCTCCAGTCTTGAAAGGGTTCACTGCAATCATCCCTGCGACCTGTGTCGAGAACATGACATGAGTATCTGGAACCGCCAGCAATGTCACATCCGCCGAGTCACTACCGACGATATCGAGAACCAAATTTTCAACCTCGCTGAGTTTCCTCCCTGCCTTCCCAGTTGTAGAAAACATTTGGTATCTTGCCAGAGAAGACCTCTTCAAATTACACCAAGTGTGGTCCCTTAATTTCCTCTAAGCGATATTGAGTGACTGACATTATCTTTTGAAGAATCTCCTGCCAAAAAGTGTTCCATCCTTTTCTTGGTATGTGCATGTCCCAATCTCCAAAATAAAATATCTTCGTTCCTTTATCAACTTAATAAAAACGCCCCATTGGTCATCCCACATCCTTCGACGGCGATATCTCAAATTTTGCTTAAAGTATGCTCGACCCCACGTGTGTATCGACAATCCATGCTCGGCGCGTGATATGAACACTGAACACACCTCAATATAATCCATTGATGCGCAGTTCGCTTAACTCCAGCGCACATATATGTATGTCTACTGAAAACAACACTACTATAGTGCGCACACATGTAGACTCACAAGCCGTAAATAGCCGCCCCGAACGCTCGGAAGTTGTATATTCAAATGCAGAATTGTTACAATACAGGGCACAATACGGGCTTATTTCATAATTAAATAGTCCCATATATAGGCTTATTTCATAATTAAATAGTTCCATAATTATATAGGTTTGTTTTAATAATAATCGTTAGGCCCATCTAAAAAAATGCCAAGGTGAGCTTATTTCAGTCACATTAATTAAGTTGACTATGGTCTTATTTCCAAGAGAACATACTGGAATATATATGTGCAATAACCTATTTGCACGAGGATATGTTGGTGTTACAGATGCGTGGATGTTCTTGATCGACGACGATTATTGCAATATTGTCCTTGGTTGACACAAATTAGAAACGACCGTGTTAACACTTCCTCTTTTGAAAGTGGAAATAAGGACATTAAAACGTACACAGCGGACAAAGTAGGACAGTGGTTGTATTGGTGTCAAGTAGGACAGTATTGGGTACATATTGATACAATTCACTCACCTTGGAAAATGACAGCTCTCATTCCCCTGGCGGCGAATGCCAGGAGTAGGAGAATGTGCATGAGCTCCATCTTCACCAACGTCGACAAAGATCAAAAGTTCACAGGAAACGCCCGTCGTAGTGAGCAGACGGCCAATATGAAGCTTAATGGTGGATCCTGATTCGTTCATTGATTGTTGTAGAGTCTGTAGAGAGCCCACCCACTGGTGGTTCCTCAATAATAGCTATTGTTACCCTTCAGTCCATGCTCATCTGTGCTGATTGGTCGAGGGTGTGTCGCATGACGGGTCGTATATCGCTTGTTATCTTCGAGGGTAACATTTCGAAATATGTTGCCTGCCCAGCGATCACCATTAAACATATAACCACTAAGTACTCAACTAGCATAGATTCCTTCACAACTCGCCAATAGTCCCATACAACACTCCTTGTATAAACCCAACAGTTTCGTAACAATCGCGAACTGGGTCTGTACAATGAAGCTTCGGGCCGTTGTATTTGTAGGAATTTGCCGCTACTCAGAAGTAAAGTGTACATCGAAAGTAATACCACGAACCTACGAAAAACGACTGCCGGATACAAGAGTCTTTCTACAGTTGTGCACGACCCAAGACACACGACAGCTGGGTACTACATTACAATCACAGTGTCCTTGTATTTTTAGCCTCGATTACGAGGTCGCCTCGAACGTTCGAGGCACCATACACAGTTTCGATGACCGGGTTTGTGACATTATTTATCTTAATGGTTGACCGCATTTTTATTATCCCGTTCCATTTTGCGCACATTTCATCTATATTTTGTTGCACGATGATCGCTAAACATATTTATGCAGGATATAGTTAAAAAAATATTTACATTTTGTATATATTCGAAAATCTACAAAACCTCGTCGTGTTAAGACTGCGTTGATCCCATGCTCGACCCACATCGGCTACGGAACATCTTTAAAAATGAAGCCCTTTCACCGATAGTTGGGAAGCGTATCAGTCTGAAAATGGGTTCGAATATTGACACAGATCGGATATACCATTATATTGGAACAGCACGACGCACGTTCTTCAAACTTGTGTATGTGACCATACGATTACTGGTGCTAGCGTATATATTCTATTGCATTTATGGAGGCAAGGACTTAGTATGACCCAATTGTGTTTCCAAATTTGATGTAGTCCAACGTATGTGTTCACGTATTAGTAATCACACCAGACATGCAACATTTTAAGAACATAATTCTAGGTGAATTATCTTAGAAATACAAAATGTGAACTTTATAGAGATTATTTTTAATTAGTTTTACTTACATTGGTGAAAGAAACACAACGAACCAGTTGTTGACAAATGATAGGTTTACTTGCGTCATATGACTGACTGGAAGCTAGCCGGTATGGGTTATTTATGGTCAATGTGGTGTGCTGTGACACATAATGTAAGCTTCAATCAAACCGTTCCAGACCATCACACTATTTCTAGTAAAGAGGTCACCACTCATGAGATACTCTCTCGTCGGCCAGTGGACACTAGATTTTAGCTCCAGACGTAAGCCACGAAAGGGGTGACTCATAAACCGCTAGCGCTCAAGCCAACCACTTTAAACAAGTGAATATATTATTTGCCAACGACTGGTTCAAATTGTATATTTCAATGAACACTCAAGAAATGTGAGTACGTGATTATAGTACACCATTCTGATTGATTGATTGATTTATTGCATAAGTCACATAACAGTGAAACAAGCAAAACATATATACACTATGTACAGAACTTTGAATATCACATTAATCATTGTTCATTTCATATACACAGCAGTAATTAAATTAGATTACACAATAATAGGCGATAAACTTAACAAGTATGATAATTACATGTGTTCACCCAAAACAATAAACAATAATTTCGATTATATAGTATAAGACACCATCTTAAAGGCACACCTTAGGAATATGCATAGTCTTTTTATGAGGCTTATATTTTGAAGAGATAGGAGACCATGTTTAGTACACATTTCCATATTTGTTCTTAAAAATGGTCTTTGTGTTTCTTGCACCAATGTAAGTAAACATATTTTTTTTAAATCTCTATAAAGTTCACATTTTGTATTTCTAACATAATCCACCATGAATTATGCTATTAAATTGGCTTGGTTGCTGTTATTACTAATATAAAAGTGACCAAACTTCCCCCTTTCGCGACGCCTTACACAAAGCTGAAATGGCTACAGTAAATTCACGAATATTATATGTTTCTTCAAATGTCCAATTTACGACAAGATGATAAATGTGATAGATGTAAAGGCGAGACATAAGACATCTCCAACATATTTTTGGAACTGTTCAGGAATTCATAAAGAAACACAGCCATTGGGGTAACAGTAACCACACTGATATCTGGGGTAACAGTAACCGCACTGATCTCTGGGGTAACAGTAACCGCACTGATCTCTGGGATAACAGTAACCGCATTGATCTCTGCCCTCAATAAATGACAATGACACTCGGCTCTTCATCAACGGATAATAACTTTACAACGAACTTGTTATGGCTTATAATTAAACAATACATTTATAGGACTAAATTCAAGCCAACACACTTGTCGCTAAATGTCTTCCCTAAAGGGTTGAATTGTATATTCCAATGTGAGAAGTACACCGTATGATGCCAATCGAAACAAGAAGAATTGTCGAAAAACTGGTTCCTTACAGAAAAGGAAATACAGGTATAACACGTACGCATGTTACAACGCCAATAAACTTGAGTGTCATGGACATCTTTCACCAACTCATAATCTCGCGCGGTTACTATACCCAAGAAATACGATACCCCCAAAACCACAATGCCGTATAAAGTTATAAATGTCGTACCGATACGCCATACACAGGAGAACAGTTAAACAATTTAAAATCTGAATTAATGTCGCTGGGAGTGAATATGGTGTACGAAAGACGAGTGAATAAAGTGTTCGAGATGTAAGGGAATTGGAATAATGTCTCTTGATCTGTAATAATTGCATCTCTGTTTTAATATTAACATTCCTTCACGGATGTATGTTTATTCCAATAAAAACATTGAAATAATTATAAGTGAGCATAATTGTTTATTTTGACTCAATCAACTGTTGGGGAAATCCTGCCTACAAAGACCTTAACCCTTTACCCAACAAAACGGCCCAAAACGCCCAAATAAAGCTTCAACAGCCTAAAATATCTTCGGTCTGTCTCAATAACACCATACAAATATGGATATCATTGGAACCGGTTCATTGACCACATTGTGATGGTTACAGTTATGCCCTGTGCCAATGCATTCTCTTATATATGCGAGTCGACCATAGGTCGCCTCGCATATATAAGAGAATGCATTGGCCTTCTTTAACAATTTTATAATTTTTTCTTACATTTTTTAACAATTTTAAAAATATTTTTCTACATTCTTTGACAATTTTATCATTTTTAATATGTGTTAAGCCAATGCATTATATTATATATGCGAGGCGACCTATGGTCGACACGCATATATAAGAGAATGCATTGTCACAGGGCCGTTCTGATGGGTAAAGGGTTAAGTGTGCTCTTTTGTTGCTTCAGTAAACGTGAACACATTATTATCGAAATGGCCATGTATCGACTGGAGTAGCACATTAAGATGCCCCTCGTCTCGGATCAAGCTTGGAAATCGGTCCCAATTTTCGCCCATGTCGGTGTTCGAACTGCTCTTGCCCGGACTGCAATGTGTTTGGCCTTGTCAGGTTTAAGAATAAACATATGTATTTGTCTACTTTTATACTACATGATATATAACACATACACTTTTATAAATACACTGTGATTTGAGGACAATATTAGTGCTGTCTCACTTATGGGCACCCATCTCCCATCTGTTAATACACTGGCAAGTAAACAAAGAACAATGGCGAAGCAACGTGTCCACCATAATTAAGGTTAACATATATACATATCACCGGTCAGCCACAAGCTCCTCCGTGGTGGTAATGAGTCTGTATATGTATTTGAGACCCGTGTTCGTTCAAATTGTTTGTTGGCTAGACATCTATCTGCACGAGTTAGTCAAACATATTTTGCTTTGTCTCACGTATGAATGACTGTATATCTAATTAATTGTTATCGTTGTCGCAATCACGTAGAGCAGGATTTCCGAAAAGCGATATATTTAATGAGTAAATTTGTAAGGAAATATTTTGTTTATCAAACGAATTGTTGTGATGAATGTAGGTGACAATCCACGATATAACAGGGGGGATTTTTGTTCCGGGCACGTATGCCGGGGTACGTACACCATTCGATGGGACCAACAAACAATTTTTACTGCAACTCATGTTTTTTCCTGCAGGTTTTTTGACTGTTTTTGCAATGAGTTTGGTTTAAAAGACCTTAGAATAACAGAAATAATGTAATTCTAACTGCTAAACTGACTGCAGGCAGTTATTTTGTTGCAAATTTTGAAATTCAAGCTGGCCGCTGGCAGCCATGTTTTTTTTTGCCGAATGACCCCAAAATGACTCGTTCCTATTTACATGTCAATGTTAACATCCATGACAAATAGTATGCACAGAAATTGATATACAGCTGTTTACAGTGAATTTCCCCTTGCAAATCTCTGTTTTAGTGTTAAAAGGGGGTGGGTGTCCAAACATGGTCGGAAAAAACTGCCGAAAAAAAGGAAACATTTTGGACGCGGGGATGGGTGGGTCCCAATAAGGGTCGAAAGGTAAAAATCAGCATACGTGACTGAAAATGCATGAACATGAATGTAGACTCCATTCGTCTGGAATTTGATTTAAAATCTCATATCACGGGTCGCTTATATCGGAACATTTTGGAGAAGTTAGGCGAATACATATTTCGGCATTTTGTAATTGACAATGTTATGGAAAAGTACAGTTGTCTTCTTTATGAGAGTGTTTCCCAAACCCACTCAGTAGTCGTTTGCGGGGTACACATCTCGTACAACCACTTAGTATGCGGGCGACCTCACATGCTACATAATCAAGTTGTTTAAGTAACTTTTCTGGGGCTCCTGCCCAGACACTACTCGCATATCCAACGACTGGACGTACATGTATTAAATAGAGTATTTCAAAAGTTTTGGGGTTCAAACTATACATAAGTCTTCGTATATATATAGTTGATATAATTTAGCATAAATTGCGAGGTGTAGGCTATGGTTGTATATATCGATTTGTGGCACGTCCAAACATCGGTGGTTAATTTCTAGTTGTTCCACAAGCCGATAAATTACAACGAATTTGTTGTTTTATTGGTCGGTAATTCTTATTAAAGAACTGCCATCACTAAAATGTGTAATGTATACAATTTTGGTGAGTTATGTGGGGCCTAAACATGTGCAATATTCCTTTTAATTACACGCGACTTTGTTAGCTATTTATGTACATGTATTGTGCGAAGCCTGAATTATATAAACTCTTCCAGTACATTGTACATACGTACGCGGCCATGTAATTGTATTTGAAAGTATGTTGTTACTATAACAAGATAAATAAACTACCGGATACACCACTCAGTGACGTATGTCTCCCTTCATGGACACACGCACCCGCACAATGTAAAAAAGATAACTTCGCGCGAAACAATGTCAAGTATGACCCGTCAGGAATTTCTTCGAAAGAAGATAATATATCTGAAGCAAGGCCGATTATTAGACATATTTCAAGTATCACCATGGGACATAATTGATTGCTGGTGTCAGAACGTCCTGGCTAAACAACATCCACAATGGTACTGCCACGTAGCTCTCGGCGCCAACTCCGAGTTATTCCTGAGTTGATCAATGACGTTAAGGATGTTTTCAAAAGTGGCCGAGCAACTCTCCGTAACCAGTTATACTAATCGATTTTACAGGTATAATTTTGTCGTGTATACTTTCTCAGTACTACTTTCTGGATATCGACACTCCAGAGAGCGTGATAAACGCTTCAATCTTCATAAATGCCTTGGGGTGTTCTGTCAGTTCAGGATGACGCTCAGTCTGAGTGACCCATATATATCGAACGCGTAGGTGCTCGGTTCCCTGTATGGCGCTGTACTGTCCATCGACCAGCATATGAACCCCAATGCCTTTGAACGCCCCGTGTACCTGGTATCTCCAAATCGGAAGGTATCACCAAGACGGAGAATGCTGTTTCTGATAAATTAACATATAGCTCCATCAGATGAATGTAATTATCGCCCATGAGTTGATTGATGGTATCCACTATTCAAATCAAACTTTCTGATTTTATCATAAATAATATACACTATTTGACGATATGTAGTTCGTTTGTGAATCTGTGAATCAATTGTCAGCTATTGATGGCGAGGGAATACGTGTATCGATATAACAATACAGTTTGTTAGCATTAAAAATGTTCGACACTATACAGTTTGTATCGCAAAAATAGTATCCGTGATCACGTACACGTAACCACCATAATTTCGGGTATCAAAGCCGCGGATCGATGCTGCAATGATATGTCACCAAAACGCATTTGGAATGTCAAAGATACGGATTACATACTTCGCATGTTGACTCTTTCTGTTTTAAAATATCCCCATTTATTTTACGGACAGGCCGGCACATTCATTATTGCTGTGCGTGTTCGGGGGAGTTATAATGTCCCATTAATTGTACAGTATATTCTGTGATATTTAATAATATAGTCCCGGAACATTACAAAAGTGTAAATGATTGGACAGGCACATGTCTAGAGGGTCCCCGTTGGGGGTGTCCGCCTAAAATGTTAAGCTATCCCGAGGCTGTTAACAAGGAGACCCACTATCGCCGATATCAGAAATGAGTGTACGCGCAGCATACTCTATGCCTGATTTTTTGCCCTGATATCTGGTTTAAAAATTAACCAAGAGAAGTTTAAGGCGTGGGTAGGGCTCTGCAAGTACGACAGACCAGACTTCATTCGCGACTTATGTATCACAGTAACTGAACAATTTACCTTTTTATGGATCCGTTTTGCTATTGACTTGTCAAAAATGCAAATTAATTATAACGATAACATGGACGAAATAAAAAAGACGATCACGTCATGGAAATACCAGTTGCTCACGCCATTTTGGTAGATTAATAGTCATCAAGACAATAATTCTCCCCAAATTGACACATCTATTTCTAACTCTTCCAAATCCGCACTGCGAATTTTTTTTAAAGCTAAACACTTTGCTCTATGACTTCTTATGGAATTCTAAATGAGATCGAGTCAGTCGACAACAGATGTACAGTGATATATCAGATGGAGATATTCAATTCAGCAATTAAAATCTCTTGGATACGACGCCTCATTAACAAAAATTACAAATGGGCACCTCTCATCTCGGAACTTCCTATTTAAGATGATCCCATGTAACTCGCATGCGACAAAATATATATTACAGCACTTAAGCGTGTTGTGAATTTCAAAGTGGAAAGATGTATTTGCATCATGGTGTGAGTATTTAAGATTGAGCTAAACAAAATTAAATGGTCTTGTCAAAAACGATATGGAATAATCCAGCAATTACTCTCTATGGACGATGCATCAATTTCAATTACTGGGGAGCGAAGGGGGTAATTTGCATCAACGATTTGATCCAGAGCGATGGAAGGACTCACACGCCACATTCAATGTTAAGCACATATAATATAAGAACGAACTTTATTACTTTAATCAGCATCACTCGACACATACTGGAAATATCGAAAATGTATGACCCACCACTGAGCCGAATTGTTAGCCGATTTCTTCCAGACAATTTTGTAACTATTGTACGCGACCGTAAAGGAGGACACGAATTTTACAGAATTATATAGTCAACACTCCCCACCCCAAAATCATGCAGAAAATGTGAGCAATAATTAGGTCTAATCGACTCATGGGACACTCGCTTTAAACTACCGTTCACCACGACGCCTGACACTAAAGTACACTGGTTAAAATATCGAATAAACACTCGAATCCTTGCGACCAATCGATTTCTTAATATAACACAAATAAGACAATATGATAGATGCGAAAGATATCATACATAAAATGAAACAATTTCACACATATTCTCGGACTAGTCATGTCCAGACTTTCTTTAAAAAACTGACCAAATGGGGAACTGACAAAGGCATCGACTTACTGTTTCGAAAAAAACGATGCTACTTGGAGCTATCCCATTGACACAAAACAGCGTGATAAACTATTTTATACTTATTTTGAAACAATATGTTCAGAAAGAAAAGTCTTTCGCAAAATCTCTCAGCTTTAACGAATTTTTTAATGGAGTCAGATATATGCTTTATGAGCATTTTGTCCACTCAAACATCAAAATCCTTGAAAATAAAGAGACCAGAACCATCCACCAGTGCCGGAAAGTAGGGACATTTCCGAACAGATCATGTCTAGTATTTGGATTATGCTTAAATTGTTTTGCAATAGCCCCCGCCATCATGACCAAGTTCCGACCAAATTGTCGGTCGAGGACTACTCCCTTTAGTTCCTCACTGTAATAGTTGGGGACGATTCTCCCCCATAATTAGTCATTTTTTCCAATTTCTCTGTTAAAAATTATCAAACAGGCGCATGCGTTGTGATCATATCGGCGGACCGATCTCCTTCCAATCACATATACATGTATGTACCTTTATGTTATAAAATATTTTGCATTGTCATATATCATCGTGTTTAATGTAATGCGTGAACAGTATATTATGTATGTTGTATACTGTGTTGGGAGAAGACCGGCCCAACGTTACGTTTTGTATTTCTTAACACTGTATGTTATACAGTTTATAAGAATAAACAATTCAATACAACTAACCTCCTCTCATCAATTATACCTTGTGTATTATCATAGTACACTGCCAAAAATATGTTCTCAATTCAGGAAAAAAAAACCACTTGAAATGAGAAATTATCTTGGGAGAATAGCTAGAAAAATAAGCGCAGCATATTTTCTAGGTCAAGAAATGAAAGGGTGGGAAAATTTCTTTTCTGAGAAAATTTCTTTAAGAAAACACAGTAATCTTAGTAAGAAAATCCTAGTAAAACAATCTTAGTATAGATTTTTTTTCTTAATGTAGGAAAGATTGTTTTTCTCGCATAAGTTTATTTTTCTTAAAAATAAGATAAGTTTAAGATACTGCGATTATCTTGGGAGAATAGCTAGAAATTTAAGAAAGCTACAAAATTATTCTAGAACAAGAAATAATATTTTCTATAGTAATAAATATCGTCAAGATATTTTATCTTAAGTGATGCCAATGTTTTCTAGAATGAGATTTTCTCAAGCAGGAAAATAAATCTAAGTAAGGAAAACAAGTTTTCTTAAGTAGGAATATTTTCCCCAATTCTTAATTAAGAAAAACATTTAATTTTAAATTAATATAGAATTTTTATTGTGTTTTAAGATATACCATTGACATTTATTCTGAATATAAAAACTTCTTTGTAAATATTATTGTTAAATGTATAATAGAGACAATAAGGGGGGGGCTTAAAGGCACGGGAGGCCTTAGTTGTCGAAAATATTCATTTCAATCACTGTAAACAGAAAAACATTAAAACGCATACAGTATCGTTCATATATACCATGACCATCGCGTAAACAGCATGCTATAATAAAGACCTACTATATTTTACCTAAGCAAGAACCTGATTGTGTTACAGAAGACAGCACAGTGTTACTGGCTAATCACACATAAATGATATAAACGCTCTTTATTAGTTCCATATCAGGAATTCAGCAACAAAGAGCGCTCTTTATGTTTACCATCATAATATAAACAAACACCAGGAAAATAACTTTTTATGCTTTTGTTTACATAACAATGGTCAAACATATGACAATAACATACTGTTTATGCGATATTTCTTATTTGTATACGGACAAAGTCTGTCTACATTTTAATATTCTTTCTGTTTGTGGCGGTTTTTGAAATATTTTCACAGCATACCCACTGCCAAGGCCTCCCGTACCTTTAAATATACAATCAACAATTTCTCGTTACATTTACAATTTCTCGTTTGTTCTAAAATTGCAAGTGGCCAAACAAGATACTGTGTACATACGTGAAGTGAAACTATACAAAGTACCTGTATCTTGTTCTGCCTCTTAAAATTGTATAAACCTATATACGCAACAAAAATATATCGATTGCTAATAATTACGCCCTGACACATGATTTTCAATATATTTATAGAAAGAGTTATCTCAAATATGTCGGTTGCAAAAAACATATAACAATTTCTGTTATTTGAGTATCCAGTTCAAACGATAGGAAAAAAAATCATCACACATGACAAAACAAGCCCTGTATGTGCCTTAATAAACATTGTAAGTCTGTATTTTTAAATGCACAGATTCTAGGACAGGTGATGTGTAATAAACACAGAAAGACACTTGTATTAATGGATTTGTTGATAAGGCACTTATGCCATTGAGGATAGATAGAACTCTAGACAGTGCTGTTCATTCTATCATTGTGCGCTAGCCAGGTACTAGCCCAAGTCTTTTCGGTGTGCAACAGCTTGGGATATTGAATTCAGTAATGCCCTAAGTATAATCGACTCCTTAAACACAGTAGAATTATGGGTAACTTTTCAGGATTTAGTCGGAAATATGGCTTGTTGCCATATTTCCGACTAAATCCTGAAAAGTTACCCATAATTCTGCTGTGGTTAAGGAGTCGATTACTTCGAGCATTACTGTAGTTGAAACTGTTTTGGACCGAGTCCTGTCCGGCTACTCTTCTATAACCTCTCAAGATATCAGTGCTGAATGGGTCACCATGAATCACTCAATTAAACAATCGCAACGGTGTTGAGTGTTTTGCTTATCGCTCACTATTTTAGTGCTGTATATAAACAAATGATTGACTCACACAAAGTATGTTTTGTGGATAATAACGCATTCATATGAACATTATCCTATACATGTACTATTAGTATATTCTTGGGAAACTTTTGTAAATGTTATTTATAAATTATAACCTATAACGAAGGCCATCCATTCCTTTAAGTTCCAAAGATATAAGGAGAATCATTTTAATTGCATACCGCATCCATCGTGGTGCAACTGTTTTGTGTTCAAGGGGTAACCTTACCATGATGTTGGAAATTACTGCAGTGTAATACCACAGCATTACCGGGGTAACACCACGTTCGCGATGGTCAATTACTTTAAGTATATGCAGGTTTGAAATCATCATGCTTGGGAAAGGTTGCCCTCTATGTTCTTATAAAAAAGCGTCAATTTGACCTAATCTGAAGAAATACTGGTAGTGCTACAATCAAGATAACTTCAGCCCACAATTCTGGGCGTAAACTCCATTAGAGAAGAGCATCGGGGTGGGACTCGGTCAAAAACAGCATCAACCCAACCGATACCACAAGGTGTGGACCGGGAAAACTTGGTCTAAACAGGTACTAGTGCATGCATGTATTACAAGTATTAAAGGGTACACTAAATCCAGCCATTTATGAGACCATCTCCTTTTATACTCAACAGAATATATGCAACAAATGAATGAATTTGGCCCATGGATAAGTGCAACACTTGTGGTTCTATGAACAGTGCAAACAACATGGTATTTATAATGAAAATGAATTATTGGCTGGAGTCATAAATTCATTTTCATTATAATTTATACATGTTGTTTGCATATCGTCGCCCGAGTGCTGAAATGTTCTATGTCCATTTTTCTGTTTTGTTGGGAAATCGAGTTTGAAGTTTTCGATACCTGGTTTGACTATTCCCAGACTTGCTAGGTCCGATAGAGTAATATATTTAGATCCGTCGTGAGAAATAATGTTTATAAGAACAGTTTCAGTGCAGATAAACGTCCATTTTTTCGGATATTATCATTTTTATGTTTGGAGATAGAACATTTCAGTCACCAATCCCCAAGTGTGTCTCCATGCTTAATTGTTCATGTACATAGAACAGTTTAGCACTCATAATCTACCATGTAGTTTCAGTGTAAAAGTAGCATCTCTGTGGGAACGGACAATTCTATTATTAACACATCTTCGTTCTTCTTTGCATTCTCGTTCACATATTTTTGGTTTTCACCACATATACACTCTAACAAATTATTTCGAACTAAACTGGTTTCGAAGTAACTCTTCAGCTATTTTAGAAGGATTTGGTTTCAGATTTATTCACAAAGAACCAGTTTGATCTCACACATTCCCAGTTGGTTCTACTTTTGGTTCCAGATAGGGGACAACATTGTAGACTGTGTGTGCTTCAGATAACAGTAGCAGGGGTCTGAAGAACCCAGGGTATACAATGTTGTCCCAAAGTTGGAACCAAATAGAGAACCGATTGATTTTCGTGAGAAATACTTGATCCTATGGACATGATGAATAACCTGTTGCTCGTCGTGAATTCTTCCTGAAAAATCTGAAACCAACATTTAGTGATTCTAAAATGGCCGAAGAGTCACTTCAAAAACAGTTAATGTTGGTTCCGATAGTGTGCGTGTGTTATCCCTTGCACAGCTTTACATACCACACTTAATAAGTACGGAAAACTGGACCATATCATGCAGTTACAGATTAGGGAAGGAGGAAGCTGAAATATGTGTTTTGATTGGCCAAACAATTTAATGGGACATTGCATATTAAAATTAACTGAACACAACATGTTGCATTCTAACTTCAATACAACACAGACAATAGAAATTAAACAGCTATATGATTTGGATATGGACTGATTGGCTTGTTATTGAAATTCCGATCGGAATTCGGAACGCATGTATGGCTTAGTTGTGATAAAACGCAATGTTCACCGATAACCAAATGATTGTAATAACCAAAATGAATGCAGGTAATCAAAAATAATGTCAGCAAACATATTAAACTGAAACTATTCAAGGGATTCATCTAAACCGATCGGAATTTCAATAACAAGCCAATCAGTTCATATCCAATTCAGAAGCCCGGAAACTACACTCAAATGGTATATTAAGTAATCAACATTTAACCATAAATTTGTATTAAAAAAATTCCATTGGCGAAAACCATGCCAAACAAAGATGACATTGAGGTAATGTATAATCTAGCCCAGGTTTCCATTGGACATCCTTGTTACACTATATGTGGCGTGCGTGTGGATGTCACACACATAGTATGGCATGGATGTTCAGAGGAAATTCAGACTACCATTATTAATTTCATTGCAATTTGATCTTTAAATTATCTAGCGACCGCAATACATTTTCCAGATATGTGGGTCAATATTCCAGTTATTTGATCTACTTTGTAGAATGAATGAATATAAACAGAGTGAAAATTGGCCTATACTCTTGCAATTTTTGAATCGACTAACATTTTAACTTTCCTATACGTTTTTCCCGACTGACCACAATGTCATATTTATAGAGAACACAACAGAAATTCAACCCCATATTGCCCGAACATAGCAATCAACATCGTACGAACCTCGGCATTATTAATAATACATCACCAAGGTGTGATAGTAAAAAAAAGTACCCAATAAACCCCCTAAATGGGTAACAAATATTCACGGAACCTAGTGAGCTCATAAATACATAATTCATGTCTTATCAACATTCTACTTAAGGTTTTTCTTTTGTGTCGGAAAGATTGCCTGGTAATACGCCTTATCAATTTGGGACATAAACTTATACATGGACTTGATGTCGGCAACCTTTTCCTTTGATAGAACACGACGATTGCGAATTACGAGAGCAGCAGGCAAATCGTGACACACAGCGACTTTACGTCTGCTCAGGCGCACAAGAGAAACCTCCGTGAAATTATCTTCCGCAAACGAGGTTTTGAATGAAGCATTCATCGTCTTCTGTCTATTGAAAACCAGATGTTTCACCATCGTGAATGGAACTTTGTCAAATCGAAGTTTGTCTGCTACCTTCTTGTAATCCTTAAAGCCGTCCGACCTCAACTGTATCACCGTCGAGTGTTGAGGCCTAACGGTCGTTAGAATACGAACTAAACTAACAGGACTAAACATTTCGGCAACTTCAAATGCCCGTTGATTATGTGAGTGGGCGTTGTCCACCTCCTGAACGCAGGAGTGGCCCGGGGTGGAGAACTGTTGCTCAATCACATCAACATTCTTATGTGCTTCCATGCAAAAGTTTTAAGGCCGACGCCATGTGCGAATTACGGTTCTGAGGAATACATGAATCCGACCAGAGAATGATCTTTTTTGTTTCTAATAAATCGTCGCAAATTCTGTCTAAAATTTTAACCAGCGCACTTGCTATAGCATTTCCATCCCGGCCAGCTAGGTGTTCTGACCACAACGCGTTATACACATATTTGTTTTTGCTGCAATGTGCGGTCATGTTAAAAACGGTAAGCTTTCTTTTGTAAAAAATGTTTGACACGTTTGCTTTGGGCAATGTTATTACATTTTCCATGTTGAAGCATACAGTTACCTCCTGCCGTTTGCGGTCGCGATTACGTTGCTCTCTGGTGTTCTGCTTGTCATTCATGTGAGCCAAATACGTTGATAGAGCCTCTTCAGGAAAAAAGGACCCGGATGCAGTTTTCAGAACTTCGTATTCCACACAAGCGTCACATCGGTCCTTTTTTGGAATATGGAAGCCTAAGTTAAATTGTTCATTGAAAACTGTCCTGTACATCCACAGTTTAGCTATTTCGTATGATCTATCCCGGCACCATTGTTCGTACATTGAATACATTTTTGGTATCGTGAGCCCAGCTTCAAGGTACTCCCTGTGCGTGGTTGATCGACAATAATGGGAGGGTATTCGGGGATACGATGTAATATGCTGGGATATTCTTTCAATGTTAACATCTGCAACTTTAGATTTAACGCATTTCCCCCTCTTATCTTCAAATGACACATCACCGCTCGAGTCATTCGTTTTCTCGTGAAAGTAGCTAATTCTTCTTTGACACACATCTAACGTGGTGATATAAAACTCTTTACATACTCTAATTTTAGTTTCTTTGACAATAAAGTAATATTTTATGGAAAACTTTTTTCTCGCATGATTCGTATTGTCAGAAACTGTTCTACACCGCTCTTTCCGAACACGTTCCGTTGTCATGGCATAAAATGATTTTTTTTCAGTGTCAGAGAGAGACCAAAATTGAGCGTGAATTGCATTCCTTTCGTCTAATGTGATCAGATGTGCACATTTATAGCGGCATTGTCCATGACAATTCTTTGTCGTTTTAACCGATTTCGCGATACGAATGTTCCCCTTATAATCTTTATAACGCGAACCAGATTGTCGTTGTCGCTTTCGAATATTGCGGTCCCATTCCTCGGGATTGCGAGTTCGTTTTCGTGACCTAAACTTTCCAGTGCGCTCAGAAGTCGGCGCTTCATGCTGATCGCCCGTGTGGATAACTGACTCTGTGGAATCATTCATAATTCGGTTAGACGGTGCATCACTATCACCAATGGTATTCGGAGTAGAAGACTGCTGAAATGTATCTGCACTGCTGCGCGATTCACGAGAAAAAACTTCTGGGTGCACACCAAGACAGGTGATGCCATCCAAGGTAGGTTGTGCTATGACAGATACAGGCAATTCCTCCGTGCATGTTGTACACGCTACATCAGTGGAGGTGATTGGAACAAATTGTAAGTCTTGACAGTCATTGGATTTATGAACGATCTCTCCAAGACATGTGAAACCATCCAGTGTCGGTTGTGCTATATCAGATACTGGCAATTCATCCGTGGTCGAACACGTTGCATCAGTGGAGGTGATGGGATAAAGATCTAGTAAGTTTTGACAGTAACTGTTATTGGATGTGAGAACGATCTCTTCTGAATACTCCGTAGGGCACGACTTATGAACATTGTTAACGAGCGAATTATCATCTGGCACATTCGAAAACTGTATGACTGGATCAACCGAAAGAACGGTGTCGACCGAATCCAACGACGACAGACAATCGCGGCTAGGCGAACTTTCGACATCAGATGAGAGTTCGTTCAACATGCGCAATGCTTCGTCGACGTTCATGATTCAAGACTCTACATCAAGTTGAAAGCAACAGTTCGGGTATATCGGCTCAGCTATTTGTCGGAATTGTACAATGTCGTTTGTTGACTTAAGTGTTAGTTGCAGATACTGAACTGAGCCATGCACGTTGTGTAATAACCGAAGGGAGTCAGAAAATGAGAATCCAATACCAGTGGTGTCCAATAGCTCGAGACGTTCCAGGTCGCGTGTGATATGTATTACCGTCGATGTGGATATCTTGGTACACGATATGTACAACCATCTAAGATGAACACAATTCTGTATTACCTGTACGTCAATGTCACTCAAATTACTGCATTCCGATATATCCAGGGATGTTATATTTGTTGGAATTTGCAGAAAACACAATGTAGATATTTCGCAGGCCGCTAGATTTAGTGATAGTAGTTTCTCTGATCTGAGAAGTCCAGACACTATCTCAAAGTTTAGTTCGGATGTACTGCATTCTACCTGCGCATATCCAATGTCAAAGTCCACGAATGCCTTTGAATGTGACATTACACATTCAAGTTGTTGTATGTTAAACGTGAGCCCATCGGGGAAATCGCAAAAGTGTCGCCACAACACAGAGTTTTGCACAACAACTTCGTGAAATCGCCTGCACGTTCTTGATACTAGCTGAATTAGTTCATGCAGGGGAATCAGTTTGAAAATTAGAATCAGTATTTCCTCGGGTAGATCAATTAATTTCATTTGGGCCTGGCTCCTGAAATGATAAATACAATACTATGAGCTGTATATAAACCATTTGAGAAGTAGGCCTACGTTATGTCACTTATGACGTGACGTCACTTATGACGTGACGTCATGAGTGGATTAATTATTAAACAGTAATTTAAAGTGGCACTCTCCGTTCCAGTGTTGATATGGTCAAATTTGGGTGAAATATACCGAGTTTTGACATTATATATATATATCTTTATTTCCTCCGTTTCCGAAGATATCAAAATATATACCAATAATAGAGACTGTCGTCTCAACATTTACACACAACACATCGATTATACTGTACCCACTTGTTGTGAGGTGGCAATTTCACCAAATAGTTCTAAATCGGACTTATATCTTCACATCTATATACAATAGCATGACGTCGTGTTTGGCGAAACGCATGCAATTGAATGGGAAAACGCTCTTTATCGTGACGTGCCACATACTAGTCTCATTTGAAATTACGTTTGGGGACCCCAAAGATAAGATCGAGGCGATAAAATAATAACGTAAATTGCTGATAATTGACGAAATGTGAAGTATATATATACGGGGGTATGAGGTTCGTCGTATCTAAATAATTATTATAAAGGTAGAGCGAACAAATTTAGTACCGTATGGTTTGAACGGAGAGTGCCACTTTAAATATGCGTTTATATGTAAAACACCAACGCATAATTTCTTTTAACAAATGTGTTCATAGTTTATATTTTTTAAATATTAAACTTTAGAACTTACTCAACATGATAGTTATAAAAGATGACAATAAACGATGTATGGACGCTATATAGTATGACAAACATTGAAGTTGTTACTGGACAGCAAATTGGATATTTGATATACATTCTCTTAAAATTGTATACCCCCCCCCCCACACACACACCCACCCCCGCACCCCCTCACACACATATATAAGGGTCGTTTCAAGCTGGGAACTTCGGACACTGTGTAAAACCAGTGTCAGGATAGGGGCATGCCTAAATTTGGCGCTAAACGTTTCTACATATATACTAGTAACTATGGCCATTCAGCCTTCAAAAGTCTGTGATTACGCTTTTGTTTATTCACGCCCCTGTTTTTCAGAGGCAGTTGTGCGATTCATCTCCAAATGAAACCGAAATATACCAACTCTAATTGTCAGTGCTAGACTGTTCTATCTCCATCATATACAAAAGATGAGGGCAGCAGGTTCAATTGCGTCAATGCTAGAATGTTCTATCTCCATGCGAGCTGAAAAATGGGGTTTTCATAGGATAATGTTTATTCATATGCACACAAATTACACACAACAGTAAACGACACATTCATAAATACATCAAACGACATACTATTACCTTTATCGCCAACAAAACTGTATTTTGATATCAAAATGTCGAACGATTGGTCGCATTATAAATCTCAATCTGCCATTCGCCAAACTTCGATCACGTGGTCACGTACGGCGCATATCATTGGTCATGGACATAGAACATTTAAGCATTCAGATATTTAACATATTTGGAGATGGAACAATTTTACATTGCGTTTTGTGTGAAAATGTGTCATCTAGTGCAGAGTATCTCGGTATCATCCGACGCAGAATGAGGAGACCAATAGAATGACATCAAAAGCTCAGTTTCCCGCCAAAATGGACATAGAACAGTTCAGCACTCAGGCGACGATATATTCTGCTGTTTATAAAAGGAGATGCTCTTAATGCTCAGTGTAAAACACTGCAATATGGAACTTAAAGAGCTTTGATATATCTTCTACTGGAAACAACTGTTAAATTTATTAAGACTTTATCAAGTCTTTTCACAGTATAGACTACATGTTAGTATAGCACTAGTACTCACTATTATTTCCAGACTTTTTGTGATAAAAATGCAGATAAAAGTGCAGAATTACATATATATGTACTTGTTTTAAATTGATGCATTAAGTGTATGAGCGGCTTTAGAGTCCTTTGAAGTGCGGTCATGCAAAATAACATAAAAGTTTGTAAAAAAAAAGGTACATGTACATACTACTATGATTATAGCGGTATGAAGTGTCTGGAGCACCTTTGATTGATAAAAGCGAATGTAAAACAGGCCTTAAAATTTTGCAAGAATCAAACTATAGCATTTCTACATCAAATCAGCTGCTTTTTACCAGACTTAAACTAAGAATCATGATACTGACTCTCATCATACTAAAATCCCTATAAAATAATCTAATGGTGCGCAGATATTTCATTGAGTGTTTCAAATTATTTTAAAGGGACCCAAGGCACTCACAGTGAGTAAATATGCCAAAACATATAACATACTAGTACAACAGTTCGTAAAAACATCACCACTAAGAAAAACATGAATTACTGGTTGATATATTACTTATTGAAAGTTTTCCAATAACGAAATTTCTCCTGTTGGAACCATTGCTGTGTAAATGACATTATCAAAAATATGTATTTTTTTCGACCAAAAACGTGTTTGGGGGAGGGGTAGCTAAAATCCAATATCTCGCAAACCGTTCAAAATTGTTGTTAACTTCTTTCTTCATATGCTTGCTTGATAACTACTACACCATATAACCTAAATATTTCAATATTATTGCAATTAACGTTTGAATGATAATGTTCGAAAAATATAATTTATTTGAAAAAGAGTGATTTTTCAACAACAAATAAATGTTTCGGCTCCAAATGGCACGAAAATCCAAATTAATCAACACTTCTTGCATATCAGGTACAAATATGGTATGCTGTAGTCATTTTAACACCAACAATGTGGGCACATCACTTAGGACATAGCCGCAGGGCTCACTTTACCAAAATCGTTAATTTCTGGGAAAAGTCACCACCAATTCCGTTATGTTTCACTATCATTTTCGTAAAGAGTATATATTTATCCTTTAAAAAAAGTTAGTTTTAACTTGTTCTACCGTGGGTAGGGGTATATCGAAAACTAGAGCTCTTTTTCGATTTGGCCGCTGCACTATAAATGATGTGTCCCTATCATGGGCACAATCCTGCACAATGGGGAAAAACAAGTTCGCGCGAATCAATGTCAAGTATGACCGCATTGGGAATTTCTTCGAAAGCTGCAGAACTATATAGACATTTGAAGCGAGGACGATGACAGATTTATGTCAAGTATAAACACGGGCAGAATTGATTGCTGGTGTCAGAACCCGGCAGAATAACATTCGCATTGAAGTAGTGTCATTCAACTATCGGCGCCAACTCAACAATCCTGCACAATGGGGAAAAACAAGTTCGCGCGAATCAATGTCAAGTATGACTGCGTTGGGAATTTCTTCAAAAGCTGCAGAACTATATAGACATTTGAAGCGAGGACGATGACAGATTTATGTCAAGTATAAACACGGGCAGAATTGATTGCTGGTGTCAGAACCCGGCTGACCGACATTCGCATTGAAGTAGTGTCATTCAACTATCGGCGCCAACAAGAGTTATTAATGAGTTGATATCCAACGTCACGGGTGTTTTCAAAAGTGGGCGAGTAACTCTCCGTGACCAGTTTTCTAATTGATTTTACAGAAAAACTTTCGTCGTGTATACTTTCTGAGAACTACTTTCTGGAGAAGCCCTTTAGCTAAGATCTGTATTATTCTTGGTCAGAATCAATGGTGAAGTAACATCTAGCATTTCATATTCTCATATAACAGATAAAACAATGGAAAATCTATAATATGCAATATTTTTGTCATTTTTTCGGGCAGAATCGGGGGAACAACATTTTCAAAATCCGCATTGGGGGGAAATTTATGGAGTTCTTTGAATAAAGTCCTATTTACGTGCATAGCTTTATTGTTTGATATTTCGTTCCTTGTGAAATTATTAATATATTATTATTGTTGTCATTACAAAATCCAAAATAGCGGACAAAATGGTGTCCGGAAGTGGTAAAATTGTGCAAATTTCGCTACATTTTACCAGATAATTTCCATTTTTTGTTAAACAAAAAATGTACCATGCTAAATCGATATCTGATAGTAATGAGCCATATCACGAGGATTTGGCCCTTCAGTGTCCATCAAATTAAAATAGATTTAAAATACAATTTCGAAGAAAAATCAATTATTATTGTAATGCCCAGAAGGTAATTGAACTCACCCGTGTACTGAATACTGAATACCAATACGATGGCAGACATGAACCGCCAATTTTAGCAGAAACGATGGCATCAATATCGAAAATAGGGACAAAATGGCCACCGGTAGCTGTAAAATTGGGCAAGTTCGGCTATAGGTCACCAGACCATCAAAAATAAAAACATATTATTTTCATTAATTTATATTGTAACTAAATCTTCTCATATAATTTATAGCCAATAGTGCTATATGCCATGAAATGAGTGTCAAAAGCCACCAAACTTGTATACAAACATATCCAATGAGTTTCCAAAACCACTTAACGAGTGTCATCTAAGGAGCTTAAGTCCACGCATCTGGGGTCTCAAACCACCATTTTAATTAATATAGTATACCAAACCAACACAGTCCATAGAACGGGCACTGCTAATTGCCAACCAGTGTCCCGAACCACCCAATACGCATCCCAATTGACCCAACTAGTGTAGCAAACCATCCAAATGGTGCCCAAAGACTCCGTGATGAGTAATCCAAACCATCCAACGATTGACACCATATATCATCCAGAGAATGTCCCAAATCATGCACGCGGTGTTCCAAACCTCACAACGAGAATATCAAATCATCAATTGAGAACCCCACACCATCCCATGTGTGTCCAATAAAACCAATCAATGAGTGTTCATACCAATCCAATGGTCGTCCCATGCAACATGGCGATTGCCTCAAACCACCCGGAACCAGAATGTCTAAATACAATCCGCCTGGTGTCTAAAACCACCCCATGCAGAATGTCCCACACCATCGAAAAATTGTCACAACTATTATACAAAATCATCCATCGGATATCTCGAACAACCCAGCGAGTGTCTCTTGGTTTGGGTTTTAAACCCATTGGGTGGTTTGGAACACTCATTTGATGGTCTTAATCCTTGATCGTAGCTTCTTGACATTTGGCGAAAATCCTAGGCCATAGGGTGCATCGCATATATAAGGAAATGCATTGGCCTAACATTACTTACCTTGGCCATGTGAGTCACAGAATTATCATAACATATGCAGGACTCCATATGGGAGACCCGCATACATGTATATGGGAGAATGCATGGCACAGGATCATTAATGCTGTATCAGCACATCACCCGTCATGAAAGGGTTGAATACTCGGAGGAGTGTTTTGTACACTTGTTTAAATGTATTGAGATGCAAGTTAGTAGATGGTTTATGACACCATTTGGATGGATTGGGAACTCAATGGCTGGTTTGTTATACTAGTTGTATTGTTTGGGTCACTCGGTGGGTGGTTGTAACACCCATTGCATCGTTTGAGACAACAGTTGAATTGGTTTGGACACTCGACTTAGATATGGAACACACGTGTGGTTGAATGTGACATAATTTATTCAAATATTGGGCCACTTTATAAATTGAGACGAATTTTGGTGGTTTGAACCTATTTGGTTAGGAACACCAGTTGCATTGTTTGGGGCACTACTAGTACCATGCACTGTGATTTGGAACAACAGTTGCAGTGTTGCGACACTGATCGGGTGAATGAGCCACTCCTTGGATGGCCTGTGATACCCATTGTGTGGGTTAGGGTACCAGATGCATGGTTTGGAGGACTCTCTGTGCTGGTCGGGAATCAGGTGCATATCGTACAGGGCATTTTCGTCATAATTTTTGAAAACTCGGGTTTTGACTTACTGTTATCGTATTAGGATTGGACATCATGTATGGTGGCGCAACTGGCACCTACGGTGAAAGTTACTGTAAAATGCTCTTTTTGTTACTTTCGGTTGCCATTTTGTCCTCCATTTTGGACTTTTTTTTTCAGTCAAATTATGCAGGAAATGACAGGCATATGGCATGGAATCAAGAACAATAGGTTTTTGCTGAACATGTATGTAGTGAGTGGGGTATATTCCCGGAAATCGCCGCTATATTTCCCGGAACATACACCGTCACCTTTTATCGTCTAAATAGTTTGAGTAGACATCCTAACGAAAAATGAATGAAGTTTAATCCTGGGGGTGTGCACGTTTGATCGACCTGGTTCCCGGACTAAAATTTCAATTTTCGTTTTCTTACATGTTTTACTACATTTTTTTATAATGAAAAATAACGAATTTTCCTCCCTGAAACGCGCGGAACGTTTGTGGTCAGTAGATTTGTATATTTATACAAATTTTTCCTGGTTCACCTTAAAATTGTGCTTTGTATTCGACAGTGTGTGAAAATATTTTTATTTTTTGTGGGTACATTCAGAAACCCCTTCTGAAATGAAAACGCCAGGAAATTTCATTTCAGAAATTGTGTATCATCGATCATTGATGATTATGGCACTATTAATATAAAAATCAGCTTTGTACTCAAAAATGCAAATAGAAGTGATTTTTGGGGTTTTATGGGTACGATCAGAAACCCCTTTCTGAAATGAAAACGCCAGGAAATTTCGTTTCAGAAATTGTGTATTATTGGTCAGTGATTGCTGGTGTACTAATAATATAACAAATCAGCTTTGTACTCAAAAGTGCAAATAGTCATTTTTGGAGTTTTTGTGGGGTCTCCGGCCCCATAACGCCAGGAATGCGGAACTTAAGAAATCAGATTTCTTCAAACTTTCCTGGGGTGGAACAAATCTGGGACATCAAATCTTTCGTACGCAATTTTGCAAATAGAACCCAGCAGGCTCTCGGACAATTACAGCTATATAATTGTTGTAGTCCGATACCAATGGTAGTTATAGTTATCTGATAAACTGTTCACACCACAATAGATCAAACACCAACATGCACGTTTATTCTGAATGACATACATTCAAAATTACCTATGTTGGCTAACTTGGCAACCTTTTTCTTCAATTTTTGTGAGTTCATATCATTTGCATATGTTATCTAGACGCAAAAAAACGAGACTACACCAAAGTAACACCGATTCGAACATATCCGAATCAGCAGACCGATTCGGTGTCGATCTCGAATCGGGTGCCCGATATCGACATCGAATCGAATCTCGAATATTCGCAGATCCCTAAATCATAACATTTTTTTTTATGATATCCCTTAAAATGGTGAACCCCATATTTGAGCCTGTGCAGTGAAAACATATTTCAGCTTTTCCTGATTCATGTCCAGATACAGGAGGGTCCAGATATGTCCCAATATCCATATTGCATGCCAGAATCTAAGATATAGGCACATACCCATTTTTTATGATGGGCCCTTAAAATGGTGAACCCCAAATTTGAGCCCGTGCAGTGAAAACCTATGTCAACTATACCCGAGTCATGACCGGATGCAGGACGGTCCAGATATGTCCCAATATCCATATTTTATTACATAATCCAAAGATATAGGCCATTAGAATTTTCTATAATGGGCCCTTAAAATGGTAAACCCCAAATTTGAGCCGTTTAAACCTGAGTCATGTCCAGATGCAGGATGATCCAGATATGTCCCGATATCCATATTATATGCCAGAATCCAACGATATAGTCACATACCAATCTTTTATGATGGACCCTTAAAATTGTGAATCCCAAAGTTGAGCTTGTGCAGTGAAAACATATGCCAAATCTATGTCAACTATGCCCGAGTCATGTCCAGATGCAGGATGGTCCAGATGTGACCCAATATTCATATTATATCCCAGAATCCAAAGATATAGGCACATAACAATTTTCTATGATGGGCCCTTAAAATGGTGAACCCCAAATTTGAGCCTGTGCAGGTGTAACCTAAGTAAACTATTCTCCCGATATTCAAATTAGATGCCAGCACCCCAAATTTGAGCCAGTGGGGGAGGGGTTGAAAAAAAAATTCCGGCACATATGTTGGGGTGGGTGGGTGATCAAAGCCACCAACAAGCAATTTTGTCCGCAACTAAAAACAAAATTTCCTGCTTGTTTTTTTAGTGTTTTGGCAATGAGTTGGGCTTCAAAACCAATTTGAATGAGAGAAATAATGTAACCCTAACTGGTAAACTGACTGCAGACAGTTATCCAATTGTATTTTTTATAAATGGGTGTTAGTCCATGGGAAATTTGAACCGTGATCCTGCATGAGCGATTTTTAAAAAGCAAAGTCTGCCTTTTGATGTTAAACCGAGCTAATCAAATATACACACTTGTAATAAAATATACTGACTGTAGACTTATTCAGTTTTGTATTACAGGAGGGTGCAGCTGATAAGTTATATATTATACACTGAAGAGCACTAAGGGATTGTCATATAAACAACAACCATTATCATAACAAAATTATCTTGTTTTAGAATAATCTGCATATAAAACAAACACAAATAACATTTAGCATAAAGGTATAAAAGAAAAATAAGAGGAATGCTCATCACTATAAAACTATGAAACAGCAACTGGGCTCAGCTGGGCTGATTAAAAATAAAACTTTAAAATAAAAAAAGTAAACACTGATATTGGGACACCCGTTGTATGACATAGAACTCTCTTCGGATGGCCTGGGACAAAATATTTGGTGCATATGGGACACTCTTTTCCTTTCGAACATTCGCTGGATTGTTTGGGACACTCATTTGGTGGTTTGGGGCATTCATTGGATGGATTGGCCCGCTCATTGTATGATATGGATCACACGTTGGATGGTTAGGGACACTCATTTTTGGTAGTTTGGGACAAAACCTGTGTAGTTTGGAACGTTCGTTGAATTGTTTGGGGCACTACCATGCGCTGTGGTTTGGAACAATCGTTGCAGGGCTACGACAATACTCGTGGTAATTTAGATGGCACGTGATACTCATTGTGTAAAGCACTTCAACTGTTGACTTCCGATTGCCATTTTCGTCATAATTTTTGAAAACTCGGGTTTTGACTTACTGTTATCGTATTAGGATTGGACATCATGTATGGTGGCGCAACTGGCACCTATGGTGAAAGTTACTGTAAAATGCTCTTTTTGTTACTTTCGGTTGCCATTTTGTCCTCCATTTTGGACTTTTTTTTTCAGTCAAATTATGCAGGAAATGACAGGCATATGGCATGGAATCAAGAACAATAGGTTTTTGCTGAACATGTATGTAGTGAGTGGGGTATACTCCCGGAAATCGCCGCTATATTGCCCGGAACATACACTGTCACCTTTTAACGTCTAAATAGTTTGAGTAGACATCCTTACGAAAAATGAATGAAGTTTAATCCTGGGGGGTGTGCACGTTTGATCGACCTGGTTCCCGGACTAAAATTTCAATTTTCGTTTTCTTACATGTTTTACTACATTTTTTTATAATAAAAAATAACGAATTTTCCTCCCTGAAACGTGCGGAACGTTTGTGGTCAGTAGATTTGTATATTTATACAAATTTTTCCAGGTTCACCTTAAAATTGTGCTTTGTATTCGACAGTATGTGAAAATAATAATTTTTTTTTTTTTTGGGTACATTCAGAAACCCCTTCTGAAATGAAAACGCCAGGAAATTTCATTTCAGAAATTGTGTATCATCGATCATTGATGATTATGGCACTATTAATATAAAAATCAGCTTTGTACTAAAACATGCAAATAGGAGTGATTTTGGGGTTTTATGGGTACGATCAGAAACCCCCTTCTGAAATGAAAACGCCAGGAAATTTCGTTTCAGAAATTGTGTATTATTGGTCAGTGATTGCTGGAGTACTAATAATATAACAAATCAGCTTTGTACTCAAAAGTGCAAATAGTCATTTTTTGAGTTTTTGTGGGGTCTCCGGTCCCATAACGCCAGGAATGCGGAACTTAAGAAATCGGATTTCTTCAAACGTTCCTGGGGTGGAACAAATCTGGGACATCAAATCTTTTGTACGCAATTTTGCAAATAGAACCCAGCAGGCTCTCGGACAATTACAGCTATATAATTGTTGTAGTCCGATACCAATGGTAGTTATAGTTATCTGATAAACTGTTCATACCACAATAGATCAAACACCAACATGCACGTTTATTCTGAATGACATACATTCAAAATTACCTATGTTGGCTAACTTGGCAACCTTGTGCTTCAATTTTTGTGAGTTCATATCATTTGCATATGTTATCTAGACGCAAAAAAACGAGACTACACCAAAGTAACACCGATTCGAACATATCCGAATCAGCAGACCGATTCGGTGTCGATCTCGAATCGGGTGCCCGATATCGACATCGAATCGAATCTCGAATATTCGCAGGTCCCTAAATCATATGTGCCAAATCTATGTCAACTATGCCCGAGTCATGTCCAGATGCAGGATGGTCCAGATGTGACCCAATATTCATATTATATCCCAGAATCCAAAGATATAGGCACATAACAATTTTCTATGATGGGCCCTTAAAATGGTGAACCCCAAATTTGAGTCTGTGCAGGTGTAACCTAAGTAAACTATTCTCCCGATATTCAAATTAGATGCCAGAACCCCAAATTTGAGCCAGTGGGGGGGGAAATTCCGGCACATATGTCGGGGTGGGTGGGTGGTCAAAGCCACCAACAAGCAATTTTGTCCGCAACTAAAAACTAAATTTCCTGCTTGTTTTTTTAGTGTTTTGGCAATTAGTTGGGCTTCAAAACCAATTTGAATGAGAGAAATAATGTAACCCTAACTGGTAAACTGACTGCAGACAGTTATCCAGTTGTATTTTTTATAAATGGGTGTTAGTCCATGGGAAATTTGAACGTGATCGTACATGAGCGATTATTAAAAAGCAAAGTCTGCCTTTTGATGTTAAACCGAGCTAATCAAATATACACACTTGTAATAAAATATACTGACTGTAGACTTATTCAGTTTTGTATTACAGGAGGGTGCAGCTGATAAGTTATTTCTTATACACTGAAGAGCACTAAGGGATTGTCATATAAACAACAACCATTATCATAACAAAATTATCTTGTTTTAGAATAATCTGCATATAAAACAAACACAAATAACATTTAGCATAAAGGTATAAAAGAAAAATAAGAGGAATGCTCATCACTATAAAACTATGAAACAGCAACTGGGCTCAGCTGGGCTGATTAAAAATAAAACTTTAAAATAAAAAAAGTAAACACTGTGATAACAGGACATAGAGTATTTGGCATCACTATTAGACTAGATATCTTCGTTTGATAAAACATAACAATAAGCCATGTAAAACTTCCTTTGATTGTCGACTTTTACCAAGTTTGGTTTTCAAAGTTTGATTATACCAATAAAACTTCACTATAGTCATTCTGCCTATATAACTGAACTTGTCATAATTCAAAAGAAGTATTAATGGCGACATTATTTCATGTGAATCTATTGCTTGTTTTATCACAATCTAGACATTGATCTAAACACAATTAAATGTGCAAATAAAACAAATAAAAAACAAATCTGGACGGCTTGTCAGTAAAACAACCTTTGTCATAACAATGTAAAAATAGAAGTGGATTTCTCTTCACATAAAGTTGGCACATGATAATATTGAGGTAAGACTGAATGTTACAGACTTATACAACTAAAAACATAAAACAAAAAAGTAAATACCAAAACATTCTCATCTATAGACTGCTGTAACCTTGTTCCTCAACTTAACAATTGTTCAAATCAACAAAACCGACTTAAACCATACATAATGCACACTAAGTGTGCGTTCGATTTGTCAACTTGACACATTTGGACACATATTTACAAAAGTAGTAAGAAATAAATGTTGCTTCTTATTGCTTTTAAATGAAGAAGTGAGCTACGTGACTGATCAGCTGTCAAAAATGTCTTTTAATCATAGTTGTATCTCAAATCGGACTATATATTCTGATAAGGCAGCATTGCATAATTCCATTTCTTTAAATGTTGGGAGATAGCAGTCGAATCACTGGTCGAATCAGGTAGAATATCAAAATGTTACTAGCGCCATAGATGTGTTCTGACATCCATTCAAAAAACGAAAATAGTCATGCTTTTGTTTTCTCAAAACATAGGAAACTCACATAGTAGTATGGGCCTAAATTCACTTGAAAGTTATTAACTGTTTCCGCCGGTTTTGGCATCTTTATTACTGTTTTAGTGTGTTAAGGGGGTGGGTGTCCAAAAATGGTCGGAAAAAACTGTCGAAAACGGAAAAAAATTTGGCGATGGGGGTGGGTGGGTACAAAAAATGATCGAAAGGGAAAAAATGCCATACGTGCCTGAATTTTTTTCCGACCCCACCCCCTGCCAGTGCAGTGAAAACCTATGTCAGCTATACCTGAGTCAAGTCCGGATTCAGGAGGGTCCAGATATGTCCCATTATCCACAATATATCCCAGAATCTAAATGTTTAAACACATACCCTTTTTCTATGATTGACCCTTAAAATGGTGAACCCTGTGTAGTGGGAACTGGGGTGGAGTGGGACATTTTTTCTTTGAATGCTCATTACTCAATTTGTGCTACATGACTGTTGCTTTTTGTACTATTTATACATCATTGCCATCTTGATATATTTCCCATGCTGGCAACTTAAACAAGGTACCCAAATGTCTCACACTTCCCCGGGTCAGGGGGTACAGTGGGTCACCCATTGAAATTCCATAACATACCCTATAACAACAACTGAAATAGTTATTCATTCAAAGAGGGAAATTCGTTCTGTGGTAACACGCATTCATATAGTTGAAACACAAGGCTTTATTGATACTTCCACTCAATCGGAGAGGAGTGGGACACAGTTTCAATCCACAGGGCCCAATTCTAATCTGACAAACTAATTGAAAAAAGTTATGTTTGCGGTCTACATGTAGAAGATAAATGCAACCAGGAATGGTATTTTCCAAAGATCTGCTCAACTCTATATTACTGTAACTAACAGTCCCAATGTACACCGAGCCACATGTCCCACTCTAACCCGACATAGTCATGTATCAGTTGAGTCAATATTTTAGCAACACGGCTATGCCAAGGTATTGAAACAGATATACAATTTGAAGCCCAAACACAGTTGTTTCAGAGCTCAGAGTCGGTAAGAAAATATCTCGCATATGAAAAATTTCAAAATGTTGTGTTCGAAAAAATATTGCTCAGATTCCATAAAAATCACATAAAAATTATAATATGCTTGCTACACGTTTGGTTCATGTCATATGTTCTGGGGACATCTTATGAGCATCAAATGAATCCATACATAATAGGCAACTCATCGATGGTATGGAGTTATCTCCACTGCCCACAGTACCCACTGTCCCACTCCACCCCAGTTTCCCCTACACTGCAGAGACTCAAATTTGATGTTCACCATTTTAGGGGCCCATCATAGAAAATGAGTAGGTGGCTAAATCTTGGGATTCTGTGAATATAATATGGATGTTGGGACATATCTGAACCTTCTGCATCTGTGCATGACACTGATATAGTTGACTTACGTTTTCACTGCACGGGCTCCATATCGGGGTTCAAACATTTAAGGGCCCATCACTGAAAATGTGTATGTGCCTATATCTTTGGATTCTGGCATATAATATGGATGTTGGGCATATATAGACCGTCCTGCAGCTGTACATGACTCATATATAGTTGACTTAGGTTCACTGCACGAACTTTATTTTGGGGTTTAAACAGAAATTGTGTATGTGCCTATACTTTGGTTCTGGCATATAATATGGATGTTGGGACAAATGTGGACCGTCCTGCATCTGTACATGACTCATATATATATGTAGTTGAATTAGGTTTAAACTGCATGGGCTCAAATTTGGGGTTCGCCATTTCAAGGGCCCTTTCATAGAAATAGGCAGGTGCCTAAATCTTTGGATTCTGGGAATATATTGTAGGTGTTAGGACATATCTGGAATCTCCTGCATCTGTACAGGACTCCGATATAGTTGACTTAGGTTTAGACTACACAGGCTCCAATTTGGGGTTCACCATTTTAAGGGCCCATCATAGAAAATGGGTAGGTGCCTAAATCTTTTAATTCTGGGAATATAATATGGATGTTGGGACATATCTGGACCCTCCTGCATCTGTACGTGACTCATATATAGTTGACATAGGTTATCACTGCACATACTAGTACATCATTTTGGGGTTCAAACATTTAAGGGCCCATCACAGAAAATGTGTATTGATGTGCCTATATCTTTGGATTCTGGCATATAATAAGGACGTTGGGACATATATGGACCGTCCTGCATCTGTACATGACTCATTTATAGCTGACATGTTTAAACTTCACGGGTTCAAATTTGGGGTTCACAATTTTAAGGACCCATCATAGAAGATGGGTAGGTGCCCAAATCTTTGAATTCTGGACATATAATATGAATTATTTTTTTGTGACTAGTATTGCATACTGGCTTGATAGATATAGTTAGCTACATTGATAAATACTACTGCCCGTATAAACTTTGTGACCATCATGACCAGCTATAGTGACTAATGGAACTGGCTAGATAGACTTACCACAATGGTTAGCTATGATGTCTACACTTACCAGCTTTTCTGTACAGATTATCCACCATAGCTAGCTACTTTGATCGATATTACTGTCCATATGTACTGAATTACCACAATGACTAAATATAGTAACCAATGTAGCTCACTAAATAGACTTACCACCCTGGTGAGCTATAGTGACTATTATTATTAGCCGGATATATAGACCATCCGCCAGTGCTAGCTATATTGATTATTATTACTGCCTATTTAAACTGCACAACCACCATGATTAGCCATTATGACTACAGTAACTGGCTAGATAGACTTACCACACTGGCTAGCTGCAGTGACTACTATTACTAGCTTGTGGTATAGACTATCTTCCTATCTGGCTACTTTGATCTATATAACTGCCCATATATACTGAATAACCACCATGACTAGCTATAGGCATACACAATGACTATTTATATGAATAATTAACTGTCTAGATAGACTTGACACCCAGGTTAGCTTGAGTGACTACACTTACTAGCTTTCTGGAAAGATTATCGCTATAGCTAGCTATGTTGATCAATACTACTGCCCACATGTACTGATTGTCCACAATGGTTAGCTATAGTGACTGGTCAACTAGCTAGATAGACTTACCACCCAGGTTAGCTATAGTGACTACATTTACTAGCTTACTGTGTAGAATATTATACACTTATAGCTACTTTGATCAATATTGCTGCCCACATGTACTAAATAGCCATCACGACTAGCTACAATGACTAATGTAACTGGCAATATAGACATACCACCCTGATTGGCTATAGTGACTATCAATAGCTGTTTATAGACTAGCCGTCATTGGTAGCTATATACATCGAGATTACTGCCTAGATAAACTGAACAACCACCATGACCAACTATTGTGTCTAATGTAACTGGCTAGAGAGACCTATCGCCCTTGATTAGCAGTTTAGCAGCATAGCACCGGTAGAATTCCGTTTGAGACTCTATTTTTTAATATGTTCATTCCTTAGCAGTTTAGCAGCATAGCACCGCTAGAATTCAGTTTGAAACTTTCTTTTTTAATATTTTCACTCCTTAGCAGTTTAGCAGCATAGCACTGCTAGAATTCAGTTTGAAACTCTCTTTTTTAATATTTTCATTCCTTAGCAGTTTAGCAGCATAGCACTGCTAGAATTCAGTTTGAAAATCTCTGTTTTAATATTTTCATTCCTTAGCGATTTAGCAGCATAGCACTGCTAGAATTTAGTTTGAGACTCTCTTTTTTACTATTTTCATTCCTTAGCAGTTTAGCAACTTAGCACTGCTAGAATTGAGTTTGAAACTCTCGTTTTTAATATTTTCATTCCTTAGCAGTTTAGCAGCATAGCACTGCTAGAATTCAGTTTGAAACTCTCTTTTTTAATATTTTCATTCCTTAGCAGTGTAACAGCATAGCACTGCTAGAATTCCGTTTGAGACTCTATTTTTTAATATTTTCATTCCTTAGCAGTTTAGCAGCATAGCACCGCTAGAATTCCATTTGAAACTCTCTTTTCCAATAATTCCATTCCTTATCAGTTTAGCAGCATATCATCGCTAGAATTCAGTTTGAGACTCTATTTTTTAATATTTTCATTCCTTAGCAGTTTAGCAGCATAGCACTGCTAGAATTGAGTTTGAAACTCTCTTTTTTAATATTTTCATTCCTTAGCAGTTAGGCAGCATAGCACTGCTATATTTGAGTTTGAAACTCTCCTTTTTAATATTTTAATTCCTTAGCAGTTTAGCCGCATAGCACTGCTAGAATTGAGTTTAAAACTCTCTTTTTTAATATTTTCATTCCTTAGCAGTTTAGCAGCATAGCACTTCTAGAATTGAGTTTGAAACTCTCGTTTTTAATATTTTTATTCCTTAGCAGTTTAGCAGCAGAACACTGCTAGAATTCAGGTTGAAACTCTCTTTTTTAATATTATCACTCCTTAGCAGTTTAGCAGCAGGGCACTACTAGAATTCAGTTTGAAACTCTCTTTTTTAATATTATCACTCCTTAGCAGTTTATCAGCATATAACCGCTAGAATTCAGTTTGAAACTCTCTTTTTTAATATGTTCATTCCTTAGCAGTTTAGCAGCATACCACCGCTAGAATTCAGTTTGAAACTCTCTTTTTTACCATTTCATTCATTAGCAGTTTAGCAGCATAGCACTGCTAGAATTGAGTTTGAAACTCTCTTTTTTAATATTTTCATTTCTTAGCAGTTTAGCAGCATAGCACTGCTAGAATTCAATTTGAAACTCTCTGTTTTAATATTTTCATTCCTTAGCAGTTTTGCAGCAGAGCACTGCTAGAATTCAGTTTGAAACTCTCTGTTTTAATATTTTCATTCCTTAGCAGTTTAGCAGCATAGCACTGCTAGAATTCAGTTTGAAAATCTCTGTTTTAATATTTTCATTCCTTAGCGATTTAGCAGCATAGCACTGCTAGAATTTAGTTTGAGATTCTCTTTTTTACTATTTTCATTCCTTAGCAGTTTAGCAACTTAGCACTGCTAGAATTGAGTTTGAAACTCTCGTTTTTAATATTTTCATTCCTTAGCAGTTTAGCAGCATAGCACTGCTAGAATTCAGTTTGAAACTCTCTTTTTTAATATTTTCATTCCTTAGCAGTGTAGCAGCATAGCACTGCTAGAATTCCGTTTGAGACTCTATTTTTTAATATTTTCATTCCTTAGCAGTTTAGCAGCATAGCACCGCTAGAATTCCGTTTGAAACTCTCTTTTCCAATAATTCCATTCCTTATCAGTTTAGCAGCATATCATCGCTAGAATTCAGTTTGAGACTCTATTTTTTAATATTTTCATTCCTTAGCAGTTTAGCAGCATAGCACTGCTAGAATTGAGTTTGAAACTCTCTTTTTTAATATTTTCATTCCTTAGCAGTTAGGCAGCATAGCACTGCTATATTTGAGTTTGAAACTCTCCTTTTTAATATTTTCATTCCTTAGCAGTTTAGCAGCATAGCACTGCTAGAATTGAGTTTGAAACTCTCTTTTTTAATATTTTCATTCCTTAGCAGTTTAGCAGCATAGCACTTCTAGAATTGAGTTTGAAACTCTCGTTTTTAATATTTTTATTCCTTAGCAGTTTAGCAGCAGAGCACTGCTAGAATTCAGTTTTAAACTCTCTTTTTTAATATTATCACTCCTTAGCAGTTTAGCAGCAGGGCACTACTAGAATTCAGTTTGAAACTCTCTTTTTTAATATTATCACTCCTCAGCAGTTTATCAGCATATAACCGCTAGAATTCAGTTTGAAACTCTCTTTTTTAATATGTTCATTCGTTAGCAGTTTAGCAGCATACCACCGCTAGAATTCAGTTTGAAACTCTCTTTTTAACCATTTCATTCATTAGCAGTTTAGCAGCATAGCACTGCTAGAATTGAGTTTGAAACTCTCTTTTTTAATATTTTCATTTCTTAGCAGTTTAGCAGCATAGCACTGATAGAATTCAATTTGAAACTCTCTGTTTCAATATTTTCATTCCTTAGCAGTTTTGCAGCAGAGCACTGCTAGAATTCAGTTTGAAACTCTCTGTTTTAATATTTTCATTCCTTAGCAGTTTTGCAGCAGAGCACTGCTAGAATTCAGTTTGAAATTCTCTTTTGTAATATTTTCATTCCTTAGCAGTTTAGCACTGCTAGAATTGAGTTTGAAACTCTCCTTTTTAATATTTTCATTCCTTAGCAGTTTAGCAACATATCACGGATATAATTCAGTTTGAAACTCTCTTTTTTAATATGTTCATTCGTTAGCAGTTTAGCAGCATAGCACCGCTAGAATTCAGTTTGAAACTCTCTTTTTTACTATTTTTATTCCTTAGCAGTTTAGCACCAGAGCACTGCTAGAATTCAGTTTGAAATTCTCTTTTGTAATATTTTCATTCCTTAGCGATTTAGCAGCATAGCACTGCTAGAATTGAGTTTGAAACTCTCTTTTTTAATATTTTTATTCCTTAGCAGATTAGCCGCATAGCACCGCTAGAATTGAGTTTGAAACTCTCTTTTTTAATATTTTCATTCCTTAGCAGTTTAGCAGCATAGCACTGCTAGAATTGAATTTGAAATTCTCCTAGAATTGAGCTTGAATCTCTCTTTTTTAATATTTTCATTCCTTAGCGATTTAGCAGCATAGCACTGCTAGAATTGAGTTTGAAACTCTCGTTTTTAATATTTTTATTCCTTAGCAGTTTAGCAGCAGAACACTGCTAGAATTCAGGTTGAAACTCTCTTTTTTAATATTATCACTCCTTAGCAGTTTAGCAGCAGGGCACTACTAGAATTCAGTTTGAAACTCTCTTTTTTAATATTATCACTCCTTAGCAGTTTATCAGCATATAACCGCTAGAATTCAGTTTGAAACTCTCTTTTTTAATATGTTCATTCGTTAGCAGTTTAGCAGCATACCACCGCTAGAATTCAGTTTGAAACTCTCTTTTTTACCATTTCATTCATTAGCAGTTTAGCAGCATAGCACTGCTAGAATTGAGTTTGAAACTCTCTTTTTTAATATTTTCATTTCTTAGCAGTTTAGCAGCATAGCACTGCTAGAATTCAATTTGAAACTCTCTGTTTTAATATTTTCATTCCTTAGCAGTTTTGCAGCAGAGCACTGCTAGAATTCAGTTTGAAACTCTCTGTTTTAATATTTTCATTCCTTAGCAGTTTAGCAGCATAGCACTGCTAGAATTCAGTTTGAAAATCTCTGTTTTAATATTTTCATTCCTTAGCGATTTAGCAGCATAGCACTGCTAGAATTTAGTTTGAGATTCTCTTTTTTACTATTTTCATTCCTTAGCAGTTTAGCAACTTAGCACTGCTAGAATTGAGTTTGAAACTCTCGTTTTTAATATTTTCATTCCTTAGCAGTTTAGCAGCATAGCACTGCTAGAATTCAGTTTGAAACTCTCTTTTTTAATATTTTCATTCCTTAGCAGTGTAGCAGCATAGCACTGCTAGAATTCCGTTTGAGACTCTATTTTTTAATATTTTCATTCCTTAGCAGTTTAGCAGCATAGCACCGCTAGAATTCCGTTTGAAACTCTCTTTTCCAATAATTCCATTCCTTATCAGTTTAGCAGCATATCATCGCTAGAATTCAGTTTGAGACTCTATTTTTTAATATTTTCATTCCTTAGCAGTTTAGCAGCATAGCACTGCTAGAATTGAGTTTGAAACTCTCTTTTTTAATATTTTCATTCCTTAGCAGTTAGGCAGCATAGCACTGCTATATTTGAGTTTGAAACTCTCCTTTTTAATATTTTCATTCCTTAGCAGTTTAGCAGCATAGCACTGCTAGAATTGAGTTTGAAACTCTCTTTTTTAATATTTTCATTCCTTAGCAGTTTAGCAGCATAGCACTTCTAGAATTGAGTTTGAAACTCTCGTTTTTAATATTTTTATTCCTTAGCAGTTTAGCAGCAGAGCACTGCTAGAATTCAGTTTTAAACTCTCTTTTTTAATATTATCACTCCTTAGCAGTTTAGCAGCAGGGCACTACTAGAATTCAGTTTGAAACTCTCTTTTTTAATATTATCACTCCTCAGCAGTTTATCAGCATATAACCGCTAGAATTCAGTTTGAAACTCTCTTTTTTAATATGTTCATTCGTTAGCAGTTTAGCAGCATACCACCGCTAGAATTCAGTTTGAAACTCTCTTTTTAACCATTTCATTCATTAGCAGTTTAGCAGCATTACACTGCTAGAATTGAGTTTGAAACTCTCTTTTTTAATATTTTCATTTCTTAGCAGTTTAGCAGCATAGCACTGATAGAATTCAATTTGAAACTCTCTGTTTCAATATTTTCATTCCTTAGCAGTTTTGCAGCAGAGCACTGCTAGAATTCAGTTTGAAACTCTCTGTTTTAATATTTTCATTCCTTAGCAGTTTTGCAGCAGAGCACTGCTAGAATTCAGTTTGAAATTCTCTTTTGTAATATTTTCATTCCTTAGCAGTTTAGCACTGCTAGAATTGAGTTTGAAACTCTCCTTTTTAATATTTTCATTCCTTAGCAGTTTAGCAACATATCACGGATATAATTCAGTTTGAAACTCTCTTTTTTAATATGTTCATTCGTTAGCAGTTTAGCAGCATAGCACCGCTAGAATTCAGTTTGAAACTCTCTTTTTTACTATTTTTATTCCTTAGCAGTTTAGCACCAGAGCACTGCTAGAATTCAGTTTGAAATTCTCTTTTGTAATATTTTCATTCCTTAGCGATTTAGCAGCATAGCACTGCTAGAATTGAGTTTGAAACTCTCTTTTTTAATATTTTTATTCCTTAGCAGATTAGCCGCACAGCACCGCTAGAATTGAGTTTGAAACTCTCTTTTTTAATATTTTCATTCCTTAGCAGTTTAGCAGCATAGCACTGCTAGAATTGAATTTGAAATTCTCCTAGAATTGAGCTTGAATCTCTCTTTTTTAATATTTTCATTCCTTAGCAGTTTAGCAGCATAGCACTGCTAGAATTGAGTTTGAAATTCTCTTTTTTAATATTGTTATTCCTTAGCAGTTTAGCAGCATAGCACTGCTAGAATTCAGTTTGAAACTCTCTTTTTTAATATTTTCATTCCTTAGCAGTTTAGCAGCATAGCACTGCTAGAATTGAGTTTGAAACTCTCGTTTTTAATATTTTTATTCCTTAGCAGTTTAGCAGCAGAGCACTGCTAAAATTCAGTTTGAAACTTTCTTTTTTAATATTTTCATTCCTTAGCAGTTTAGCAGCAGAGCACTGCTAGAATTCAGTTTGAAACTCTCTTTTTTAATATTTTCATTCCTTAGCAGTTGAGTAGCATAGCACTGCTAGAATTCAGTTTGATACGCCCTGTTGTTGATTCAATTGTACTTAGCACTTAGCCCCTCAAAATATGAGTACCAAAAAAAATTTGACAACGTTTCTTGCCATATCTACTCATATCACGGTCGTTTATATCTGAACATTTTTGGGGAGTGTTTCCCAAACCCATTTCGGTTAGTAGTCGTTTGTGGGGTACAAATCTCGTACAAGCACTTATTATATGCTACGTACATGTGATAAATAGAGAATTTCTTAATTTCTAGTTGCTACATAAGCCGATAATTTTACAACGATTTTGTTATTGTATTGGTCGGTAATTCTTATTAAATAACTGCTATTTCGCACATATGCCTAAGTTATTACTTGCTTACCCCACTATTGGTATCCAGGGTATCTATCTACGTTACGGGAAATAAGATGTAAATTTAACTTTCCACTAAAATTTGGATACAAAATGTATACAATTTTGGTGAGTTATGTGAGGCCTAAACATGTGCAATAATCCTTTTAATTACACGCGACTTTGTTAGGTATTTAAGACTCTATACATGTATTGTGCCAGGACATAATTATATCAACTCTTTCAAGTGGTACATATGTACGCAGCCATGTAATTGTATTTCAAAGTATGTTGTTGCTATATTAGGATACATAAACTACCGAGCACACCAATCAGTGAAGTATTTGTCCATATCAGGGACACACGAACCCGGACAATGGAAAAAAGACAACTTCGCGGGAAACAATGTCCGCGTTGGGAATTTCTTCGAAAGCGGCAAAACTATAGAGACATTTGAAGCAAGGCCGATAACAGATTTATATCAAGTATAAACACGGGACAAAATTGATTGCTGGTGTCAGAACCCGGCTAAACAACATCCGCATTGAAATACGGTCATGCTGCTCTCAGCGCCAACTCATAGTTATTCCTGAGTTGATCATAACGTCATGGATGTTTTCAAAAGTGGCCGAGCAACTCTCCGTGACCAGTTATACTAATCGATTTTACAGGTAAACTTAGTCGCGTATACTTTATGAATACCACTTTCTGGATGTCGACACTCCAGAGAGAGCAATACACACTTAAATCTACATGCAGGCCGTGGGGTGTTCTGTCAGTTCAGGATGACGCTCAGTCTGAGTGACTCATATATTGAGTGTTTGTTTCACTGTATGGCGCTTTAATGTCCATCGAACAGCATGATGGTTAAAGGGACCCAAGGCATTTGAACACCCCGTGTACCCGGTATCACCAATTCGGGAGGTATCACCAAAACGGACCATGCGTATTTTGATAAATGAACATATAGCTTCATCAGATGAATGTATTTATCGCCCAGATGATTGATGATATCCACTATTCAAATCAAACTCTCGTAAAACGGAATGTTCCTTCAATGTGATAGCGATCATATCTTTACCAATACATTTAATGCAAATTCCGGCTCATTTATGATGTTATCATAAACCAGCAGGGTTACCCGGCGTTGCCCTGGTTAAAGTGATGTGAAACCCTCTGAATACTGTGGATATTTGTTGGGAATAGAGGATACTCTTGCTCAAAGTGTTAGACGTATTCTCATAAATTGTATATCCAAATAGCATCACAAAACATGATTCGTACACATGGAATATAAGTAGTGGCTCACCATGTCGGATCGGAGCGATTGTCATTTTGTTTATCGTGATTAATCCATCCCACCAATAAAGAAGTATTAATTTATTTACAACTGCGTAAACGTCAGACGTTATAACATGAAACATGAACATCATAAACACAATAGTTCGCACAAATAAAAGACAACAATTTTATTTTACATAGAGATGTATCAATCAATCAATCGTGTGGGTTAGACTAAGATTTTGAGGACACCTGGTTATCATATCTTCATGAAGATACAGATGGTTTAAAGAAATGACCAGGTGCGCCTCTGTTCGTGGTGCTATATAATGGCTAATTATTATCAGTTTAAAACAAAAGTTGCTATGAATGAATAGCAGCTACATGTGTCCAACACAGAGCGATATCTTTGAGTTGTTTATGTTAGGCGATGAGTCTGTTCTAACAAATGAAAGAAATCCTCTGTATCGGGTAGATAAAACCTTGTCAGATATCAGTATTTCTCAGAAGAAACTACATTTGACTGCACACTTTGACCAATATTGTTGAACAGGCCTTCTATACATTTTCAAATATCTGGACAAATTGTGACTTTTTTGTGAAAACTATATTGAATGGGGCAGACTCAGCAGTGTTATAATATAAACATGAGCCATTCTAATATGCAATCATTTGATGGTTCAAGGTCCCTCAGTTTGCAAGAATATATGAATCTCTTAAACAGAATGATAAATATTCTTCTAATGCTTTTTTCTATGTATCTGTGTTGCTAGCTCATTATATGAATATCCTGATTCCCATCCCCATATAAATATGACATTTGAGAATATATAATTGTTCAAGTGACTTTATTCGGTCATCATTTGACGATATTGTGAACTTTGAACGCCACAAAAACACCTTAGAGCGATATGTAGATGGCCTGGAAGTGACTATATATAACGGTGGACAAAGGCGAATAGAACAATTTTGTGAATGCTAGTGCATCTCCTCTTGCTATTCATGAGTCAAACGACACAAAATGTGATTTAATTCATCGTAGCATTAGAGAAGAACGTGCATAAATTACTGCTAAATATATTTGTATCAGCTTTGGTTCAACCCCCTCCTCATGCATGACTTGAACGGCGTCACCTATGACATATTTAAACCACGTTCGTTAGACTCATGCATGCATGGTATCAGGGAGATGATAACATATAAGTTTGGTGGTAATCGGTAACTAAACCAATTATTATCATAGTTCTTACCCCACCCCATCTCTCACCCAAAACGGCACCAATTTGGCGTTTTTAAGTCACACGCTTATATTCCTCGTATCATGGAGAGGAATAATATATCAATTTTGTGGAAATCTGTGCTAAAAATAGTTTTTAAATCAATTTTTGGTGCCCCCAGTGCACCCTGTCTCGAACGGCGCCATACATTGGAGGTGATTTTGTATAAGGTTGGTGGAAATCGGCGACAAAACTATTTCATAATTGTTTTGCTGCCCTCCCCTTTTTCTACCGCTGACACCAACAGCATTACTTTTTAAATTTTAACCCGCAACATTATCTTCCTCGTAAAAAGTTACCCCTGTTAGACCGCCTTGTTGCCATCTTGATTGTACCATGTGAAGTTATATTTAAAACGCATATAGATATATAGATATATATATATATATATATATGTATGTATATATATATATATATATATAGAGCACAACATTTGGCTTTTTAACACGCACGATTTTATTCCTCGTGTCATTTGAGAAGAAAGTGTATGAATTTTATCATGATAATTGGCAATAAGCATATTTTTTATCAGTTTTGGTGACCCTCCCGTCCCTATTTCGGACTCGAGCGGTGCCGCTTTTGACATTATTAAGCCACACACGTAAACTCACCATGGAGATGAATATATATATAATTGGTGAACATTGGCGAGTTTTCAAATTCGTATCAAATTTAGGGCCCCCATATCTCGCACCCAAATGGCACCAATTTGCCGTATTTAAACAACACGATTAGATTCCTCCTATCACAGAGAAGAATATGTATCAATCTGGTTGTAATCGCGCAACGCATATTGTTTATCAATATGTGTGTCTCTCTCACTCTATGTGCACCCCTGACTCGAATTGTCCCACTTTTGACATTTTTAAATCACACAATTAGACTCCCGACATCATGGAGATGATTATTCATAAGTTTGGTGCTACTCGGCGACTAAACAATTTATTATCAATTTTAATGACCACCCCACCCACCTAAAAAGATACCCATGTTAGACCCCTTTGGTGCCATCTAGATGGTCCCCTGTGAATTTATATAGAACATAGACAGACAGACATAGATTCGCAAATATAGATATAGATAATAGACTTCGATAAACATGTTGTCACCAAATTTAAAGTATCGGTTGTTATATAAATTCCTCCTGGCGAAAATAAACTGTTGCGGATGTTAATGTTATTTTCATCTTGGTTCCCATAATGGATTTATCGTTCAGAACTCAGGCGACAATTTCACAATAGTGTTCGAACATTCTGACTCCGAAGAGAAAGTGTTCCACATTACAGGAAGTTTGTGTGTTGAAATATCACCGGCACTCATATAAAAAGGTTAAAACAAATCTATGGTTTGTAGAATATTCTCAATGTTACAGGGGGGGTCGAAACATAATTACAGGATACAAGGACAGGGTGGATGGGTGTCCCCGACCCCGGGTGCAGATTTTTTCTGATATCATGCAATTTTTTTTCCAAAATCATTTCTAAGACAAATTACAGCTTCAAATTGAATTGAAACAATCAGATTCATATAGTAGTGCATGCTATATATAGCCTTATACAAGTGAAGGGGGCTCTATGTTTAATTTTTTTGTCCACAATTTCTCCCTTTAACATTTGAAACCATGGGTTGGGTCTGGTTTTGGTCGAGGAAAAAATTGCAATGAAAAAAAACATCCGTTCTCATCTTTTCTCATAGTTTATCGTGGCTTTTTTAACTTATTATACATAGAGGATACCTGCGTGTTTTGAGTGAATACCGGAAGTGTCTCATGAGTGGTCACAGTGAGATACTGGAATCATCATGAGTGGCATTTTAAGCCACTCGAGTTTTAGGCCACGAGTGATCATTCCAGTAATTCCGGTATTCACTCAAAACACGAAGGTTTATCTTTTTATTATATGCGCTATTTACTAAAATAGATCGAGGAATTAATTCAAAATCGAACTGATTCCGATTCACGTCGGCAATACAATTTCTGCACAACAAACAGAGAGACCACGTGGTTCAATAAAATACTGTCGATAACTCAGAATACACATGCTTCAAATGTGCGTAATATATCAGATAACTTTATTTCAAATATACCAACTTACTTGCTTGTGTACTATTGTGGCATTGCATTTTTGTCACTTATTGACACAAAATCGTTAATTGAAGGCTTTTAAATTCTGAGGTGGGACAAATTGTATAGTATCAATCTCAGAGCATCTAATTTTCAAATTTTCCGGGGGAGGCCTCCTGACCACCTCCCGTACTCTCCCCCTCGGGCCTTCGGGAGATGCATTCGGCATCTCCTGCTGGGATACTACTCGCATCGACATTTTGTAGGAGAGCTACTTGCCACTTGCCTAGAATTATTTTAAGGGGAGCTCCTCGTTGCTCACCTGTGATTTCCCACATGGAGAGGACTGGAACTGTGTTTATTTAATCAAATTGATGGTGTATTTACTTTACACATGCACATATTTTAACCGATTGATAATAGGAGACACAACTATCCTGTTAAAGTGGGTATTTTACCTTTATAACCATAAATATTTGTGTTTTTAAAGGTTTTGTCACTGGTTTTGTTGGCATATTTTTCAGACTTGTGCTTTGTTTATTTTTGTGGGTGTACTTGATCAGCGTTCTGTCAGTTCCGGTCCAGACACAATGAGATACCGTTACCCTGCCAACAACACATTATTTAGTAGAATTTTCAATATTTTCATCTATTTTGGGGGTGGGTGTCCCAGACCTGGGTGAACAAAAGTTACGCTCTGCAGGCACTTTTGTATTCTATGGATTCTGGTCACCAGGCAATCCTGAGAAATAGGTTCATCATATTTTGTGAATAAGTGTGGATATAGGTGGGATGCCTAGGAGTAATTTAATTGCTGTTGAAGAAGTCGTCTTGGGTAGGTTCTGTATCTGACGCCAAATTTTGTTTGAAAGCTGTCAGGTTTATTGTAATGTGTTGTAGCGAGTTCCATTGCCTCCAAACCGTATACCAAACGTGGCACTACATATGTTTTCCATAGCTCAGCCTTGACTGTATGGGTGACGCCAGTTCTTCCATACAGTCCTGATCCCATTAGTGAATAAGCAGTGCGGCGTCCAAGTGCAACCTTTCCGTCGATGTCTGGCGTGCGCTTCGGGTCTCTCAGGATTCCGAGGTGTTTAGTCTGAAGAGGCTGAGGAATTTCTTGACCAAAGATGAGGAGGTTTTCTGTGAGTTTTGCATTATAGACCAGGAAGTTACTCTTAGAGGCGTTGATTTTATATATGTTTTGGTTGAGAAATCCTCTACTGTCGAGAGTTGATGCTGAGCTTCAATCGAAGAGTGGGACATTAGTGCAATGTCATCAGCACATGTTGTGTGTGGAACTTTTATGTTTCCGGTCATCGTGCCATTAAACCTGGATTCAAGATTTAGAAGGAGTTGGTTGTTGTATCTTTTGTAGTGTGCAGTGGAGAGGATGCCTCGATTTATGTTGAACGGGTCGGAGAGTTGATTTCGCCATCTGACTCTGGATGTCATATGTGTGTATAGGTTACGTAGTAAGATCCAATCTGATCCATCGATTCCATCGAGTTACAGTCTTCTGATAAGTATGTTGTGGTCGACGACATCGAAGGCTTTCTGTGCATCAAGTGTGATTATTATCAGCGGTTTCTTTTCGATTTGAGCTTCATTGATGCATTTTGTGACTATCCGGGCTGAGTTTAGACAGGAGGTACCTTTTGTAAAACCAGATTGTAGGGGTGAATGATCGGTTGAGATGATTTGGTTGTGTCTTGTGTTGAAGATATGCTCGAGGATCTTGAGGATGAGTGTGATGACTGTGATGCCTCTGTAGTTTGTGGGAAGATGTGGGTCTCCTTTTTATGTAGACAGGGGTTAGGATGCCTTCTTTCAGCATTGCTGGGATTTCTCTTCTCTGAATAAACATGTTGAAGAATTGCGCAAGGTAGCTGAATATTTCTGGTGGTGAGCTCTTCATATGTTCACTCGCGAGTCCAAATATATACTGTGCCTTATTTGGGTTGAGATTTCGGACGGCTTCGTAGATTTCAGTTGTAGTGATGGTGTATTTGTTATTCCCTGCTTAACACAATCAGTTGTTATCCTGGGGAGTTCACCGTCCACCATTTCCTTGTGAATAGAGTTGAAGGTTGTGTCTTGTTGTGGGGTTGCAAGCTGAGTAAAGTATTTATTCCAGCCGCTAAGGATTTCTTCAGTTGTAGAGCATACATTTTCATCAATTACAAGCTCAGTTATTTGTTCAGACTTTGTGGATATCTGCTGTTTGACTAGCTGGAAAACGGTTTTTGGTTCATTCTTTGCTTCCATAATAGCAGTTAGTTTCTTCCCGTGTAGTTGGACGAGCTTCCGTCGCTGGACTTTCCTAAGTGATTTCTTTGCTTGCTTCATTTTCAGACGGGCACTGTTTTCTGGATCTGCGGGTCTTCCTGCTTGTTTCCACTGGTAAAAAGGAGCTTTGCTAATCTTCATAGCGACCGTTACACCAGGGTTCCATATCTTCTTGGGGTGTGAGGACATCTTCTTTGGCGGGGGCATACTTGATTTTGCAGCATTTTTTAGGACATCAGTGCGGTGTAAAACAGCTTGTTGTGCTTGAAATTCATTTGCATTTGGCGGGAGTTCCATGTGTAGGTTATCTTGCAATAGGATATGATATCTCCTTGTCTAGCTTGCTCCAGTCACATATTTGTGTGTGTGATGATGTATCAAGGGAGATCTCTGTCAAGGATATATTGATGACGGCTGTAACATGAACGTGTTCAGAAGTATTGTTTGATTCCATATCATAGACATGTGTCGATAATATGAGTTGGAGAGCTTGTTTTGTGCCGAATAGATAGTCAATGACTGCTGTTTATTTACCATTGACATGGAAGAAGGTTGGTTGTGAAGACTGTAAAGTTGACAGGCTGTATTCTGTACAGAAGTAATCCAGTTTGGTGTCATGTTCATTCCCTGGACGAAGTAGCAAGGAGCCATTCATGTCGCCACACAGGAAGATGGCATGAGTTGATCGAATTTTTTTTAATTATTTCTTCTGCTTCAATCAGCGTGGCTAAGTAATTAGCTGTAGAGTGGCCGCCTCTGTCAGGTAGGTAACCGCAGATAATACAAATCGGTGGGAGATGTGGCAACCTCCAAAACAACAGGTATTGTGCCTCCATCTGGATGTTTACGTATCTTGACATTGAGCGTTTTATTGTAGAGGATAGCAATTCCTCCATATCCACGTGGTACTTGCGTAGGAGGTAAAGGATCTTCTGAGCCTACTGCTTTAGCATGGGCGGCGTGAGTTTTTGAGATTGTGGTAAGTATTTCAAGTTGAAAGTCGAACAGCCAGTAGTGTCCGTGTATGCACATGAAGTCGACGGTATTCAGAATGTGTTGTAGATATGTGAGGTTGCTCTGTACATTCTTGATATTGAATGTCCCTATGACAATCTTCTCCGGCCTATGTTGGTTGATGCACGGCCGTGCTTTAAAAAAGACTGCAAGTTGGCTGAGGTTGGGGTTCCGTGTCGTCATACATGGGCTTTCTCGGACTATGGTGTTCATCTGAGAATAAGGTGACGTCTTTGTGTACGGGTTCTACCGGTTCTGTAGAGAGTTCATTGCGAGTGACGAGCTCCGGGGTGGAATTACTCTTGTTTTCCTGCGATATGAATTTGACTCTTCTCTGTGGGGTGCTTTCTGGGTGCGGTTTACAGGTACAAGTAGGGTCTCTTTGTTCTGTCCTCTTTGGGCGACTTCTAAGACGGGTGGGTGTCTTTGCCAATACTTCGTTGGTGGCTTTTTTTCAAAATGATTTCTCGGATTGTTTGCTGAATCAACACCTGGGTTCTTGTGGTATTTAGATTGGAAATCATGTGGTGTCTGTTAAGGGTGTGCATGTGTGAATACCTGTGGCTGTTGTGTATGATGGTACTGAGTAGGATGCCGTTGATGTGGGTGAGCAGGCGGGGGTACATCTGCCAGAAGTGTGGAGGTTGATGATCGTACTGAGGTTGATTGAAGACGTATGCTGGTTGATGTGGAGGAATCCATGGCTTCGTGGTCATCCTTGGGAGGTGTGGATGTGGCATTATGCCATGTTCTTTTGGGAAGAGATCTCGTACTTGGTGTCTAAGGACGAAGATAGCGTCGCCTGTATCAGCGTCACCATTGGGAGAGTATACATTCTGGTGGTTTTGTGTTTTTGTGTTTGATTTTGGAGAGTTCTCCGGGATATTGCAGTTTACTTGCATCCGGAGTATGCGATTTGAGTTTTCTACCTCTGTCAGGCGCGCCTCAAGTTTAGTGATGATCACATTTGCCATATTCAGTTTTGCCATTAGTTCACTGGGTGGGGGTGCAATTTTGTTTTTTGGTCCTGTCCTTTTTTTGGTTTTCGGTGGCGGAAGTTTCATCTTCTGTACTGGGCTAGTGCTGCAGGGCGATTCTGTGGGTTCCGGCATCTGCTGTTGGATAGGAGTACTATTTGTTCTGTTCGTATCCATTGGCGATGGGATGATCAATCTAGGAGAAGAGGAATGGTGCTCTGGAGAACCAAATTCAACACAGGAGACATCGTTTTTTGGGAGAGAATCTACCGATGCACCTGGTAAGCTGTGTGCAGATTGGTGTGAGATGATGAAACTTGTGTGGGTCTGATACAGAGTTAGTTGTCGGCATGCAAGGCAGCTATACTTCGGTGTACCTTCATAGAATTCAGTTAATTCTTCATCTAGGAATTCACAGCTGTTGTGATACCATTGGATACATATGTCGCATGTAATCCTTTTTCCTGTTCCTCGACTTGCAAGTTACAGTGTGTACAAGTTTCAAGGGTGGGGTGGGCGGGAGCTTCGTCATCTGTTTTGTCTGTGATGGCTTGTAGTGGGTCGACATACATGGAGGTGCAGTTTTCTGGGTGGTCAATGCTTTTCTTAACACATCTATCTAGCAGGGCTGAAAAACACCTGTCGATTGTTGACATTCCTGGTTTCTGTTTGATATTATTTATAAGTTCTGGTATTATGTCATCTTGGAAGATTGGAGTAGCTCTGCCATTTACCAGGAGTGAGCATTGGGGATGATACATGTTTATGGTGAATTTAAGAAGCTTTCCCGGTTGGCCTGTGGCTAGTCTACTCTGGCAAGTGATGACTGCTTCTGGTTTATTGTCGTTCATGTCAATTGGAACGATGTTATACTTGACTAGTAATTGAGGAGTGCCGAAGATATATATAATTTATTCCTTGAGTAAATGATAGCAGCCAGCACTGCACTCTATTTTCAGTTGGGTTCCTTTGTCTCTTGGAATTATGTTGATAAAAGGTTTATTACAGGCCTTTTGCAGTTTATGGACAGTTTTATGATGGTTCAGTTCATAGTCTTTCTTAATTATAGATGCTGGGATGTGTGGGTTGTCGTTGTAGACAATTTGTTAATGGTCTGAGTTATTTCTGGATTGGTTGAGGAGTGAGGTCACCATGGAGGGTCCGTGGATTACATTGTCCCGAGGAGTTTGCCGTGGGCTCAATGTGTGATTAGATATCATTTTCCTCAATCAATCCGCCCAACAATGCGATATATGTGTAGCAAGGAGTGACGCACTGCGATGTATGGGTAGCAAGGAGTTACACGACGTGATATATGGGTAGCAAAGAGTGACACGGCACGAAGTATGGGTAGCAAGGAGTGACACGACGTGGTGTGTGGGTAGCAAGGAGTGACACGACGTGATATATGGGTAGCAAGGAGTGACACGGCGCGATTTATGGCTAACAATGAGTGACACGGCGCGATTTATGGCTAACAAGGAGTGACACGACGCGATGTATGGGTAGCAAGGAGTGACACGACGCGATGTATGGGTAGCAAAGTGTGACACGTCGCGATCTATGGGTACCAAGAAGTGACACGACGCGATATATGGGAAGCAAAGTGTGACACGACGCGAGTTATGGCTAACAAGGAGTGACACGACGCGATGTATGGGTAGCAAGGAGTGACACGGCGCGATGTGTGGGTAGCAAGGAGTGACACGACGCGAGATATGGGTAGCAAGGAGTGATACGGCGCGATTTATGGCTTACAATGAGTGACACGGCGCTATTTATGGCTAACAAGGAGTGACACGACGCGATGTATGGGTAGCAAGGAGTGACACGACGTGATATATGGGTAGCAATCTGTGACACAGCGCGATTTATGGCTAACAAGGAGTGACACTATGCGATGTATGGGTATCAAGGATTGACACGACGTGGCGTGTTGGTAGCAAGGAGTGACACGGCGCGTTGCATGCGTAGCAAGGAGTGACACGACGTGACATATGTGTAGCAATGCGTGACACGGCCCGATTTATGGCTAACAATGAGTGAAACGGCGCGATTTATGGCTAACAAGGCGTGACACGACGTGGTGTGTGGTTAGCAAGGAGCGACACGACGCGATCTACGGGAAGCAAAGAGTGACACGACCCGATATATGGGTACCAAGGAGTGACACGACGATATATATGGGTAGCAAGGAGATACGACGCGATGTATTGGTAGCAAGGAGTGACACGACGCGATGTATGTGTAGCAAGGAGTGACACTACGCGATGTATGGGTAGCGAGGAGTGATACGACGCGATGTATGGGTAGCAAAGAGTGACACGCGCGATCTATGGTTACCAAGGAGTGACACGACGCGATATATGTGAAGCAAAGAGTGTTTCCTAGCGATTTGGGGAGTGGTCAGCAGGACGTATCCATATGAGAGATTCCTTTTTATAAGACACGAGAAATATTATATCCAGAACCACATATCTGAATCACTTGCGCAGTTTAACCCTTCCATGACTGGAGCTTCAACGATATTGCTGAGTTTATTCGCCATCATGGTACCACTAGGTAAGACCGTGAGCTGATAACACAATGTAAAGAATATATTCACCGCTGGTTACATGATCCTATTATTAACATATTCAACCTGTCAATGACTTATCCATTTGAGAGATTCATTTTTATAAGAGACAACGAGAAGTATCATATCCTGAAGTTTAACACTTCCATGACTGGAGCTTCATCGATATTGCTGAGTTTATTCGCCATCATTGTACCACTAGGTAAGACCGTGAGCTGATAACACAATGTATAGACTATATCCACAGCTGGTTAAATGATCCTATTATTATATGTATTGACCTCCTTTACAGAAGAGCTTACAAAAGATCCTCTATTCAATAATACCATTTTTTGTGTGGAAAACTTCAATATGCAAGAAGTCATTGGCTTATTTGAAGAAATCTGTAACCGAACAAGGGCACGCTCCCACGGTATGCGGCTTATACGGACCCTGGCTCTTACGGACCCTGGCTCTTACGGACCCTGGCTTTTACGGACCACCGGCTCTTACGGACCCTGGCTTATACGGACCCCGGCTTATACGGACCCTCAATTTTATTGTTTATGTTTTATGTTTATTTAAATAAATTTAAATTATGATTGTCTTTTCACACATATATCTGTATTAATTGAGATTTTCGGTAATTTTTTTGGTGATTTTCAAACTTTATGAATTTTACTTATATTTATGAATTTAATATATAATTATGTATATATCTGTATTAATTGAGAATTTCGGTGATGTTCTGACTTGAAAAAAAGCATTTATTGAATCGTGTTAATTAATCTCTTCGCCGTTGTATAAACACGCGTGTGTGATCCCTTTATGTCGTTGTATAAACAGACACGCGGTGATAAATGGTCAGTGAATGGTGACAGGGCATTTATTGAATCGTGTTAATTAATCTCTTCGCCGTTGTATAAACACGCGTGTGTGATCCCTTTATGTCATTGTATAAACAGACATGGGATGATGAATGGTCAGTGATTGGTGATCAGGATGAATCCACTGAGTTTGATTTGTTATGAAAACATGTTAGTAAAAACACAACTGGTATATATTTTATTCAACTGATTTATTGTTGACTGGCATAATTCCACAATGTCTAACTGTGCTTCATGTGGAGATACTATTCGGCATCGTCAGGAGGTTATTGGCTGCATTGAACCTGAATGTTCCCGTTTGACGCATCGGGTTTGTGACACAGGTGAGTTATACAACAATTATCTGGCACAATCGACTCAACCATCCGGCGAAAAAGGGAAATCTACCATTCTACGTACTAGTCACCCTACTCAACGAAGAGGCAGCTGATACACCAACCAACATCAGGATGGTTTCCGAAGGGAAGATGCGTAGACGACAGGAGAGGAAAACGAGGGAGACGACCGGAAAGTTAATGACATTGTGGAGAGACTACTCGTCGATGAGGATAAGTGCCAGCAAAATACTAAAAGAAGCCGCCAAGCTGTACGCCCCAGTTTAAATAATGTTTGTCTGATGTAACTTTGTTCGATTTTGTTTATCATCATATTTTTGTTTTCTCTGTATGTATGTTGTCATAATTTAAATTTATTTAAATAAACATAAAACATAACAAATAAAATTGTGTATTTTAATTGAGATCAGTATGAGCCAAGGTCCGTATAAGCCGGGGGTCCGTATGATCCAGGGTCCGTATGAGCCGGAGGTCCGTATGAGCCAGGGTCCGTATGAGCCAGGGTCCGTAAGAGCCAGGGTCCGTATCAGCCGGCATTCGCTCCCACTAAGTGTTGATTGCACGCTAGCTAGTTATTTAGTTCGTTAGTTAGTTATCTAGTTCGTTAGTTATTTAGTTAGTTAGTTATTTAGTTTGTTACTAAGTTAGTTATTAAGTTAGTTAGTCCGGGGTTTAATGGTGTTTCGGCCACGATGCCACATCTCGACAAGTTGATTGCAAGTCGATTAGGGCGAAGAACAGTGGGACAGAAAAGGATACACACAAATAATACATACCGTAAATGAAAACTGGAAGCGAGACAGAGATATTGTAAGAGTTTAAAAAGAATATTAGAGATCAGAGGGCGTGAGGTGCAATTATATATACGAACCGTTGTATTGTCAATTTGAATAGTTTGCTGTATTCGGAGTAGTAAATTATGTTATCTTCACATGAAGCTTCAAGAAAATATCAGGTACAAATGTGTCCCGATATTTTATTGCAGCACAGATTACACTAGTGAGAACGCGGCGGTATAGATGGTGGTGGTAGAGCTCAATCAGGCTAGTATTAGTCGTGCTGGTACATTGGTCCAAGTGAATTGCTTCCGGCAACAATCTATCGTCCATGTCGGTAATTCGTAGCATCGCTCTTTGGTGGAGTGAAACATGCCACCCATGTCTCAACTTTTATGCACTCATAAATACATTCCAACAGAGAGCCAACGAGAAAGTGTTTACGTTATTTGAAATCAGGTACATGCCTATGTTATTAATTAATGTTTTATCTCACGTGACTTTCTCGCTTTCTGACTGGCTGCACACTGCAATACTATTTTACGATACTATTATGTTTAGAAACATACTCATTTCCCACAATCGGATTGCCGCCTGCAGACAAGACACATCTGAAACTATATACATTGCACGATACTTGTTGCAAATCGATATACCATTATACTTATTGGTGAATTTGAACGATCTTACAGATGCCTAGAACGGTATTTGTAACTTCCTTTTCCGTTTTAATTGAAAATGAACAAGTTCACTTCTCAATTTCGCCGAATTATCTTTGTTAATCACGTATATAAGGAAGAAAATGGACGAATCATGACGGGATGCTGTTAAATGTATCTAATGACATATCTATGCTCCCCTGCCATTGTCAAAAGATTGCCGTGTTATTGTAAAATCTGAAACTGATTTCCAAAATTCACGGTAAATAAAAATGTTACAATATAATTTGCAGAAATTGTGTAAGAATTGACACAAATATTCGTATAATATAATAAACTAGCAGGTTAGCCCGCCACTGGCGGCAATCGTCAGAAACATGACAATTTTAAATTTTTTAAATTAATTTTTTTAATTAATTAATTGTTTTGTTTTTCAATGAGTTAATGATGAGCCCGACGTTGTCCGGGCTATTCAAAAATCAAATTTCAATTCGATAGCTCCACCCGTTTCCAAGATCTGGTCTGCGCATGCGCGAAGCTGGCGTCGCACGGGCTGGGCGACCCGACAAAATTCGTATCCGGGGCAAGATACATTCACATACCAAATTTTAAGTCGATAGCTCCACCCGTTTCCGAGATCTCGTCTGCCGGGATTTCTGAGGAACATTATGCCTATATCACACTTTATATCCACACTAACTACCCCCCTAAGCCCTGACCTAAGTGTCATACATACTATAACAATGATGCTGAACACTTTGAGGCAATTATATTGCTGAAATGTTGTAAGAGTACTATGGCATCCAATAAATCTCCCCGCATAGGAAACCACTCAAAATCCCGTATATCTCTCTACAGATACTAATAACGTTGAATGGTAAACAAACGCTCTTTATAGCGATGCGTCAAAAACAAACGCTCATTAAATTATCACTTGATCAACCACCGCAGTGCCGTTTTTTGTGACTGAGATTGGAGAACGGGTGCTCTGAGCTTCTCAAAAACGCCGCGACGACGATTCCCGTTGGATTTTACCTTTAGATAGGAAGTTTGGTCCTGATCGGTCAACCCGTTTTCGATTCTATGAAGTACACATATATATACGGAAGTCTCAAAATATATAGTATAGACTAGCAGGTTAGCCCGCCACCGGCGGCTTGTCCGAAACATGACATTTTGTTTAATATTTTTTTTTAATTTTTAGCTCCACGCGTTTCAATAAGAAAAAAATTGTACCCGGTAGCTCCACCCGTTTCCGAGATCTGGTCTGCGCATGCGCGAAGCTGGCGTCGCACGGACTCGGCGACCCGATAAAATTTGTACCCGGCGCAAGATACATTCACATAGCAAATTTCAAGTCAATAGCTCCACCCGTTTCCGAGATCTCGTCTGCGCATGCGCTGCACGGGCGTCGCACGGGACTCGGCGACCCGATAAAATTTGTACCCGGCGCAAGATACATTCACATAGCAAATTTCAAGTCGATAGCTCCACCCGTTTCCGAGATCTCGTCTGTGCATGCGCTGCGCGGGCGACGCACGGGCTCGCCAATACGACAGCGACCACCGCCTGGTCAAACTACACACACGTACCAAGTTTCGTCCCGATCGGTCGAGAATCGTAGATTTGTATGAAGTACAACACACACACAAACATAAATATATAAGAGAGATATGTAAATTAGATAGATTGTATCAAAATATATTGGAGATATATGTAAATGATCTACACACCATTACTGGTGTTTGTCAAGGTTTAGTGGGGTATATCAATACTCATTCACGATCATATCATTGAGGTTCGGAGGGTGTGGGCTATCTCTCGAATACACGGAGTTCTCAAAATATATAGTATAGAAGAAGAAGACTAGCAGGTTAGCCCGCCACCGGCGGCGTTTGTCCGAAACATGACATTTTAATATTAATTTAATGTTTTTTAAATGTAATATATTTTTTTTCTGAATTTTTTTCCGAAACATAAGAGAAACATGACATTTTTTTAATTATTTTGTTTTTATTTAGATTTTTTAAAAATTTTAATATTAATTTAATGTTTTTTAAATTTAATTTATGTATTTTTAATATTTAATTCTTTTTTATAATTTAATTTTTTTTTTTATTGTTAATTTTTTTTTTTTTCTGGCGGAAAAAATCCGATGAATCCACCTTCCTAGGAACGACTTTCAATGAGATAATTCATGGTTCCCGTCCTAAACATTTCGAGAGATAACGTTTTGTTGAATAATCCCGTCGTGAAATCTCTCTGCATAATATTTCGAGCTATTTCGAGCGGGTCAATGAAATCCCCCTTTCTAGGAACGACTTTCAATGAGTTAATTCATGGTACCCGTCCTAAACATTTCGAGCGATAACGTTTTGTTGAATCCCGTAACGTTTTGTTGAATTGTAAACATGTCTCCCGTTCCTAGGAACGACAGGCCCTCTCTCTGCATAATATTTCGAGCTATTTCGAGCGATAACGTTTTGTTGGATAACATTGAATTGTAAACATGTCCCCCGTTCTCAGACTCCCGTTATACAGATAAGTAGACTTATGCCTCTGGGATCTGAATAGATAGCGAAAACACGCTCTTTATATAAACACTGCTGGAAACGAACGCTCTTTATATATCAACGCTATTAACTCCGAAGTGCCGATTGCGGTGATTTGGGATTGGAGAAACGGTGCTCTGAGCTTCTCCAAATCGCGACCAAGGCCGTGTCGGTGGGATTTTACACTTAAATACGAAGTTTGAGCTCAATCTGAACACGCGTTTTGGATTCCACGAAGTACACATATACACACACACACATATATATATATATACGGAAGTCTCAAATTATATAGTAGACTAGCAGGTTAGCCCGCCACTGGCGGCATTTGTCTCATGGCTTTGTTTCAGAAACATGACATTTTTTTAATTTAACCAAATTTCAAGTCGATAGTTCCACCCGTCTGGTCTGCGCATGCGCGAAGCTTGCGTCGCACGGGCTCGGCGACCCGATAAAATTCGTACCCGGGGCAAGATACATTCACATACCAAATTTCAAGTCGATAGCTCCACCGGTTTCCGAGATCTCGTCTGCGCATGCGCGAAGCTGGCGTCGCACGGACTCGGCGACCCGATAAAATTTGTATCCGGCGCAATATACATTCACATAGCAACTTTCAAGTCGATAGCTCCACCCGTTTGCGAGATAACGCATTCTTTGTTTTTCAATGAGTTAATTCATGGTACCCGTCCTCCCCGTCCTAAACTTCAGAGCGGACAGTCAATTAATCCCATCGTGAAATCCCTCTGCATAATATTTCGAACTCTTAGATCAATTCTGCCTTTTTAGTCGCATTTCGTCCGCATCCGTATTTCGGACGCATGGGGTCAGTCGTTTAGCCACGTCCATTGGAATCCGCATCGGACGCATGGGGTATCGTTTAGCCACGTCCATTGCAATAAAGAGCGTTAATTGTTAAAACCTCCGTATAAGGTATAGATAAAGAGCGTTATTGCCTTTGCGGTGATTTGGGAGTGGATAAAGGGTGCTCAGAGCTTCTCGAAAACACGACTACGCCGGTGTCGGTGAGATTTTACACTTACATACGAAATTTGATCTCAATCTGTACACGCGTTTTGGATTCTATGAAGTACACACATACATATATACGAAGTCTCAAAATATATAGTATAGACTAGCAGGTTAGCCCGCCACTGGCGGCATTCGTCCCATGGCTTTGTTCGAAAAAGCAATTGCAACAGGTTCCGATACACTTGTGCTGCATTTGTTTAATTATATGTTTAGTTATTTTTGTTTTTTATTTTTTAATATGAATTTAAAGTTTTTTAAATTTAATATATATTTTTTTCTGAATTGTTTTTTTATTTTTAAATTTTTTAAATTTTAAATTGTTTTAATTAAATTTTTTGTTTCTGGCGGAAAAATTTACCCGTAGAAATCCCCCCTTCCTAGGAACGACAGACAACGCTCGAGCGATAACATTGCATTGAATTGAAAACAAACGCTTCCCGTCGTGAAATGTCTCTACATAATATTTCGAGCGACAGGCTACAGACTCCCGTCATACAGATAAGTAGATAGCGAAACGAAATTTACCCGTAGAAATCCCCCCCTTCCTAGGAACGACAGACAACGCTCGAGCGATAACATTGCATTGAATTGAAAACAAACGCTTCCCGTCGTGAAATGTCTCTGCATAATATTTCGAGCGACAGGCTACAAACTCCCGTCATACAGATAAGTAGATAGCGAAAACGACGCTCTTTATAGTCATTCACGGTTTGGAGCAACACGCATTTTTTAATGAGTTAATTATGTCTTTTTAATCAAGAGGGTATGCCAACGATGTCGTTGTTGTTGGCATTCAGGGCTTGGTGGCCACCCGAAAATTCTTGCCCGAAGATTCTCACATTGCCGTAAAGAGAAAATTAGCATTAGTAATTTGAACTAATTATTTTCTTGCCAACAATGTCGTTGTTGTTGGTTTTTACGGCTTGGGAGTGACACCCCGCCTTTACGAGATGGTCAAAGGAGAAGGCAGTGGAAGTCCCGTCAGATTCAGGGACGTATCGCACTGACTCGTAAATTTACTAAATTTTAGCAGCCATATAGCTGCGTCAGTTAGCACGAATCGAGGGGTGTAAGTTTAGAGCTTGTTTATATGAATGTACTGAAAATAGACTAAGATTTTTCAGCCGTAACAAGAAATGTATATATGAGAAAATGTAAATTCTATATTTTGCGAGGTATTAGCAAGTTTTGGCTCAACGGGTTTAGCAGTTTGAAGTGAATATGGATATAAAAATATACATATACAGATATAAAACAATGTAGAGTTACTCCTCTTGGATCGCAAGCGAATATCAATTAACCACGACGTGCCGAATGCGGTGATTTGGAATTGGAGAAACGGTGCTCTGAGCTTCTTCAAAACGCGACCACGGCCGTGTCGGTGGGATTTTACACTTACATACGAAATTTGAGCTCAATCTGTACACGCGTTTTGGATTCCATGAAGTACACACACACATATATATATATATATACGGAAGTCTCAAAATATATATATAGACTAGCAGGTTAGCGCGCCACCGGCGGCGTTTGTCCGAAACATGACATTTTTTTAATTATTTTGTTTTTATTTATATATTTTTAAAAATTTTAATATTATGTTGTTTTTTTTTAATATTAATTTAATGTTTTTTAATATATTTATTTAATTATTAATTTAATTTAATTCTTTTTTTATAATTTAATTGTTTAACGACAGACAACGCATTCTTTGTTTTTCAATGAGTTAATTCATGGTACCCGTCCTAAACTTCCCCGTTATTTAACCTGCCCGTGGCCATTGAGATGAAATCCCCCCTTCCTAGGAACGACAGACAACGCATTCTTTGTTTTTCCTTTTTTTTTTAACCTGCCCGTACCCGTCCTAATGTCATGAAATCTCTCTGCATAATATTTCGAGCGATAACATTGCATTGCATTGAAAACAAACGCTTCCCGTCGTTAAATCTCTCTGCGATAACATTGCATTGAATTGAAAACAAACGCTTCCCATCGTGAAATCTTAGGCCATGGGCCGAACCCCAAAAAGTGCTCTAGAAAATGAGTTTTTTGTAACAGATAGGCAACTACAATGTTTTTATTTTTTAATGTGTAGATAACCATCAACTTCCAAAATGGCTAATGTTCAGACCTAGAAAGTTGCACATTGTTTCAGAAATGAGGGTTTTGTGGCACATTTTTCAGTAATTTCTCTATAACATTTTGATATTTTCCTATGTAAATAATTTCATGCGTTAAAGTGTAATTTTCATGCCCAATGCGACCACTAATTAATAGAGATTCGATACCATCAATAAAACACCCATCGATTGAGAATTCGAGCATTATGACGACATTTAAAAATAAAAATATTCAACATTCCATAAAACTAGAGTTATCATTCTTGAACAATGATTGAGTATAGAGTTACGTTCCTTGATTCTGAAGTAAGTATCGACCGAAAAACGGCCAAAAACTCGACACAAAAACTGATATTTGGAGATTGTGGACCAAAGTGACTTCAGAGTTAATATTTTTATGCCATATATAAATAAATTTCATGTTCAACAGACTTCATTATAGTGCGGAATATTTGAAAATCGTCACAAATTTCCAAAATATAATACTTCATCTGTTGGTAGCTGCTTGACACACGACTCACTGAAAATAATACATATATATCACATGAGTTGTTGGCGTGATCTGCTGCACTCCGGCCTCTAATTAAATTGGCCGCCGATAGCTAAAATCTCAAACGAATGTTACATTCAGATTTATGGGCCAATTCCAGACGGTAATCATCAGTTTTATTACAGCTATAATGACAAGATTGATGTACATAATTTTGAAAGACACATCCATTCAGAGGCGGACTGGGCCAAAAAACCGGCCCGGGAAATTAATATAATACCGGCCCATCTGCCGAAGGAATTGCCAAAGCGCAGAGCGCCGAGTGGGGGAGGGTCTCTGTTTGGGGGTGACCACCTTGGGAAATTCCACTACACCCCCCTTGAATCAGCCCGGAATCAGACCAAATACATGTTTTTGCATAATTCCATATGCACCTCAGTGATCTGGCCTAATATCCTATATATTCATAAACCATGGTTCTATATATTCCCGGTATGAGACCATTCAGATAGTTTTACCTGAAAAATTGCATTAATTCTAACTCTAGACAAATGCACATGGCTACGGACAAGAGAACATGACACACCGGATGTCCATGATTGTTCGGCCCGGGGTGAGAAAATTTTGAAAACTATACAAGAAAATCGCCAATCCTAGCATCTAGGCTGGCCTCAACTGAAGCGTTCCTATTGTGTTGGAATTTCAATTGGGGGAGTGTCCGGGAGGGGTGCCTGAGAATGTTTTTGGATTTACAGCTGGGAGTTATACCGTTAAAATGTCGAGATTAACGGGGTCTTTACGTACGCCTCTGCATCCATTGCACATCGCCCGCAAACACCGGCATTACACCAGATGGGCTGATATATACTTATCTTGTACAAAATTGTGTTGTTATGCATTAAAAAATCACTTCGACTCCCCGTGTACATTTTAAATAATATATACAGGGGGTCGGAAAAAAATGCGGGACACAACGTACCGGGGGTGGGGGGGGGGGGGGTACCTAGGCGTCAAAACTTTACACGTAAAAAAAATTCTTATTCACTTAGGGGGGTTGTCGGAAAAAATTTGCATGTAATTTTTTTCCAGATATGTATTTTCAGACTCACAACTTCAATTTTCTCTCATTTTATAGAATATGGATTAACCTTAATATATACATGAGTAGTTCAATCCACCTAAAACAATTTTGGATAACCATTGTCTTGGTTTACATGTGATATTGACCCCATTAACCCTCTTAATAATGCCGACTATGTCAGTGTCTACCAGTCGAATGCAGAATTCTACCCTGCGATCGCTTATCTGGCAAATTTTTACTGCAGAACTATCCCATGTATTAAACTATTTCTCCTCAAATGGTATCAGAAAACAGTTATATGCTGGTATCTCACTCATCTCATTTGCATCTTTTTCAAAGTCGAGGTAATGACTAGTTGTCATTTTTTTAAAGTGCATACAAAGCGTTGCGATAACCAATATACATGTTTGTACATGTCACGACATCACGAGGTACAAATCAGCGTTCTACTGGTAGACAATGACCAGTTTAGTCATAATAATCTAAACTAAGTTACCAAGCACCTTCTCGTGAATTGTATGCTCCGGTGTTTTTTTCTGTTTCCGGTCAAACCGAGTTGTTGTCCGGCTGGGGTAGAAAACAGTTTTTTCCACCCTGTGTCTGCAGTTTTTGTCCGGCCCCCCCTCTGATATATAGAGTTAATAGTGCAGTGGAGCGCGTCACAAGCTCAGAGGTATAAATTATGCAAGTACATATACAAATAGGCCTATAGACGACTTCATACATGTCAGACTGTTGTAGAGAACTATAATTTATATCTGAATATAAAACGCAACTTAATGTGGCTTTAATGCCGACTAACCATTTATATAGGAACGAGTGTTGTTGAATTTAAAGAGACACCCAGAGATCTAGACTATATATGTAGTATAATAAGTTTTACATTTCTGATTTAATGACCAGTTCGATGCACTGGCAATTTAAGAATATTTGAACGCAAATGTATATTTTGAGACGATTTTTTTCTCTTGCAAAACACCAATATGTATAGAGCTATGTATTTTACTGGGATATTGCTTAAATACCATGTGATTAGCTGAGGGGAATTATGACATGTGTGCTGATACGAATTTTTATTAATGCGAATTAAATTCTCGGAACAGTATTTTGACAAGCGTGAGTCAAAATGCGATTCCGTGAATCCAACGAGCCTTGATAAACGTTCACTGAGCACTTTTCACAGGCCGTCAACAAAAACCTCACACAGAACATTTATCGGGTAGGTTTCTCACTAGATCAATTCCGATGAAAAACCGCCACTGAATTCTATAAATCAACCAAATGAATAATATGTTGATATACAGACATGAATTACCACTTTGTGTGGGAGAAAATGTCAAACATTGATAAACGATACAATCAGTCCGGTATTTCGTTTCTAAAATGTTTCGTTTCCTATTCCGGAAAATAAAAAAACATTGAACAGTGTTCCTCTTGTAAATGTAAAAAAATAAGAAATTGTCCTTATTTCGTGGGTATAAATCATACTGGTAAACATATCTAATAAACTATGTAACCCCCGGGACATGATTGTTATCAAAATATGGGATGATTTTATTTATTATTGGGTGTAGAATCACCTCCGATGGTAGTAAATCTGATTTTGGTCACACGCCAGCAAACGCTCGGCAATTTGTGCTTCAGGTACATCGAGTTTTAACCATTGATCGGTGCATGATTTGATCTTATCTCTGCTGGTTTCCGAAGCATTTGTTAATTTAGTGTCACATACATCTTCTAGGTGTATAATTCCGCGTCCATAATATTCATTGCAATGTAACAAAATATAGATGACAACACTACGGACAACGTCAAAATTACGAATCGGACGCGGAACGAAACTCGGCGATATAATAGACTGAGAACCAAATTTAAATCACCACTGGAGACAAAATGTGCAACTTTCCAGGTCTGAACATTTTTAATTCTTATAAAATAGAAGGCAATGAACATATATTCATGAAAAATCCTTAGTTGTCGAACCGTTTCAAACCAATGACAGCTCTCAGCCTTCGGCCCATGGCCTATCTCCCTGCATAATATTTCGAGTCTGCCGTACCCGTCCTAATGTCATAATATTTCGAGCGATACCATTGCATTGAATTGAAAACAAACGCTTTCCGTCGTGAAATCTCTCTGCATAATATTTCGAGCGACTCCCGTCATACAGATAAGTAGATAGCGAAAACGACGCTCTTTATATAGACACTGCGGAAAACGAACGCGCTTTATATATCAACGCTTTTAATCCCGAAGTGCCGATTGCGGTGATTTTGATGATTGGGAAGGGAGAAACGGTGCTCTGAGCTTCTCCAAAACGTGACCACGGCGGTGTCCGTGGGATTTTACACTTATATACGAAATTTGAGCTCGATGGGTGCAGTCGTTTTCGATTCTATAAAGTAGACACATATATATATATATATATATATATATCTATATCTATATTTGCGAATGTCTGTCTGTCTGTCTGTCTGCCTGTCTGTGTTCTATAGAAATTCACAGGGGACCATCTATATGATGCCAAAGGGGTCTACTAGGAGTAGCTTTTTTACGAGAAAGATAATGGTCGGGGTTAGAATTTTCTAAAGTGACGCCGTTGTTGTCAGGGGCAGAAAAGGGGGAGGGGCAGAAACAAAATTTGTCGCCGATTGCCACCAAACTTATATATAATCATCCCCATAATATGAGGAATCTAATGGCGTGGTTTAAATATGGTAACAGTCGCGCCGTTCGCGTCAGGGCTGCCCGGAAAGGGGGGGGGGGCAGATTTTGTTCTGCCGCCGATTGCCACGAAACATACATATAATCATCCCCATGATATGAATAATCAAACGGTGTGGTTTAGATATGTCAAACGTGGCGTCGTTTGAGTCAGGGATGAACGGAAGGGGAGAGGGGCACCAAAATTGATAAAACTAATTTTAGCGCCGATTTCCACCAAATTGATATATATTCTTCTTCATGATACAAGGAATCTAATTGTGCGATTTAACAACGCCAAATTGTTGTTTTTGGATGAGAGATTGGTAGGGGGTGGGCACTAAATTTGATAATAAATCGCCGATTGCCATCACACTTATACAAAATCATCCCCATGGTATGAGGAGTCTAATGGTGTGGCTTTTATCTCTCAAATGTGGCCTCATTCGAGTCAGGGTTGCATTGAAAGGGACAGGGGCACCACCAAAATTGATGCACAATTTAGCGCCAATTTTCACCAAATTGATACACGTTCTTATCCATGATACGATGAATCTAATCGTGATTTAAAGACGCCATAGTGGTGCTGTTTGGGTGAGAGATGGAGAAGGGAGGGATTGGCACCAAATTTGATAAAAAAAATTGTTTAGTCGCCGATTATCACCAAACTTATAAACAATCATCTCCATGATATCAGGAGTGTAATCGTGTGGTTTAATGATGTCCCAACTGGGGCCATTCGAGTCAGTGGTGTATATAGATGAGAGGGACACACAAAATTATATCTATATGTTTAGTGCCGATTTCCACCAGATTGATACATAATCTTATCGTGTGGTTTAAATACACCAAATTGGTACCCTATGGGTGAGAGATATGGGGACCTTAAATTTGATACGAATTTGTATACGCGCCAATTTTCACCAATTTCATATATATGCATCTCTAATCTCTAATGAGTCTTAGTGTGTGCAGCTTGAGTCCGAAAAAGGGACGGGAGGGTAACCAAAACTGATACAAAATATTTTTAGTACCAATTACCATCAAATTCAGACACGTTCTTCTCAAATGATACAAGAAATAAAATCGTGTTGTCTGTCTGTCTTTTTGTCTGTCTGTGTGCGTTCTATATATAACTTCACGCGGTACAATCGAGATGGCACCAAGGTGTTCTAAGAGGGGTAACTTTTTACAAGGAAGATAATGGTGCGGGTTAAAATTTTCTAAAATGACGCTGTTGGTGGGAGGGGAAATTTAAAAAATATTGTGAAATAGTTTTGTCGCTGATTTCCACCAAACGAATACATAATCACCTTCGCAATATGGCGTTGTTCGAGTCAGCGTTGCATCAACAATTGATTTAATAAACCAAATTCCACCAAATTCATACAGGTTTTTCTCTAATGATATACCATGAATTAAATCACATTTGGTGTCGTTTGCGTCACGTATGGCGAGCGGTTATGCACTATCATTGATAAGATTGCTATTCGCCGATATCCACATATAAGTTACTAGCAGGGTTACCCGGCGTTGCCCAGGTTAATGTATGCTGTGGATATTTGTTGGGAATAGAGAATGCTCTTGCTTAAAGTGTTATACGTTTTCTCATAAATTATATATTCAAATAGCATCACAAAACATAATTATTACAGTCATGGAATATAAGTAGTGGCTCACCTTGTCAATTGTCATTCTGTTTATCGCGATTAATCCGTTCCACCAATAATGAAGTATTTATTTATTTACAACTGCGTATACATTAGACGTTATAATATGATACATGGACATCATAAACACATTAGTTCGATAACAGATGATAATTGGGTTTTACATATTGAGATGTATCAATCAATCTAGTGGGTTGGACTAAGATCTCGAGGACACCTGCTTATCATATCTCCATGAAGATACAGCTGTTTCAAAGAAATTTCCAGGTGCTTCTCTGTTAATGGTGCTATATATTGGCTAAATATTCTTAGTTTAAACGAAATGTTGCTGTGCAGATATATAATCTACATGTGCCAGGCACAGAGCGAGATTTTGAGTTGTTTATGTCGGTCGATGAGTCTGTTCTAAAACCCTTGTCAGATGTCAGTATTGGTAGGATCCTGAAAAGTATGTGCTACTAACTGCATTTTCTTGTATATCAGAAGAAACTATATTTGACTGCACACTGTGACCACTATTTTTGAACAGGCCTTCCATATCTCTTGACAAATTGTAACTTTTTGTGGAAACTGTATTGAATGGAACAGACTAAATTTTGTTATTATATATATGCAATCCTCTGACGGTTCGTGGTCTCTCAGTTTGCACGAATATATGTATCTCTTCAATAGAATGATAAATATACGTTTAATGTTTCTTCTAGTTATATCTTTTTGCTAGCTCATTGTGTGAATGCCTTGATTGCCATTCCCATATAAATATGACTGTTAAGAAGATATAATTGTTCAAGTGACTTATGTGGGTCACCATATGTCGGGATTGTGAAATGTGAACGCCCAACTACTTAAAATGATATGGAGATGGCCTGGTGACTGTATATCTATATCTATATTTGCGAATGTCTGTCTGTCTGTCTGTCTGTGTTCTATAGAAATTCACAGGGGACCATCTATATGATGCCAAAGGGGTACACTAGGAGTAGCTTTTACGAGAAAGATAATGGTCGGGGTTAGAATTTTCTAAAGTGACGCCGTTGTTGTCAGGGGGCAGAAAAGGGGAGGGGCAGAAACAAAATATGTCGCCGATTGCCACCAAACTTATATATAATCATCCCCATAATATGAGGAATCTAATGGCGTGGTTTAAATATGGCAAAAGTCGCGCCGTTCGCGTCAGGGGTGCCCGGAAGGGGGGGGGCAGATTGTTTTTCTGTCGCCGATTGCCACGAAACATACATATAATCATCCCCATGATATGATTAATCCAACGGTGTGGTTTAGATATGTCAAAAGTGGCGTCGTTTGAGTCAGGGATGAACGGAAGGGGAGAGGGGCACCAAAATTGATAACACGAATTTTAGCGCCGATTTCCACCAAATTGATATATATTCTTCTTCATGATACAAGGAATCTAATTGTGCGATTTAACAACGCCAAATTGTTGTTTTTGGATGAGAGATTGGGAGGGGGTGGGCACTATATTTGATAATAAGTCGCCGATTGCCATCACACTTATACAAAATCATCCCCATGGTATGAGGAGTCTAATGGTGTGGCTTTTATCTGTCAAATGTGGCCTCATTCGAGTCAGGGTTGCATTGAAAGGGACAGGGGCACCAAAATTGATGCACAATTTTTTTAGCGCCAATTTCCACCAAATTGATACACGTTCTTATCCATGGTACGATGAATCTAATCGTGATTTAAAGACGCCATAGTGGTGCTGTTTGGGTGAGAGATGGAGAGGGGAGGGATTGGCACCAAATTTGATAAAAAAAATTGTTTAGTTGCCGATTATCACCAAACTTATAAACAACCATCTCCATAATAGCAGGAGTGTAATCGTGTGGTTTAAGGATGTCACAACTGGGGCCATTCGAGTCATTGGTGTATATAGATGAGAGAGACACAAACAATTATATATATATGTTTAGTGCCGATTTCCACCAGATTGATACATAATCTTATCGTGTGGTTTAGATACACCAAATTGGTACCCTATGGGTGAGAGATATGGGGACCTTAAATTTGATACGAATTTGTATACTCGCCAATTTTCACCAATTTCATATATATGCATCTCTAATCTCTAATGAGTCTTGTGTGTGCAGCTTGAGTCCGAAAAAGGGACGGGAGGGTAACCAAAACTGATACAAAATATTGTTAGTACCAATTACCATCAAATTCAGACACGTTCTTCTCAAATGATACAAGAAATAAAATCGTGTTGTCTGTCTGTCTTTTTGTCTGTCTGTGTGCGTTCTATATATAACTTCACGCGGTACAATCGAGATGGCACCAAGGCGTTCTAAGAGGGGTAACTTTTTACAAGGAAGATAATGGTGCGGGTTAAAATTTTCTAAAATGACGCTGTTGGTGGTTGGGGAAATTTAAAAAATATTGTGAAATAGTTTTGTCGCTGATTTCCACCAAACGAATACATAATCACCTCGCAATATGGCGTTGTTCGAGTCAGCGTTGCATCAACAATTGATTTAATAAACCAAATTCCACCAAATTCATACACGTTTTTCTCTAATGATATACCATGAATTAAATCACATGTGGTGTCGTTTGCGTCACGTATGGCGAGCGGATATGCACTATCATTGATAAGATTGCTATTCGCCGATATCCACATATAAGTTATATACAGTCACCAGGCCATCTCCATTTTAAGTAGTTGGGCGTTCACATTTCACAATCCCGACATATGGTGACCCACATAAGTCACTTGAACAATTATATCTTCTTAACAGTCATATTTATATGGGAATGGCAATCAAGGCATTCACACAATGAGCTAGCAAAAAGAGATAAATAGAAGAAGCATTAAACGTATATTTATCATTCTATTGAAGAGATACATATATTCGTGCAAACTGAGAGACCTCGAACCGTCAGAGGATTGCATATATATAATAACAAAATTTAGTCTGTTCCATTCAATACAGTTTCCACAAAAAGTTACAATTTGTCGAGAGATATGGAAGGCCTGTTCAAAAATAGTGGTCACAGTGTGCAGTCAAATATAGTTTCTTCTGATATACAAGAAAATGCAGTTAGTAGCACAAGACTTTTCAGGATCCTACCAATACTGACATCTGACAAGGGTTTTAGAACAGACTCATCGACCGACATAAACAACTCAAAATCTCGCTCTGTGCCTGCCACATGTAGCTGATATATTTGCACAACAACATTTCGTTTAAACTAAGAATATTTAGCCAATATATAGCACCATTAACAGAGGAGCACCTGAAATTTCTTTGAAACATCTGTATCTTCATGGAGATATGATAAGCAGGTGTCCTCGAGATCTTAGTCCAACCCACTAGATTGATTGATACATCTCAATATGTAAAACCCAATTATCATATTTTATCGAACTAATGTGTTTATGATGTTCATGTATCATATTATAACGTCTAATGTATACGCAGTTGTAAATAAATAAATACTTCATTATTGGTGGAACGGATTAATCGCGATAAACAGAATGACAATTGACAAGGTGAGCCACTACTTATATTCCATGACTGTAATAATTATGTTTTGTGATGCTATTTGAATATACAATTTATGAGAAAACGTATAACACTTTAAGCAAGAGCATTCTCTATTCCCAACAAATATCCACAGCATACATTAACTTGGGCAACGCCGGGTAACCCTGCTAGTATATATATATACGGAAGTCTCAAAATATATAGTATAGACTAGCAGGTTAGCCCGCCACCGGCGGCGTTTGTCCGAAACATGACATTTTTAAAATTATTTCGTTGGTTACAAACATGACATTTTTAAAACTATTTTGTTTTTATTTATTTATTTATTTATTTTTTTTTAATATTAATTTAATGTTTTTTAAATTGAATATATTTTTTTTCTGAATTTTTAAAAACTTTTTTATTTTAAATTGTTTTAATTAATTTTTTTGTTTCTGGCGGAAAAAATTACCCGATAAAATCCCCCCTTCCTAGGAACGACAGACAACGCATTCTTTGTTTTTTTCTTTTTAACCTGCCCGTACCCGTCCTAATGTCGTGAAATATCTCTGCATAATATTTCCAGCGATAACATTGCATTGAATTGAAAACAAACATTTCCCGTCGTGAAAATCTCTCTCCGATAACATTGCATTGAATTGAAAACAAACGCTTCCCGTCGGGAAATCTCTCTGCATAATATTTCGAGTCTGTCGTACCCGTCCTAATGTCGTGAAATCTCTCTGCATAATATTTCGACAGATAACATTGCATTGAATTGAAAAAAACGACGCTCTTTATATAGACACGGCGGAAACGAACGCTCTTTATATATCAACGCTATTAACCCCGAAGTGCCGATTGCGGTGATTTTGATGATTGGGAAGGGAGAAACGGTGCTCTGAGGTTCTCCAAAACGCGACCACGGTGGTGTCCGTGGGATTTTACACTTATATACGAAATTTGAGCTCGATCCATCAACGTGTTTTCGATTCTATGAAGTACACACATATATATATATATATATATATATATATACCGAAGTCTCAAAATATATAGTATAGATAGCAGTTTATCCCGCCACCGGCGGCGTTTGTCCGAAACATGACATTTTTTTAATTTTTGTTTTTTTATTTATTTATATATATTTTTTTTTAATATTATGGTTTTTTTTAGTTTTTAATATTAATTTAATGTTTTTTAATATATTTATTTAATTATTAATTTTATTTAATCTTTTTTTTATAATTTAATTGTTTAACGACAGACAACGCATTCTTTGTTTTTCAATGAGTTAATTCATGGTACCCGTTCTAAACTTCCCCGTTATTTAATCTGTCCGTGGCCATTGAGATGAAATCCCCCCTTCCTAGGAACGACAGACAACGCATTCTTTGTTTTCCTTCTTTTTTTAACCTGCCCGTACCCGTCCTAATGTCATGAAATCTCTCTGCATAATATTTCGAGCGATAACATTGCATTGCATTGAAAACAAACGCTTCCCGTCGTTAAATCTCTCTGCGATAACATTGCATTGAATTGAAAACAAACACTTCCCGTCGTGAAATCTCTCGGCATATTATTTCGAGTCTGCCGTACCCGTCCTAATGTCATAATATTTCGAGCGATAACATTGCATTGAATTGAAAACAAACGCTTTCCGTCGTGAAATCTCTCTGCATAATATTTCGAGCGACTCCCGTCATACAGATAAGTAGATAGCGAAAACGACGCTCTTTATATAGACACTGCGGAAAACGAACGCTCTTTATATATCAACGCTATTAACACCGAAGTGCCGATTGCGGTAATTTTGATGATTGGGAATGGAGAAACGGTGCTCTGAGCTTCTCCAAAACGTGACCACGGCGGTGTCCGTGGGATTTTACACTTATATACGAAATTTGAGCTCGATGGGTGCAGTCGTTTTCGATTCTATAAAGTACACACACATATAGAATTATTGGACGTTTTGTAATAGCTTTTAACAGTGCTGCGTGGACCAGTCTCAAATTTTCCTTGTTATAGGAGTACATCATCAAAACGCTATATGAATATAACATTCATGTAGTGGTGTTATTTTTATTGAGGGTTACAGCGCTGCGACCGAATAGTTTGAATGTGCGTTTCTTAAGTAAAATAGATACTTGGCAGACTGACAATACCCTTCTCCGGACATCTATGTTAATCCTTCCAACTCTAACTGAATTACTTTGGAATGGTTTATTATTCACCGGGAGGGGTTATCATGACAAATAAGCAGACAACACATAATACAAATGCAGAAGGGGTCCTATTTGATGGAGGGAAATGTTCAGGTAATGAGTTCAACAAGGTTTTTGAACTAATTATCTGAACATTTCCTAAGGGATAATACTCGTCAGTGAGCATTTAATAAAGAAAGAGTTAAATCCTCTAAAAACTCCCATGGTAAAACATACATCCGTACAGGATTCCACGTGGTTATGGTGGCTTGAATGGTGTGGTTGGTGTCACAGTGTCAGCATTGTTAGTGCGTTTCTGGTATTATGAACAAAACTGTTATAAATTGATTATCTATCTATCTATACTATATATTTTGAGACTTCCGTATATATATATATATATATATATATATATATATATATATATATATATACGGAAGTCTCAAAATATATAGTATAGATAGATAGATAATGAATACCAAAATAGTGTTTCTCGAGGAGGAATAGTCCACGAACCGCATGCGAGTGGACTATTCCTCCTCTCGGAAAACTATTTTCTCATAGTCAACTCCAAGCCATACATTATATAATACTACATGCATATATGGGGTGGCAAAAGTGATTATGGTTTTTCGGAAAATCGGATTATGCCACCCCAATTGAGACCCTATGTGAAGTTTTCTAGAATTTTGCATTTGGTTGGTTCGTGTGACTGTGTTGTTTATCATTAACGTTACTTTACTAATCATACATGGGGTGGCAACACCCCCGTCGACGAAGGTTAATTTGTTCACCAGTTTGGAAATAATAAACACAATCAAGGCATATGCGGTATGAGGTGCGACATTCGACCCGGGGGAGGGGTGCAAATTGAGTTAAGCGTTCTTGGCAGTTTGGTTCAAGGGGTGAAGTTAGAAATTACACATGGACATCCTCAGTCAATGGAAGCCCTCTATGGATACGTCACAATCCACATCCATCTAATGCTTCAGCGGTTCTGACAACCGTCTAAAACGGAAATACGAAGTCAATTGTTGAAACAGACGATACTAATGGTAGATCGAGCACGTGAACGGTTACGGTCGTATCACTGGATACCAATGACCACCAATCAAGGTAAACATATATCAACAACAGTTACGGCCTCCGTCGCATATTTTCCTGTAGTATGTTTCCATTGGTCAAGCAACTAATATTGTCTTACCCGTCATGCGAACGTGCCATAATTGTCGCTCGAAGCCGTCGTGGACGTCTGAAACGCCGTTCGATTGCGGCATAAGGGGAGTAACTCAAAACCGTGAGTGGATTGACACAATCGTTATGGGTTACAACGGAGTTGTCTTCCATAGTCTCAGTTCAAACGTTTTAAAGTATATTGTTTTGAGTGTAACGCTCAGATACTGAAATTTATTGAAATCGAAAAGACTGACACTTGGGGTAAATTTATAGGCAATCACTTCAATAACACCGTGCATTGAATCTGCATTTATAACAGTTTGTTCATAATACCAGAAACGCACTAACAATGCTGACACTGTGACACCAACCACACCATTCAAGCCACCATAACCACGTGGAATCCTGTACGGATGTATGTTTTACCATGGGAGTTTTTAGAGGATTTAACTCTTTCTTTATTAAATGCTCACTGACGAGTATTATCCCTTAGGAAATGTTCAGACAATTAGTTCAAAAACCTTGTTGAACTCATTACCTGAACATTTCCCTCCAACAAATAGGACCCCTTCTGCATTTGTATTATGTGTCGTCTGCTTATTTGTCATGATAACCCTTCCCGGTGAATAATAAACCATTCCAAATTAATTCAGTTAGAGTTGGAAGGATTAATAAAGATATCCGGAGAAGGGTATGGTCAGTCTGCCAAGTATCTATTTTATTTAAGAAACGCACATTCAAACTATTCGGTCGCAGCGCTGTATCCCTCAATAAAACTAACACCACTACATGAATGTTATATTCATATAGCGTTTTGATGATGTACTCCTATAACAAGGCAAATTTGAGACTGGTCCACGCAGCACTGTTAAAAGCTATTACAAAACGTCCAATAATTCTGCCGACCAATCTTAGTGATAATATGTCAACAATTGGTGACGTTGTGTTCGTGTTACGGTCTGTTTCATTGATATATGTGACGGGTGACCTACATGTTATTGGCAGCTGACCAATCGTCGAACAGAATATAATGATGATTCGAACCGTATCTCTACCATTGCGACCTCTGTCCTCTGGCTTATCGAACAGTAAAGATGACTAAACACATAACTTAACATGCAAATGCATTTATTTTATCATATTGTCATGTTGTCATTGCACTTAATAAGTGTATGTATGTAGGGTGTGTAGTTATTATGTTTTCATCACACATTAGAATATTATGTTGGGTGTTTTTGCTGACTTATCAGTTCTTTTTCGCCTCACTTTAATTAGAATATGTGAGACACTGGACTATTATCGTGTATGTTTAAGGATATTGTTCACAAACTTGTCTTCAACAGGCGACTCATAAAATTAGTCATTTATCACATAATTAGCCCCTAAACCCGGCCTCATATTTTAGTAAAGCACACGTGTATTGTCGGCACACGCTGTGATTTGAGAGCTTAGCGCAATGGTATCGATCAGAGTTAATATTATGTTAATTATAATATAGTTATGATATTTAATTTGACAGTGGTGGGTTGTTTAGAGTTGGCACTGATATAAACATAGATGATAAGGGTGGTTGAACAATGTTGTCAACATGAAAAGACACATTTAAAATTGAACAATATTTGTTCTTGAAAGTGGCTTTACTTCCACTTTGGTTGTGATAAGGAAATCAATATTAATGTTGTTTAACCCTCGCCGTTTCGAGATCATTTTCCTTGCTAAAATGTGATTATGTGATAAAATTGATATCAAATTCGTCGCAATTCTATACGATATGTATTAACCTCGTCCTCGGCTCGAATCGAATTTAGAGCACGCAGTAAATACATTTCGTATATAATTGCGACTAATTAGAGATCCTCTTTATAGCTGCAAGTGTTAAATTGTTAACTTGGAATATAACCCACATATTTTATCCTTCTACATTAGACAACAGTCAGTTGGGTTCTCTTCACAGTGGTTGAAGCTTTATCAGTCGATATGTTCTCCCTGTGGTTGTCGCACTGAGCTGGGCGCCGGTTGTGAGGCCATACTTGTAGCATCTGTTTGACATGACCATGCATCCGATGCATTTGGCGTCCCTCATGCAGATTGCTGTGCAGTCATCTTCCAAGAATATGTTTGCAATCGTCTCCAAGTATCTCAGATCAGCTCGGGTTTGAACAGCTGAAAATGCCTCCTCGGCGAGCAAGAGGTATTCTGAAATAAATAAATCCACATTTTATAAACTACTTTGGGAGTGGGTTTGAGAATGCTAATGAATTTACGTGCAATTTATTACATTGTGTAGGATGATTGGGTGTAATGATTGTGTCACAACACGCGGCGTCACATTATAACAATGTGATGGTGCAGCATTACGGATCATGTGCCAGTGCATTATCATATATATGGGAGTCTAATTGACGAGTAGTTATCCCACAAAAACAGAAATGTTCACATAATAATTTCCATAAATGACCACAGGTCGTTTGTTGAACTTACTGTCTGAACATTCCCGCCAATAAATAGGACGCCTTCTGAACTTGAACTATCTGTCCTTTGCTTAATGTTTATGAAAACTACTCCGAAATGAATAACGAATCATTCCAATATATACATTTATAACTGAGTTGGAGAATCAAACATTACTATCAATTACGTGAACGTCACATAATAATAAAACTCAAGCCATACTACCTTTTGTATGTAATAAGCCATTATGCCAAAGGAGATGTTGGTCTAAATATTCAAGGCAGAGTGGACGAACAACACATCGGCAGCGTGTTTGTACAGGCGGAACACAGACCAGAATAAGGAGTACACTGGTAACCAAAATGAGATCCTTCGGTTATACGTGGTCAACAACGAAGTTTAGGACAGTACAACGGCCGAATATTTTGTTATTAGGTTAATATTTAAAAACGTGATAAAACTATAAGGAAAGCATACACACACTATCAATAATAGTTGAGTATATTTGGTACGGCATGCCATCATTATCACGATGTATCAACATGTTTTAAAATTTATAGTTAAGTGTCATATGATGGTCGTATATGGTGAACCGGGTTACCTACTTCACGCAGTAATGTGGTTATCGTAATATATACATAACTGTTGTTAAATGCTCAGATCGAGAATCAAAGCATGAGTTGGTGAAAACAAACACGGATAACAAATGACACGTCCCATTGCATTTCCCCACATTCTGGAGGTGAACACAGCATCTGTTACACGAAAATGTATATAAAGATATGTTCAAGTCTTCGTACTCTCCCATACCCATGTTACAATGAGGATCTACCTCAATAAATTTAATGTGTATAATTGAATACTGGTGTGCGTCAATATGCATAATGTATATATGGATAGGGTGATATAGTATAATGTATATATGGATAGGGTGATATAGTATAATGTATATATGGATAGGGTGATATAGTATAATGTATATATGGATAGGGTGATATAGTATAATGTATATATGGATAGGGTGATATAGTATAATGTATATATGGATAGGGTGATATAGTATAATGTATATATGGATAGGGTGATATAGTATTATGTATATATGAATAGGGTGATATAGTATTATGTATATATGGATAGGGTGATATAGTATTATGTATATATGGGTAGGGTGATATAGTATTATGTATATATGTATAGGGTGATATAGTATAATGTATATATGGATAGGGTGATATATTATAATGTATATATGGATAGGGTGATATAGTATAATGTATATATGGATAGGGTGATATAGTATAATGTATATATGGATAGGATGATATAGTATAATGTATATATGGATAGGGTGATATAGTATTATGTATATATGGATAGAGTGATATAGTATAATGTATATATGGATAGGGTGATATAGTATAATGTATATATGGATAGGGTGATATAATATAATGTATATATGGATAGGGTGATATAGTATAATGTATATATGGATAGGGTGATATAGTATGATGTATATATGGATATGGTGATATAGTATAATGTATATATGGATAGGGTGATACAGAATAATGTATATATGGATAGGGTGATATAGTATAATGTATATATGGATAGGGTGATATAGTATAATGTATATATGGATAGGGTGATATAGTATAATGTATATATGGATAGGGTGATATAGTATAATGTATATATGGATAGGGTGATACAGTATAATGTATATATGGATAGGGAGATATAGTATAATGTATATATGGATAGGGTGATATAGTATAATGTATATATGGATAGGGTGATACAGTATGATGTATATATGGATAGGGTGATATAGTATGATGTATATATGGATAGGGTGATACAGTATAATGTATATATGGATAGGGTGATATAGTATAATGTATATATGGATAGGGTGATATAGTATCTTGTAATTAGTCATACACATAACGAATACAATTAAACAGTATATATCATTTAACCTTATATGTGTACATGGACGATATGATGAAGTCCATGCAAACTAACAATGGCTGCGGACACACGTACCACAGTAGCGATGGCATAGTATGTGTGACAATTAATTATGGTAGAGTTTGGTGACAATTGGTCAACATAATTGATATGTCATAGGGAGTCGTGTCGCGCGCCGCATATTCACACAGTGAGTCGACTGACCAATTAACCCATCGAGTTTCACCAAGGTTGATCTCTACTCATTACGTTTAGCCACATTGTATTCTCTACAATACATAAAATTGCACGACCGATCGTCCAGAATTGTCTAGTGTGTTAGCATTAAAAATATAACATTGCGTGTTGAGTAACGATCAACAGCGACAAGACATTCGGTTTGATAAATCATTGAGATGTCGATCTCGACGCTGATAGAGCTTGGAAAAGACTCATTGTGTGAATGTGCGGCGGGCGACATGTCTCGCTATGGTACAGGAATATGACGACCAATTGTCACCAAAATTGCACCATAATTAATTGTCACACCTACTATGCCATCGCTACTGTGATACGTGTGTCCGCAGCCAATCTCCTATATATTTTATTTACCGCGACAATTATTACGTTATATTGTATTGGGTTATATAAGATAACTCTAAGACCTAATTGCAAATTAAAAAAAAAAAATTGCCTGCATGTTAAGCTCAACATTCAAATAGGATTTTATTTTTACTAATTTCATGTCAAATCGAACAGAGCATCTTTAACGTATTTACGTACTTGCGGATTTCCAACAGATGGCCTGGTGTTGCATCGAACAATCCTCCGTCTCCCACATCCCTCCGTGTGTCATTGTCACGCAATCATCGCTTCCGGGTGATGTGGCCCAATACGTCCATGTGGCTGGTGACCCACTCTCCAGCTGCCATGGTCCGTTCAATCTATGAACCCCCATCCAGATGCTGCTGTTTTCTGCGATTTTCCTGTATAAAAGTATCGATGCTGTGAACACTAGTTGAAAATATGATTGTTAAAATGTGAGAAATTTAAATTATATTCGCCACACAACACGCAATAATGATTTCGCTATTTAAAACAAATACATACTATGTGTGTCCACGAATCTACGCTCTGCGCACATAGAACATTTGATTCCCCGGGAAACCAGAACTGGTTGCCAGGTTTGTACCGGTAGGAGAACCAAAACCAAGAACCCAACATACATGTACATGTCTGGTTCTTCACGAGGAACCAATAGAGGAACCAACCATTCATGAACAAATCCAGAATGACATGCCGTTGAACTCGGCACGACACGAACTTAATGTTGGTCGCAAATGCTCCACAATTTAATTTAGCCAGAACCGTTACACTGACCATTGATCAGCAATGCCACTGTAACTTTCGATAAGTGATATCTTGTCATTGCCACTCTGACTATCAATAATATTAAGATAACCATGCTTTCGATACGTGATATATTGTCATTGACACTCTGACTAACAGTAATATTAACATAACCATGCTTTCGTTAAGTGATATCTTGTCATTGCCACTCTGACTATCAGTAATATTAACATAACCATGCTTTCGATAAGTGATATCTTGTCAATGCCACTCTGACTAACAGTAATATTAACATAACCATGCTTTCGATAAGTGATATCTTGTCACTGACACTCTGACTATCAGTAATATTAACATAACCATGGTTTCGATAGTGATATATTGTCATTGCCACTCTGACTAACAGTAATATTAACATAACCATGGTTTCGATAAGTGATATATTGTCATTGCCACTCTGACTAACAGTAATATTAACATAACCATGCTTTCGATAAGTGATATCTTGTCAATGCCACTCTGACTATCAGTAATAATAACATAACCATGGTTTTGATTTTATGATATCTTGTCAATGCCACTCTGACTAACAGTAATATTAACATAACCATGCTTTCGATAAGTGATATCTTGTCAATGCCACTCTGACTATCAGTAATGTTAACATAACCATGCTTTCGATAAGTGATATATTGTCAATGCCACTCTGAATAACAGTAATATTAACATAACCATGCTTTCGATAAGTGGTATCTTGTCAATGCCACTCTGACTAACAGTAATATTAACATAACCATGCTTTCGATAAGTGATATCTTGTCTATGCCACTCTGACTATCAGTAATATTAACATAACCATGGTTTCGATAGTGATATATTGTCATTGCCACTCTGACTATCAATAATATTAAGATAACCATGCTTTCGATACGTGATATATTGTCATTGACACTCTGACTAACAGTAATATTAACATAACCATGCTTTCGTTAAGTGATATCTTGTCATTGCCACTCTGACTATCAGTAATATTAACATAACCATGCTTTCGATAAGTGATATCTTGTCAATGCCACTCTGACTAACAGTAATATTAACATAACCATGCTTTCGATAAGTGATATCTTGTCACTGACACTCTGACTATCAGTAATATTAACATAACCATGGTTTCGATAGTGATATATTGTCATTGCCACTCTGACTAACAGTAATATTAACATAACCATGGTTTCGATAAGTGATATATTGTCATTGCCACTCTGACTAACAGTAATATTAACATAACCATGCTTTCGATAAGTGATATCTTGTCAATGCCACTCTGACTATCAGTAATAATAACATAACCATGGTTTTGATTTTATGATATCTTGTCAATGCCACTCTGACTAACAGTAATATTAACATAACCATGCTTTCGATAAGTGATATCTTGTCAATGCCACTCTGACTATCAGTAATGTTAACATAACCATGCTTTCGATAAGTGATATATTGTCAATGCCACTCTGAATAACAGTAATATTAACATAACCATGCTTTCGATAAGTGGTATCTTGTCAATGCCACTCTGACTAACAGTAATATTAACATAACCATGCTTTCGATAAGTGATATCTTGTCTATGCCACTCTGACTATCAGTAATATTAACATAACCATGCTTTCGATAAGTGATATATTGTCAATGCCACTCTGACTATCAGTAATATTAACATAACCATGCTTTCGATAAGTGATATCTTGTCAATGCCACTCTAACTATCAGTAATATTAACATAACCATGCCTTTGATAAGTGATATATTGTCAATGCCACTCTGACTAACAGTAATATTTACATAACCGTGATATCGATAAGTCATATATTGTCAATGCCACTCTGACTATCAGTAATGTTAACATAACCATGCTTTCGATAAGTGATATCTTGTAAATGCCACTCTGACTATCAGTAATATTAACATAACCATGCTTTCGATAAGTGATATATTGTCAATGCCACTCTGACTAACAGTAATATTAACATAACCGTGATATCGATAAGTGATATATTGTCAATGCCACTCTGACTATCAGTAATATTAACATAACCGTGATATCGATAAGTGATATATTGTCAATGCCACTCTGACTATCAGTAATATTAACATAACCGTGATATCGATAAGTGATATATTGTCAATGCCACTCTGACTATCAGTAATATTAACATAACCATGCTTTCGATAAGTGATATATTGTCATTGCCACTCTGACTAACAGTAATATTAACATAACCATGCTTTCGATAAGTGATATCTTGTCAATGCCACTCTGACTATCAGTAATATTAACATAACCATGCTTTCGATAAGTGATATCTTGTCATTGCCACTCTGACTAACAGTAATATTAACATAACCGTGATATCGATAAGTGATATCTTGTCACTGCCACTCTGACTATCAGTAATATTAACATAACCATGCTTTCGATAAGTGATATATTGACAATGCCACTCTGACTATCAGTAATATTAACATAACCATGCTTTCGATAAGTGATATATTGTCATTGCCACTCTGATTATCAGTAATATTAACATAACCATGGTATCGATAAGTGATATCTTGTCATTGCCACTCTGACTAACAGTAATATTAACATAACCATGCTTTTGATAGTAATATCTTGTCATTGCCACTCTGACTATCAGTAATATTAACATAACCATGGTTACGATAAGTGATATATTGTCATTGTCACTCTGACTATCAGTAATATTAACATAACCATGGTTACGATAAGTGATATCTTGTCATTGTCACTCTGACTATCAGTAATATTAACATAAACATGGTTACGATAAGTGATATCTTGTCATTGCCACTCTGACTATCAGTAATATTAACATAACCATGGTTACGATAAGTGCTATCTTGTCATTGCCACTCTGACTATCAGTAATATTAATATAACCATGGTTACGATAAGTGATATCTTGTCATTGCCACTCTGACTATCAGTAATATTAACATAACCATGGTTACAATAAGTGACATCTTGTCGTTGTCACTCTGACTATCAGTAATATTAACATAACCATGGTTACGATAAGTGATATCTTGTCATTGTCACTCTGACTAACAGTAATATTAACATAACCATGCTTTCGATAAGTGATATCTTGTCAATGCCACTCTGACTAACAGTAATATTAACATAACCATGCTTTCGATAAGTGATATCTTATCACTGCCACTCTGACTATCAGTAATATTAACATAACCATGCTTTCGATAAGTTATATATTGTCAATGCCACTCTGACTAACAGTAATATTAACATAACCATGGTTTCGATAAGTGATCTATTGTCAATGCCACTCTGACTAACAGTAATATTAACATAACCATGGTTTCGATAGTGATATCTTGTCAATGCCACTCTGACTATCAGTAATATTAACATAACCATGGTTACGATAAGTGATATCTTGTCAATGCCACTCTGAATATCAGTAAAATTAACATAACCATGCTTTCGATAAGTGATATATTGTCATTGCCACTCTGACTAACAGTAATATTAACATAACCATGCTTTCGATAAGTGATATCTTGTCAATGCCACTCTGACTATCAGTAATATTAACATAACCATGCTTTCGATAAGTGATATCTTGTCATTGCCACTCTGACTATCAGTAATATTAACATAACCGTGCTTTCGATAAGTGATATATTGTCATTGCCACTCTGATTATCAGTAATATTAACATAACCATGGTTACGATAAGTGATATATTGTCATTGCCACTCTGACTATCAGTAATATTAACATAACCGTGCTTTCGATAAGTGATATATTGTCATTGCAACTCTGATTATCAGTATTATTAACACAACCATGGTTACGATAAGTTATATATTGTCATTGCCACTCTGACTATCAGTAATATTAACATAACCATGCTTTCGATAAGTGATATATTGTCATTGCCACTCTGACTAACAATAATATTAACATAACCATGCTTTCGATAAGTGATATATTGTCAATGCCACTCTGACTAACAGTAATATTAACATAACCATGGTTACGATAAGTGATATATTGTCATTGCCACTCTGACTATCAGTAATATTAACATAACCATTGTTACGATAAGTGATATCTTGTCATTGTCACTCTGACTATCAGTAATATTAACATAACCGTGGTTTCGATAAGTGATATATTGTCATTGCCACTCTGATTATCAGTAATATTAACATAACCATGCTTTCGATATGTGATATAGTGTCAATGCCACTGTAACTATCAGTAATATTAACATAACCACGCTTTCGATAAGTGATATATTGTCATTGCCACTCTGACTAACAGTAATATTAACATAACCATGGTTTCGAGAAGTGATATCTTGTCAATGCCACTCTGACTATCAGTAATATTAACATAACCATGGTTTCGATAAGTGATATCTTGTCAATGCCACTCTGACTATCAGTAATATTAACATAACCATGCTTTCGATAAGTGATATATTGTCATTGCCACTCTGACTATCAGTAATATTAACATAACCGTGCTTTCGATAAGTGATATCTTGTCATTGCCACTCTGACTATCAGTAATATTAACATAACCATGCTTTCGATAAGTGATATATTGTCATTGCCACTCTGACTAACAGTAATATTAACATAACCATGCTCTCGATAAGTGATATATTGTCATTGCCACTCTGATTATCAGTAATATTAACATAACCATGCTTTCGTTAAGTGATATCTTGTCATTGCCACTCTGACTATCAGTAATATTAACATAACCATGCTTTCGATAAGTGATATCTTGTCAATGCCACTCTGACTAACAGTAATATTAACATAACCATGCTTTCGATAAGTGATATCTTGTCACTGACACTCTGACTATCAGTAATATTAACATAACCATGGTTTTGATAGTGATATATTGTCATTGCCACTCTGACTAACAGTAATATTAACATAACCATGGTTTCGATAAGTGATATATTGTCATTGCCACTCTGACTAACAGTAATATTAACATAACCATGCTTTCGATAAGTGATATCTTGTCAATGCCACTCTGACTATCAGTAATAATAACATAACCATGGTTTCGATATTATGATATCTTGTCAATGCCACTCTGACTAACAGTAATATTAACATAACCATGCTTTCGATAAGTGATATCTTGTCAATGCCACTCTGACTATCAGTAATGTTAACATAACCATGCTTTCGATAAGTGATATATTGTCAATGCCACTCTGAATAACAGTAATATTAACATAACCATGCTTTCGATAAGTGATATCTTGTCAATGCCACTCTGACTATCAGTAATATTAACATAACCATGCATTTGATAAGTGATATATTGTCAATGCCACTCTGACTAACAGTAATATTAACATAACCGTGATATCGATAAGTGATATATTGTCAATGCCACTCTGACTATCAGTAATATTAACATAACCATGCTTTCGATAAGTGATATCTTGTAAATGCCACTCTGACTATCAGTAATATTAACATAACCATGCTTTTGATAAGTGATATATTGTCAATGCCACTCTGACTAACAGTAATATTAACATAACCGTGATATCGATAAGTGATATATTGTCAATGCCACTCTGACTATCAGTAATAATAACATGACCATGCTTTCGATAAGTGATATATTGACAATGCCACTCTGACTATCAGTAATATTAACATGACCATGCTTTCCATAAGTGATATATTGTCAATGCCACTCTGACTATCAGTAATATTAACATAACCGTGATATCGATAAGTGATATATTGTCAATGCCACTCTGACTATCAGTAATATTAACATAACCATGCTTTCGATAAGTGATATATTGTCATTGCCACTCTGACTAACAGTAATATTAACATAACCATGCTTTCGATAAGTGATATCTTGTCACTGCCACTCTGACTATCAGTAATATTAACATAACCATGCTTTCGATAAGTGATATCTTGTCATTGCCACTCTGACTAACAGTAATATTAACATAACCGTGATATCGATAAGTGATATCTTGTCACTGCCACTCTGACTATCAGTAATATTAACATAACCATGCTTTCGATAAGTGATATCTTGTAAATGCCACTCTGACTATCAGTAATATTAACATAACCATGCTTTTGATAAGTGATATATTGTCAATGCCACTCTGACTAACAGTAATATTAACATAACCGTGATATCGATAAGTGATATATTGTCAATGCCACTCTGACTATCAGTAATAATAACATGACCATGCTTTCGATAAGTGATATATTGACAATGCCACTCTGACTATCAGTAATATTAACATAACCATGCTTTCGATAAGTGATATATTGTCATTGCCACTCTGATTATCAGTAATATTAACATAACCATGGTTACGATAAGTGATATATTGTCATTGCCACTCTGATTATCAGTAATATTAACATAACCATGCTTTCGATAAGTGATATATTGTCATTGCCACTCTGATTATCAGTAATATTAACATAACCATGGTTACGATAAGTGATATATTGTCATTGCCACTCTGACTATCAGTAATGTTAACATAACCATGGTTTCGATAAGTGATCTATTGTCAATGCCACTCTGACTAACAGTAATATTAACATAACCATGGTTTCGATAGTGATATCTTGTCAATGCCACTCTGACTATCAGTAATATTAACATAACCATGGTTACGATAAGTGATATCTTGTCAATGCCACTCTGAATATCAGTAAAATTAACATAACCATGCTTTCGATAAGTGATATATTGTCATTGCCACTCTGACTAACAGTAATATTAACATAACCATGCTTTCGATAAGTGATATCTTGTCAATGCCACTCTGACTATCAGTAATATTAACATAACCATGCTTTCGATAAGTGATATCTTGTCATTGCCACTCTGACTATCAGTAATATTAACATAACCGTGCTTTCGATAAGTGATATATTGTCATTGCCACTCTGATTATCAGTAATATTAACATAACCATGGTTACGATAAGTGATATATTGTCATTGCCACTCTGACTATCAGTAATATTAACATAACCGTGCTTTCGATAAGTAATATATTGTCATTGCAACTCTGATTATCAGTATTATTAACACAACCATGGTTACGATAAGTTATATATTGTCATTGCCACTCTGACTATCAGTAATATTAACATAACCATGCTTTCGATAAGTGATATATTGTCATTGCCACTCTGACTAACAATAATATTAACATAACCATGCTTTCGATAAGTGATATATTGTCAATGCCACTCTGACTAACAGTAATATTAACATAACCATGGTTACGATAAGTGATATATTGTCATTGCCACTCTGACTATCAGTAATATTAACATAACCATTGTTACGATAAGTGATATCTTGTCATTGTCACTCTGACTATCAGTAATATTAACATAACCGTGGTTTCGATAAGTGATATATTGTCATTGCCACTCTGATTATCAGTAATATTAACATAACCATGCTTTCGATATGTGATATAGTGTCAATGCCACTGTAACTATCAGTAATATTAACATAACCACGCTTTCGATAAGTGATATATTGTCATTGCCACTCTGACTAACAGTAATATTAACATAACCATGGTTTCGAGAAGTGATATCTTGTCAATGCCACTCTGACTATCAGTAATATTAACATAACCATGGTTTCGATAAGTGATATCTTGTCAATGCCACTCTGACTATCAGTAATATTAACATAACCATGCTTTCGATAAGTGATATATTGTCATTGCCACTCTGACTATCAGTAATATTAACATAACCGTGCTTTCGATAAGTGATATCTTGTCATTGCCACTCTGACTATCAGTAATATTAACATAACCATGCTTTCGATAAGTGATATATTGTCATTGCCACTCTGACTAACAGTAATATTAACATAACCATGCTCTCGATAAGTGATATATTGTCATTGCCACTCTGATTATCAGTAATATTAACATAACCATGCTTTCGTTAAGTGATATCTTGTCATTGCCACTCTGACTATCAGTAATATTAACATAACCATGCTTTCGATAAGTGATATCTTGTCATTGCCACTCTGACTATCAATAATATTAAGATAACCATGCTTTCGATACGTGATATATTGTCATTGACACTCTGACTAACAGTAATATTAACATAACCATGCTTTCGTTAAGTGATATCTTGTCATTGCCACTCTGACTATCAGTAATATTAACATAACCATGCTTTCGATAAGTGATATCTTGTCAATGCCACTCTGACTAACAGTAATATTAACATAACCATGCTTTCGATAAGTGATATCTTGTCACTGACACTCTGACTATCAGTAATATTAACATAACCATGGTTTCGATAGTGATATATTGTCATTGCCACTCTGACTAACAGTAATATTAACATAACCATGGTTTCGATAAGTGATATATTGTCATTGCCACTCTGACTAACAGTAATATTAACATAACCATGCTTTCGATAAGTGATATCTTGTCAATGCCACTCTGACTATCAGTAATAATAACATAACCATGGTTTTGATTTTATGATATCTTGTCAATGCCACTCTGACTAACAGTAATATTAACATAACCATGCTTTCGATAAGTGATATCTTGTCAATGCCACTCTGACTATCAGTAATGTTAACATAACCATGCTTTCGATAAGTGATATATTGTCAATGCCACTCTGAATAACAGTAATATTAACATAACCATGCTTTCGATAAGTGGTATCTTGTCAATGCCACTCTGACTAACAGTAATATTAACATAACCATGCTTTCGATAAGTGATATCTTGTCTATGCCACTCTGACTATCAGTAATATTAACATAACCATGCTTTCGATAAGTGATATATTGTCAATGCCACTCTGACTATCAGTAATATTAACATAACCATGCTTTCGATAAGTGATATCTTGTCAATGCCACTCTAACTATCAGTAATATTAACATAACCATGCCTTTGATAAGTGATATATTGTCAATGCCACTCTGACTAACAGTAATATTTACATAACCGTGATATCGATAAGTCATATATTGTCAATGCCACTCTGACTATCAGTAATGTTAACATAACCATGCTTTCGATAAGTGATATCTTGTAAATGCCACTCTGACTATCAGTAATATTAACATAACCATGCTTTCGATAAGTGATATATTGTCAATGCCACTCTGACTAACAGTAATATTAACATAACCGTGATATCGATAAGTGATATATTGTCAATGCCACTCTGACTATCAGTAATATTAACATAACCGTGATATCGATAAGTGATATATTGTCAATGCCACTCTGACTATCAGTAATATTAACATAACCGTGATATCGATAAGTGATATATTGTCAATGCCACTCTGACTATCAGTAATATTAACATAACCATGCTTTCGATAAGTGATATATTGTCATTGCCACTCTGACTAACAGTAATATTAACATAACCATGCTTTCGATAAGTGATATCTTGTCAATGCCACTCTGACTATCAGTAATATTAACATAACCATGCTTTCGATAAGTGATATCTTGTCATTGCCACTCTGACTAACAGTAATATTAACATAACCGTGATATCGATAAGTGATATCTTGTCACTGCCACTCTGACTATCAGTAATATTAACATAACCATGCTTTCGATAAGTGATATATTGACAATGCCACTCTGACTATCAGTAATATTAACATAACCATGCTTTCGATAAGTGATATATTGTCATTGCCACTCTGATTATCAGTAATATTAACATAACCATGGTATCGATAAGTGATATCTTGTCATTGCCACTCTGACTAACAGTAATATTAACATAACCATGCTTTTGATAGTAATATCTTGTCATTGCCACTCTGACTATCAGTAATATTAACATAACCATGGTTACGATAAGTGATATATTGTCATTGTCACTCTGACTATCAGTAATATTAACATAACCATGGTTACGATAAGTGATATCTTGTCATTGTCACTCTGACTATCAGTAATATTAACATAAACATGGTTACGATAAGTGATATCTTGTCATTGCCACTCTGACTATCAGTAATATTAACATAACCATGGTTACGATAAGTGCTATCTTGTCATTGCCACTCTGACTATCAGTAATATTAATATAACCATGGTTACGATAAGTGATATCTTGTCATTGCCACTCTGACTATCAGTAATATTAACATAACCATGGTTACAATAAGTGACATCTTGTCGTTGTCACTCTGACTATCAGTAATATTAACATAACCATGGTTACGATAAGTGATATCTTGTCATTGTCACTCTGACTAACAGTAATATTAACATAACCATGCTTTCGATAAGTGATATCTTGTCAATGCCACTCTGACTAACAGTAATATTAACATAACCATGCTTTCGATAAGTGATATCTTATCACTGCCACTCTGACTATCAGTAATATTAACATAACCATGCTTTCGATAAGTTATATATTGTCAATGCCACTCTGACTAACAGTAATATTAACATAACCATGGTTTCGATAAGTGATCTATTGTCAATGCCACTCTGACTAACAGTAATATTAACATAACCATGGTTTCGATAGTGATATCTTGTCAATGCCACTCTGACTATCAGTAATATTAACATAACCATGGTTACGATAAGTGATATCTTGTCAATGCCACTCTGAATATCAGTAAAATTAACATAACCATGCTTTCGATAAGTGATATATTGTCATTGCCACTCTGACTAACAGTAATATTAACATAACCATGCTTTCGATAAGTGATATCTTGTCAATGCCACTCTGACTATCAGTAATATTAACATAACCATGCTTTCGATAAGTGATATCTTGTCATTGCCACTCTGACTATCAGTAATATTAACATAACCGTGCTTTCGATAAGTGATATATTGTCATTGCCACTCTGATTATCAGTAATATTAACATAACCATGGTTACGATAAGTGATATATTGTCATTGCCACTCTGACTATCAGTAATATTAACATAACCGTGCTTTCGATAAGTGATATATTGTCATTGCAACTCTGATTATCAGTATTATTAACACAACCATGGTTACGATAAGTTATATATTGTCATTGCCACTCTGACTATCAGTAATATTAACATAACCATGCTTTCGATAAGTGATATATTGTCATTGCCACTCTGACTAACAATAATATTAACATAACCATGCTTTCGATAAGTGATATATTGTCAATGCCACTCTGACTAACAGTAATATTAACATAACCATGGTTACGATAAGTGATATATTGTCATTGCCACTCTGACTATCAGTAATATTAACATAACCATTGTTACGATAAGTGATATCTTGTCATTGTCACTCTGACTATCAGTAATATTAACATAACCGTGGTTTCGATAAGTGATATATTGTCATTGCCACTCTGATTATCAGTAATATTAACATAACCATGCTTTCGATATGTGATATAGTGTCAATGCCACTGTAACTATCAGTAATATTAACATAACCACGCTTTCGATAAGTGATATATTGTCATTGCCACTCTGACTAACAGTAATATTAACATAACCATGGTTTCGAGAAGTGATATCTTGTCAATGCCACTCTGACTATCAGTAATATTAACATAACCATGGTTTCGATAAGTGATATCTTGTCAATGCCACTCTGACTATCAGTAATATTAACATAACCATGCTTTCGATAAGTGATATATTGTCATTGCCACTCTGACTATCAGTAATATTAACATAACCGTGCTTTCGATAAGTGATATCTTGTCATTGCCACTCTGACTATCAGTAATATTAACATAACCATGCTTTCGATAAGTGATATATTGTCATTGCCACTCTGACTAACAGTAATATTAACATAACCATGCTCTCGATAAGTGATATATTGTCATTGCCACTCTGATTATCAGTAATATTAACATAACCATGCTTTCGTTAAGTGATATCTTGTCATTGCCACTCTGACTATCAGTAATATTAACATAACCATGCTTTCGATAAGTGATATCTTGTCAATGCCACTCTGACTAACAGTAATATTAACATAACCATGCTTTCGATAAGTGATATCTTGTCACTGACACTCTGACTATCAGTAATATTAACATAACCATGGTTTTGATAGTGATATATTGTCATTGCCACTCTGACTAACAGTAATATTAACATAACCATGGTTTCGATAAGTGATATATTGTCATTGCCACTCTGACTAACAGTAATATTAACATAACCATGCTTTCGATAAGTGATATCTTGTCAATGCCACTCTGACTATCAGTAATAATAACATAACCATGGTTTCGATATTATGATATCTTGTCAATGCCACTCTGACTAACAGTAATATTAACATAACCATGCTTTCGATAAGTGATATCTTGTCAATGCCACTCTGACTATCAGTAATGTTAACATAACCATGCTTTCGATAAGTGATATATTGTCAATGCCACTCTGAATAACAGTAATATTAACATAACCATGCTTTCGATAAGTGATATCTTGTCAATGCCACTCTGACTATCAGTAATATTAACATAACCATGCATTTGATAAGTGATATATTGTCAATGCCACTCTGACTAACAGTAATATTAACATAACCGTGATATCGATAAGTGATATATTGTCAATGCCACTCTGACTATCAGTAATATTAACATAACCATGCTTTCGATAAGTGATATCTTGTAAATGCCACTCTGACTATCAGTAATATTAACATAACCATGCTTTTGATAAGTGATATATTGTCAATGCCACTCTGACTAACAGTAATATTAACATAACCGTGATATCGATAAGTGATATATTGTCAATGCCACTCTGACTATCAGTAATAATAACATGACCATGCTTTCGATAAGTGATATATTGACAATGCCACTCTGACTATCAGTAATATTAACATGACCATGCTTTCCATAAGTGATATATTGTCAATGCCACTCTGACTATCAGTAATATTAACATAACCGTGATATCGATAAGTGATATATTGTCAATGCCACTCTGACTATCAGTAATATTAACATAACCATGCTTTCGATAAGTGATATATTGTCATTGCCACTCTGACTAACAGTAATATTAACATAACCATGCTTTCGATAAGTGATATCTTGTCACTGCCACTCTGACTATCAGTAATATTAACATAACCATGCTTTCGATAAGTGATATCTTGTCATTGCCACTCTGACTAACAGTAATATTAACATAACCGTGATATCGATAAGTGATATCTTGTCACTGCCACTCTGACTATCAGTAATATTAACATAACCATGCTTTCGATAAGTGATATCTTGTAAATGCCACTCTGACTATCAGTAATATTAACATAACCATGCTTTTGATAAGTGATATATTGTCAATACCACTCTGACTAACAGTAATATTAACATAACCGTGATATCGATAAGTGATATATTGTCAATGCCACTCTGACTATCAGTAATAATAACATGACCATGCTTTCGATAAGTGATATATTGACAATGCCACTCTGACTATCAGTAATATTAACATAACCATGCTTTCGATAAGTGATATATTGTCATTGCCACTCTGATTATCAGTAATATTAACATAACCATGGTTACGATAAGTGATATATTGTCATTGCCACTCTGATTATCAGTAATATTAACATAACCATGCTTTCGATAAGTGATATATTGTCATTGCCACTCTGATTATCAGTAATATTAACATAACCATGGTTACGATAAGTGATATATTGTCATTGCCACTCTGACTATCAGTAATGTTAACATAACCATGGTTTCGATAAGTGATCTATTGTCAATGCCACTCTGACTAACAGTAATATTAACATAACCATGGTTTCGATAGTGATATCTTGTCAATGCCACTCTGACTATCAGTAATATTAACATAACCATGGTTACGATAAGTGATATCTTGTCAATGCCACTCTGAATATCAGTAAAATTAACATAACCATGCTTTCGATAAGTGATATATTGTCATTGCCACTCTGACTAACAGTAATATTAACATAACCATGCTTTCGATAAGTGATATCTTGTCAATGCCACTCTGACTATCAGTAATATTAACATAACCATGCTTTCGATAAGTGATATCTTGTCATTGCCACTCTGACTATCAGTAATATTAACATAACCGTGCTTTCGATAAGTGATATATTGTCATTGCCACTCTGATTATCAGTAATATTAACATAACCATGGTTACGATAAGTGATATATTGTCATTGCCACTCTGACTATCAGTAATATTAACATAACCGTGCTTTCGATAAGTAATATATTGTCATTGCAACTCTGATTATCAGTATTATTAACACAACCATGGTTACGATAAGTTATATATTGTCATTGCCACTCTGACTATCAGTAATATTAACATAACCATGCTTTCGATAAGTGATATATTGTCATTGCCACTCTGACTAACAATAATATTAACATAACCATGCTTTCGATAAGTGATATATTGTCAATGCCACTCTGACTAACAGTAATATTAACATAACCATGGTTACGATAAGTGATATATTGTCATTGCCACTCTGACTATCAGTAATATTAACATAACCATTGTTACGATAAGTGATATCTTGTCATTGTCACTCTGACTATCAGTAATATTAACATAACCGTGGTTTCGATAAGTGATATATTGTCATTGCCACTCTGATTATCAGTAATATTAACATAACCATGCTTTCGATATGTGATATAGTGTCAATGCCACTGTAACTATCAGTAATATTAACATAACCACGCTTTCGATAAGTGATATATTGTCATTGCCACTCTGACTAACAGTAATATTAACATAACCATGGTTTCGAGAAGTGATATCTTGTCAATGCCACTCTGACTATCAGTAATATTAACATAACCATGGTTTCGATAAGTGATATCTTGTCAATGCCACTCTGACTATCAGTAATATTAACATAACCATGCTTTCGATAAGTGATATATTGTCATTGCCACTCTGACTATCAGTAATATTAACATAACCGTGCTTTCGATAAGTGATATCTTGTCATTGCCACTCTGACTATCAGTAATATTAACATAACCATGCTTTCGATAAGTGATATATTGTCATTGCCACTCTGACTAACAGTAATATTAACATAACCATGCTCTCGATAAGTGATATATTGTCATTGCCACTCTGATTATCAGTAATATTAACATAACCATGCTTTCGTTAAGTGATATCTTGTCATTGCCACTCTGACTATCAGTAATATTAACATAACCATGCTTTCGATAAGTGATATCTTGTCAATGCCACTCTGACTAACAGTAATATTAACATAACCATGCTTTCGATAAGTGATATCTTGTCACTGACACTCTGACTATCAGTAATATTAACATAACCATGGTTTTGATAGTGATATATTGTCATTGCCACTCTGACTAACAGTAATATTAACATAACCATGGTTTCGATAAGTGATATATTGTCATTGCCACTCTGACTAACAGTAATATTAACATAACCATGCTTTCGATAAGTGATATCTTGTCAATGCCACTCTGACTATCAGTAATAATAACATAACCATGGTTTCGATATTATGATATCTTGTCAATGCCACTCTGACTAACAGTAATATTAACATAACCATGCTTTCGATAAGTGATATCTTGTCAATGCCACTCTGACTATCAGTAATGTTAACATAACCATGCTTTCGATAAGTGATATATTGTCAATGCCACTCTGAATAACAGTAATATTAACATAACCATGCTTTCGATAAGTGATATCTTGTCAATGCCACTCTGACTATCAGTAATATTAACATAACCATGCATTTGATAAGTGATATATTGTCAATGCCACTCTGACTAACAGTAATATTAACATAACCGTGATATCGATAAGTGATATATTGTCAATGCCACTCTGACTATCAGTAATATTAACATAACCATGCTTTCGATAAGTGATATCTTGTAAATGCCACTCTGACTATCAGTAATATTAACATAACCATGCTTTTGATAAGTGATATATTGTCAATGCCACTCTGACTAACAGTAATATTAACATAACCGTGATATCGATAAGTGATATATTGTCAATGCCACTCTGACTATCAGTAATATTAACATAACCGTGATATCGATAAGTGATATATTGTCAATGCCACTCTGACTATCAGTAATAATAACATGACCATGCTTTCGATAAGTGATATATTGACAATGCCACTCTGACTATCAGTAATATTAACATGACCATGCTTTCGATAAGTGATATATTGTCAATGCCACTCTGACTATCAGTAATATTAACATAACCGTGATATCGATAAGTGATATATTGTCAATGCCACTCTGACTATCAGTAATATTAACATAACCATGCTTTCGATAAGTGATATATTGTCATTGCCACTCTGACTAACAGTAATATTAACATAACCATGCTTTCGATAAGTGATATCTTGTCACTGCCACTCTGACTATCAGTAATATTAACATAACCATGCTTTCGATAAGTGATATCTTGTCATTGCCACTCTGACTAACAGTAATATTAACATAACCGTGATATCGATAAGTGATATCTTGTCACTGCCACTCTGACTATCAGTAATATTAACATAACCATGCTTTCGATAAGTGATATATTGACAATGCCACTCTGACTATCAGTAATATTAACATAACCATGCTTTCGATAAGTGATATATTGTCATTGCCACTCTGATTATCAGTAATATTAACATAACCATGGTTACGATAAGTGATATATTGTCATTGCCACTCTGATTATCAGTAATATTAACATAACCATGCTTTCGATAAGTGATATATTGTCATTGCCACTCTGATTATCAGTAATATTAACATAACCATGGTTACGATAAGTGATATATTGTCATTGCCACTCTGACTATCAGTAATGTTAACATAACCATGCTTTCGATAAGTGATATCTTGTCGTTGCCAATCTGACTAACAGTAATATTAACATAACCATGCTTTCGATAGTAATATCTTGTCATTGCCACTCTGACTATCAGTAATATTAACATAACTGTTTGAACTTCTGTTTTGCATTGCTTTATATAGCTTCCAATTTTGAAGCTATGTTAGGTAATGTAAGCAGACCAATAGTTTTGGTCTAAATAGACTAGTGCTATGTATTTGTGTAAAAATGGTAAACATTAATCAGTAATACACCTTTATATTGATTGTATTTTGCCTAATCAGTGCTAAATACGGATAACTGTTTGAACTTATGTTTTGCATTGCTTTATATAGCTTCAAACTTTGAAGCTATGTAAAGTAGTGTAAGACAGACCAATATTTTTTGGAATAAACAGACTATAGTGCTGTATATTTGTCTAAAAATGGTAAACATTAATCTGTAATACACGTTTATATTGATTGTATTTTGCCTAATCAGTGCTAAATACTGGTAACTGTTTGAACTTCTGTTTTACATTACTTTACATAGCTTCAAACTTTGAGGCTATATAAAGTAATGAAAAACAGACCAATATATTTGGAATATATAGACTCAATTCCACACAGTTTTCAAACATTCACTTGATATATACATTCTTTTATGTTTGCTTATGCTTTCTCAATATGTGTTTAAGTAAATTTAATAATTGGTAATTTATATTGCATATATCTAAATCATTGTTGGAAACAGTATAAGTGGTGCCATTTTATGAGTCTCTACAACACATTTATGTCGAATGTATTATTCAGAATGTACATACTAAAAGTACTAAAATTGTACACACGTACCACATATCTCTAATTGATTGGTGGTACATAATTGTTTGAAAATGTTAAACATTCAATATGTGGGACAAAGTAGACTTTTTGTTTGAACCACACACAGTTCAAATTTCAACTTGATAAGTACATCAGAAAATGGCCATGAACTCCTCACAAATTATTTCAAATTAAATCAATAAATAATTATCACATCCCTGCTTAAATACGTATCTAGTAACAAAGATCACATCTAGTTTAACCAAGCGCTAAAGTCAACTGGTATGTTACAAACTTTGAATCACTATCTGAATAAATATCATAAAGCGAACGGAATTGTTATACTGCGAACAGCGTCGAAAATTATGAAGAAAACTCACCATACACATTATTAATCCAACCTTCCAACTCTCAATTTTGTGCATGTACATTTATATCTTGCTTTCCACGAGCGTACAATTCTCAATCGTTCCCCTTCCCGAAATACTATAACCCGGCAGTTGACCCACTGACCAGAACACTAACAAGAGAGATTGATACGATCGTGTTCCCGGCGTTCACAACAGGCCGAATTATTCAAAGCAATAAACGAGACAATTCATAGACCGTCGCTGTGCCCGCACAGTTCATGTCCCGATCGACGCTCGATTTGTATCGGTCAACGGTAATCCGCTAATAATTCCGCACAATATTCACGAGTTTGAGCTAGATGTATATCGCGTACATGTAACATGCCAACGCTCTTTGATGCAGTCATTTGGCACATTCAAATACACACATTACATGAACCTAAATCAAATATGTGTCTCTGTAGCTTGGATGAATTGCTAAAGGCATACACTCCAAATTTGTACATTAGTTATAGATTTATGCAGACTTTTGTAATTTCCATTATAAAATGGATAACTTTACATACTTAATGTTATTTTCTCTCTTTTTTTGGTCTAAATCTCACACATCTTATCTGAAACATTCATGTAAACATATATGCTTCACTACCCGTCGGTCAAAGTTCTTGAGCAGCCTACATCATCTATGTTTTCCTGTTAGCCTATCATGCGCCTTACTGACTTTCTGTACAACTAGTCATGGGAGTTAGCGTGGCTCAATATAGGCTAACAATTGGAATATTTCAATGCATATATATACACATAACATGCCGATGTAACATGTATAAACATACTACACATAAGCCAATTCGTTTGCGTTTACTAGCTTTTCATAATGTGATAGTAGCATTTCTGGCGTTCACTCTTCTTGCTCTCGCTGGGGATATACACCCGAACCCAGGTCAATTAGACGCCCCGGTTACCACTTCAATTTCTATTATTCATTGCAACGTAAGAAGCATAAGAAACAAAATTCAAAAGATTTCAGATATTATCGATGATTACGATATTCTATGCTTTACTGAATCTCATCTTGACGATAATTATCCAAATGAAAACTTGCTTATCTCAGGTTTCCAACACCCAGTACGTAAAGATCGAAATATGTATGGCGGTGGAATCTTAGTATACTTTTCAGATAAAATTCCATACAGAGAAATGTCAGGTTTGCAGTTTAATGATGACATCCTTTGGTTTGAAGTTGGATCTGTAGACAAGTTTTTACTATGTGTTACCTATAGGTCCGATAGGGAATGTTTAAATAACTTCTGAGAACTACTTGATGACAAAATTGGAGAAGCATTAGATATTAACCCATCAGTTGTTGTCGTTGGTGACTTGAATTGTAATATGTTGATAAGCGATAACCCACTACAGTCCATAATTAATAAATATGTCGGCATGTCTAACGTAATCAAAGAACCAACACGAGTAACGTCAAAGTCACAAACGCTCTTAGACCCTATTATTATTTCTGAAGCGTTAATAGCGATGAACCCCTCCGTTGTTGACCTTGAAGTATCTGATCACTATGCCACGTCTGTTGAACTAAAAACGACACCCCGGGTGACACAATCCTACAAAAGAATAGTGTGGAACTATTCTTCTGCCGACTTTATAGGTTTAAATAGAGTAATAAAAGAAACTAACTGGTCCGCTTGTCTTAATAATGAAGTAAACCGTTTTAACATCAACAAATCTGTTGAGCATTTCAGATACATGTTTCTGGAGATGGCCGAATCGTTCATACCACGCCGAGATATATTGGTACGTAGAAATGATAAACCATGGTTTGATAGCACAGTCAGAAGACTAATCCGCCAACGCGATCGCTATAGAAGAAAAGCTCTAAAATGTAATACGAGTTTCACGTGGTCGAAATACAAGAAAGCTCGAAATCAAGTAAATAATGCCAAGAAACACGCAAAAAATGAGTATATGACTCACTTGGATGAATCCCTTGTTATGAATAATAACCCAAAACAGTTTTGGCATGTTGTTAAAACATTTATGGGTAACAATTCTAACCAAGGAATCCCGCCTCTCTCATATAAAAACAAAATGTTCTGCGATGATAAAGACAAAGCTGAAATTTTAAATAGTATTTTTGTTGCCAATAGTTCATTAGGAATGAAAGCGAAATGTTTGCCGAATTTTGTTGCACGAACAGATGAAGTTATCACTGAAATACCAATCAGTGAATCACAAATTTCTCAAATTCTGAATGATCTACCAACGAAAAAAGCCTATGGGTCAGATGGTATTAGTAATCGCATGCTTAAAGAAACACATGCTACTGTATGTAAACCACTTAGTATATTATTTCATAAATCGATAGACCTTTGTCAGTTCCCAGATGAATGGAAAAAAGCGGATGTTATACCTCTATTCAAAAAAGGTGACCAAAAAGATCCAAATAATTATAGGCCAGTTTCACTTCTGAGCGTTCCCGGTAAAATATTAGAAAAAATTATCCATAATAAATTACTTCAGCATTTACAAGAAAATAACTTGTTGTATGATTATCAGTCTGGGTTCCTTCCTAAACATAGTACCGAATATCAGCTTATTGAAATAGTTCATAGTATAGCAGAAGCACTAGATGAAGGATGTAACACTTGTGCGGTTTTCTGTGATGTGTCCAAAGCGTTCGATAAAGTTTGGCATGACGGACTTTTACACAAAATGGAAAAATATGGGATTAACGGAAAACTTCTTTTATGGTTTAAGAGTTATCTTAGCGATCGCCAACAAAGGGTTAGGGTCAACGCCTGCATCTCAAAGTATGATTGTTTAGATTCTGGAGTGCCCCAGGGGTCCGTTATCGGTCCTCTCCTATTTTTGCTCTACATTAACGATATAGCCGATAGTATGGAATCCAAAACGTGTCTCTACGCAGATGACACCTGTCTAATGAAGAGTAGTTCTGACCTAAACACACTTGAAATTTCACTGAATAATGATATGATTAAGCTGAGCAATTGGTCAAGGCAATGGATGGTGAAATTCAATCCATCAAAAACCAATCTAATGTTTTTTGGAAGTTTCCCTGAAAATACTAGGCCCGTGGTTAAATTCAAAGGTGAAGTCCTGGCATACACCGAAAATCACAAGCATTTAGGCGTTGACCTGCAGAGTGATCTCAAATGGAATATGTGTATTGACAACACGTGTAAACGTGCTAATGCGAGATTGTCCCAAATAAGGAAACTTAAATGCATACTAAGCAGAAAGACTTTAGAAACAATGTACTTGACATACGTGAGACCGCTTCTCGAATATGCAAGCCCAGTGTGGTTTGGAGCTCCGAATTACCTCCTTAAAAACCTTAATGATATTCAGTTAGATGCAGCCAGAATCGTGACGGGTTGCACTCGTTCTGTATCAGATGTCAGATTAATGACTGAGATAGGCTGGGATAGTCTAGAGGACAGAAGAACCGTTAAACGGTTATCCACCCTTCACAAGATAATAAATAATAATGCACCTCGTGACTTAAGCACAATCCTGCCCGAACGTTTCAGAGACAGGACCGATCGGGAATCAAAATATGCTTCTGATTTTATTATCATTCGCTGTGACTCTGCAAGGTTAAAATCCACTTTTATCCCTGCCTGTACGAAGGAATGGAACTCCATTAAATTAACTATTCGCAATCTTGCCCATGACGAATTCGTGAAGCAATTGAAACATATGCACTACGCGGGGACAAGGCTGAAACCACCTTTGTATTTCACAAATGGGAGTCGTTATTATAATATTATTCACACGCAACTTCGATGTAAATGTAGTGCCCTACAATCCGATAAATTACGTAATCATATCTCAGATTCCGCAACATGCTCGTGTGGCTTCCGGGATGAAAATGCTAACCATTTTTTCTTTGAATGTAACCATTATGCCGAATCTCGGCAAAAACTCAATAATAATCTTATGCAACATATTATTAACTCTGTAGACATACTTCTTTATGGGAAACCTGAACTAACTTATACTGAGAATAGTGATATCTTTAAGGCTGTACACTCGTATATTAGAGATTCCGGTCGTTTTGAGAGAACCTAACACTTTGACCATGCCATTCTACACCAAATCTACTTATAATATAATATTCTAAGTTTGTACCTTGTTTCCTATGTTCAATATATCCCAGTTATGCACTCAATAATTGATATATGCCTGTACTATCGTATTTTTACTTGTTGCAAGGGAATGACCACCGAAGGGTTGATGAAGCATACTCACACTCATCCCATCTCTCCACTGTAAACCGACCCTCCAATTCTCCTCCGCAATTGCCATTCTGTTTATTTACTTATATTTTTCATTATATGTATGTATATAATATACCTTGTGTTTTGTTCGTCTTTAGTGTCATAAAATTTGTCAGTGTATCATACTAGGGAGAGGAGGGTATTCTAAGTGATTTAGCACTTGTCCTCCAATCCCTTTTGTCATGAACAAATTTAATTTATGAACAAATAAAATATGTTTAAAAAAAAAAACAAAAAAACAAATAGTAATATCTTGTCATTGCCACTCTGACTATCAGTAATATTAACATAACCATGGTTACGATAAGTGATATCTTGTCATTGTCACTCTGACTATCAGTAATATTAACATAACCATGGTTACGATAAGTGATATCTTGTCATTGTCACTCTGACTATCAGTAATATTAACATAACCATGGTTACGATAAGTGATATCTTGTCATTGCCACTCTGACTATCAGTAATATTAACATAACCATGGTTACGATAAGTGCTATCTTCTCATTACCACTCTGACTATCAGTAATATTAATATAACCATGGTTACGATAAGTGATATCTTGTCATTGCCACTCTGACTATCAGTAATATTAACATAACAATGGTTACAATCAGTGATATCTTGTCATTGTCACTCTGACTATCAGTAATATTAACATAACCATGGTTACGATAAGTGATATCTTGTCATTGTCACTCTGACTAACTGTAATATTAACATAACCATGCTTTCGATAAGTGATATCTTGTCAATGCCACTCTGACTAACAGTAATATTAACATAACCATGCTTTCGATAAGTGATATCTTGTCACTGCCACTCTGACTATCAGTAATATTATCATAACCATGCTTTCGATAAGTGATATATTGTCAATGCCACTCTGACTAACAGTAATATTAACATAACCATGGTTTCGATAAGTGATATATTGTCATTGTCACTCTGACTAACTGTAATATTAACATAACCATGCTTTCGATAAGTGATATCTTGTCAATGCCACTCTGACTATCAGTAATATTAACATAACCATGGTTACGATAAGTGATATCTTGTCACTGCCACTATGACTATCAGTAATATTAACATAACCATGGTTACGATAAGTGATATCTTGTCATTGTCACTCTGACTATCAGTAATATTAACATAACCATGGTTACGATAAGTGATATCTTGTCATTGCCACTCTGACTATCAGTAATATTAACATAACCATGGTTACGATAAGTGCTATCTTGTCATTACCACTCTGACTATCAGTAATATTAATATAACCATGGTTACGATAAGTGATATCTTGTCATTGCCACTCTGACTATCAGTAATATTAACATAACCATGGTTACAATAAGTGATATCTTGTCATTGTCACTCTGACTATCAGTAATATTAATATAACCATGGTTACGATAAGTGATATCTTGTCATTGTCACTCTGACTAACTGTAATATTAACATAACCATGCTTTCGATAAGTGATATCTTGTCAATGCCACTCTGACTAACAGTAATATTAACATAACCATGCTTTCGATAAGTGATATCTTGTCACTGCCACTCTGACTATCAGTAATATTATCATAACCATGCTTTCGATAAGTGATATATTGTCAATGCCACTCTGACTAACAGTAATATTAACATAACCATGGTTTCGATAAGTGATATATTGTCAATGCCACTCTGACTAACAGTAATATTAACATAACCATGGTTTCGATAGTGATATCTTGTCAATGCCACTCTGACTATCAGTAATATTAACATAACCATGGTTACGATAAGTGATATCTTGTCAATGCCACTCTGACTATCAGTAATATTAACATAACCATGCTTTCGATAAGTGATATATTGTCATTGCCACTCTGACTAACAGTAATATTAACATAACCATGGTTTCGATAGTGATATCTTGTCAATGCCACTCTGACTATCAGTAATATTAACATAACCATGGTTACGATAAGTGATATATTGTCATTGCCACTCTGATTATCAGTAATATTAACATAACCATGGTTACGATAAGTGATATATTGTCATTGCCACTCTGACTATCAGTAATATTAACATAACCGTGCTTTCGATAAGTGATATATTGTCATTGCCACTCTGATTATCAGTATTATTAACATAACCATGGTTACGATAAGTGATATATTGTCATTGCCACTCTGACTATCAGTAATATTAACATAACCATGCTTTCGATAAGTGATATCTTGTCAATGCCACTCGGACTATCAGTAATATTAACATAACCATGCTTTCGATAAGTGATATATTGTCAATGCCACTCTGACTATCAGTAATATTAACATAACCATGCTTTCGATAAGTGATATATTGTCAATGCCACTCTGACTATCAGTAATATTAACATAACCGTGATATCGATAAGTGATATATTGTCAATGCCACTCTGACCATCAGTAATATTAACATAACCATGCTTTCGATAAGTGATATATTGTCATTGCCACTCTGACTAACAGTAATATTAACATAACCATGCTTTCGATAAGTGATATATTGTCACTGCCACTCTGACTGTCAGTAATATTAACATAACCATGCTTTCGATAAGTGATATCTTGCCATTGCCACTCTGACTAACAGTAATATTAACATAACCGTGATATCGATAAGTGATATCTTGTCACTGCCACTCTGACTATCAGTAATATTAACATAACCATGCTTTCGATAAGTGATATCTTGTCAATGCCACTCTGACTATCTGTAATATTAACATAACCATGCTTTCGATAAGTGATATATTGTCATTGCCACTCTGACTATCAGTAATATTAACATAATCCTGCTTTCGATAAGTGATATATTGTCATTGCCTCTCTGATTATCAGTAATATTAACATAACCATGGTTACGATAAGTGATATATTGTCATTGCTACTCTGACTATCAGTAATATTAACATGACCGTGCTTTCGATAAGTGATATATTGTCATTGCCACTCTGATTATCAGTAATATTAACATAACCATGGTTACGATAAGTGATATATTGTCATTGCTACTCTGACTATCAGTAATATTAAAAAGACCGTGCTTTCGATAAGTGATATATTGTCATTGCCACTCTGATTATCAGTAATATTAACATAACCATGGTTACGATAAGTGATATATTGTCATTGCTACTCTGACTATCAGTAATATTAACATAACCATGCTTTCGATAAGTGATATATTGTCATTGCCACTCTGACTAACAGAAATATTAACATAACCATGCTTTCGATAGTAATATCTTGTCATTGCCACTCTGACTATCAGTAATATTAACATAACCATGGTTACGATAAGTGATATCTTGTCATTGTCACTCTGACTATCAGTAATATTAACATAACCATGGTTACGATAAGTGATATATTGTCATTGTCACTCTGACTATCAGTAATATTAACATAACCATGGTTACGATAAGTACTATCTTGTCATTACTACTCTGACTATCAGTAATATTAACATAACCATGGTTACAATAAGTGATATCTTGTCATTGTCACTCTGACTATCAGTAATATTAACATAACCATGGTTACGATAAGTGATATCTTGTCATTGTCACTCTGACTAACTGTAATATTAACATAACCATGCTTTCGATAAGTGATATCTTGTCAATGCCACTCTGACTAACAGTAATATTAACATAACCATGCTTTCGATAAGTGATATCTTGCCATTGCTACTCTGATTATCAGTATTATTAACATAACCATGCTTTCGATAAGTGATATCTTGTCACTGCCACTCTGACTATCAGTAATATTATCATAACCATGCTTTCGATAAGTGATATGTTGTCAATGCCACTCTGACTAACAGTAATATTAACATAACCATGGTTTCGATAAGTGATATATTGTCAATGCCACTCTGACTAACAGTAATATTAACATAACCATGGTTTCGATAGTGATAACTTGTCAATGCCACTCTGACTATCAGTAATATTAACATAACCATGCTTTCGATAAGTGATATATTGTCATTGCCACTCTGACTAACAGTAATATTAACATAACCATGATTTCGATAAGTGATATCTTGTCAATGCCACTCTGACTATCAGTAATATTAACATAACCATGCTTTCGATAAGTGATATCTTGTCATTGCCACTCTGACTATCAGTAATATTAACATAACCGTGCTTTCGATAAGTGATATATTGTCATTGCCACTCTGATTATCAGTAATATTAACATAACCATGGTTACGATAAGTGATATATTGTCACTGCCACTCTGACTATCAGTAATATTAACATAACCGTGCTTTCGATAAGTGATATATTGTCATTGCCACTCTGATTATCAGTAATATTAACATAACCATGGTTACGATAAGTGATATCTTGTCATTGCCACTCTGACTATCAGTAATATTAACATAACCATGGTTACGATAAGTGCTATCTTGTCATTACCACTCTGACTATCAGTAATATTAATATAACCATGGTTACCATAAGTGATATCTTGTCATTGCCACTCTGACTATCAGTAATATTAACATAACCATGGTTACAATAAGTGATATCTTGTCATTGTCACTCTGACTATCAGTAATATTAACATAACTATGGTTACGATAAGTGATATATTGTCATTGTCACTCTGACTAACTGTAATATTAACATAACCATGCTTTCGATAAGTGATATCTTGTCAATGCCACTCTGACTAACAGTAATATTAACATAACCATGCTTTCGATAAGTGATATCTTGTGACTGCCACTCTGACTATCAGTAATATTATCATAACCATGCTTTCGATAAGTGATATATTGTCAATGCCACTCTGACTAACAGTAATATTAACATAACCATGGTTTCGATAAGTGATATATTGTCAATGCCACTCTGACTAACAGTAATATTAACATAACCATGGTTTCGATAGTGATATCTTGTCAATGCCACTCTGACTATCAGTAATATTAACATAACCATGGTTACGATAAGTGATATCTTGTCAATGCCACTCTGACTATCAGTAATATTAACATAACCATGCTTTCGATAAGTGATATATTGTCATTGCCACTCTGACTAACAGTAATATTAACATAACCATGCTTTCGATAAGTGATATCTTGTCAATGCCACTCTGACTATCAGTAATATTAACATAACCATGCTTTCGATAAGTGATATCTTGTCATTGCCACTCTGACTATCAGTAATATTAACATAACCGTGCTTTCGATAAGTGATATATTGTCATTGCCACTCTGATTATCAGTAATATTAACATAACCATGGTTACGATAAGTGATATATTGTCATTGCCACTCTGACTATCAGTAATATTAACATAACCGTGCTTTCGATAAGTGATATATTGGCATTGCCACTCTGATTATCAGTATTATTTACATAACCATGCTTACGATAAGTGATATATTGTCATTGCCACTCTGACTATCAGTAATATTAACATAACCATGCTTTCGATAAGTGATATCTTGTCAATGCCACTCGGACTATCAGTAATATTAACATAACCATGCTTTCGATAAGTGATATATTGTCAATGCCACTCTGACTATCAGTAATATTAACATAACCATGCTTTCGATAAGTGATATATTGTCAATGCCACTCTGAATATCAGTAATATTAACATAACCGTGATATCGATAAGTGATATATTGTCAATGCCACTCTGACTATCAGTAATATTAACATAACCATGCTTTCGATAAGTGATATATTGTCATTGCCGCTCTGACTAACAGTAATATTAACATAACCATGCTTTCGATAAGTGATATCTTGTCACTGCCACTCTGACTGTCAGTAATATTAACATAACCATGCTTTCGATAAGAGATATCTTGCCATTGCCACTCTGACTAACAGTAATATTAACATAACCGTGATATCGATAAGTGATATCTTGTCACTGCCACTCTGACTATCAGTAATATTAACATAACCATGCTTTCGATAAGTGATATCTTGTCAATGCCACTCTGACTATCAGTAATATTAACATAACCATGCTTTCGATAAGTGATATATTGACAATGCCACTCTGACTATCAGTAATATTAACATAACCATGGTTACGATAAGTGCTATCTTGTCATTACCACTCTGACTATCAGTAATATTAATATAACCATGGTTACGATAAGTGATATCTTGTCATTGCCACTCTGACTATCAGTAATATTAACATAACCATGGTTACAATAATTGATATCTTGTCATTGTCACTCTGACTATCAGTAATATTAACATAACCATGGTTACGATAAGTGATATATTGTCATTGTCACTCTGACTAACTGTAATATTAACATAACCATGCTTTCGATAAGTGATATCTTGTCAATGCCACTCTGACTAACAGTAATATTAACATAACCATGCTTTCGATAAGTGATATCTTGTGACTGCCACTCTGACTATCAGTAATATTATCATAACCATGCTTTCGATAAGTGATATATTGTCAATGCCACTCTGACTGTCAGTAATATTAACATAACCATGCTTTCGATAAGAGATATCTTGCCATTGCCACTCTGACTAACAGTAATATTAACATAACCGTGATATCGATAAGTGATATCTTGTCACTGCCACTCTGACTATCAGTAATATTAACATAACCATGCTTTCGATAAGTGATATCTTGTCAATGCCACTCTGACTATCAGTAATATTAACATAACCATGGTTACGATAAGTGATATCTTGTCATTGCCACTCTGACTATCAGTAATATTAACATAACCATGGTTACGATAAGTGCTATCTTGTCATTACCACTCTGACTATCAGTAATATTAATATAACCATGGTTACGATAAGTGATATCTTGTCATTGCTACTCTGACTATCAGTAATATTAACATAACCATGGTTACAATAAGTGATATCTTGTCAATGTCACTCTGACTATCAGTAATATTAACATAACCATGGTTACGATAAGTGATATATTGTCATTGTCACTCTGACTAACTGTAATATTAACATAACCATGCTTTCGATAAGTGATATCTTGTCAATGCCACTCTGACTAACAGTAATATTAACATAACCATGCTTTCGATAAGTGATATCTTGTGACTGCCACTCTGACTATCAGTAATATTATCATAACCATGCTTTCGATAAGTGATATATTGTCAATGCCACTCTGACTAACAGTTATATTAACATAACCATGGTTTCGATAAGTGATATATTGTCAATGCCACTCTGACTAACAGTAATATTAACATAACCATGGTTTCGATAGTGATATCTTGTCAATGCCACTCTGACTATCAGTAATATTAACATAACCATGGTTACGATAAGTGATATCTTGTCAATGCCACTCTGACTATCAGTAATATTAACATAACCATGCTTTCGATAAGTGATATATTGTCATTGCCACTCTGACTAACAGTAATATTAACATAACCATGCTTTCGATAAGTGATATCTTGTCAATGCCACTCTGACTATCAGTAATATTAACATAACCATGCTTTCGATAAGTGATATCTTGTCATTGCCACTCTGACTATCAGTAATATTAACATAACCGTGCTTTCGATAAGTGATATATTGTCATTGCCACTCTGATTATCAGTAATATTAACATAACCATGGTTACGATAAGTGATATATTGTCATTGCCACTCTGACTATCAGTAATATTAACATAACCATGCTTTCGATAAGTGATATCTTGTCAATGCCACTCGGACTATCAGTAATATTAACATAACCATGCTTTCGATAAGTGATATATTGTCAATGCCACTCTGACTATCAGTAATATTAACATAACCATGCTTTCGATAAGTGATATATTGTCAATGCCACTCTGACTATCAGTAATATTAACATAACCGTGATATCGATAAGTGATATATTGTCAATGCCACTCTGACTATCAGTAATATTAACATAACCATGCTTTCGATAAGTGATATATTGTCATTGCCGCTCTGACTAACAGTAATATTAACATAACCATGCTTTCGATAAGTGATATCTTGTCACTGCCACTCTGACTGTCAGTAATATTAACATAACCATGCTTTCGATAAGAGATATCTTGCCATTGCCACTCTGACTAACAGTAATATTAACATAACCGTGATATCGATAAGTGATATCTTGTCACTGCCACTCTGACTATCAGTAATATTAACATAACCATGCTTTCGATAAGTGATATCTTGTCAATGCCACTCTGACTATCAGTAATATTAACATAACCATGCTTTCGATAAGTGATATATTGACAATGCCACTCTGACTATCAGTAATATTAACATAACCATGGTTACGATAAGTGATATATTGTCATTGCCACTCTGACTATCAGTAATATTAACATAACCCTGCTTTCGATAAGTGATATATTGTCATTGCCACTATGATTATCAGTAATATTAACATAACCATGGTTACGATAAGTGATATATTGTCATTGCTACTCTGACTATCAGTAATATTAACATGACCGTACTTTTGATAAGTGATATATTGTCATTGTCACTCTGACTATCAGTAATATTAACATAACCATGGTTACGATAAGTGATATCTTGTCATTGCCACTCTGACTATCAGTAATATTAACATAACCATGGTTACGATAAGTGCTATCTTCTCATTACCACTCTGACTATCAGTAATATTAATATAACCATGGTTACGATAAGTGATATCTTGTCATTGCCACTCTGACTATCAGTAATATTAACATAACCATGGTTACAATAAGTGATATCTTGTCATTGTCACTCTGACTATCAGTAATATTAACATAACCATGGTTACGATAAGTGATATCTTGTCATTGTCACTCTGACTAACTGTAATATTAACATAACCATGCTTTCGATAAGTGATATCTTGTCAATGCCACTCTGACTAACAGTAATATTAACATAACCATGCTTTCGATAAGTGATATCTTGTCACTGCCACTCTGACTATCAGTAATATTATCATAACCATGCTTTCGATAAGTGATATATTGTCAATGCCACTCTGACTAACAGTAATATTAACATAACCATGGTTTCGATAAGTGATATATTGTCAATGCCACTCTGACTAACAGTAATATTAACATAACCATGGTTTCGATAGTGATATCTTGTCAATGCCACTCTGACTATCAGTAATATTAACATAACCATGGTTACGATAAGTGATATCTTGTCAATGCCACTCTGACTATCAGTAATATTAACATAACCATGCTTTCGATAAGTGATATATTGTCATTGCCACTCTGACTAACAGTAATATTAACATAACCATGCTTTCGATAAGTGATATCTTGTCAATGCCACTCTGACTATCAGTAATATTAACATAACCATGCTTTCGATAAGTGATATCTTGTCATTGCCACTCTGACTACCAGTAATATTAACATAACCGTGCTTTCGATAAGTGATATATTGTCATTGCCACTCTGATTATCAGTAATATAAACATAACCATGGTTACGATAAGTGATATATTGTCATTGCCACTCTGACTATCAGTAATATTAACATAACCGTGCTTTCGATAAGTGATATATTGTCATTGCCACTCTGATTATCAGTATTATTAACATAACCATGGTTACGATAAGTGATATATTGTCATTGCCACTCTGACTATCAGTAATATTAACATAACCATGCTTTCGATAAGTGATATCTTGTCAATGCCACTCGGACTATCAGTAATATTAACATAACCATGCTTTCGATAAGTGATATATTGTCAATGCCACTCTGACTATCAGTAATATTAACATAACCATGCTTTCGATAAGTGATATATTGTCAATGCCACTCTGACTATCAGTAATATTAACATAACCGTGATATCGATAAGTGATATATTGTCAATGCCACTCTGACTATCAGTAATATTAACATAACCATGCTTTCGATAAGTGATATATTGTCATTGCCACTCTGACTAACAGTAATATTAACATAACCATGCTTTCGATAAGTGATATCTTGTCACTGCCACTCTGACTGTCAGTAATATTAACATAACCATGCTTTCGATAAGTGATATCTTGCCATTGCCACTCTGACTAACAGTAATATTAACATAACCGTGATATCGATAAGTGATATCTTGTCACTGCCACTCTGACTATCAGTAATATTAACATAACCATGCTTTCGATAAGTGATATCTTGTCAATGCCACTCTGACTATCAGTAATATTAACATAACCATGCTTTCGATAAGTGATATATTGACAATGCCACTCTGACTATCAGTAATATTAACATAACCATGCTTTCGATAAGTGATATATTGTCATTGCCACTCTGACTATCAGTAATATTAACATAACCCTGCTTTCGATAAGTGATATATTGTCATTGCCACTCTGATTATCAGTAATATTAACATAACCATGGTTACGATAAGTGATATATTGTCATTGCTACTCTGACTATCAGTAATATTAACATGACCGTGCTTTCGATAAGTGATATATTGTCATTGCCACTCTGATTATCAGTAATATTAACATAACCATGGTTACGATAAGTGATATCTTGTCATTGCCACTCTGACTAACAGTAATATTAACATAACCATGCTTTCGATAGTAATATCTTGTCATTGCCACTCTGACTATCAGTAATATTAACATAACCATGGTTACGATAAGTGATATCTTGTCATTGTCACTCTGACTATCAGTAATATTAACATAACCATGGTTACGATAAGTGATATCTTGTCATTGTCACTCTGACTATCAGTAATATTAACATAACCATGATTACGATAAGTGCTATCTTGTCATTACCACTCTGACTATCAGTAATATTAACATAACCATGGTTACAATAAGTGATATCTTGTCATTGTCACTCTGACTATCAGTAATATTAACATAACCATGGTTACGTTAAGTGATATCTTGTCATTGTCACTCTGACTAACTGTAATATTAACATAACCATGCTTTCGATAAGTGATATCTTGTCAATGCCACTCTGACTAACAGTAATATTAACATAACCATGCTTTCGATAAGTGATATCTTGTCACACCACTATGACTATCAGTAATATTAACATAACCATGGTTACGATAAGTGATATCTTGTCATTGTCACTATGACTATCAGTAATATTAACATAACCATGGTTACGATAAGTGATATCTTGTCATTGCCACTCTGACTATCAGTAATATTAACATAACCATGGTTACGATAAGTGCTATCTTGTCATTACCACTCTGACTATCAGTAATATTAATATAACCATGGTTACGATAAGTGATATCTTGTCATTGCCACTCTGACTATCAGTAATATTAACATAACCATGGTTACAATAAGTGATATCTTGTCATTGTCACTCTGACTATCAGTAATATTAATATAACCATGGTTACGATAAGTGATATCTTGTCATTGTCACTCTGACTAACTGTAATATTAACATAACCATGCTTTCGATAAGTGATATCTTGTCAATGCCACTCTGACTAACAGTAATATTAACATAACCATGCTTTCGATAAGTGATATCTTGTCACTGCCACTCTGACTATCAGTAATATTATCATAACCATGCTTTCTATAAGTGATATATTGTCTATGCCACTCTGACTAACAGTAATATTAACATAACCATGGTTTCGATAAGTGATATATTGTCAATGCCAATCTGACTAACAGTAATATTAACATAACCATGGTTTCGATAGTGATATCTTGTCAATGCCACTCTGACTATCAGTAATATTAACATAACCATGGTTACGATAAGTGATATCTTGTCAATGCCACTCTGACTATCAGTAATATTAACATAACCATGCTTTCGATAAGTGATATATTGTCATTGCCACTCTGACTAACAGTAATATTAACATAACCATGCTTTCGATAAGTGATATCTTGTCAATGCCACTCTGACTATCAGTAATATTAACATAACCATGCTTTCGATAAGTGATATCTTGTCATTGCCACACTGACTATCAGTAATATTAACATAACCGTGCTTTCGATAAGTGATATATTGTCATTGCCACTCTGATTATCAGTAATATTAACATAACCATGGTTACAATAAGTGATATATTGTCATTGCCACTCTGACTAACAGTAATATTAACATAACCATGCTTTCGATAAGTGATATCTTGTCAATGCCACTCTGACTATCAGTAATATTAACATAACCATGCTTTCGATAAGTGATATCTTGTCATTGCCACTCTGACTACCAGTAATATTAACATAACCGTGCTTTCGATAAGTGATATATTGTCATTGCCACTCTGATTATCAGTAATATAAACATAACCATGGTTACGATAAGTGATATATTGTCATTGCCACTCTGACTATCAGTAATATTAACATAACCGTGCTTTCGATAAGTGATATATTGTCATTGCCACTCTGATTATCAGTATTATTAACATAACCATGGTTACGATAAGTGATATATTGTCATTGCCACTCTGACTATCAGTAATATTAACATAACCATGCTTTCGATAAGTGATATCTTGTCAATGCCACTCGGACTATCAGTAATATTAACATAACCATGCTTTCGATAAGTGATATATTGTCAATGCCACTCTGACTATCAGTAATATTAACATAACCATGCTTTCGATAAGTGATATATTGTCAATGCCACTCTGACTATCAGTAATATTAACATAACCGTGATATCGATAAGTGATATATTGTCAATGCCACTCTGACTATCAGTAATATTAACATAACCATGCTTTCGATAAGTGATATATTGTCATTGCCACTCTGACTAACAGTAATATTAACATAACCATGCTTTCGATAAGTGATATCTTGTCACTGCCACTCTGACTGTCAGTAACATTAACATAACCATGCTTTCGATAAGAGATATCTTGCCATTGCCACTCTGACTAACAGTAATATTAACATAACCGTGATATCGATAAGTGATATCTTGTCACTGCCACTCTGACTATCAGTAATATTAACATAACCATGCTTTCGATAAGTGATATCTTGTCAATGCCACTCTGACTATCAGTAATATTAACATAACCATGCTTTCGATAAGTGATATATTGACAATGCCACTCTGACTATCAGTAATATTAACATAACCATGCTTTCGATAAGTGATATATTGTCATTGCCACTCTGACTATCAGTAATATTAACATAACCCTGCTTTCGATAAGTGATATATTGTCATTGCCACTCTGATTATCAGTAATATTAACATAACCATGGTTACGATAAGTGATATATTGTCATTGCTACTCTGACTATCAGTAATATTAACATGACCGTGCTTTCGATAAGTGATATATTGTCATTGCCACTCTGATTATCAGTAATATTAACATAACCATGGTTACGATAAGTGATATCTTGTCATTGCCACTCTGACTAACAGTAATATTAACATAACCATGCTTTCGATAGTAATATCTTGTCATTGCCACTCTGACTATCAGTAATATTAACATAACCATGGTTACGATAAGTGATATCTTGTCATTGTCACTCTGACTATCAGTAATATTAACATAACCATGATTACGATAAGTGCTATCTTGTCATTACCACTCTGACTATCAGTAATATTAACATAACCATGGTTACAATAAGTGATATCTTGTCATTGTCACTCTGACTATCAGTAATATTAACATAACCATGGTTACGTTAAGTGATATCTTGTCATTGTCACTCTGACTAACTGTAATATTAACATAACCATGCTTTCGATAAGTGATATCTTGTCAATGCCACTCTGACTAACAGTAATATTAACATAACCATGCTTTCGATAAGTGATATCTTGTCACACCACTATGACTATCAGTAATATTAACATAACCATGGTTACGATAAGTGATATCTTGTCATTGTCACTATGACTATCAGTAATATTAACATAACCATGGTTACGATAAGTGATATCTTGTCATTGCCACTCTGACTATCAGTAATATTAACATAACCATGGTTACGATAAGTGCTATCTTGTCATTACCACTCTGACTATCAGTAATATTAATATAACCATGGTAACGATAAGTGATATCTTGTCATTGCCACTCTGACTATCAGTAATATTAACATAACCATGGTTACAATAAGTGATATCTTGTCATTGTCACTCTGACTATCAGTAATATTAATATAACCATGGTTACGATAAGTGATATCTTGTCATTGTCACTCTGACTAACTGTAATATTAACATAACCATGCTTTCGATAAGTGATATCTTGTCAATGCCACTCTGACTAACAGTAATATTAACATAACCATGCTTTCGATAAGTGATATCTTGTCACTGCCACTCTGACTATCAGTAATATTATCATAACCATGCTTTTTATAAGTGATATATTGTCTATGCCACTCTGACTAACAGTAATATTAACATAACCATGGTTTCGATAAGTGATATATTGTCAATGCCAATCTGACTAACAGTAATATTAACATAACCATGGTTTCGATAGTGATATCTTGTCAATGCCACTCTGACTATCAGTAATATTAACATAACCATGGTTACGATAAGTGATATCTTGTCAATGCCACTCTGACTATCAGTAATATTAACATAACCATGCTTTCGATAAGTGATATATTGTCATTGCCACTCTGACTAACAGTAATATTAACATAACCATGCTTTCGATAAGTGATATCTTGTCAATGCCACTCTGACTATCAGTAATATTAACATAAACATGCTTTCGATAAGTGATATCTTGTCATTGCCACTCTGACTATCAGTAATATTAACATAACCGTGCTTTCGATAAGTGATATATTGTCATTGCCACTCTGATTATCAGTAATATTAACATAACCATGGTTACAATAAGTGATATATTGTCATTGCCACTCTGACTATCAGTAATATTAACATAACCGTGCTTTCGATAAGTGATATATTGTCATTGCCACTCTGATTATCAGTATTATTAACATAACCATGGTTACGATAAGTGATATATTGTCATTGCCACTCTGACTATCAGTAATATTAACATAACCATGCTTTCGATAAGTGATATCTTGTCAATGCCACTCGAACTATCAGTAATATTAACATAACCATGCTTTCGATAAGTGATATATTGTCAATGCCACTCTGACTATCAGTAATATTAACATAACCATGCTTTCGATAAGTGATATATTGTCAATGCCACTCTGACTATCAGTAATATTAACATAACCGTGATATCGATAAGTGATATATTGTCAATGCCACTCTGACCATCAGTAATATTAACATAACCATGCTTTCGATAAGTGATATATTGTCATTGCCACTCTGACTAACAGTAATATTAACATAACCATGCTTTCGATAAGTGATATCTTGTCACTGCCACTCTGACTGTCAGTAATATTAACATAACCATGCTTTCGATAAGTGATATCTTGCCATTGCCACTCTGACTAACAGTAATATTAACATAACCGTGATATCGATAAGTGATATCTTGTCACTGCCACTCTGACTATCAGTAGTATTAACATAACCATGCTTTCGATAAGTGATATCTTGTCAATGCCACTCTGACTATCAGTAATATTAACATAACCATGCTTTCGATAAGTGATATATTGTCATTGCCACTCTGACTATCAGTAATATTAACATAATCCTGCTTTCGATAAATGATATATTGTCATTGCCTCTCTGATTATCAGTAATATTAACATAACCATGGTTACGATAAGTGATATATTGTCATTGCTACTCTGACTATCAGTAATATTAACATGACCGTGCTTTCGATAAGTGATATATTGTCATTGCCACTCTGATTATCAGTAATATTAACATAACCATGGTTACGATAAGTGATATATTGTCATTGCTTCTCTGACTATCAGTAATATTAACAAGACCGTGCTTTCGATAAGTGATATATTGTCATTACCACTCTGATTATCAGTAATATTAACATAACCATGGTTACGATAAGTGATATATTGTCATTGCTACTCTGACTATCAGTAATATTAACATAACCATGCTTTCGATAAGTGATATATTGTCATTGCCACTCTGACTAACAGTAATATTAACATAACCATGCTTTCGATAGTAATATCTTGTCATTGCCACTCTGACTATCAGTAATATTAACATAACCATGGTTACGATAAGTGATATCTTGTCATTGTCACTCTGACTATCAGTAATATTAACATAACCATGGTTACGATAAGTGATATATTGTCATTGTCACTCTGACTATCAGTTATATTAACATAACCATGGTTACGATAAGTACTATCTTGTCATTACCACTCTGACTATCAGTAATATTAACATAACCATGGTTACAATAAGTGATATCTTGTCATTGTCACTCTGACTATCAGTAATATTAACATAACCATGGTTACGATAAGTGATATCTTGTCATTGTCACTCTGACTAAATGTAATATTAACATAACCATGCTTTCGATAAGTGATATCTTGTCAATGCCACTCTGACTAACAGTAATATTAACATAACCATGCTTTCGATAAGTGATATCTTGCCATTGCTACTCTGATTATCAGTATTATTAACATAACCATGCTTTCGATAAGTGATATCTTGTCACTGCCACTCTGACTATCAGTAATATTATCATAACCATGCTTTCGATAAGTGATATGTTGTCAATGCCACTCTGACTAACAGTAATATTAACATAACCATGGTTTCGATAAGTGATATATTGTCAATGCCACTCTGACTAACAGTAATATTAACATAACCATGGTTTCGATAGTGATAACTTGTCAATGCCACTCTGACTATCAGTAATATTAACATAACCATGCTTTCGATAAGTGATATATTGTCATTGCCACTCTGACTAACAGTAATATTAACATAACCATGCTTTCGATAAGTGATATCTTGTCAATGCCACTCTGACTATCAGTAATATTAACATAACCATGCTTTCGATAAGTGATATCTTGTCATTGCCACTCTGACTATCAGTAATATTAACATAACCGTGCTTTCGATAAGTGATATATTGTCATTGCCACTCTGATTATCAGTAATATTAACATAACCATGGTTACGATAAGTGATATATTGTCATTGCCACTCTGACTATCAGTAATATTAACATAACCGTGCTTTCGATAAGTGATATATTGTCATTGCCACTCTGATTATCAGTAATATTAACATAACCATGGTTACGATAAGTGATATCTTGTCATTGCCACTCTGACTATCAGTAATATTAACATAACCATGGTTACGATAAGTGCTATCTTGTCATTACCACTCTGACTATCAGTAATATTAATATAACCATGGTTACGATAAGTGATATCTTGTCATTGCCACTCTGACTATCAGTAATATTAACATAACCATGGTTACAATAAGTGATATCTTGTCATTGTCACTCTGACTATCAGTAATATTAACATAACCATGGTTACGATAAGTGATATATTGTCATTGTCACTCTCACTAACTGTAATATTAACATAACCATGCTTTCGATAAGTGATATCTTGTCAATGCCACTCTGACTAACAGTAATATTAACATAACCATGCTTTCGATAAGTGATATCTTGTGACTACCACTCTGACTATCAGTAATATTATCATAACCATGCTTTCGATAAGTGATATATTGTCAATGCCACTCTGACTAACAGTAATATTAACATAACCATGGTTTCGATAAGTGATATATTGTCAATGCCACTCTGACTAACAGTAATATTAACATAACCATGGTTTCGATAGTGATATATTGTCAATGCCACTCTGACTATCAGTAATATTAACATAACCATGGTTACGATAAGTGATATCTTGTCAATGCCACTCTGACTATCAGTAATATTAACATAACCATGCTTTCGATAAGTGATATATTGTCATTGCCACTCTGACTAACAGTAATATTAACATAACCATGCTTTCGATAAGTGATATCTTGTCAATGCCACTCTGACTATTAGTAATATTAACATAACCATGCTTTCGATAAGTGATATCTTGTCATTGCCACTCTGACTATCAGTAATATTAACATAACCGTGCTTTCGATAAGTGATATATTGTCATTGCCACTCTGATTATCAGTAATATTAACATAACCATGGTTACGATAAGTGATATATTGTCATTGCCACTCTGACTATCAGTAATGTTAACATTACCGTGCTTTCGATAAGTGATATATTGGCATTGCCACTCTGATTATCAGTATTATTAACATAACCATGGTTACGATAAGTGATATATTGTCATTGCCACTCTGACTATCAGTAATATTAACATAACCATGCTTTCGATAAGTGATATCTTGTCAATGCCACTCGGACTATCAGTAATATTAACATAACCATGCTTTCGATAAGTGATATATTGTCAATGCCACTCTGACTATCAGTAATATTGACATAACCATGCTTTCGATAAGTGATATATTGTCAATGCCACTCTGACTATCAGTAATATTAACATAACCGTGATATCGATAAGTGATATATTGTCAATGCCACTCTGACTATCAGTAATATTAACATAACCATGCTTTCGATAAGTGATATATTGTCATTGCCGCTCTGACTAACAGTAATATTAACATAACCATGCTTTCGATAAGTGATATCTTGTCACTGCCACTCTGACTGTCAGTAATATTAACATAACCATGCTTTCGATAAGAGATATCTTGCCATTGCCACTCTGACTAACAGTAATATTAACATAACCGTGATATCGATAAGTGATATCTTGTCACTGCCACTCTGACTATCAGTAATATTAACATAACCATGCTTTCGATAAGTGATATCTTGTCAATGCCACTCTGACTATCAGTAATATTAACATAACCATGCTTTCGATAAGTGATATATTGACAATGCCACTCTGACTATCAGTAATATTAACATAACCATGGTTACGATAAGTGATATATTGTCATTGCCACTCTGACTATCAGTAATATTAACATAACCCTGCTTTCGATAAGTGATATATTGTCATTGCCACTCTGATTATCAGTAATATTAACATAACCATGGTTACGATAAGTGATATATTGTCATTGCTACTCTGACTATCAGTAATATTAACATAACCATGCTTTCGATAAGTGATATATTGTCATTGCCACTCTGACTAACAGTAATATTAACATAACCATGCTTTCGATAAGTGATATCTTGTCAATGCCACTCTGACTATCAGTAATATTAACATAATCATGCTTTCGATAAGTGATATCTTGTCATTGCCACTCTGACTATCAGTAATATTAACATAACCGTGCTTTCGATAAGTGATATATTGTCATTGCCACTCTGATTATCAGTAATATTAACATAACCATGGTTACAATAAGTGATATATTGTCATTGCCACTCTGACTATCAGTAATATTAACATAACCGTGCTTTCGATAAGTCATATATTGTTATTGCCACTCTGATTATCAGTATTATTAACATAACCATGGTTACGATAAGTGATATATTGTCATTGCCACTCTGACTATCAGTAATATTAACATAACCATGCTTTCGATAAGTGATATCTTGTCAATGCCACTCGGACTATCAGTAATATTAACATAACCATGCTTTCGATAAGTGATATATTGTCAATGCCACTCTGACTATCAGTAATATTAACATAACCATGCTTTCGATAAGTGATATATTGTCAATGCCACTCTGACTATCAGTAATATTAACATAACCGTGATATCGATAAGTGATATATTGTCAATGCCACTCTGACCATCAGTAATATTAACATAACCATGCTTTCGATAAGTGATATATTGTCATTGCCACTCTGACTAACAGTAATATTAACATAACCATGCTTTCGATAAGTGATATCTTGTCACTGCCACTCTGACTGTCAGTAATATTAACATAACCATGCTTTCGATAAGTGATATCTTGCCATTGCCACTCTGACTAACAGTAATATTAACATAACCGTGATATCGATAAGTGATATCTTGTCACTGCCACTCTGACTATCAGTAGTATTAACATAACCATGCTTTCGATAAGTGATATCTTGTCAATGCCACTCTGACTATCAGTAATATTAACATAACCATGCTTTCGATAAGTGATATATTGTCATTGCCACTCTGACTATCAGTAATATTAACATAATCCTGCTTTCGATAAATGATATATTGTCATTGCCTCTCTGATTATCAGTAATATTAACATAACCATGGTTACGATAAGTGATATATTGTCATTGCTACTCTGACTATCAGTAATATTAACATGACCGTGCTTTCGATAAGTGATATATTGTCATTGCCACTCTGATTATCAGTAATATTAACATAACCATGGTTACGATAAGTGATATATTGTCATTGCTTCTCTGACTATCAGTAATATTAACAAGACCGTGCTTTCGATAAGTGATATATTGTCATTACCACTCTGATTATCAGTAATATTAACAGAACCATGGTTACGATAAGTGATATATTGTCATTGCTACTCTGACTATCAGTAATATTAACATAACCATGCTTTCGATAAGTGATATATTGTCATTGCCACTCTGACTAACAGTAATATTAACATAACCATGCTTTCGATAGTAATATCTTGTCATTGCCACTCTGACTATCAGTAATATTAACATAACCATGGTTACGATAAGTGATATCTTGTCAGTGTCACTCTGACTATCAGTAATATTAACATAACCATGGTTACGATAAGTGATATATTGTCATTGTCACTCTGACTATCAGTAATATTAACATAACCATGGTTACGATAAGTACTATCTTGTCATTACCACTCTGACTATCAGTAATATTAACATAACCATGGTTACAATAAGTGATATCTTGTCATTGTCACTCTGACTATCAGTAATATTAACATAACCATGGTTACGATAAGTGATATCTTGTCATTGTCACTCTGACTAAATGTAATATTAACATAACCATGCTTTCGATAAGTAATATCTTGTCAATGCCACTCTGACTAACAGTAATATTAACATAACCATGCTTTCGATAAGTGATATCTTGCCATTGCTACTCTGATTATCAGTATTATTAACATAACCATGCTTTCGATAAGTGATATCTTGTCACTGCCACTCTGACTATCAGTAATATTATCATAACCATGCTTTCGATAAGTGATATGTTGTCAATGCCACTCTGACTAACAGTAATATTAACATAACCATGGTTTCGATAAGTGATATATTGTCAATGCCACTCTGACTAACAGTAATATTAACATAACCATGGTTTCGATAGTGATAACTTGTCAATGCCACTCTGACTATCAGTAATATTAACATAACCATGCTTTCGATAAGTGATATATTGTCATTGCCACTCTGACTAACAGTAATATTAACATAACCATGCTTTCGATAAGTGATATCTTGTCAATGCCACTCTGACTATCAGTAATATTAACATAACCATGCTTTCGATAAGTGATATCTTGTCATTGCCACTCTGACTATCAGTAATATTAACATAACCGTGCTTTCGATAAGTGATATATTGTCATTGCCACTCTGATTATCAGTAATATTAACATAACCATGGTTACGATAAGTGATATATTGTCATTGCCACTCTGACTATCAGTAATATTAACATAACCGTGCTTTCGATAAGTGATATATTGTCATTGCCACTCTGATTATCAGTAATATTAACATAACCATGGTTACGATAAGTGATATCTTGTCATTGCCACTCTGACTATCAGTAATATTAACATAACCATGGTTACGATAAGTGCTATCTTGTCATTACCACTCTGACTATCAGTAATATTAATATAACCATGGTTACGATAAGTGATATCTTGTCATTGCCACTCTGACTATCAGTAATATTAACATAACCATGGTTACAATAAGTGATATATTGTCATTGTCACTCTGACTATCAGTAATATTAACATAACCATGGTTACGATAAGTGATATATTGTCATTGTCACTCTGACTAACTGTAATATTAACATAACCATGCTTTCGATAAGTGATATCTTGTCAATGCCACTCTGACTAACAGTAATATTAACATAACCATGCTTTCGATAAGTGATATCTTGTGACTACCACTCTGACTATCAGTAATATTATCATAACCATGCTTTCGATAAGTGATATATTGTCAATGCCACTCTGACTAACAGTAATATTAACATAACCATGGTTTCGATAAGTGATATATTGTCAATGCCACTCTGACTAACAGTAATATTAACATAACCATGGTTTCGATAGTGATATATTGTCAATGCCACTCTGACTATCAGTAATATTAACATAACCATGGTTATGATAAGTGATATCTTGTCAATGCCACTCTGACTATCAGTAATATTAACATAACCATGCTTTCGATAAGTGATATATTGTCATTGCCACTCTGACTAACAGTAATATTAACATAACCATGCTTTCGATAAGTGATAGCTTGTCAATGCCACTCTGACTATCAGTAATATTAACATAACCATGCTTTCGATAAGTGATATCTTGTCATTGCCACTCTGACTATCAGTAATATTAACATAACCGTGCTTTCGATAAGTGATATATTGTCATTGCCACTCTGATTATCAGTAATATTAACATAACCATGGTTACGATAAGTGATATATTGTCATTGCCACTCTGACTATCAGTAATATTAACATAACCGTGCTTTCGATAAGTGATATATTGGCATTGCCACTCTGATTATCAGTATTATTAACATAACCATGGTTACGATAAGTGATATATTGTCATTGCCACTCTGACTATCAGTAATATTAACATAACCATGGTTACGATAAGTGCTATCTTGTCATTACCACTCTGACTATCAGTAATATTAATATAACCATGGTTACGATAAGTGATATCTTGTCATTGCCACTCTGACTATCAGTAATATTAACATAACCATGGTTACGATAAGTGATATCTTGTCATTGTCACTCTGACTATCAGTAATATTAACATAACCATGGTTACGATAAGTGATATATTGTCATTGTCACTCTGACTAACTGTAATATTAACATAACCATGCTTTCGATAAGTGATATCTTGTCAATGCCACTCTGACTAACAGTAATATTAACATAACCATGCTTTCGATAAGTGATATCTTGTGACTACCACTCTGACTATCAGTAATATTATCATAACCATGCTTTCGATAAGTGATATATTGTCAATGCCACTCTGACTAACAGTAATATTAACATAACCATGGTTTCGATAAGTGATATATTGTCAATGCCACTCTGACTAACAGTAATATTAACATAACCATGGTTTCGATAGTGATATATTGTCAATGCCACTCTGACTATCAGTAATATTAACATAACCATGGTTACGATAAGTGATATCTTGTCAATGCCACTCTGACTATCAGTAATATTAACATAACCATGCTTTCGATAAGTGATATATTGTCATTGCCACTCTGACTAACAGTAATATTAACATAACCATGCTTTCGATAAGTGATATCTTGTCAATGCCACTCTGACTATCAGTAATATTAACATAACCATGCTTTCGATAAGTGATATCTTGTCATTGCCACTCTGACTATCAGTAATATTAACATAACCGTGCTTTCGATAAGTGATATATTGTCATTGCCACTCTGATTATCAGTAATATTAACATAACCATGGTTACGATAAGTGATATATTGTCATTGCCACTCTGACTATCAGTAATATTAACATAACCGTGCTTTCGATAAGTGATATATTGGCATTGCCACTCTGATTATCAGTATTATTAACATAACCATGGTTACGATAAGTGATATATTGTCATTGCCACTCTGACTATCAGTAATATTAACATAACCTTGCTTTCGATAAGTGATATCTTGTCAATGCCACTCGGACTATCAGTAATATTAACATAACCATGCTTTCGATAAGTGATATATTGTCAATGCCACTCTGACTATCAGTAATATTGACATAACCATGCTTTCGATAAGTGATATATTGTCAATGCCACTCTGACTATCAGTAATATTAACATAACCGTGATATCGATAAGTGATATATTGTCAATGCCACTCTGACTATCAGTAATATTAACATAACCATGCTTTCGATAAGTGATATATTGTCATTGCCGCTCTGACTAACAGTAATATTAACATAACCATGCTTTCGATAAGTGATATCTTGTCACTGCCACTCTGACTGTCAGTAATATTAACATAACCATGCTTTCGATAAGAGATATCTTGCCATTGCCACTCTGACTAACAGTAATATTAACATAACCGTGATATCGATAAGTGATATCTTGTCACTGCCACTCTGACTATCAGTAATATTAACATAACCATGCTTTCGATAAGTGATATCTTGTCAATGCCACTCTGACTATCAGTAATATTAACATAACCATGCTTTCGATAAGTGATATATTGACAATGCCACTCTGACTATCAGTAATATTAACATAACCATGGTTACGATAAGTGATATATTGTCATTGCCACTCTGACTATCAGTAATATTAACATAACCCTGCTTTCGATAAGTGATATATTGTCATTGCCACTCTGATTATCAGTAATATTAACATAACCTTGTTACGATAAGTGATATATTGTCATTGCTACTCTGACTATCAGTAATATTAACATAACCGTGATATCGATAAGTGATATCTTGTCACTGCCACTCTGACTATCAGTAATATTAACATAACCATGCTTTCGATAAGTGATATCTTGTCAATGCCACTCTGACTATCAGTAATATTAACATAACCATGCTTTCGATAAGTGATATATTGACAATGCCACTCTGACTATCAGTAATATTAACATAACCATGGTTACGATAAGTGATATATTGTCATTGCCACTCTGACTATCAGTAATATTAACATAACCCTGCTTTCGATAAGTGATATATTTTCATTGCTACTCTGACTATCAGTAATATTAACATAACCGTGATATCGATAAGTGATATCTTGTCACTGCCAATCTGACTATCAGTAATATTAACATAACCATGCTTTCGATAAGTGATATCTTGTCAATGCCACTCTGACTATCAGTAATATTAACATAACCATGCTTGCGATAAGTGATATATTGACAATGCCACTCTGACTATCAGTAATATTAACATAACCATGGTTACGATAAGTGATATATTGTCATTGCCACTCTGACTATCAGTAATATTAACATAACCCTGCTTTCGATAAGTGATATATTGTCATTGCCACTCTGATTATCAGTAATATTAACATAACCATGGTTACGATAAGTGATATATTGTCATTGCTACTCTGATTATCAGTAATATTAACATGACCGTGCTTTCGATAAGTGATATATTGTCATTGCCCCTCTGATTATCAGTAATATTAACATAACCATGGTTACGATAAGTGATATATTGTCATTGCTACTCTGATTATCAGTAATATTAACATGACCGTGCTTTCGATAAGTGATATATTGTCATTGCCACTCTGATTATCAGTAATATTAACATAACCATGCTTTCGATAAGTGATATATTGTCATTGCCACTCTGACTAACAGTAATATTAACATAACCATGCTTTCGATAGTAATATCTTGTCATTGCCACTCTGACTATCAGTAATATTAACATAACCATGGTTACGATAAGTGATATCTTGTCATTGTCACTCTGACTATCAGTAATATTAACATAACCATGGTTACGATAAGTGATATATTGTCATTGTCACTCTGACTATCAGTAATATTAACATAACCATGGTTACGATAAGTACTATCTTGTCATTACCACTCTGACTATCAGTAATATTAACATAACCATGGTTACAATAAGTGATATCTTGTCATTGTCACTCTGACTATCAGTAATATTAACATAACCATGGTTACGATAAGTGATATCTTTTCATTGTCACTCTGACTAAATGAAATATTAACATAACCATGCTTTCGATAAGTGATATCTTGTCAATGCCACTCTGACTAACAGTAATATTAACATAACCATGCTTTCGATAAGTGATATCTTGCCATTGCTACTCTGATTATCAGTATTATTAACATAACCATGCTTTCGATAAGTGATATCTTGTCACTGCCACTCTGACTATCAGTAATATTATCATAACCATGCTTTCGATAAGTGATATGTTGTCAATGCCACTCTGACTAACAGTAATATTAACATAACCATGGTTTCGATAAGTGATATATTGTCAATGCCACTCTGACTAACAGTAATATTAACATAACCATGGTTTCGATAGTGATAACTTGTCAATGCCACTCTGACTATCAGTAATATTAACATAACCATGATTTCGATAAGTGATATATTGTCATTGCCACTCTGACTAACAGTAATATTAACATAACCATGCTTTCGATAAGTGATATCTTGTCAATGCCACTCTGACTATCAGTAATATTAACATAACCATGCTTTCGATAAGTGATATCTTGTCATTGCCACTCTGACTATCAGTAATATTAACATAACCGTGCTTTCGATAAGTGATATATTGTCATTGCCACTCTGATTATCAGTAATATTAACATAACCATGGTTACGATAAGTGATATATTGTCATTGCCACTCTGACTATCAGTAATATTAACATAACCGTGCTTTCGATAAGTGATATATTGTCATTGCCACTCTGATTATCAGTAATATTAACATAACCATGGTTACGATAAGTGATATCTTGTCATTGCCACTCTGACTATCAGTAATATTAACATAACCATGGTTACGATAAGTGCTATCTTGTCATTACCACTCTGACTATCAGTAATATTAATATAACCATGGTTACGATAAGTGATATCTTGTCATTGCCACTCTGACTATCAGTAATATTAACATAACCATGGTTACAATAAGTGATATCTTGTCATTGTCACTCTGACTATCAGTAATATTAACATAACCATGCTTTCGATAAGTGATATATTGTCATTGCCACTCTGACTAACAGTAATATTAACATAACCATGCTTTCGATAAGTGATATCTTGTCAATGCCACTCTGACTATCAGTAATATTAACATAACCATGCTTTCGATAGTGATATGTTGTCAATGCCACTCTGACTATCAGTAATATTAACATAACCATGGTTACGATAAGTGATATCTTGTCAATGCCACTCTGACTAACAGTAATATTAACATAACCATGGTTTCGATAAGTGATATATTGTCAATGCCACTCTGACTAACAGTAATATTAACATAACCATGGTTTCGATAGTGATATGTTGTCAATGCCACTCTGACTATCAGTAATATTAACATAACCATGGTTACGATAAGTGATATCTTGTCAATGCCACTCTGACTATCAGTAATATTAACATAACCATGCTTTCGATAAGTGATATATTGTCATTGCCACTCTGACTAACAGTAATATTAACATAACCATGCTTTCGATAAGTGATATCTTGTCAATGCCACTCTGACTATCAGTAATATTAACATAACCATGCTTTCGATAAGTGATATCTTGTCATTGCCACTCTGACTATCAGTAATATTAACATAACCGTGCTTTCGATAAGTGATATATTGTCATTGCCACTCTGATTATCAGTAATATTAACATAACCATGGTTACGATAAGTGATATATTGTCATTGCCACTCTGACTATCAGTAATATTAACATAACCGTGCTTTCGATAAGTGATATATTGGCATTGCCACTCTGATTATCAGTATTATTAACATAACCATGGTTACGATAAGTGATATATTGTCATTGCCACTCTGACTATCAGTAATATTAACATAACCATGCTTTCGATAAGTGATATCTTGTCAATGCCACTCGGACTATCAGTAATATTAACATAACCATGCTTTCGATAAGTGATATATTGTCAATGCCACTCTGACTATCAGTAATATTGACATAACCATGCTTTCGATAAGTGATATATTGTCAATGCCACTGTGACTATCAGTAATATTAACATAACCGTGATATCGATAAGTGATATATTGTCAATGCCACTCTGACTATCAGTAATATTAACATAACCATGCTTTCGATAAGTGATATATTGTCATTGCCGCTCTGACTAACAGTAATATTAACATAACCATGCTTTCGAAAAGTGATATCTTGTCACTGCCACTCTGACTGTCAGTAATATTAACATAACCATGCTTTCGATAAGAGATATCTTGCCATTGCCACTCTGACTAACAGTAATATTAACATAACCGTGATATCGATAAGTGATATCTTGTCACTGCCACTCTGACTATCAGTAATATTAACATAACCATGCTTTCGATAAGTGATATCTTGTCAATGCCACTCTGACTATCAGTAATATTAACATAACCATGCTTTCGATAAGTGATATATTGACAATGCCACTCTGACTATCAGTAATATTAACATAACCATGGTTACGATAAGTGATATATTGTCATTGCCACTCTGACTATCAGTAATATTAACATAACCCTGCTTTCGATAAGTGATATATTGTCATTGCCACTCTGATTATCAGTAATATTAACATAACCTTGTTACGATAAGTGATATATTGTCATTGCTACTCTGACTATCAGTAATATTAACATAACCGTGATATCGATAAGTGATATCTTGTCACTGCCACTCTGACTATCAGTAATATTAACATAACCATGCTTTCGATAAGTGATATCTTGTCAATGCCACTCTGACTATCAGTAATATTAACATAACCATGCTTTCGATAAGTGATATATTGACAATGCCACTCTGACTATCAGTAATATTAACATAACCATGGTTACGATAAGTGATATATTGTCATTGCCACTCTGACTATCAGTAATATTAACATAACCCTGCTTTCGATAAGTGATATATTGTCATTGCTACTCTGACTATCAGTAATATTAACATAACCGTGATATCGATAAGTGATATCTTGTCACTGCCAATCTGACTATCAGTAATATTAACATAACCATGCTTTCGATAAGTGATATCTTGTCAATGCCACTCTGACTATCAGTAATATTAACATAACCATGCTTGCGATAAGTGATATATTGACAATGCCACTCTGACTATCAGTAATATTAACATAACCATGGTTACGATAAGTGATATATTGTCATTGCCACTCTGACTATCAGTAATATTAACATAACCCTGCTTTCGATAAGTGATATATTGTCATTGCCACTCTGATTATCAGTAATATTAACATAACCATGGTTACGATAAGTGATATATTGTCATTGCTACTCTGATTATCAGTAATATTAACATGACCGTGCTTTCGATAAGTGATATATTGTCATTGCCCCTCTGATTATCAGTAATATTAACATAACCATGGTTACGATAAGTGATATATTGTCATTGCTACTCTGATTATCAGTAATATTAACATGACCGTGCTTTCGATAAGTGATATATTGTCATTGCCACTCTGATTATCAGTAATATTAACATAACCATGGTTACGATAAGTGATATATTGTCATTGCTACTCTGACTATCAGTAATATTAACATGACCGTGCTTTCGATAAGTGATATATTGTCATTGCCACTCTGACTATCAGTATTATTAACATAACCATGCTTTCGATAAGTGATATATTGTCATTGCCACTCTGACTAACAGTAATATTAATATAACTATGCTTTCGATAGTAATATCTTGTCATTGCCACTCTGACTATCAGTAATATTAACATAACCATGGTTACGATAAGTGATATCTTGTCATTGTCATTCTGACTATCAGTAATATTAACATAACCATGGTTACGATAAGTGATATCTTGTCATTGTCACTCTGACTATCAGTAATAGTAACATAACCATGGTTACGATAAGTGCTATCTTGTCATTACCACTCTGACTATCAGTAATATTAACATAACCATGGTTACAATAAGTGATATCTTGTCATTGTCACTCTGACTATCAGTAATATTAATATAACCATGGTTACGATAAGTGATATCTTGTCATTGTCACTCTGACTAACTGTAATATTAACATAACCATGCTTTCGATAAGTGATATATTGTCAATGCCACTCTAACTAACAGTAATATTAACATAACCATGCTTTCGATAAGTGATATCTTGTCACCGCCACTCTGACTATCAGTAATATTATCATAACCATGCTTTCGATAAGTGATATATTGTCAATGCCACTCTGACTAACAGTAATATTAACATAACCATGGTTTCGATAAGTGATATATTGTCAATGCCACTCTGACTAACAGTAATATTAACATAACCATGGTTTCGATAGTGATAAATTGTCAATGCCACTCTGACTATCAGTAATATTAACATAACCATGCTTTCGATAAGTGATATATTGTCATTGCCACTCTGACTAACAGTAATATTAACATAACCATGCTTTCGATAAGTGATATCTTGTCATTGCCACTCTGACTATCAGTAATATTAACATAACCGTGCTTTCGATAAGTGATATATTGTCATTGCCACTCTGATTATCAGTAATATTAACATAACCATGGTTACGATAAGTGATATATTGTCATTGCCACTCTGACTATCAGTAATATTAACATAACCGTGCTTTCGATAAGTGATATATTGCCATTGCCACTCTGATTATCAGTATTATTAACATAACCATGGTTACGATAAGTGATATATTGTCATTGCCACTCTGACTATCAGTAATATTAACATAACCATGGTTTCGATAAGTGATATATTGTCATTGCCACTCGGACTAACAGTAATATTAACATAACCATGCTTTCGATAAGTGATATATTGTCAATGCCACTCTGACTATCAGTAATATTAACATAACCATGCTTTCGATAAGTGATATATTGTCATTGCCACTCGGACTAACAGTAATATTAACATAACCATGCTTTCGATAAGTGATATATTGTCATTGCCACTCGGACTAACAGTAATATTAACATAACCATGCTTTCGATAAGTGATATATTGTCAATGCCACTCTGACTAACAGTAATATTAACATAACCATGGTTACGATAAGTGATATATTGTCATTGCCACTCTGACTATCAGTAATATTAACATAACCGTGCTTTCGATAAGTTATCTTGTCATTGCCACTCTGACTATCAGTAATATTAAATTAACCATGCTTTCGATAAGTGATATATTGTCATTGCCACTCTGACTAACAGTAATATTAACATAACCATGCTCTCGATAAGTGATATATTGTCATTGCCACTCTGATTATCAGTAATATTAACATAACCATGGTTACGATAAGTGATATATTGTCATTGCCACTCTGACTATCAGTAATATTAACATAACCGTGGTTTCGATAAGTGATATATTGTCATTGCCACTCTGACTATCAGTAATATTAACATAACCATGGTTACGATAAGTGATATCATGTCACTGCCACTCTGACTAACAGTAATATTAACATAACCGTGATATCGATAAGTGATATCTTGTCACTGCCACTCTGACTAACAGTAATATTAACATAACCATGCTTTCGATAAGTGATATCTTGTCTATGCCACTCTGACTATCAGTAATATTAACATAACCATGCTTTCGATAAGTTATATATTGTCAATGCCACTCTGACTATCAGTAATATTAACATAACCATGCTTTCGATAAGTGATATATTGTCATTGCCACTCTGACTGTCAGTAATATTAACATAACCATGGTTTCGATAAGTGATATCTTGTCAATGCCACTCTGACTAACAGTAATATTAACATAACCATGGTTTCGATAAGTGATATCTTGTCATTGCCACTCTGACTATCAGTAATATTAACATAACCATGGTTTCGATAAGTGATATATTGTCATTGCCACTCTGACTAACAGTAATATTAGCATAACCATGGTTTCGATAAGTGATATATTGTCATTGCCACTCTGACTATCAGTAATATTAACATAACCATGGTTTCGATAAGTGATATCTTGTCATTGCCACTCTGACTATCAGTAATATTAACATAACCATGGTTTCGATAAGTGATATATTGTCAATGCCACTCTGACTAACAGTAATATTAACATAACCATGCTTTCGATAAGTGATATCTTGTCATTGCCACTCTGACTATCAGTAATATTAACATAACCATGGTTTAGATAAGTGATATCTTGTCATTGCCACTCTGACTAACAGTAATATTAACATAACCATGGTTACGATAAGTGATATCTTGTCATTGCCACTCTGACTAACAGTAATATTAACATAACCATGCTTTCGATAAGTGATATCTTGTCATTGCCACTCTGACTATCAGTAATATTAACATAACCATGGTTTAGATAAGTGATATCTTGTCAATGCCACTCTGACTATCAGTAATATTAACATAACCATGGTTTCGATAAGTGATATATTGTCCATGCCACTCTGACTAACAGTAATATTAACATAACCATGCTTTCGATAAGTGATATATTGTCATTGCCACTCTGACTATCAGTAATATTAACATAACCATGGTTTCGATAAGTGATATATTGTCAATGCCACTCTGACTAACAGTAATATTAACATAACCATGGTTTCGATAAGTGATATATTGTCATTGCCACTCTGACTATCAGTAATATTAACATAACCATGGTTTCGATAAGTGATATATTGTCAATGTCACTCTGACTAACAGTAATATTAACATAACCATGCTTTCGATAAGTGATATATTGTCATTGCCACTCTGACTATCAGTAATATTAGCATAACCATGGTTTCGATAAGTTATATATTGTCATTGCCACTCTGACTATCAGTAATATTAACATAACCATTTGTTAGATAAGTGATATCTTGTCATTGCCACTCTGACTATCAGTAATATTAACATAACCGTGCTTTCGATAAGTGATATCTTGTCGTGGCCACTCTGGCTATCAGTAATATTAACATAACCATGGTTTCGATAAGTTATATATTGTCAATACCACTCTGACTAACAGTAATATTAACATAACCATGGTTTCGATAAGTTATATATTGTCAATACCACTCTGACTAACAGTAATATTAACATAACCATGCTTTCGATAAGTGATATCTTGTCATTGCCACTCTGACTATCAGTAATATTAACATAACCATGGTTTAGATAAGTGATATATTGTCAATGCCACTCTGACTATCAGTAATATTAACATAACCATGGTTTCGATAAGTGATATATTGTCAATGCCACTCTGACTAACAGTAATATTAACATAACCATGCTTTCGATAAGTGATATATTGTCATTGCCACTCTGACTATCAGTAATATTAACATAACCATGGTTTCGATAAGTGATATATTGTCAATGTCACTCTGACTAACAGTAATATTAACATAACCATGCTTTCGATAAGTGATATCTTGTCATTGCCACTCTGACTATCAGTAATATTAGCATAACCATGGTTTCGATAATTTATATATTGTCATTGCCACTCTGACTATCAGTAATATTGACATAACCATGGTTTCTATAAGTGATATCTTGTCATTGCCACTCTGACTATCAGTAATATTAACATAACCATGGTTTCGATAAGTGATATATTGTCAATGCCACTCTGACTAACAGTAATATTAACATAACCATGCTTTCGGTAAGTGATATCTTGTCATTGCCACTCTGACTATCAGTAATATTAACATAACCGTGCTTTCGATAAGTGATATCTTGTCATGGCCTCTCTGACTATCAGTAATATTAACATAACCATGGTTTCGATAAGTGATATCTTGTCATTGCCACTCTGACTATCAGTAATATTAACATAACCATGGTTACGATAAGTGATATCTTGTCATTGCCACTCTGACTATCAGTAATATTAACATAACCATGGTTTCGATAAGTGATATCTTGTCATTGCCACTCTGACTATCAGTAATATTAACATAACCATGGTTTCGATAAGTTATATATTGTCATTGCCACTCTGACTATCAGTAATATTAACATAACCATGGTTTCGATAAGTTATATATTGTCAATGCCACTCTGACTAACAGTAATATTAACATAACCATGCTTTCGATAAGTGATATCTTGTCATTGCCACTCTGACTATCAGTAATATTAACATAACCATGGTTTCGATTAGTGATATATTGTCAATGCCACTCTGACTAACAGTAATATTAACATAACCATGCTTTCGATAAGTGATATCTTGTCATTGCCCCTCTGACTATCAGTAATATTAACATAACCATGCTTTCGATAAGTGATATATTGTCATCGCCACTCTGACTATCAGTAATATTAACATAACCATGCTTTCGATAAGTGATATCTTGTCATTGCAACTCTGACTATCAGTAATATTAGCATAACCATGGTTTCGATAAGTTATATATTGTCATTGCCACTATGACTATCAGTAATATTAACATAACCATGGTTTCGATAGTGATATCTTGTCATTGCCACTCTGACTATCAGTAATATTAACATAACCATGGTTTCGATAAGTGATATCTTGTCATTGCCACTCTGACTATCAGTAATATTAACATAACCATGGTTACGATAAGTGATATCTTGTCATTGCCACCCTGACTATCAGTAATATTAGCATAACCATGGTTTCGATAAGTTATATATTGTCATTGCCACTCGGACTAACAGTAATATTAACACAACCATGCTTTCGATAAGTATTATATTGTCAATGTCACTCTGACTAACAGTAATATCAACATAACCATGGTTTCGATAAGTTATATATTGTGATTGCCACTCTGACTATCAGTAATATTAACATAACCATGGTTTCGATAAGTTATATATTGTCATTGCCACTCTGACTATCAGTAATATTAACATAACCATGTTTTCGATAAGTGATATCTTGTCATTGCCACTCTGACTATCAGTAATATTAACATAACCGTGCTTTCGATAAGTGATATATTGTTATTGCCACTCTGACTATCAGTAATATTAACATAACCATGGTTTCGATAAGTGATATCTTGTCATTGCCACTCTGACTATCAGTAATATTAGCATAACCATGGTTGCGATAAGTTATATATTGTCATTGCCACTCTGACTATCAGTAATATTAACATAACCATGGTTTCGATAAGTGATATCTTGTCATTGCCACTCTGACTAACAGTAATATTAACATAACCATGGTTTCGATAAGTGATATATTGTCATTGCCACTCTGACTATCAGTAATATTAACATAACCATGGTTACGATAAGTGATATCTTGTCATTAGAGAGTTATTATTAATGAAAATTAGAACATTGCAGATAGAGCATTGTGAAAATCTGACTGCGCACAACAGTTACTATCCACGCATAGCTGTATACGATAGTGTAATTATAATCGTCCACACGGCTTCGGTTCTATATCTGGTTCTATTCGGATAGAACCCGAACATGGACCAAATAATTATTTGGCTTCATTAGTGGCCTCTGGGAAACAATTACGCGTTCCACCATTGTGTTGTGACCGATACTATGCTACAATTACATGTATAAGCACGTGTGATGTGTTGTGGTTTCGGAATGTTTTGTTAGTTCGTAAATACATTATACTGTTTAAAAATGATAGCACGAGATGTTGGTTCACATAATTGAAACTGACATTGTTTCTCCTATTTATTTATGTGATATGGGCAATATAGCAATTCAATGATCAGAGTCTAGATATGAAGGGAAAACAGCCTAGTCATGTATGCATTGGCATTTCAATGGAATGACGCTTAATCTATTTCTCCCTAAACCACCTTATTCCCAAACCCTTGGACCAATTGTTAATTTTAGTCTTATAACAGACTAATGCTGAAAATGTCAGTTTATTTTCCACCTTGAATGGATGCACTCAATCGTGAGATTCAGTAATGGCCTCGCGGTTCATTAATGGCCTAACAGTTCATTAATGACCTCGCGGCTCAGTATTTGTCTCTGTGAAACAATTACGAGTGCTTGTTGAAACACTGTATTTGACAAATGTACTGTATTTGTCCACTACATTGTTGCATTGTATTTTCCATTTATCACTATGGAATGTGATCACCCATGTAGACCTTGCATACTCCCATCACACACTGACCTGTAAACTCCAATGCATGTATGTGGTAAACAATTGCCTATCAGCCAGTATTTGAAACAAACATTTCATATTTGCCTGTGTTATAATTTTGTTTAAATTAAAACAGCTTCTGAAACAGGTTAAACTGTTATTTGAACTAAAGGAGAGAATTTTCCAGTCATATGAGCGATAACAGTATGGTTTTATGCGGTTTAAACCACAATTACTGACATTTGGGTTGGGTGGGTGTAACACAATTAAGAGTAAAACCATATTTGTTTTTGCAGATTTGAGGTTGTGGGTCCCCGAAAATGCCAGAGCCAGAAAACGGCATATCGTCCTGCAAATTGTTGACTACCCCCCCCCCCCCCCCCCCACGTGGCTGATCGCTTAAAGACGGTCTGAGATATAGCACATTTTAGCAAGGGTCGCGATTTCGAAATTTTCGCAGTGCTTTAGCATACAAAAAGCAAGGGTGACGCTGAGAGCACGAAGCGAACTATTTAACTATCTGTGTCTTCTTCGAAGATCACGCTAGTTATAATATAGAGTTATGCCGCTTGTTCCAGTAAACCGACGAAACGCTATAGACCCGCCATTGTTTATGGCAAATCCCCTAATAATAAAATCAGTACTACGCTCCGTTTGGTCAATATCATTGTCTGTTGTTTTACCTATAATACCACTCCACTTTTCCCTATACATTCTTATAGGTGAAATATCCACCGCTCTCTGTCACATAGGTTACCCTTGTATTGAAATTTGAATTTTGTGCTGGTGTGTGAAAAAATGGGAGTATTGCAGTGCGAAAACATAAAATATAAATGCAGATTACCTGATAGACGTACATATATATACAATTTATAATGGTTTGCATAATCTCAATATGTCCATATTTCAGAGTTTAAGAACATTGAATTCCTGGTAAGTGTACAGAAAGCAGTATGAATTGAGACACTAAGGAAAATAGTCAACCCGTTGTAAACTGACTGATAATGGAACCAGTGCATTGCCACGTATTCCCAGTATACTCACGGCATGACTGGGATGGCCATATCAATGATTTGTTTGTCCAGATAGTCCGCTACGTCCATTATTTTCGTGTCCATTGCTCTGCATTCCACCCTTGTAGCCTCATAGTCGTTCGATGATGCAAGTCCTTTCATGCACATCAACTTATTAGCGTAAAAAAACCATAGCCCCGGGGGACACTGCGCTGCAAACAAAACATAAACACCAGAGTGCACAAGAAATATGACGTTAACAATACTGATACAACAAAACGCATATTCGTTAAAGATGCCCTGGCCGATCTCACACCAACAATCCCCCGTCTGTACGATAACGACTACATGTCCGATCTCACACCAACAATCCCACGTATGTACGATAACGACTACATGTCCGATCTCACACCAACAATCCCACGTCTGTACGATGACGAATATATGCCAGATCTCACACCAACAATCCCACGTCTGTACGATAACGAATACATGCCCGATCTCACACCAAAAATCCCACGTCTGTACGATAACGACTACATGTCCGATCTCACACCAACAATCCCACATCTGTACGATGACGAATACATGCCCGATCTCACACTAACACTCCCACGTCTGTACGATAACGAATACATGCCCGATCCCACACCAACAATCCCCCGTCTGTACGTTAACGACTACATGCCCGATATCACACCAACAATCCCACGTCTGTACGATAAAGACTACATGCCTGATCTCACACCAAGAATCCCACGTCTGTACGATAACGAATACATGTCCGATCTCACACCAACCCCCATATGTACGTTAAATATGCCCTGTCCAATTTCACACCAACATGCCCCCATATGTATGTTAAAGATGACATGTCGGATTTGACACAAACATCCATAGAAACGGGGGGCACTGCGCTGAAAACAAAACATAAACACCGGAGTGAACAACGCGTATTACTTAACATGTCCAGTCCGATGAGCCGCCAACAACACCCGTCGGTATGTTAAATATTACATGTCATATTTTACACAAACAAGCCCCCATCTGTACGTTAAATATATCCTGTCCGATCTAACACAAACACGCCGCCACCATATGTTCGTTAAAGTTGACATGTGATATTTGACACAAACAAGCCATCATCTGCTCGTTAAAGGTGCATGTAATATTTGACACAAATAAGCCACCATCTGTTCTTTAAAGTTGATATGTCATATTTGACACAAACAAGCCCCCATCTGTAATATTACATGCCCGATTTGACACAAACAAGCCACCATCTGTTCGTTAAAGGTGACATGTCGTATTTGACACAAACAAACCCCATTTGTTCGTTAAAGGTGACATGTCATATTTGACAAAAACAAGCCCCCATCTGTTCGTTAAAGATGACATGATGGTGTCACGATGTAAATTATCGAGCTGAAATTGGCCATTTACAAGCGGTGTCACGGTGTAAATTATCGAGCTGAAATTGGCCATTTACAGGTGGTATCACGATGTCAATTACAGGTGGTGTCACGATGTGAATTTCAGGTGGCATCACGATGTCAATTACAGGTGGTGTCACGATGTGAATTGCCAACATAATGTGTACTCCGCTCCATGACGAACATGCACCTGTATAGTCCCATAATTCGAATATAAATAAACCGAGAGATCAAAACGAATCCGCGAAATCCATCGACTCAAGTTCTATATCACGCCAATTTGACATCGAATATGTATAAATTATATTAATAAGCGTGAGTTTCGTGGCCAAGTTGCACCACGGTATAACAGGCCATTAACATCACATCAGTCATTGTGGTCAAGGCTTCTGACTTCGTAGTACAGCGAACAACGGTTTGCTCTTTGCAATTTCATGTTCGCTGTCAATTATGTCATAATTTCGATGTCCTTCGAAAGACTTGTTTCAATTAATATGGTTTGTCTGAATAACATGAAATTCCCCGACATTAATTGCATCAAGCCGATGTGCGATTCAATCGTAAGTCTATCGGTACTTTGGAATTTACCACTGTTCACATCATTGCCCCTTGGTGGCTAGGAAGGCTGTGCCCTACATACTTATATACCGTTTTAAAAAATAAAGATCTCCACTGTTTACGTATACATGTACTTGTATATTACTGAGAAACACTGAAAGATACAAATTTATATCAATGACATATTCAATAACTCTGAAATCGAATAGAATGAAATCATGTCATTTTTGTCCAAATTGCAAATGTTTCTCCCAATAGTACCAATCTGGGCCATGGGTAGCCCCGATATATCAAAATTAGGCCAATCTATTGTCTATTCTCCACTCTACTGACAGTAGCATTATATTCCATGTTATGTACATGTACCTGTCATCACTATTCAATCTATTAGCGGATTCATGCAATGACCAATGCGGAGGACAATGCGAGGCGACCTATGGTCGACTCGCATATACAAGAGAATGCATTGGCACAGGGTTTTCGCAAATAATCAAAAGCCCCAGTCATGTAAGGGTTAACTGGGATTATCCCTGTGTCGAGAATACGATATGATTATATGGAACATCCAGCAATGTCACATCCGTCGAGTCCCTACCGACGATATCGAGAACCAAATTGTCAACGTCGTTGAGTTTCCTGCTTGCCATCCCAGTTTTAGAAAACGTTTGGTATCTTGCGAGATAAGACATCTTCAAATTACAGCAAGTGTGGTCCCTTAATTCGTCCAAGCGATATTGGGTGCGCCAACTGGCATTAATTTTTGAAGAATCTCCTGCCAAAACGTTTTCCTTCTGTTCTTGGTAATTGCATGTCCCAATCTCCCAAATAAAATATATTCGTTCCTTTGTCAACTTAAAAAACGCGTAATTTGTCACCCTACATCTTTCGACGGCGGCGATATCTCAAATTGGGCTCAAAATATGCGGGACCACACGTGTGTATCGAAAATCCATGCTCGGCGCGTGATATGAACACTGGACACACCTCACTATAATCCATTGATGCGCGGTTCGCTTAACTCTCGCGCACATATATAATGTCTACTGTATAAAATACTACTATAGTGTTTAGACTCAAAAGCCCGTACATAGCCGCTCCGCGCGCCAGGAGGTTTTATATTCAAGTGCAGAATTGTTATAGAACAAGGCACAGTCTGTTATCGTGAAGATACGCACAAGGCGGGCTAATTTAATATGGGAATTGTTGTTTTAATAGCCATCGTTCAGGCCCGGACATGGCTTATTTCACATCTAAAGAATGCCAAGTTCACTATGGTCTTATTTCCAAGAGAACAGGTTGGAATATATAGGTTCAATAACCTATTCGCACGAGGATATGTTGGAGTTACAGAGGGGTGGAGAATATATAGGTTCAATAACCTATTCGCCGAGGATATGTTGGCGTTACAGAGGGGTGGAGAATATATAGGTTCAATAACCTATTTGCACGAGGATATGTTGGCGTTACAGAGGGTTGGACGTCCTTGATCCATGAAGATTATTGCAATATTTTGCTTGGTTGAAACAAATTCAAAAAGTGTTAACACTTCCTCTTTTCAAAGTGGAAATAATGACATTCAAACGTACATAGCGGACATAGTGGGGCAGTGGATGTTTAGTGTCTATGCGGATAGGGCAACCCTAAATGTAGTGGATACAAATTGATACAAATCACTCACCTTCGAACATGGCAGCTCTCATTCCCTTGGCAAATGCCATGAGTAGGAGAATTTGCATCAGCTCCATCTTCGACAACGTCGACAAAGATCAAAAGTTCGCAGGAAACGCCCGTCGCAGTTATCGGACGGTCAATATGATGCTGGATGGTGTACCCTGATTCGTTCATTGATTATATGATGCTGAATGGTCACCCTGATTCGTTCATTGATTGTTGTAGAGTTTGTAGAGAGTCCACCGACTGGAGGTTTCTCAATAATAGCTACTGTTATCATTCAGCCTATTCTCCTTCTCTATGCTGATTGGCCGAGAGTGTATCGCATGACGGGTCGTATATCGCTTGTTCGAGTGCAACATTTCAGAAGATGTTGCCTCCTCATCGATCACCAGTAAACATAGAACTGCGAAAGACTCAATTCACAGCTAGCTAATAGTCTGACACAACACTCCTTGTATACACCCAACCGTTTTGTAAAAATCGCGAACTGGGCCCCGTACTGTAAATCTGTGGGGCCGTTGTATTTGTAGGAATTTGCCGCTACTCCGAACTGTACATCGAAGTTAATACTACGAACCTACGAGTTACGACTGCCGGACACAAGCGTCTTTCTACAGTTGTGTACGACTCAGGGCGCATGGTAGCTGGGTACTACAAATCCTTACAACCACAGAGTCCTTGTATTTTTATGCCTCGATTACGAGATTTCCGCGAACGTTCGAGGCACCATACACATTTTGGGCATTCGGAACACTGTTTTCAACAGTTTCGAGGACCGGGTTTGTGGCATTATTATCTTAACGGTTGACAACTTTTCTCTTTATCCCGTTCCATTTTGCGCACATTTCATACACATTTTGTTGCAGGATGCTCGATAAACATATTTATGCAGGCTATAGTCCAAAAGAAATTTTACATTTAGCAAAATGCTATTTATTACACTATCCCTTCAGCTTTCAAAAATGGACAACACCTCGTCTAGTCAAGACTGCGATGATCCCATGCACGACCCATCTACATTGACTACGGAACATCCTTAAAAATGAAGCCCTTTCACCGATAGTTGGAAAGCGTGTCAGTCTGAACATGGGTTCGAATATTGAATTTGACACCGATCGGATATACCATTTTATTATATGATCATAAGTTTCTTTCCCAATTCCTATGTTAAAACGTAACGAAAATATCGAGATATCTAACGATGTTCACCTCATTAATCAAACAGGAGGTTAATAACAGTTCTTAGTGACGTCAGATACTTCAGGGGTTAACATAACTTATTATCAGACCTGAAAATAGATAGGATTTATATCCTATCTCCCTACTTTACGACAATTCCCTGGGTACCACTGGTGGGCTAAATAATTCAAGACTAAGACATATTTGCGTAATGGCAATTCTTTAATCGAATTACCGAAATTATGACAACCATCGGCATGTGGCGCGGCCCCGATTGAACAATATGCAACCTGTGTGTACCACACCACACGCCTAAACCAAAAAAGGTATGGCACGGCACCGGGCCGTGCCAAACCAAGCACTAACCAGTCACTGGAGGGAGTGGGAGGCCAAAGGCCCACACCTGAAGGGGTGGGATGGCGGGTAGAAATTATTGACCTTGTGGTCTGTGCGAAATTCGTTTGAATGGGCAGTCGGATATCGACAACGTCACCACGAGAACAATCAATCAATCAATAAAGATACCCGACTTTCTCGTGGTTGGCGCTCAGATGTTCACTTGACCTCGAACTTTCTAAACAGCTGACCCCGGTCGCAGGTCGCAGGTCGATACAATATTAAGGTCGACCGTCTATAAAAATCTTTTCCTTCGTAAAATTTATTTTATATCCTATCTCCCTACTTTACGACAATTCCCTGGGTACCACTGGTGGGCTAAATAATTCAAGTCTAAGACATATTTGCGTAATGGCAATTCTTTAATCGAATTACCGAAATTATGGCAACCATCGGCATGTGGCGCGGCCCCAATTGAACAATATGCAACCTGGGTGTACCACGCCACTTGCCGAGTGAAGCGTTGGACGCGAGCTCGGCATACACCCACCAGAAGCCAATAAAAATACCAGTAGAAAGACTGAGAAAATAACCCACCTATAAAAAGAAAGTGTAAAATTACGCAACGCCAGGGCGGGGAAATGAGAAAACCCACTGCAACCCCAGAGACTGCTTAGCGCTGAAAAAAAACACACCAAAAACAGTCACTATAAAAGTGAAACCGGCGCTACCAGAGACTGATGAGCGCTAGAAAAAAAATCACCAAAAAACCAACAGTGAAAAAGAACCAAAACAAAACTATCACTGTAACAGTGAAAAAGAAAACAAAAACCATCACGGAAACAGTGAAACCGGCGCTACCAGAGACTGGTGAGCGCTTAAAAAAAAAAATATTAACCACCAAAAAACCATCACTGGAACAGTGAAACCGGCGCTACCAGAGACTGATGAGCGCTAAAAAAAAAAAATATTAACCACCAAAAAACCATCACTATAAAAGTGAAACCGGCGCTACCAGAGGCTGATGAGCGCATGAAGAAAAAAAAAGGACCACCACCATCACTAGACAGTGAAAAATAAATAACCAAAAAACCATCACTGGAACAGTGAAACCGGCGCTACCAGAGACTGATGAGCGCTTAAAAATAAACAAATATTAACCAAAAAACCATCACTAGCACAGTGAAACCAGTGCAACCATTGCGCACCACCAGCAGAGGCAGGGGGCGGATGTCGGTCGGACAGGAAACGGAAACCGGGCCATGAAGTACATGTAAACTGTGTAGCGCATACGCGGACAACACTCGGGCGCCGCTTGGAACAGAAAATTAGGGGGGGTTCGGAAAACAGGAAAAAAAAGGACAGGGAGAGACCAGGCAGCGAGATCCCCCACGCGTGCTGCGACACGACTTACAGGCCGGATAACCCTGCCAAACCCCTCCCAGTTGCGGAAATCGGACTGTGCGTGCCCGTCGAGTCGGCAAACGGAACTGCAGATAACGACGCCCGGCATTGATGGAAGGGTGCCCGCTCGGCCGCTGTGACTGTGCTATACGAGGGTGGCAAGACGCACGAACGGAAACGGGCAATCGCGGAACTCTTGTTATGACAACGGCGGAGGACGGATGTACTTACGAAACGCGTCGGAGTTCCAGCGCCCGAGCATCCGGATTTGTTCATCGGGGTAACCCCGCGATGCTGCCAAGCACGCCCCTCCTATCCGAAAGGAGTGAGACTTGAAATCCCGGTCATCCAATCGCAGAATTGACAACACTCTCCGGAGAACGGCATTGAAATGCGCCCGTGTTATGCCCCGACCGTCCGGTGAGCAGAAGAAGGGGCCCGCCGTCGAAACGCGATGTTTAGTGAAGACGGAAATGAGTCTATGCGGACAAAAGGTGGGATCCTCTAACTTGCCAATAGCGACCACTTGGGGCAACCTATTAACTCTGTGCTTGAAATGCCGGAAGCAGATGTCGATTGAGGCGGGCGTGACCGTGACATCGGAAACGAGCAGGACATTTAGATGAGGGGCAGAGAGTGAAGTGCACATTTCGCCGATACGGGCCAGCGCGTAGAACGCGAATACGAATAGTGCGCGGAAAAGGACAATTCAGTGTGTGATGCCACGCAACAGGGCAGTACAGCGATCATAGAGTGTAACATGGGAACAGTAATTGGTCGGCGCGGGTCTCCGCTCGGGCGCAAGCGTTGAAAGCCCGCGAGCATTTTGTGAATCCGGAAATGTGTAGTGGGAGTCGCTAAGCCCTGAATATTGTGCTGATATGCGATGACCGACAAAACACTACGCACCGTGGCGGTGCTATACCCGATCTGGAAAAGATGTGCGAGAAAGAGCCCCAGCGTGCTCACGTTAACGGGCGATATGGTCGGACGTTAGAGCGGGAAGCAAACTGAACAAAAACCCCATTGCCGGGCGTATACTGCCGAGATGAACACGTAAGGGCAGCATCGAGTAACCGAGTCATAGTTCCCAAAAGGTGTCGATGGTCAGCGACGCAGGCAACGGAGTCTGTTCCGGGTCGGTCCATGGGGCTAGCCGGTGGAATACCGAGATCAGAAGCCACGGTAGCGTTAGTCTTTGGAGCCAGACGCGCCTTGTCCTCTGCAGATTGAGAGGAGAGGCCCGCTATACTGACCCGGAAAACACACTGCTCGTCTTCCCCGCGAATATCGGCCGAAGCAGCTACCGATGCAACCTCCTCGGACATTACCACAGCACGCACCCGACCACGCGACGATCGCGCACCAACCGATGACGCTGTAGTCGACCGCACCGACCTATGACGCACACTGCCAGGCACACGCGTGACCCGCGGCCGTACGGGACAAACAATTGTAGGCGCGGCCGTAGAATATGTACCACTCCTGGCGGGCATCCCCTTCGAACGGGCAGGGACGCCGGCTGGTAATGCATGCCTGGTCCCCCGCGATGGCCCAACCACTTCCACCGGGACATCGGGTACTAATCGGTGTCTGGTCATTGCTGTCGCTTTTGGCATCTGAAAAAAAGTAGAAAACAAGTACTAAGGTCAGAAAAAGAGGCGTAACCGACGCCCCGGCCAGCACGCCGTACCGGACGACGACCGTTATAGCCCGGAGACCACCGTATGATGCACCAAAACCCACCGGTACATCATGGCGAGCGCCCACACCAACTAGGGTAGCTGATGCAACCAACCATCTACTTAACACAATCACTGCATTAACCACCAACAGTAATGCTACTAAACAGTAAAACCAGGTTAGGCCTCTAAGCTGCAATGGAAATAACCATGCGTATAAAAATGATAGCAGAAACCTTCCCCTCAATGATATCGCATCTGATGGCCAACACACATGTGGGGAAAAACTGCATGGCATTGTAAACCGGTTTTATAACAGACTACCGGGACAGTGCATACTGTGTAACTAAGATATATTGTTAGACAGGAAGAAACTAATCAAAGGGGCAGAACGTCATGAAGAATATCGGATCAAACCATATTCGAACTCGATCTATAGTCGTGCGTTGAGAAACTCAGACCAAGTTTATGGAACCTAACAGCTGAAAAATGGTTGAATTGTCGAAGCATGCATGATTTCAATGGCAATGGGCCATAATCCTTTAAAATATATCGGATTTCGATCTGTATTTAGTGCGGAGAAATTCATACACAACATTTGGCACCGATCAGCGTGAAAAGAGGTCAGTTATAGCACCATGCGTAAAGTGTCTACAGACAGACGGGCGGACGGACAGACGGACGGATCACCGCGACACCACTCCCCATGAGGAATATTACCTAACCGAGTTTGGTTTAAACATATTTATTACCTATAAGTATATAACAATACAATAACCAATAAGTATATAACAATTGGGATTGGAGGACAAGTGCGATCCACTTATACATAACCCCCTCTCCCAATTTCCGTTTTAACACCGATACATAATAATGTGGGTTGTCAACACGATAGGTATAACATAATGTACAAGTGTATACATACAGTGGATCATTGTATATTATTTGAAGTATAGTGTATAGTCTCAGCACCCCACCAATTCTAAATAATATCATTAATGATTTCAAGTAGCTGTTTTAAATGTGATACATGTACCTCATGTTGCATTGTTAACATTTGTACAATTTGCATTCAAATGATTCGAGCGCCTTAACAGAACTTCGTCGGAGTTTCCTCTTGAGTTGTATCTCGGAAGTAATTTTTCACAGCTTGAAAGATATGTTCAGTTTACAATTGTTCGAAGTTCGGGTCCCCAAATATAAGTGCCATAACTGACTGTATATTAAAGCGCAGAAGATTATTACGGCGTGTAATTCTTTCTTCAAAGTGTGGTTGGCATTCAAAAAATTAGTGGAAAGCATTTGCTACAGAATGTCCACACCTACCTGTAGCAGAAATTGCTATATAATTTTTAAGTTTATCAGCTTGTAGATTATCACATTCACACCACTGTTTACAATGAAGGATGTTTAATAGCCGTTTACCATATGAAAAACATGTTGGTAGTTGTAATGGCTTAGTTACTAGTGCTTTCTTGAACCTATCGAGTGGAATGTGTCATCCTTTTTTTGTTTGTTTGTTTGTTTGTTTGTTTTTTGTCAGCCAATTTGTTCCAATCAATAACGCATATGGGGAAGAAAGTTTTATCTGTTCATTTGCTATTTGAAATGGGACGATATAAATTTGATGTATTTCTCAGTTCGTAATTACAGTTATCCTTAACCTTTGACGGAAGAAGCCGAGTTAAGTAGGCGGGGGCTTTGCTGTTTGCAATATCGTAAAATATACTCATTCGTTTAACATACCGCCTACTGTCCAGCTTCTCCCATTCGAGTTCAAAGAGCAACCTATCATGGGGGACCGATTTTGTACAACCTGTAACCATACGAGTGCACGGGTCACCCGAGCTGTCCGCCCGGGGGAAGAAGGAGAAGTGCTGACTAACTTGTGAGTACCTCCTCACACGATTGTTAGAAAGTGAGTTATGCGGACATCTTGTGTTTTGTTTTGTTTTGTTTCGTTTGTGTTTTATTTAAATCCAAACTGATAGAAGACACTGTCATTATGATATATTAATTAAATCCAGCGTCTCTCCATGACAAATCGGTTTGTTGTATAGTCGCCGATATTTGCGTCCCGAATCGAGAAGTAAATATTTACAATTGAGCGTATTGCTGGTGATGTGTTATATAAAGAGCTACGGCCGATTAGCTTGAGGATTTCTGCGATTTAGTAGATTTCTACCTTCCTCCAGTTGGCATACTGCAAGAATACTAATTTAAAAGTTTAACACACCCGAACAAGTCCGTAATATGTCTTTAATTCATGACTGGAACCATCAAAAGGCATAACCTGAATTACTAATGGCCGTGTACAAGACCGAGTCACTGAATGGAGGGATAGTCGATTAATAAACCAATGGCCCTTCTGATCGTGTACAATAGTATGCTGATACGGGGAGAAAACTCAAGCCCCTCCTGACTAGTGACGCTACAACAACGGCAAGGAATATATGGGACATCGAGGCAGTACTATAACCTGTATATGAGACAGTTGTATGCAAACTGTACCCAACTTACCCGACAATGACAACCCGGATACTTGAATCCCGGGAAATGCGCCATCCAGAACACTTCCACCAGGATCCGCGCTGGACCGAAATTGACTTTTGCCAAATAATTTGCCAAATAACAATATTTTTTGCCAAAGTATTGGAGCAGTTGCCAAATGTTATACCTGATAGTACCATTTTTATCAAGTCTTATGTTTCGACACTCGCGGTTTGAACGACTTTTGATATCGATAGAAGGCAGTTAGTTAATAATTATAAATACTCGCATCTCTATTGTGGTTTATCATACAACAATACGCCAATCGCCGAACAATACAATGGTAGAACGGTTTCTCCTTCAGTAGGGCACATCACAGGAGGATTAGTAATCCCTCCAACCATCAGTACTAATGCTATGAGATTAACTGCATCTAAATAGAGGCGTTAACTGTCCCTCAACCTCATAAAACACCACTAATATAATTACGATGTAAGAGTATCCTGAAATTAATGGTATTGATTGACCAATATTTGTCCAAATTGCTTGAGGAATTCAAATGTGACTTGCCAAAACTTTTGCCAAATGAAAATATTTTTTGCCAAGTGTGAATTATTTTTTGCGCGAACCCTGACTGCCACAGACTTCCAAATAAAGGAAAAATGCCACCGAAATCGACGACGCGGTTAGTAGATAGGAACCAACAACCACGGTATCCGTTAACAGGGGAGAGAAACCACAGTATAGGTGTGTAACCGCGGGACAATTGTTGTCCCGATGAAAGGTATGTGCACGTGAAGATGTATATCTTATCCAACGTAATGTATACCCCGCCTGTAATATTCTGTATTATGACGCAACTACTATTTCGACATGTTACTGGGAAAATAAACATTACATTGTAACTCCTGCGGTTAGATATAACCGCGCAACCGGCAGCCAACTGAATGTGGGCAGTATAATTGCCTGAAGGTACAGCTTTCCCCGACGAGAAAAACAAACTAACAAACAACAAAAACATGGTGAAATCAAATTACTTTGAAAACGATATTAGGGGTATTGAAACGAAACTAAAACGCAACCTATGCACTACTCATTAACGCCAGAAATCACAAACTGAGCAAAGAGAATTCTGGAAGGCTACGAAAAATCAATTACTCGGAACCTCATTATGGCGAACGAATCGGAGATGGGGGGGGGGTATGAGAATCGAGCTCGGTTCGAAAAGCAAGAAAAAATGGATTCTGAAAGGCACAGTAGGGGTGGGGGAAAAACAATCCACATCAACGTCCTTCGTGTATGTCAAACTTGGGATGTGCCCTATAACCGTGAAAATGAAATCTGGCCTCATATATATCGGAATGGGTCAGACTAATTCGTATGCCCATAAACAGAATCACACTAAAATTATATGATGTAATGATGGCCTTGTGGCACACTGGATATTTCAACAGCAAGTGGATGATGGAGATCCGCAACACAATTAATTCTTTGGGGATGAGGAATGTCTGGACCAATCAGAATGTGAAAAGCCCTAATCGCTGTACCTCGTCCTGCGATCGCAAAGTACGCGACGGAGTTATCCAGGAGTGGGGGAAATCCCTCTCGAAAACAAGCAAGTTCGCAGTTGATATAAGTATGAAGACCTCTTCCGAAGGGAGAACACGACATATCGCAGGACCACAACAGAAAGGAAATCACAAACTACCCGTTGAACAGGCCTCATTGTACAATGTTGACTACTCGGAACGACAATGTGCCCCCTGGAATGTAGAACTGGGCGAAGAATGCCCCGTTATACTGAAGTGCCAACAAATTCACGAGCCGAGACTCAGAAATATTCGCCCTTGTTACATGTACGTCCAAAGACCAAACTCGCAGACCTTACTGCAATTATGTAACTCCCGAAACCAAAAAGAAACTAGAATGCACTCAGAGAGATGCCAACGTGCGCAAAAGGGTAATAATTAAAAAATAATTTCACTGTATTTTACTTAATTTATGTAATTTAATTTAATGTTAGCAAAACAAGACAATTACCATTTCTCATTTCATCACAGATAAAAGGCAAATTACTATATTAATCCTTTAAGTAATTAAAACCAATTCCATGTTGCCGAAAGGATGAGACTTTAATATCGATTACATTTTTATTTTCAGCGGCATATTTTCATTTTCATTTTCCGATAGTCAAAGTTGACCGAAGGAGCAATTATAAGAAATAATTAAAACCATTTATGTAAATATTGATAACAGCCAATATGCAACAATAAATATCAAGAATTAATCAATAATTAATCAATAACGATCATTTTATGTAACAATAAACTCTTCAAACGGTGTCAACCAATGCGTTTTGTTTTGTGTTACGTCATTCGTCGTATTTGACCCGGAACTCGGTTGAAGGTTAGGCTATTCAGCCAATTGCGTCGAATTACGAAATCGCGTTTCGAATGTCTCTTTTCCCGCATGATAAAAAGAGGTCTTCGCACGAACCAAAAATTATAAAACTTCCCAATTATAAGTAAAAATACCCAAATGAAGAAGTCTATGTAGGTCCCGAAGGAGTCTATAGACTCTTTGATGTAGAGTTCTGATGGAGAAAATGTAGGTCGATCTATTTTTGTCATAACTCTGACGTATTTTGACCTGGGAGAAAAAATCGAAACCGAAGCTCACTACGAGCATGCCAGTTTTAAATATAGAAACAGGGAATCCCGAGAAATGGCGAAATCGGCGACAAACAAATAATCGAAAACAACACATAAAATAAACATAGCAAAAACGCGGCACAGTAAAAATGTCAGAACGCCACGAGGTTTTACGTCGTTTTTGGTGACGTCATGGAGTGAAACGGAGTAGAGTGACACCAAGGTACGAATCTGTCTGATCGCCATACTGTTGCGCGAGCGCACGTAACAAGGAACTTGCCGGATGTCGTCGGAAAAGGCTGAGACTTGTTGTCCGTTTCCCAATCCATGCACTTGAAATAAGCGAATGAATCGGTTATAATTAAATGTTTGCGCCTAGTATCAGGTATTCAGTCGATAGGCCGATCACGCAGCGAGGGGTCCAGGAAGATGTAACCTATCTTTGGCGGCACGTGGGGGTCGCGTGACTTCGTGACGTCATTGTTTCAAACTGTTGGCGCCGAGAAGCCGAAGTCATAGACGCGCAGACAAGACTTCGGTTTGGAAATCTCCATGGCAGGCGAATCTTGACCACTTCCGCGGAAAGACAAGAAACGCGAGCATTTGAAATATATTCCTGGACCATAGTTTGTGGCAATTAATTGCGTTTGATTCAAAATGTCGCATGTTGACATCTCGTATAGCGCAATTACAGCCCCCAAACGCATAACATTCCGAAAATGGGTTGCCCCGTCAACTGGACGCAAATTGGGGGCATTGACCAAATTATTTTGGAAGATTTATAGACCACGACTGATGACCCGTATATTATGAGTTGTCACCTGGATAATTCCGTCATGCCAAATAGTCGGACACAGCATGAAATTAACGCGTACATGGCTATAAAGTTATATAAAAGTAAGCATTGTAACATTAGAAAGGGTGGTTCGGTGGCCATTTTGAATGGCGCCCACAGTCATGAAGGAAGATTTGAGAGCAAGGTTAGTTTGAGATGTTGGAAAATAGCCCTGGATCATTTAGCTTTAGAAAAACCATTTATATTTTATTCAAACATAACAGCATATAGCGAAATTACAGCCCCCAACATCATAAATTTCCGCAAAGAAGTTGCTATGGCAACCGGTCGCAATGTGGTGGGATCTACTCAAAATTCCTAGGATATTGATAGACTGCGGGTGATACCCATATAGTATGAATTGTCACGATGAGAATCCTGCCATGGCAAATGGTCTGCCCCAACCTTGAAGGAAGGCATAATTTACTATAAATTCATTGAAAAGTAAGCATTTATGCAACCAATCTCGTCTGAGTAAAGTTATCGCAAAAGAATCACGACCCAAACGAGATCAGTCCTTGTGAGGCTAATTAGCACTCATAGCACAAACCCCACTCACTGGACCACAATGATCAAATCTAAAATAATAATTATTTTGACATGACCATAGTGTCGTAGAAATCCGCTCAATCTACATGATAACCTATGTGCCCGCATACATAACTATTATGGAACAGATTTTGTAATAGTAACAACGGTAATATCCTATATGATGACCAGAATAAACCAACGGAATTGAATTAAGGGGATGGAAAAGTCTGTTTCATGAAAAATGTCTAACAAACGGGCTGACAAAAATCCCCTTGTCCACCTAAATTCAGACATAAATAGACATAACATGAGAAAAATTCGGGGTAAAGGGGGGGGGGCACTAATGGATGTGAACTAAAAAGCTTTATGTACCAGAAAAGTGACTTGGAAACAGAATATATCTGCAATATTATGACAATGTTTGGGCAGTCAAATGTAAAAAAAAAAAAAAAACTATACCTCAACAGTAACATTAGGCAGCCCATTATGAAAAGTGACATACAATGAAGAGCCAAGGAACAATTCTTTTGATTAGTGTTTACGGTAACGTGTGAAAAACGTCCGGTAAAACCTGTCAGTAAGTTTTTCTTGGGGAGCTAGTCGCCATATTTCTATTGTAGACACATTTTCCTGATGTTGTCATTTATGAATTCGTGGCAGGTACATGAAAATCTGCCACGAAAGCAAATCGATCCTTCTATCGGGCAAATGTATGATGTGAAATAGATGCTGACCGTTTGTTTAAGTCGATGGAATTAATTTCATTGCCTGATTATCCACGATTTATATAAGTTTTGTACCGTTTACAGATGAAAATGTTGATACTCTAAGTTTAGAATTACTACTCCAGTCGAAAGCGAGATTACAAGATGACGTATTATGACCCAAAGAACATAACTAGAAAAATTACATGTTTTATATATTAAAAAACAAATTTATAAATGGGAAAGTACCGTATTCCGACGAAATATGTCATATTTCACGACGGACTCACGGTGGGGGTTCGCTTCCGGTCAATTCTAGTTTGGTGCACTGTAAGAAAACATCGCGAAGAAAAGTACGGTTTATAAAATGTAAATATAAAGTAATCGAGAAATTGTCGGTTATCAGATACAATCATAGAGCTTATACTGACGAGAACTTTGTTGATTATTGAATATTATGTGTGACAAACATGAAGTTCATCCATTCTAGGCCGGTGAGTAATTAGTGATCATCGGGATGTAGGGTGTAATCCACCGTGGCCACATTGACCAAACTTGCCATCCGCTTAAGAGCCAGCCCACTGCATTGCGCACCTGGCAACCCACCACAAAGTAGTCATAAAAAGCAAATCGCCACATATTCGCGTGCAACGGATAAAGGGTGCCTGCCCCGATGAATTTGGAGCTAAAACAGTGATTGAGCTCCTAACAAGGTGGGCTCTCGCCTCCGGGAAACCTAGCTGAATGCCAAGTCAAATGTCTCAATCCAAATATACCTGTGAAAAATAAGAATGGAATGACGAAAACCTTAATCTTCAAACATAGCCCTAGAAACTAGTGAAATCGCCTGAACAATGGGAAATAGCTGTCAGAGGGTTATAGTGGTCCATTTCAAGATAACTGTCCTCGAGCCTTTGGACATTAAATTGATATAGTCAGCTTTGGCAGTCAATGAATTCTCATTCCTGGTGGGCAGGGTCAATGGAAAGTTCATATTACCTGTATAAGTCTTCATAGCATTTTTGCAAACTTCATGCATACGCCTAACACAGCTCTGGTTAACATCGCATCTCACATGAACACAGACAATCATTTCAAGACAGCATCCCCAGACTGGAATAGACTGCACACATAGCAAACACATAGATGGTGATGATACATCAGTAGACCCAAAAGTATCTCGAAACAGAAGCTAGAAATTATTGACCTTGTGGTCTGTGCGAAATTCGTTTGAATGGGCAGTCGGGTATCGACAACGTCACCACGAGGACAATCAATCAATCAATAAAGATACCCGACTTTCTCGTGGTTGGCGCTCAGATGTTCACTTGACCTCGAACTTTCTAAACAGCTGACCCCGGTCGCAGGTCGCAGGTCGATACAATATTAAGCTCGACCGTCTATAAAAATCTTTTCCTTCGTAAAATTTATTTTTCCCAGCGACGTTCATGGTCACAACGTTTTGTCCAATCAAAGCGCGTTTCGTGTAATAAAACAGTTATCGCATTATTTATTAGTTGACACGAGGAATTGTCAGCCCTTGGAAGTCAATATTCACCTCGGCCTACGGCCTTGGTGAATATTGACTTCCTCGGGTTGACAATTCCTCGTGTCAACCTCGAAACAATGCGATAACTGTTTAATATTGGAACAGCACAACGCACGTCCTTCAAACGTGTGTGACCATACGATTACTGGTACTAGCGTCTATATTGTACTAGCATTGTTACCCGGCGTTGCCCAGGTTAAAGTTATGTGAAACCCTCTGCATGCTGTGTATATTTGTTGGGAATAGAGAACACTCTTGCTCAAAGTGTTACACGTATATATAGAGATGTATCAATCAATCTTGTGGGTTGGACTAAGATCTTGAGGACACATTGTCCTGGCTATCATATATCCATGAAGATATAGATGTTTTAAAGATAATTCCAGGTGCTCCTCTGTTCATGGTGCTATATATTGGCTAAATATTCTCAATTTAAAAGAAAAGTTGCTGAGCGCGTATATCAGTTACCTGTGCCAGACACATAGCGTTATTTTTAGTTGTTTATGTCAGTCGATGAGACTGTTCTAAAAATTCTGCTGTATCGTGCAGAATGACCCTTGTCAGATGTCAGTATTGGAGGATCCTGAAAAGTCATGTGCTACTGACTGTGTTTTCTTTTATATCAGAAGAAAATATATTTGACTGCACACTGTGACCACTATTTTTGAACAGGACTTCGATACATTTCCATATCTCTTGACAAATTGTAACTTTGTTGTAGAAACTGTATTGAATGGAACCGACTCAATTGTATACAATATATATAAATATGACAGTACTGTTGAGAAGATATAATTGTTCAAGTAACTTAATTGGGTCACCATTTGTCGAGATTGTGAAATTTGAAAGCCCAAAGCTCCTATAACTGATATGGAGATGGCCTGGGTGACTATACACAATGTATAGGTGGATATCGGCGAATAGCAATCTTATCAATGATAGTGCATATCCTCTCGCCACCCGTGACCAAAACGATATAAAATGTGATTTAATTCATCGTACCATTAGAGAAGAACGTGTATGAATTAGTGCTAAATATATTTGTATCAGCTTTGGTGTAACTGCCATCCTCAACATGACTTTAACGGCACCCCTTTTGACATATTTAAACCACGTCCATTAGACGCATGTATGCATGATATACTGGAAATTATTATATATAGGTTTGGTGGTGTTCAGCAACTAAACAAATTCTTAGAATAGTTATGACACCTCCCCACATCTCTCACCCAAACGGCAGCAATTTTGCGTCTTTAAATCACACGATTGTATTCCTCGTATCATAGAGAAGAATAATATATCAATTTGGTAGAAATCTGCGCTAATAATAGTTTATTAAATCAATTGTTGATGCCTCCCTGCAACGCTGACTCGAACAGCGCCATGTCGCGGAGATGGTTATGTACTATGCGTTTGTTGGAAATCGGCGACGAAACTATATCACCATATATTTTTTATTTTGCCGACCTCCCCCTTTTCTTCCCCTGACACCAACAGCGTCACTTTAGAAAATTTTAACCCGCACCATTATCTTCCACGTTAAAAGTTACCCCACGCCTTTTTGCCATCTCGATTGCACACCGTGAAATTATATACAGAACGCGTGCAGACAGACAGATAGACCGACAGCACGATTTGATTTATCGTATCATTTGAGAAGAACGTGTCTGAATTTGATGGTAATTGGTACTAACAATATTTTTTATCAGTTTTGGCGACCGTCCCGTCCCTATTGAGGACTCAAGCGGTGCCACTTTTGTCACCGTTAAACCACACACTTAGACTCATTAGAGATTAGAGATGCATATACATCTATTATAGCAACCACCCCAGTGGGTGTTTATACCTAAATGCATGTGAATTATGACGTCATATAATTTTTATATAATTTTTATATATTTCTATATACCATGAGAGAAATTACCGTGTACGTTTATTTGTGAATTTAACACGTGACTTCCGGGTGGTGACTGCGCATAATTCAGCAGAAACTACAGGCTGCTCCGATATAACGGAGAAATATGCAGACAACAACAACAACTGATCAAATTCATTCCCAGATTCTAGAATGTACCCGACTTTCAAGTTTAGCCTATTCAGTTCTTTCTGATGATTAATTACAGCCTTTTCATCTGATAAAAATCATTGGTATATCACCTAGCATAATAATTAATTACCCCCCGTCAAGCGACCGTCCTGTCAGTGTCATCCGGCTTACGGCAGTTACTTGATCGGAAATTACTTCCGTATATCCCATAGACCGATAAGGCCTTCACCTTCGCTTCATGGCAAACAATTTTCACAAATGTACGAGTGTACGTAGATTAATTAATCGCTTGATTTCGTGACAATCGACAGTTACTGCGTTAGGCTTCACTGTAAACTGTTACAGACAACAATGATCAAGATTCCAGAATCATTCAATCAACCAAAAAGTTCGAAGTTCAAAGAAAGATAAAAAAAATGAAAGAACGAATTATGTGTTACGTGTAAATTGTGATACTAAAATTGTAGTATGTTTCCTAGTTACCATCTTCAACTTCAACTTAAGTTCAAGGAATTTATATCTGATGAGGATTCTTGTGGAGTTGTGAACACAACAGCACAATGCGTGCTCCTGGAGGCATTTTTCTCCAATTCCAAGATTCTTTTAAAGGTAGGTCTGTTTGCTTTTAAATTAAAAATTAAATTTTGATTATTATTTCATTTAATCATTTTTGATCATTTGACAATTTGTCGTGGTCATTCGTTGGTCATCAGTGTCACAGTCAGTGTGTTTGTCGGCATTCGTGTTTGGTTGTCGTCTGTCGTTTTTCGTCCTTGATAGTTTGTCGTCGTGTGTATTGTTGGTCGTTTGTTTTCATCCTTTGTTCATTTGTGATCAATCGTGGTTTTTGTGGCAAGTACACCGCAGCCCAAATGTAGTTAGCCAGTGGAGCCGGTGTACAATATAGTGCATTTCGGCCGCAGTGGCAATGCTAACTGCCCCGTGGTCAACTGGAAACTTGTTTTGTCCAGCAGGGTACATTATATCCCGTAGATTTGGATTAGGATTACCTAAGCACAAACCAGGCGAAAAAAAAATACATGTACTGTAGGTTACACATAATTTTGAAACCTGCAGGCCTGGGTCGATGTGTTTGTCATCAAGACATTTTTCGTCATCGATCATTCGACATCGTGGTCATCTTTGGCTGTTTGTTTTTCGTCATCAGTAATTTTTCGTCATCGATTGTTCGACATCGTGTTAGTCGTTGGCCATTTGTTTTTCGTCATCAGTCATTTTTTGTCATCAGTCGGTATTTTTCTTCGTTGTTGTTTGTTGCCATTTGCCATCGTCATCCTCGCCATTTATCTGTCATTTGCCACCATTCGTCAGCCGGTGTGTTTTTTCGTTAGTTGTTTTTCATCATCGGTCATTTGTTCATCGGTTGTTTTTCGGAAATTATGTCTGTGTGTGGGACCACTTAACTGCGGTGCGGTTAGCATTGCCACCGCCGCTGAAATGCAACTACACCGCGGCGCCACCGGCTAACAGTTGGGTCGTGATGTAATTGCCATTCGGCATGGTGTATTTGCCACGGTGTACTTTCATCAAACTGAAAAAAGACAATACAAACCAGAAATCTAACCACGGTGTACATGCCATTCGACCGTGAGGGTAGTTGCCTTTCGGCCGCAGTGAACTTGCCGTTTGGCCGCAATGTACTTGCCGTTCGGCTGCGGTGCTCAACTGCAGTTACAAACTCTGACACCGCAGCCTAACAGCAAATACACTGCGGTGCCAATGGATACTTGTTTTGTCCAGCGGGGTACATGTATTGTATGTCTACTTTGATCCCGGAAATGGGCGGGTCCAATTTCATGAGTGACCATGACCTCGCTCATATACATGTAGGTACATAGAACTTCTGTCTCTGTGTTATAGACTTGAAAACTGCACGACTGATCGGACTAAAATTTGGTATTAATGTACCAAAGGCCTACTTTGATCCCGGGAACTATATGGGTGGGTCCAATTTCATATGTGACTGTGTCCTTGACTGCGACCTCGATATATACTCATACATTGTACATGTATACCGGTTGGCAACGTTGTTCCCTAAAGAGCCCGGATGAAGTCAGGCACATCAGCTAAGTGTACCGGTACAGACTTTCATTTTTGAGGCGCGCGATCGCTCTTGCGCACCATCGCACGGCTAAAACTGAAAACCAGCGGGCGATCGATTGCGCACCTAGGCCAAATACAGAGAGCGAACCTGATAACGCTATTATCAGTGTCTACCCAGACGAGGTCACACGGTGTGACTGTGACGTGTCAAATGCACTATCTGTCTGAGACTGAATGATTCGAAGCTAAAAATACATTTATATGTACCGGTATGGCTTATGACGTCACATAAATTCCTCGAAAATCAAACCGAGACCACGTGGCTGGGAGATGTTGATATTTATTCTGTCAGCTTGGAATCTGATTATTAAATTGATTCCTTATTAATTATTATGAATTATATTTAATATAGGAGCATGTAGAATATAAAATATAGTGTGTAACATTCACTTGTGCTTATGGATAGCGGATTAAGCAGTGTTAAACCATCAAAGAGATTCACTGGACATCGATCGTGAGTAAACAAATTCAATTTACGCGGCATTTATGAATGTATTTCCGCTGTTTATTTTATCTTGATAGAAACCGCGCGCCTGGCCAAAACCCAGCGAGCGGGACTCTGCGCGCCTACATTTTCTAAAAATGAAAGTCTGCCGGTATACATGTACCGGTATGTGTACATGTACATATGTACATGTAATAAGTAATAATTTAGAAATAACAGTTACCAAATTATGAAAGTTTCCTCAATAATATCCTAATAGTATACATGTAGAATAATGATCATATTAAGAATGCGTTATTTTCCGCAAAACACTTTGTGTGAGCGGAGCGTTTGTATATATACAGCATGTAAATAGTGAGCAAAACACCGTGGTGATTTATTAGGTTGAGAGTGATTCATGGTGACCCATTCAACACCAAAATCGGAGATTTAGCTTATTAAATGGCTATACCGGTAATGCGGTATGTTGTAAATAAGTTCATGATTCCACTGAATTGTAGGGGCTATGAATCATTGCTGCCTTATCGTAGCGAAAATTTTAGATAACCCTTTCTTTACTAAATGGATTCTCCCACCAAGTAAATAAGAATTTATTTGAATGATCTATTATTCATTCAGAGGGGTGTTCAGGAATGCAAGCAGATGACAACAGACTAACAGATAATACATACATGTACATGTGTAGAAGGATATATATTAATTGGTTGGAAATGTTCAGAAAAGTTCAACAAACGACTTTATCTGAACACTTCCCACAACATCTACTTGTCAATAAGCATTTAGTAAATGAAGGGTTAATATATGATTCTCAATAGAACTAGAGGTGGGCGGTCCCCAAGCCTGAATTTAGTGTGGCTGACATTTGCGGAATGAGGTCCCCAGAGGGCTAGCATCACCAAATTCACCCTCTGGGAACCTCATTCAGCTTAGGCCTCTCTGTATGGGAGGCATTGAGTCAGATTCCACAGTTGAAGTTGGTGATGTTCAGCCATTAATTACTTTGATTATGCGATTTAACTTGGATTAAATTAAATTTTAATTGGAAATACCCATGATCAGTGTGTTGGTGAACTGCTTGGTGAACTTTCAAGGACCGTACATCTATAAAATGGCTTTGTTGATGTCAAATGATCCAATATTCCCAATATTCAATAAATTGTGACCTACAAAACTTGAAAATATAAGGGTACATGTAACATAACTTGCTGAATGCTGATATAAGCCCAAGTTGCCAGGAAATGATATGGGGGCCATTGGTTCATTTCTTTCACCTTTCATATGCTTCAGAACAACCAGACAGCCCACATTTTAGGTTTACTTTAAAAAGTACCCCCAATAGTCACAATGGGGGTACCCCCCTCCCCTCACTCAAACCTATCACCTCTGTCCCCCAAAATGTCCCCAAATTAGCCTAATCTAAAGGCGTGAAATAACGGTGGTATTTCTAACAAAATTTCATATACATGTATATGCAGTGGGGGTCTACTCGGTGTTGAGTGTTTTGCTTATCGCATACTCTTTACATACATGTAGATGTACTGTTTGTTTACATAAGATGACGTTTGCTTACATACAATGTAACACAAAGTACTAACATAACAACATGCTGAAATTAATGTGATACATGTATTTATGATTGGTATAAGAACAAGGTTTGTTTATAATATTAATTCTGTTTATGGCGGTTTTAACGGATGTGACTGTTTTAACAGCTATACCCAGCGCCAACACTTACCCAATCTTTAAAAAGATCCTCATGGACATATATCATAATTTTCTTCAACGTCTGGTGTGACAACCCGCTAATACCTGTAGGGCTGTAGACCGTGTATCATAACCTAACGGCATGTATCGTAACTCCACCGCAGTGACCCTTTCCATACTGCTTTCATTGCCAATTCATTAAAAGCGACACATCAAATATTCATTATTAGCTCAACGACGTCCATGTGTGCGTGTGTGTGTCCGTCAACAATTTCCTTTGGCGCGGGCTACAGGTCGTACCTTTGGTCTGATCTTTATCAAATTTGTCATGAATGTTGACATTGACATGTAGATGGGAACAGGTCATTTTGGGTCATTGGCCAAAAAACATGGCGGCTGACAGCCATCTTGGATTTCAAAATTAAATCGATTGGCGCGGTCTACATGTCTTACTGTTTGTCTGATCATCATGAAATTTATCATGGATGTTAACGAGTCATTTTGTGGTTGTTCCACCAAAAAACATGGCTGCCAGCAGCCATCTTTGATTTTACTCTTTGCATGACTAAATCCTTTGGCGCGGGCTACAGGTCGTAGCTTTGGTAGGATCTTCATGAAATTTGTCATGTATGTTAACAATGACATGTAGATTGGAAAGAATCCTTTTGGGGTCATTCAGACAAAAATCATGGCCGCCAGCAGCCATCTTGGATTTCACTCATTGCATGACTAAATCCTTTGGCACAGGCTACAGGTCGTACCTTAGGTCAGATCATTATGAAATTTGTCATGAATGTTGACATTGACATGTAGATGGGTCATTTTGGGGTCATTCGGCCAAAAAACATGGCCGCTGGCAGCCATCTTGGATTTCAAAATTAAATCGATTCGCGTGGTCTACAGGTCATACTGTTCGTCTGATTATCTTGAAATTTGTCATGGATGTTAATAATGACAGGCAGATGGGAACGAGCCATTTTGGGGTCGTTCGGCCAAAAACATGGCCGCCAGCAGCCATCTTGGATTTTACTCTTTGCATGACTAAATCCTCTGGCGCGGGCTACAGGTCGTAGCTTTGGTCGGATCTTCATGAAATTTGTCATTGGTGTTAACAATGACATGTAGATGGGAACGAGCTGTTTTGTGGTCATTCGGCCAAAATACATCTTGGATTTTACTCTTTGCTTGACTAAATCCTTCAGCACAGGCTCTAGGTTGTACATTTGGTCATATCATTATGATATTTGTCATCGCTATTGACATGTAGATGACATTGACATGTAGATGTGAACGAGTCATTTTGGGGTAGTTTGACCAAAAAACATGGCCACCAGCAGCAATCTTGGATTTGACTCTTTGCATGACTAAATCCTTTGGCACAGGCTACAGGTCCTTACTTTGGATCATTATGAAATTTGTCATGAATGTTGATGTTGACATGTGGATGGGAGTGAGTCATTTTGGGGTCATTTGGCCAGAAAACATGGCCGGCAGCGGTCATCTTGGATTTCAAAATTCAATCCATTAACACGGGCCAAATGTCGTATCTTTTGTCGGATCATTATTAAATTTGTCATGGATGTTAAAATGGACATGTAGATGGGAAATGAGTAATTTTGGGGTTGTTCGGCCAAAAACATGGCCGCCAGCAGCCATCTTGGATTATACTCTTTGCATGACTAAATTCTTTGTCAAGGGCTACAAGTCGAATCTTTGGTCCAATCATCATGAGATTTGTATTGGATGTTAACAATTACATGTAGATGGGAAAAGGTTCATTTTGAATTCAACCAAGAAACCTGGTCGCCAGCAGCCATCTTGTATTTTACTCTTTACACGACTAAATCCTTTGACACGGGCTACAGGTCGTATCTTTTGTCCGATCATCATGAAATTTGTGAAGGATATTAACAATGACATGTAAATAGGAAGGAGTCTTGTTTGTGTCATTTGGCAAAAAAACGATGGCTGTCGCGGCCATCTTGGATTTTAATCTTTGCATAACTAGGCCTTTCAACTTTCCACATTCCTAATCGCTCCATTAACTGTAACACATGAAATTATTCCCTTTCCTCATTGAGCTACAGTGTCATTGACACTTTCATAATTACATTTCAGTCAATTCACATTTTCTGCTGCATATACATGTATACCGGTATGTGAACCAATTTCATCATTACAGAAATTGCAAATTCATCGTTGAGTCCATCATCTCAACATTTCATTAAGGTGAGACTTTATGTTCACACATCGATTCATTCAGGCAACATTTTTTTTCTATTTCTACACTGGTCATTGCATTGATCGTCTTCAATGGGGATAATCTATAATTATATATGTATATCATTGTTAACTATTAATGTGACATTTCTCTTCCTCCCAATCGATATTGCATTAATATGACGCTTCATATTCATTACACTTCATTCAATAATTTCTGTTTCTACATCACTTATTGCATTGATTGCCTTCAGGTAAGGTAAGCTATGTCCGACTCAAATATTAAAGTGACGCATCATATTCACTACACTTTATTCAATAATTTCTTTTTCTACATAGTTTACACGTATTGCATTGATTGCCTGCAGCTAAGGTAATCTATGTCCGACTCAAATAATACAAATATTAGAGGCATTCCATTTCCATCCATTAATTCTAAGGAAACTTCTGCTGTGATATATATATATATGTATATATACATACAGGGTACTACATGTGCTACACCACTCGGAGAAATGTCTGTGTCATCACACTAAAATACCATGTTAGAACTTGAATTGATATATTCGTAATCGTATATAGTCATCAATAGCCGGGTTACTACCGTAGTACCTGACATTGCCTATCTAGTGAACTAATCAAACCCAACAGGCCTGGTTGATTTCACTGTGGGATGATGGTTCACTTCCATCCTCAAGCTACTTTTCTTTTCTGACGTGCAGGGGTAGACATGCTTGAGGCCCCACCACAGTTAAATTCGCACCAGGTTCTCAGCTATTATTATCTTATGTTCGAACTTTACTCATACGTTTGGACTGATCATAACCATGATTTCAATGCTGGGTTTGAATAGTTCACTAGATGGGCAATGTCCGTTACTACGGTAGTAACCCGGCTATTGGTGACTATATACGATTACGAATATATTAATCCAAGTTCTAGCATGGTATTTGTGTGACGACACAGACATTTCTCCGAGTGGTGTAGCACATGCAGTACCCTGTATGGTACATCATATAATTATTGTAACGTTGAACTTAATGATCAACTTGGTGGTTGCTCCATTACGTGTCACGTACGATCATATTATATTTTGGAAGATCTGTCTGTGTGTCTGTCTGTCTGTTTCCAATGGACTCGAAAACGGCCGAGCCGATTTCGATGAAACTTGGTATGTGGGGTATTTTCGGCCGGGGAGTGACATAGGCCTATTAATTTGCCCATGCGACGTGACATTGACCTTGAAATCGGGTCATTTCAAGGTCAAACGCACGAATATCACGGGATTTTAATGAAACTTGGAATGTGGGGGTATTTTCGGCCGGCCAGTGCCATATGCCTATTAATTTGCCCGTGCGAGTGACCTTGACCTTGAAATCGGGTCATTTCAATGTCAAACGCCCGAATATCACGGATTTTGATGAAACTTGGTATGTGGGGTTCTTTCTTATGGGGAGTCTCATAAGCCTATTCATTTGCCCGTGTGATGTGACCTTGACTTTGAAATCGGGTCAATTCAAGGTCAAATCGCGAATTTTGATGGCATTTCGACGAAATTTGATATATAGGGTTACTTTTGTCCGCTGAGTGTATGGGACGGGTCGAGTCGTGACCCCGACCTGACCTTGACCTTCAAAATGATCAATTCGAGGTCAAATCGGGTAAAACCGGATGGATTTCGACGGGTACTATTGTCAGGGTACTTTTGTCCGGGCAGTGTTTTGGACGGGTTAAATCGTTACCCAACCTGACCTTGACCTTGAAAATGGTCAATTCAAGGTCAAAGCCCGGACGAAGTCGGGTCACCTTCTAGTTTTTATATAAAATTGGTGAAAATTGGCGAGTATGCAAATTCGTATCAAATTTAAGGTCCCATATCTCTCATTCAGAGGGCACCAAGTTGGTATATCTAAACCACACGATAAGATTCCTCGTATCACGGAGAAGAATATGTATCAATCTGGTGGAAATCGGTGCTAAACATATTGTTATAATTTTGTTGTCCCTCTCACCTCTATACACCACTTACTCATACGACCCCACTTGTGACACCGTTAAACCACACAATTACACTTATGATAGCATGGAGATGATTATTTATAAGTTCGGTGCTAATCGGCGACTAAACACATTTTTATCAAATTTGGTGCCCACCCCTCCCCTCCCCATTTCTCACACAAGCAGCACCAATATGGCGTCTTTACACCACACGATTAGATTCCACGTATCGTGGCTAAGAACGTGTATCAATTTGGTGGAAATTGGCGCTACAAATATTGTGTATCAATTTCGGTGCCCCTCTCCATTTCAGAGCATCCCTTACTAGAATGAGGCCACGTTTGACAGATTTAAGCCACACCATTAGACTCCTCATACCATGGGGATGATTTTGTATAAGTGTGGTGGCAATCGGCGACTAAACCCATTCTTATAAAATTTAGTGCCCACCCCACCCCTACAATCTCACATCCAAACGACAACAATTCGGCGTTGTTAATTAGACTCCTTGTATCATGAAGAACAATATCTATACATTTGGTGGAAATCGGCGCTAAAATTAGTTTGATCAATTTTGGTGCCCCTCTCTCTCCTTCCGTGCATCCATGACTCGAATGACGCCACTTTTGCCACATTTAAACCACACCATTAGATTCTTCATATCATGGGGATGATTATATGTAAGTTTCGTGGCAATCGGCGACAAAACACAATTCTGCCCATCCCCATTCTCTGCCCCTGACAACAACGGCGTCACTTTAGAAAATTCTAACCCCACCATTATCTTTCTCGTAAAAAGTTACCAGTAGTGTACCCCTTTGGTATCATCTAGATGGTCCCCTGTGAATATATGTAGAGCACCGACAGACAGACAGACAATCGCAAATATAGATACAGTTTGCATTTATGGAGGCAAGGACTCAGTATGACCCATTTCTTTTCTCCAAATTTGATAGAGTCCAACTAAAGGATATTGTTCACTTATTCGTAATCACACCAGTCATGCGACCTTTTAAGAATATAAAATACAAAATGGAAACTTTATAGAGATTATTTTCAAATAGTTTTTCTTACATTGGTGAGAAAAAAAAACAAAGTCCATATCCAAGAAACAAATATGGGACATTTGTAGTTAGAACCAGTTGTTGACAACTGATAGATGTACATGCTTCATGTGACTGACTTATACCTAGCAGGTATGGGTTAGATATGGTCAATGTGGTGTGCTGTGACACACAATGTAAGCTTCAATCAAACCGTTCCAGACCATCACACTAGTTCTAGTAAATAGGTCATCACTCATGTGATACTCTCTCGTGGGAGAGTGGACACTGATTTAGCCGTTCCCACCAGACATAGGCCATAAAAGGGTGACCCATACACCGCTAGCGCTCAGTCAACCACGTTAAGCAAGTGAATATATAATTTCCCAACAACTGGTTCAAATTATTTTTTACTCAAGAAATATGAGTATGTGATTATAGTACACCATTCTTCACAGTGTTTAGTACACATTTCCATATTTGTTTCTTAGATATGGACTTTGTGTTTCTTGGACCAATTTAAGTAAACATATATTTTTTTAAATCTCTAGAAAGTTCACATTTTGTATTTCTAACATAATCCACAATGAGTTATGGTATTAAATGTTGCATAAATGGGCTTGGTTGCTATTATTGCTAATATAAGTGAAGACACGCCCCTTTCTCACGACGCCTGATACAAAGCTGTAATGGCTACAATAAATTCACGAATATTATCAACGAATAAGTTTCTTCAAATGTCGAATTTACGACAACATGATAAATGTGATATATGTAAAGGCCAGACAGATGATATCTCCAACATATTTTTGGAACTGTTCATGAATTCATAAAGAAACTCAGCCATTGTGGTAACACAACCCGCACTGATCTCTGCCCTTAACAAATGAAAATGACTCTTGGCTCTTCATCAATGGATTATAACTTTACAACGAACTTGATATGGCTTCTAACAATACATGTATATGACTAAATGCAAGCCAACAAGCATGTCGCTAAATGTTTTCCCAAAAGAGTTGAATTTATATACCACCGTGAGAAGTATACCGCAAGGTGCCAATCGAAACAAGAAGAATTATCGAAAAACTGGTTTCTTACAGAAAAGGCAATACATGTGTAACACGTATGCATGTTACAACGCCAATACAATTGAGTGTCATGGACATCTTTCACCAACTCGAAAACTCACGCAATTACTATACCCCACAAATACGATACCCCCAACACCACAATATCGTCTACAGGTATAGATGTCGTACCACTACGCCGTACACAGGAGAACAGTTAAATAATTTAAAATCTAAATTAATGTCGCTGGGAGTGAATATGTTGTACGAAAGACGAGTGCATAAAGTGTTCGAGATGTAAGGGAATTGGTAGAATGTCACTTGATCTCTAATAATATATATATCTTTTATTCCTCCATTTCTGAAAAGTCAATATATAATCAAGCAAAATACATAGAATATAAACAAGGAATTACACAAAAAGTTCATGCACAAACAATTATGTACAAACACAGAGACACAAGACATTAATATAAATGGACACACACATATATAGTGGCATGAAAACCGTAAACATGCGCATGTACACGTACAAGATTACACGATGGAATATATCAACGCAGTGATGGTTAGAGAAGGAATTATATCTGGAGAACATTATAATGAACTAATGTCTATTATCCCCGAACATCCAAAGGTGCCAGATTTGAGCGGCTTCTCTCACCATAAAATCGACAATTTCCAGGACACCATCAGCGATGCCATGGAGAGAGTTTGGGATATACCTAATGAACATGTGTTTGTCCACCGGGAGATTATCAATGCACATATAACAGTCTACGTGGAAATGTGAGAGGAAACGATACCATGTGTCATTTATTGAGTCAAAATGGCCATGTATCGATCGGAATAGCACATTGAGATGTCCCGCTTCTCCGATGGTTACAGTTATGCCCTGTGCCAATGCATTATCTTATATATGCGAGTCGACCATAGGTCGCCTCGCATATATAAGAGAATGCATTGGCCTAAAAACACTTTTTACCATTTGTTCTTACATTCTTTAACAATTTTATAATTTTTTCTTACATTTTTTAACAATTTTAAAAATATTTTTCTACATTCTTTGACAATTTTAACATTTTTAATATGTGTTAAGCCAATGCATTCTCTTATATATGCGAGGCGACCTATGGTCGACTAGCATATATAAGAGAATGCATTGGCACAGGGCCGTTCTGTTGGGTAAAGGGTTAACTGTGCTCTGTTGTTGCTTCAGTAAACGTGAACACATTATTATCGAAATGGCCATGTATCGACTGGAGTAGCACATTAAGATGCCCCTCGTCTCGGATCAAACTTGGAAATCGGTCCCGATTATCGCCCATGTCGGGGATCGAACCCCTCGTCTAGCCCGGACTGCAATGTGTTTGGCCTTGTCAAGTTTAACCCTTTGAGTGTCAGGGGCCGATATTATCGGCCATAAACCTACACAATAAGTCTGTTAAAGAATATAATAAAATATATTAAAATTGTAAAAAAACACAATAGATTGTTAAGCCAATGCATTCTCTTATATATGCGAGGCGACCTATGGTCGACTCGCATGTATAAGAGAATGCATTGGCACAGGGTATATGGGTTGATACAAAAATCGGACCTGGCACTCAAAGGGTTAAGATTAAACATATGTATTTGTCTAATTGTATAATACATGATATATAACACATATACTTGTATACAAACAATGTGATTGGAGGACAAGTGCTCTCTCACTTATGGGCAACCCTCTCCCATATGTTAATACACTGACAAGTAAACAAAGAGTAATGGCGAAGCAACATGTCCACCAAAATTAAGGTTAACATATATACATATCACCGGTCACCCACTAGCTCCCCCGTGTCGATCATCAGTTTGTATTTGTTGAAAATCGTGTTTATTCAAGTTGTTTGTTGGATTATACATCTAAATATTGTAAGGAAGTAATTAATTTATTAAAATAATTCTTGTGATGAATGTAGGTGACAATCCACGATATAATTGGAGAAATTATCTTCTCCGTGTCCACATAACTTATGCAGTCTTTGCATTTCAAATGTGATTTCAAACCTTATCTGATAACAAGTTGCTACAAATCGTAATCCACAGTGAAATATATTTTCAGTCCGCGTTCCTACAGATTAATACTTTGGTGGTTTTGGTGTTAGAGGTGTGTTTACATAACATTGGAGCGCGAGATCTCAATTCTCAATATGGCTTGTATTCCAGTGTTTACACACGCGGGGTATACATGAATGTAGACTCCATTCGTCTGGAATTGGATTTAAAATCAAAGTCTGACGCAAATTTCATATCACGAGTCGCTTATATCTGAACATTTTGGGGAAGTTAGGCGAATACATATTTCGGCATTTTGTAATTGACAATGTAATGGAAAAGTGAAATTGTCTTCTTTCTGAGAGTGTTTCCCAAACCCACTTCGGTTAGTAGTCGTTTGCGGGGTACAAATATCGTACAATCACTTATTATGCGCGTGGCCTCGCTTTCTACATCATCAAGTTGTTTAAGTAACTTTTTCTGGGGCTCCTGCCCAGACACTACTCGCACAATCAACGACTGGACGTATATGTGTTAAATAGATGATTTCAAGAGTTTTGAGGCAAACTATACATAAGTCTTCGTAGTTGTGATAATTTAGCATAAATTTCGAGGTGCAGGCTATGGTTGTATATATCGGTTTGGGGCACATCCACGATAGCGGTGGTTAATTTCTCGTTGCTCCACAAGCCGATAATCATTAGTTTATAACGAATTTGTTATGTTATTGGTCAGTAATTATTTTTAAAGAACTTCCATTTCGCCCTTAAGTTATCACTTGCTTATCCCATTATTGATATCCAATGTATCTCTCTGTTAGGGGAAATAAGATGTAAATATAATTTTCTACAATTTTTTACAATGTTGGTGAGTTTATTTAAAAGGAATATTGCACATGTTTAGGCCCCCTACATAGTTTACACGTATTGCATTGATTGCCTGCAGCTAAGGTAATCTATGTCCGACTCAAATAATACAAATATTAGAGGCATTCCATTTCCATCCATTAATTCTAAGGAAACTTCTGCTGTGATATATATATATGTATATATACATACAGGGTACTACATGTGCTACACCACTCGGAGAAATGTCTGTGTCATCACACTAAAATACCATGTTAGAACTTGAATTGATATATTCGTAATCGTATATAGTCATCAATAGCCGGGTTACTACCGTAGTACCTGACATTGCCTATCTAGTGAACTAATCAAACCCAACAGGCCTGGTTGATTTCACTGTGGGATGATGGTTCACTTCCATCCTCAAGCTACTTTTCTTTTCTGACGTGCAGGGGTAGACATGCTTGAGGCCCCACCACAGTTAAATTCGCACCAGGTTCTCAGCTATTATTATCTTATGTTCGAACTTTACTCATACGTTTGGACTGATCATAACCATGATTTCAATGCTGGGTTTGAATAGTTCACTAGAAGGGCAATGTCCGTTACTACGGTAGTAACCCGGCTATTGGTGACTATATACGATTACGAATATATTAATCCAAGTTCTAGCATGGTATTTGTGTGACGACACAGACATTTCTCCGAGTGGTGTAGCACATGCAGTACCCTGTATGGTACATCATATAATTATTGTAACGTTGAACTTAATGATCAACTTGGTGGTTGCTCCATTACGTGTCACGTACGATCATATTATATTTTGGAAGATCTGTCTGTGTGTCTGTCTGTCTGTTTCCAATGGACTCGAAATCGGCTGAGCCGATTTCGATGAAACTTGGTATGTGGGGTATTTTCGGCCGGGGAGTGACATAGGCCTATTAATTTGCCCGTGCGACGTGACATTGACCTTGAAATCTGGTCATTTCAAGGTCAAACGCACGAATATCACGGGATTTTAATGAAACTTGGAATGTGGGGGTATTTTCGGCCGGCCAGTGCCATATGCCTATTAATTTGCTCGTGCGACGTGACCTTGACCTTGAAATCGGGTCATTTCAATGTCAAACGCCCGAATATCACGGATTTTGATGAAACTTGGTATGTGGGGTACTTTCGTATGGGGAGTCTCATAAGCCTATTCATTTGCCCGTGTGATGTGACCTTGACTTTGAAATCGGGTCAAGGTCAAATCGCGAATTTTGATGGGATTTCGACGAAATTTGATATATAGGGTTACTTTTGTCCGCTGAGTGTATTGGACGGGTCGAGTCGTGACCCCGACCTGACCTTGACCTTCAAAATGATCAATTCGAGGTCTAATCGGGTAAAACCGGATGGATTTCGACGGGTACTATTGTCAGGGTACTTTTGTCCCGGCAGTGTTTTGGACGGGTTAAATCGTTACCCAACCTGACCTTGACCTTGAAAATGGTCAATTCAAGGTCAAAGCCCGGACGAAGTCGGGTCACATTCTAGTTTTATATATAAATTGGTGAAAATTGGCGAGTATACAAATTCGTATCAAATTTAAGGTCCCATATCTCTCATTCAGAGGGCACCAAGTTGGTATATCTAAACCACACGATAAGATTCCTCGTATCACGGAGAAGAATATGTATCAATCTGGTGGAAATCGGTGCTAAACATATTGTTATAATTTTGTTGTCCCCTCTCACCTCTATACACCACTTACTCATACGACCCCACTTGTGACACCGTTTAAACCACACAATTACACTTATGATAGCATGGAGATGATTATTTATAAGTTCGGTGCTAATCGGCGACTAAACACATTTTTATCAAATTTGATGCCCACCCCTCCCCTCCCCCATTTCTCACACAAGCAGCACCAATATGGCGTCTTTACATCACACGATTAGATTCCACGTATCGTGGCTAAGAACGTGTATCAATTTGGTGGAAATTGGCGCTAAAAATATTGTGTATCAATTTCGGTTCCCCTCTCCATTTCAGAGCATCCCTTACTAGAATGAGGCCACGTTTGACAGATTTAAGCCACACCATTAGACTCCTCATACCATGGGATGATGTTGTATAAGTTGTGGTGGCAATCGGCGACTAAACCCATTCTTATAAAATTTAGTGCCCACCCCCCCCCCCCCCCCACAATCTCACATCCAAACGACAACAATTCGGCGTTGTTAATTAGACTCCTTGTATCATGAAGAACAATATCTATACATTTGGTGGAAATCGGCGCTAAAATTAGTGTTGATCAATTTTGGTGCCCCTCTCTCTCCTTCCGTGCATCCATGACTCGAATGACGCCACTTTTGCCACATTTAAACCACACCATTAGATTCTTCATATCATGGGGATGATTATATGTAAGTTTCGTGGCAATCGGCGACAAAACACAATTCTGCCCATCCCCATTCTCTGCCCCTGACAACAACGGCGTCACTTTAGAAAAATTCTAACCCCACCATTATCTTTCTCGTAAAAAGTTACCAGTAGTGTACCCCTTTGGTATCATCTAGATGGTCCCCTGTGAATATATGTAGAGCACCGACAGACAGACAGACATTCGCAAATATAGATACAGTTTGCATTTATGGAGGCAAGGACTCAGTATGACCCATTTCTTTTCTCCAAATTTGATAGAGTCCAACTAAAGGATATTGTTCACTTATTCGTAATCACACCAGTCATGCGACCTTTTAAGAATATAAAATACAAAATGTCAACTTTATAGAGATTATTTTCAATTAGTTTTTCTTACATGGTGAGAAAAAAAACAAAGTCCATATCCAAGAAACAAATATGGGACATTTGTAGTTAGAACCAGTTGTTGACAACTGATAGATGTACATGCTTCATGTGACTGACTTATACCTAGCAGGTATGGGTTAGATATGGTCAATGTGGTGTGCTGTGACACACAATGTAAGCTTCAATAAAACCGTTCCAGACCATCACACTAGTTCTAGTAAATAGGTCATCACTCATGTGATACTCTCTCGTGGGAGAGTGGACACTGATTTAGCCGTTCCCACCAGACATAAGCCATAAAAGGGTGGACCCATACACCGCTAGCGCTCAGTCAACCACGTTAAGCAAGTGAAATATATAATTTCCCAACAACTGGTTCAAATTATTTTTTACTCAAGAAATATGAGTATGTGATTATAGTACACCATTCTTCACAGTGTTAGTACACATTTCCATATTTGTTTCTTAGATATGGACTTTGTGTTTCTTGGACCAATTTAAGTAAACATATATTTTTTTAAATCTCTAGAAAGTTCACATTTTGTATTTCTAACATAATCCACAATGAGTTATGGTATTAAATGTTGCATCAATGGGCTTGGTTGCTATTATTGCTAATATAAGTGAAGACACGCCCCTTTCTCACGACGCCTGATACAAAGCTGTAATGGGCTACAATAAATTCACGAATATTATCAACGAATAAGTTTCTTCAAATGTCGAATTTACGACAACATGATAAATGTGATATATGTAAAGGCCAGACAGATGACATCTCCAACATATTTTTGGAACTGTTCATGAATTCATAAAGAAACTCAGCCATTGTGGTAACACAACCCGCACTGATCTCTGCCCTTAACAAATGAAAATGACTCTTGGCTCTTCATCAATGGATTATAACTTTACAACGAACTTGATATGGCTTCTAACAATACATGTATATGACTAAATGCAAGCCAACAAGCATGTCGCTAAATGTTTTCCCAAAAGAGTTGAATTTATATACCACCGTGAGAAGTATACCGCAAGGTGCCAATCGAAACAAGAAGAATTGTCGAAAAACTGGTTTCTTACAGAAAAGGCAATACATGTGTAACACGTACGCATGTTACAACGCCAATACAATTGAGTGTCATGGACATCTTTCACCAACTCGAAAACTCACGCAATTACTATACCCCACAAATACGATACCCCCAACACCACAATATCGTCTACAGTTATAGATGTCGTACCACTACGCCGTACACAGGAGAACAGTTAAATAATTTAAAATCTAAATTAATGTCGCTGGGAGTGAATATGTTGTACGAAAGACGAGTGCATAAAGTGTTCGAGATGTAAGGGAATTGGTAGAATGTCACTTGATCTCTAATAATATATATATCTTTTATTCCTCCATTTCTGAAAAGTCAATATATAATCAAGCAAAATACATAGAATATCAACAAGGAATTACACAAAAAGTTCATGCACAAACAATTATGTACAAACACAGAGACACAAGACATTAATATAAATGGACACACACATATATAGTGGCATGAAAACCGTAAACATGCGCATGTACACGTACAAGATTACACGATGGAATATATCAACGCAGTGATGGTTAGAGAAGGAATTATATCTGGAGAACATTATAATGAACTAATGTCTATTATCCCCGAACATCCAAAGGTGCCAGATTTGAGCGGCTTCTCTCACCATAAAATCGACAATTTCCAGGACACCATCAGCGATGCCATGGAGAGAGTTTGGGATATACCTAATGAACATGTGTTTGTCCACCGGGAGATTATCAATGCACATATAACAGTCTACGTGGAAATGTGAGAGGAAACGATACCATGTGTCATTTCTTGAGTCAAAATGGCCATGTATCGATCGGAATAGCACATTGAGATGTCCCGCTTCTCCGATGGTTACAGTTATGCCCTGTGCCAATGCATTATCTTATATATGCGAGTCGACCATAGGTCGCCTCGCATATATAAGAGAATGCATTGGCCTAAAAACACTTTTTACCATTTGTTCTTACATTCTTTAACAATTTTATAATTTTTTCTTACATTTTTTAACAATTTTAAAAATATTTTTCTACATTCTTTGACAATTTTAACATTTTTAATATGTGTTAAGCCAATGCATTCTCTTATATATGCGAGGCGACCTATGGTCGACTCGCATATATAAGAGAATGCATTGGCACAGGGCCGTTCTGTTGGGTAAAGGGTTAAGTGTGCTCTGTTGTTGCTTCAGTAAACGTGAACACATTATTATCGAAATGGCCATGTATCGACTGGAGTAGCACATTAAGATGCCCCTGGTCTCGGATCAAACTTGGAAATCGGTCCCGGTTATCGCCCATGTCGGGGAACGAACCCCTCGTCTAGTCCGGACTGCAATGTGTTTGGCCTTGTCAAGTTTTACCCTTTGAGTGCCAGGGGCCGATATTATCGGCCATAAACCTACACAATAAGTCTGTTAAAGAATATAATAAAATATATTAAAATTGTAAAAAATTGTAAAAAAAAACAAAAAAACACAAAAGATTGTTAAGCCAATGCATTCTCTTATAATAGCGAGGCGACCTATGGTCGACTCGCATGTATAAGAGAATGCATTGGCACAGGGCATATGGGTTGATACAAAAATCGGACCTGGCACTCAAAGGGTTAAGATTAAACATATGTATTTGTCTAATTGTATAATACATGATATATAACACATATACTTGTATACAAACAATGTGATTGGAGGACAAGTGCTCTCTCACTTATGGGCAACCCTCTCCCATATGTTAATACACTGACAAGTAAACAAAGAGTAATGGCGAAGCAACATGTCCACCAAAATTAAGGTTAACATATATACATATCACCGGTCACCCACTAGCTCCCCCGTGTCGATCATCAGTTTGTATTTGTTGAAAATCGTGTTAATTCAAGTTGTTTGTTGGATTATACATCTAAATATTGTAAGGAAGTAATTAATTTATTAAAAGAATTCTTGTGATGAATGCAGGTGACAATCCACGATATAATTGGAGAAATTATCTTCTCCGTGTCCACATAACTTATGCAGTCTTTGCATTTCAAATGTGATTTCAAACCTTATCTGATAACAAGTTGCTACAAATCGTAATCCACAGTGAAATATATTTTCAGTCCGCGTTCCTACAGATTAATACTTTGGTGGTTTTGGTGTTAGAGGTGTGTTTACATAACATTGGAGCGCGAGATCTCAATTCTCAATATGGCTTGTATTCCAGTGTTTACACACGCGGGGTATACATGAATGTAGACTCCATTCGTCTGGAATTGGATTTAAAATCAAAGTCTGACGCAAATTTCATATCACGAGTCGCTTATATCTGAACATTTTGGGGAAGTTAGGCGAATACATATTTCGGCATTTTGTAATTGACAATGTAATGGAAAAGTGAAATTGTCTTCTTTCTGAGAGTGTTTCCCAAACCCACTTCGGTTAGTAGTCGTTTGCGGGGTACAAATATCGTACAATCACTTATTATGCGCGTGGCCTCGCTTTCTACATCATCAAGTTGTTTAAGTAACTTTTTCTGGGGCTCCTGCCCAGACACTACTCGCACAATCAACGACTGGACGTATATGTGTTAAATAGATGATTTCAAGAGTTTTGAGGCAAACTATACATAAGTCTTCGTAGTTGTGATAATTTAGCATAAATTTCGAGGTGCAGGCTATGGTTGTATATATCGGTTTGTGGCACATCCACGATAGCGGTGGTTAATTTCTCGTTGCTCCACAAGCCGATAATCATTAGTTTATAACGAATTTGTTATGTTATTGGTCAGTAATTCTTTTTAAAGAACTGCCATTTCGCCCTTATCCATGGTATCTCTCTGTTAGGGGAAATAAGATGTAAATATAATTTTCCACAATTTTTTACAATGTTGGTGAGTTTATTTAAAAGGAATATTGCACATGTTTAGGCCCCCTAAACATGTGCAATATTCCTTTTAATTAAACGTGACCATTTTTGGTATTTGTGACTCTATACATGTATTGTGTGAAGCCTGAATTATATCAACTCTTGCGGGTGGTACATATGTACGCAGTCATGTAATTGTATTTGAAAGTATGTTGTTGCTATAGCAAGATAAATAAACTACCAGCTACAACAATACACCAAGTATTTGTCTCTATCGGGGACACACGCACCCGCACAATTGAAAAAAGACTACTTCGCGCGACACAATGACAAGTATGACCTAGTCGGGAATTTCTTCGAAAAAAGCAAAGCTATACAGACATTTGAAGCAAGGCCGATAACATATTTATGTCAAGAATAAATACGGGACAGAATTGATTGCTGGTGAACCCGACTAAACAACATCCGCATTGAGGTACGTAGCTCTCAGCGCCAACCCAGATTTATTCCTGAGTTGATCATTAACGTTATGGATGCTTTCAAAAGTGGCCGAGCAACTCTCCGTGTCCAGTTATACTAATCGATTTTACAGGTACACTTTCGTCGTGTATTCTTTCTGAGTACTACTGTCTGTGTGTCGACATTCCAGAGAGCGTGATAAACGCTTCAATCTTCACAAATGCCTTGGGGTGTTCTGTCAGTTCAGGATGACGCTCAGTTTGAGTGACCCATATATATCGAACGTGTGGGTGTTCGGTTCACTGTATGGCGCTTTACTCTCCATCGACCAACATGATGGTTAAAGGGACCCAGTGTACCTGTCATCTCCAAATCGGAAGGTATCACCAAGACGGACCATGGGGTTTCTGAAAAATTAACATATAGCTCCATTCATCGCCCAGTTGATTTGTGTTTCAAATCAAACTTTCGTAAAGCGGAATGTTCCTTCAATGGGATAGTGATCACACTTTTCTCTCATACCAATAAATTTAATGCAAATCCGGCTTATTTCTGATTTTATAATAAATTATAGACACTATTTGACTATATGTAGTTCGTTTGTGACACAATTATCAGATGTTAACAGCGGGAGAATATGTGTATCGATAGAACAATACAGTTTCGGTTAACCTTAAAAAAGTTCTACCCTATACAGTGTCCATCGCACAAATAGTATCCATATTCAAGGACAGGTACCCACCAGAATTTCGGGTATCAAAGCCGCGGATCGATGCTGCAATAAGATATCACCAAAACGGATTTGGGATGTCAAAGATACGGATTATATATTTCGCATTTTGACTGTTTCTGTTTGAAAATATTCCCATTTATTTTACGGACAGGCCGGCACATGTACGATCATTCGTTATTACTGTGCGTGTTCGGAGGAATTATAATGTTACATTAATAGTAAAATATATTCAGCGATATTCAATAGTATAAGCCCGGAACATTAAAACAGTGTAAAATAGTGAAGGGCCATATGTTTAGAGGGTCCCCGTTGTGGGTGTCTACCAAAATGTTTCTTAATGCAAGGGGCAACCTTTCGGAAACGTCCATTTGCACCATCTGTTAGGTTGGTGTTTTCGTCTAGTTTTAATTGTGTTTTTCAGCTCTTGGACATGACAACCCCCAACGGTTGTATTAGTTATACATTAGTTGCCATTTTAGTTCACATATTTGATGGAAATATTTAAATTGTAATAATATGCCGCTTTTTGTCTGAAAACAACAATGTTTTAAACTAAATACAAAACAATTTGAACCAAATCTCAAATTTCCAAATGAGGTTTTTAAGAGCAAGACATTTCCAGATGTTGAAAATGTTGACCAATGTTGGGGACATATCGCACGAATGTCAAATCCTTGTAATTGAATGCATGGATGAATTGCCCGATTAAATGAATAGAACAAATGAGCTTCGGGTGTATCCTGGCATGTTCGTGGATAGAGCCTACTCTTTGGTGTGAAATGTTCGGATATTGTCCAGGGTTGGTCGATTGAAATCACGCGAATTAAATCATTGATTTTTTTCATTGATTTAAATTTAAAAAAATAGTTGATGATAGAAGATCAACTACTGCAATATCTAACAAGGATTTAATTGTAACAAGACTATGATTAAACAATGTACACAATCTGATAATATAGATGAAATTGTAATAATGATCAACCCTATATAGTATATAGGCATACTTCATGGTACCGTATTTCCTGCTGCAGCAATGGTGCTGTTCCGCTCAACATTGTTAGTACTGATAGTATTGGTAACGACACGAGTTCAGATTCAGCACTACTGACCACACTGTTTAATTATACTACCATGGTGTAATCAAGGAAGTAAATTCGTATTTCGGGCTGATATTTCTAAGACCGCAACTCTATTGAAATTGGCAGACAGGGGAGATGGTATCAAATGCCGAGGTGACCATAAGAAAAGGCGCAAGTAGGATGCCAAATTTTCCAATGTCGGTTCAGTATTGTGAGTATGGGGAGGGCGGTCGATGGTACCAAATTTGATTTCGTCCCCGAATCAGATGAAACTTGGAATATAACATTTACAGTAGCAATTGGTCAAGAAACTGAAAATTACGAAAATCCATTCAAAGCTGTGAGAGTTACAGGCCCACACATTTTGGAATTTGGGTCCTTATGCTTGATAACACAACTCCTCCGAAGATGTCAAACACTGGATGTCATGTAATGCGCCATTGTGTATAAACTGAAGAGCGCATGCGGTGTGGCAAATATTTGACAGCGTCGGTTTAGAATTGAGGATATGCGGAGGGGCGATCCGAGGTACCAAAGTGTATTTCGTCTCCGAATCTGATGAAACTTCGATTATAACAGTATCTACAGTATCATCCGATCAAGAAACTGAATGCATTTCGAAATTCATTGAAAACTGCCAGAGTTACGGACCCTCGAAGTTTGCAATTTGGGACCATAAGCTTGATAACACAACTCCTCCGAAGCTGTCGAATATTGGATGTCATCAGTCTGATACGTCAATTCGTATATCCGGGAGCTGATATGGGTACCCTTGCATCCCCGTTGGGATTTAGATTTACCCCACTAATTTTGTTCCTTATTATGTCCTTCAGCTGAGTGATGACAAAAACAAAATGAATTTCCACTCGTGGAAATTAATTTTGTTTTTTGTCATCACTCATGAGATAATTACCATATCCAACCAAAATGTGTAGACATTCTCTATATCTGATGAACCATGGTTATTTGTTACTATTGTCACCACTGACATTACCAGAAATATTGGATTTTTCTCTCACAAACTTGACATACATATCGGCAAAAGTTAACATTTCAGGTTTGGACCATTTTTTAAAAGTAAAATGTAACTATCTTTGATATGAAAGATGTTTATTGATTTGGTCTATCTTAAATACGTCACACTGCAGTTTTATAGACCAAATTGCTCAAGGTGGTTTCCAAAATGGGAACCAAATTTTGTAAAAAGTTGATTATTTAAATATATCCCGAACATTATTCTATGCGTTTTCCGATAAGGTAGCAAATTGTGACTCACTTGGTTAATGTACGTGTTAATTAATTCACAGACAACTACATGTTCTTTTCTGGTAGTCCCAGTTGCGCATGTGGCATGATAAATTCTTTTTAAAGTTGCATTATGGAATTTTGCCGAGAACATCTTTTGTTATTCTGGTCATATTATTGAACGGAAATGGGCAGAACTTTGAGACGGAACTTTGATGAACCATAAGCGCCGTGGCTATTCTGGCCCATTATGATACAAATTTATCAACTGGATGGCAGCCAAGGAGCTACTATATGATCATTATTGAGGTGAATAGGTTTGAAGTGAGTTATTGTATGGTCACGAATGATGTGAATAGGAGTTATGAGTGGGCTGTCCATGGTGCGATGTATATGTATAAAAGGAGCGACTGTATGGTGGTGTGTGATGTGAATCGGTATACGTGTAGTGACTTTATGGTGTATGGTTGTGTGTACCCAATACGGGTGTACGGATGTGGCTGTATGGGCAATGATGTGGTGCATGTACGAATATAATAAGAGTAGCTACCTGGTCATATGTGTGTTGTTTATGTATATATGGAGTGACTGTAAGGTCATGGGTGTGATGTACAAGTGTACCACGTGTGTATGTATTGTCAAAGGTGGTTGTGTATTTATAAAAGGAGCTTGCCTCCCAATGACATGATCACGATATATGGGTAACAAGGGGCGACGAGACGAACACTGCTGTGGCGTGGGCATTTATAACGCCATAGCGCAAATGATATGGCGCAGAGGTGACAAATTATTCCAAACATACATAATACTGGCTTCCTGTTGTCCTACTAACTAATAACCTAATGAAAGTCACGGGAGAGCGACAAATTCAATTTAAGTGATACAACCACATACTGCTCAAATATCGATAGATCCGCTCCAATGACGCGCGTTCTCTTTGGTATGGGGTGACATGGGGAACAATGCTTCGGCAGGTGACTTTAGAACGCAATAGTAAAGTGTGAAATTCCGACCGGCTTCACAAAGCCGATCGTCGTTCCATAATTATACCTTGTGTATTATCATATTAGTGTCACAAACAACGTTTTCAATTCTGTTTCAGCTGATGGTGAATAAGATATCACAAAATCCGACCTCACCCTGAGCATAACTAATGCACCATAGCGTCAGACTATTTATCACTAAAGTAACATGACAGTTTGAGATGCTCGCTAACAATAGATCATTGTGAGTTTAAAATTGACTTGATATTACGCATGCCGTTATGATTTGGGAAGAGTAGATCGATTAAATTCAAACTTCAATTCAATTCTTTGATCTTATTAACCAACGTAATAATTTGATGACTGTAGACAAACAACTCCATTTATAACAAACAAAATTTATTTATGCCACACGATGGTATCTCGTCGAGAGAGATAGGTAAATTGTAGTATGGTGTTGTTTGTTTGTGTGGAGAGAGCTATGTATATAGTAGTATGATGTTGTTAGTTTGTGCGGAGATAGATAGGTATATTGTAGTATTGTGTTGTTAGTTTGTGCGGAGAGAGATAGGTATATTGCAGTATGGTGTTATTAGTTTGTGCTCTCGTCGAGAGAGATAGGTATATTGGAGTATGATGTTGTTAGTTTGTGCTCTCGTCGAGAAAGATAGGTATAGTGTAGTATGATGTTGTTAGTTTGAGCTCTCGTCGAGAGAAAGGTATATTGTAGTATGATGTTGTTAGATTGTGCTCTCGTCGACAGAAACGTGTATATTGTATTATGATGCTGTTAGTTTGTGAGGAGAGATATAGGTATATTGTAGTATGATGTTGTTAGTGTGCGGAGATATATAGGTATATTGTAGTATGATGTTTTTAGTTTGTGCGGAGAGAGATAGGTATATTGTAGTATGGTGTTGTTAGTTTGTGCGGAGATAAATATGTATATTGTAGTATGGTGTTGTTAGTTTGTGTGGAGAGAGATGTGTATATTGTAGTATGATGTTGTTAGTTTGTGCGGAGAGAGATAGGTATATTGTAGTATGATGTTGTTAGTTTGTGCGGAGAGATATATGTATATTGTAGTATGGTGTTGTTAGTTTGTGCGGAGAGAGATAGGTATATTGTAGTATGATGTTGTTAGTTTGTGCGGAGAGATAGGTAAATTGTAGTATGGTGTTGTTAGTTTGTGTGGAGAGAGATATGTATATTGTAGTATGATGTTGTTAGTTTGTGCGGAGAGAGATAGGTATATTGTAGTATGATGTTGTTTGTTTGTGCGAACTTGCCAGCTAAAATGTTATCCTCTTTGATTAGCATCATCTAGAATGTTTAGAATTGGAAAATCGACGAAAATGTGAAAACAAATCAATGGTTACTTATAGGATCAATTACATTTTTAAAGTGTATGTCACACAACGGGTTGTATGCACAGATCCCTGTAACAAATACAAATAGAAATGGTACCAGTGAAAAGATTCAAAAGATCGATTTTTACTAAAACCACACTAACTATCGAAATCCTAATACATTATAGAAATCTACCATTTCAGAAAAATATCCTCCGGTTTGTCTTATTAGCAATCAAATTCCCTTTCATTTTAATTATAATCTATAAATGCTCTTATATGTTCTGCAAGTCATTCTGATGCCACCCATACTTTTTTTTATTTCACCCTATGTGTCTGTGTCCAATTTTTTCAACTTTATTTATCAAACGAATTCCCAAAACAAGACCTGTCTGTGAATCGCAGTAAATTATGAAAGTGAAAGAAAAAAAAAAATGTACGTATCAAGCTCGCGTGAAATTCCCAGAATTTTAATATTGTATCAAAGCAAATTGCAATTATTTAACGATACTTTTACACTGTCAGGAAAATACTTTATCGGCGACCAAATGATATACGACAGTGACTCCATACAGTATGACTGAATCTGACTTTGTTGTTATTTAATATCTATTATTAATTAAACGCATTCCGAAAACCCGTCGTGTCTTACGTCCGTAATTAAGTTACATTATTTTCAGCTACCGGTGATCTTTATCACTCACGAATTTTAGTTTTGTCATTATATCGATCTCATCGTGGCCACTGTACAAACTTGTTGTTTTGTGTGTGTGTGAAAATATGAGGTACACAGTTGTGGACAAATGTTAAGGCTGTCTGACTTCGATTCCTATATGACAGACACGTTTTGAATCTGCGTAACCGGCATAATCATTGATATTTCCCTCTAAATTGTGACATATGGGTTGTCTTCGAGTTCGACTTTGAGGAGACGGAGCAGTCCTTTATAGCTTCATTCTATCCAGTGTTGATGTTAAAATTTACAGTGCTGTGACTACCAAAACACAGATACATTTACTGACACAAGAGGATACACGCACTAGAATAATTCAATAGAGCTTCGATGCCAACCAACAGTGACAATAATATCAACAACAACAACTTAGCTTAACTTAAGCATTAGAATGTTGACAGGTTTTTAACTTGATCTGTTCAATCCACTCCCAGTTGACTGTTTTCTGATTGTTTTAAATCCCACACATGTACATTTAACCACGAGGATACACGCAAGATCTTCGATGTCATCAACAACCACTGTAAACAATGAACTGACGCCGCTCAGAGACAGATGATAGAGACCATTCGCAAAATCACGATTACGATTACGGATATGGACACCACCCTGCCAGTATGGGGCAAAAATCGATCTTTACGCTCGGGGGTTCTTATGTGAGATGAAATATACCCCACGCAGTTTAATTGTGTGCAGATGTGTCAATGATGTGCCACCGGTCCTGCTTGGGGGCGCTCTAACAGTATCCGTGTGGTGTATTACACACGGATACGAACATGGGATGTGAAAGAGACGCACATTACTTTTTCCATCAAATATATATGTATAACTGTATACAGTGGGGCATATGCCGTCTCACCAATTAGCCATCGTAGGTAAATTGTGATGGTGTCAACCTTACTAGGACAATATATCCTATCCGTAATCGTAATAGTGATTTTTGCGAAAGGTCTCTGATCACAAAGTTATACGACTCCAAGTACAACTATTACAAATACATGGACCGATTCATTCCGAGTTCATCAATGTTCACTGAAACGTGTGGATATGACATATTGTAGCCATTTGCCATGTTATCGCGCAGTTATTACGACAATTTACCAACCGGTAGTCCAATATTGGTTAGCATTTTCTTATCGAACAATCGATATGGATGCTAAGTGTCGTGATACTAATTCACTATACACAGCCTGATGCATCACGCTATCAAATTTCATCGAAAGATGTGCGAATATAGGAGAATGTTGTCACCAAGTCATCTCGCACAGTTATTATGGGATCTGCTAGTCGTGGAGGTTTCAACCCAACTAACTGCGAATGTACACATTCACCTGTTAAAACAAGAACCGTGTTTACAAGTGAGTGGTAGGCCTACGTGTTACCAAAGGTATGCCATTAAGATGTTTTACTTTTACATGCACATAGATTTGAGTTTTAACTGTGGTAAATGTAGCTTTATTCCTTTATGTCTTATATGCCCGATTCATATGTGTTAGAATGGTCTACATTAGTATTACTCATAACTGATGGGTATGATTTTCAGCGGCTATCGTGTTTTATTTACAGCCATTATGTATACACTGGTCAGTGAAAGTTGAACACATCAAGCGCGCACAGTCTTTATCTGGATTAAACTCCACGAGGTAGATAACAAGTTGGATTCTCTTCAAACTTCCATCAATATATTCTGTTACTTTATGCATTGAGTATTTAAGTTTCATAAAAAACTATGCTTTTAATAGAAGTACTAAGATGTATTTTTCAGTTACGAATAAAACTAATTTCGACCATTCTAAAATATGAATCGTATTGCCTAACGGGAAATCATATTGTTACCACGGGATCTTGGCTAATTTTACGGTCAATTAGCAAAATTAAGAGCAAAACATTGGTGTTGACCATGGGAAATACCATTGGTCTGACCGTTATTAGTTACTAGTATGATCTTGATATTAATTAAACGGTGTTGAACCGTAATCAAAATGCAACGGTCTGACAGTTACTAGTTACAGTCTGCCAGCTAATTAAACGGTTTTGTACCGTGGAACATGTTACAGCCTGACCGTATGTATAACGGTCCAAGGTCGGCAGCGATGTTCCGGGGTATGACACCGTTGAAACGACAGGTATTTCTCTAACAGTGTCCGTTAACTCTGTTTTAAAATGAGATAAACTTATTCATACAGAGAACATTAATAATTCAAATGTTTCTTCAATACTCTATTTGATATATATGCATATTTGTGAACTTTACTCTTGATTATTGTCAATCAGCAAGCGGCTCAAAATTTACTGTCAGTTGCAGACACGTCTTCTTCGCCCATTGACCGACGCGGCGACTCCGCGTCTGGTGGGTGTACTACAATCGAAGATCCATGCGTTTCTGCTGAACTGCACTGACGTCTGATCGCAAAATAAATTTATATTCATCACCAAAGCACACTTTTAAATAACACCGCCATAAACAGGTTCATATTAGGGTGCTAATATAGACAATAATATTTGAGTTATATTTAATGAAATTAATTAGCACTGCTAAATATTTCTGGCAATAATTTTCAATTTCAACCAATTGTAACGCCGTTGGTGCGCGAATGGGTTAAATTGGGGAACAACGCACGAGCGGAATGACGTCATCGTAAACAAGACGTCTATTCAAGTTCAAATCGTACACATCTCGCTTGAAGTTTGACCGGAAACGTTTTACTTCGTGGTGGGATTACTATTCGAATCTTTACTACATATATCCATGTATGCATCTGCTTTTATAAATCCTCGGACGTTGAAGTGAAGTGCATACTGCCGACAGTCCCGATGCCTCTGACTGGGAGTTCAGGTGAGGACAGGCATTATGAGATTCTCGGATTTCTCGACACGAGAGTCGACTCGGAATAGCCTACCAAGTGAAAGCATGTTTTATTTTAATAGGTCTTTTCAAACATTATTTTTAATATTTACTCGTTTCGAGAAATGTTGAGCTGTAAATTTCTTAGTTTCAACTAAGTGACTGTCTGTGTAGGTATACAGTGCCACACACTGACACCGACTCCGATTGATACTGGCAACACTGGTGAGTGTTGTCGCGACAATATGATACACTGATATTTCATCTTATTCTCCCTAAAATCCGCATATTATCTGCTTATAATATAACTTGTTTTATGTTGATAATCAGTTGAGAGTCGCCTCATTTTGAGTCGATAATGTGCTGAATATGAGAGCGTTTTAGTCACACTATCGATTCATGGGGCAATTCTAAGCAGAATATGTGCGGACAATGACATAAATTTACGCCAGCTCGAGACTTTTCGGGTGTACGCTCTTAAACTTGTGTGTTCACGGTGGCCCGCGCCATATAACGAATAACGGACATGACTTCATTATCTGCTAATTTCAAAATAAAATAATCTCGTTATGTAAATATTTCACTTTGTATGTGGATTATGTGCATATTTCACTTTGTATGTGGATTATGTGCATATTTAACGTTGTATGTTGATTATGTGCATATTTCACTGTGTATGTGGATTATGTGCACATTTCACTTTGTATGCTGATTATGTGCATATTTCATTGTGTAGGTGGATTATGTGCATATTTCACTTTGTATGTTGATTATGTGCATATTTAACTTTGTATGTTGATTATGTGCATATTTCATTTTGTATGTTGATTATGTGCATATTTCATTTTGTATGTTGATTATGTGCATATTTCATTTTGTATGTGGATTATGTGCATATTTCACTTTGTATGTTGATTATGTGCATATTTCATTTTGTATGTTGATTATGTGCATATTTCCCGATGCCTCTGAATGTGAGATCAGGTGAGGACAGGCATTATGAGATTCTCGGATTTCTCGACACGAGAGTCGACTCGGAATAGCCTACCAAGTGAAAGCATGTTTTATTTTAATAGGTCTTTTCAAACATTATTTTTAATATTTACTCGTTTCGAGAAATGTTGAGCTGTAAATTTCTTAGTTTCAACTAAGTGACTGTCTGTGTAGGTATACAGTGCCACACACTGACACCGACTCCGATTGATACTGGCAACACTGGTAAGTGTTGTCGCGACAATATGATACACTGATATTTCATCTTATTCTCCCTAATTCCGCATATTATATGCTTATAATATAACTTGTTTTATGTTGATAATCAGTTGAGAGTCGCCTCATTTTGAGTCGATAATGTGCTGAAAATGAGAGCGTTTTAGTCACACTATCGATTCATGAGGCAATTCTAAGCAGAATTTGTGCGGACAATGACATAAATACGACAGCTCGAGACTTTTCGGGTGTACGCTCTTAAACTTGTGTCTTCACGGTGGCCCGCGCCATATAACGAATAACGGACATGACTTCATTATCTGCTAATTTCAAAATAAAATAATCACATTATGTAAATATTTCACTTTGAATGTGGATTATGTGCATATTTCACTTTGTATGTTGATTATGTACATGTTTCACTTTGTATGTTGATTATGTGCATATTTCACTTTGTATGTGGATTATGTGCATATTTCACTTTGTATGTTGATTATGTGCATATTTCACTTTGTATGTTGATTATGTGCATATTTCACTTTGTATGTTGATTATGTGCATATTTCACTTTGTATGTTGATTATGTGCATATTTCACTTTGTGGGTGGATTATGTGCATATTTCACTTTGTATGTGGATTATGTGCATATTTCTCTTTGTATGTGGATTATGTACATATTTCACTTTGTATGTGGATTATGTGCATATTTCACTTTGTATGTTGATTATGTGCATATTTCTCTTTGTATGTGGATTATGTACATATTTCACTTTGTATGTGGATTATGTGCATATTTCACTTTGTATGTGGATTATGTGCATATTTCACTTTGTATGTGGATTATGTGCATATTTCACTTTGTAGGCGGATTATGTGCATATTACACTTTGTATGTTCATTATGTACATATTTCACTTTGTAGGTGGATTATGTGCATATTTAACTTTGTAGGTGGATTATGTGCATATTTCACTTTGTATATTGATTATGTGCATATTTCACTTTGTATGTTGATTATGTGCATATTTCACTTTGTATGTTGCATTATGTACATATTTCACTTTGTATGTTGATTATGTACATATTTCACTTTGTATGTGGATTATGTGCATATTTAACTTTGTATGTTGATTATGTGCATATTTCACTTTTTATGTTGATTATGTGCATATTTCACTTTGTATGTGGATTATGTGCATATTTCACTTTGTATGTTGATTATGTGCCTATTTCACTTTTTATGTTGATTATGTGCATATTTCACTTTGTATGTGGATTATGTGCATATTTAACTTTGTATGTTGATTATGTGCATATTTCACTTTTTATGTTGATTATGTGCATATTTCACTTTGTAGGTGGATTATGTACATATTTCACTTTGTATGTGGATTATGTACATATTTAACTTTGTAGGTGGATTATGTGCATGTTTAACTTTGTAGGTGGATTATGTGCATGTTTCATTTTGTAGGTGGATTATGTGCATATTTCACTCTGTGTGATGATTATGTGCATATTTCACTTTGTATGTGGATTATGTGCATATTTCACTTTGTATGTTGATTATGTTCATATTTCACTTTGTATGTTGATTATGTGCATATTTCATTTTGTATGTGGATTATGTGCATATTTCACTTTGTAGGTGGATTATGTGCATATTTCACTTTGTATGTTGATTATTAACATATTTCATTTTGTATGTTGATTATGTGCATATTTCATTTTGTATGTTGATTATGTGCATATTTCACTTTGTATGTTGATTATGTGCATATTTAACTTTGTAGGTGGATTATGTGCATGTTTAACTTTGTAGGTGGATTATGTGCATGTTTAACTTTGTAGGTGGATTATGTGCATGTTTCATTTTGTAGGTGGATTATGTGCATATTTCACTCTGTGTGATGATTATGTGCATATTTCACTTTGTATGTGGATTATGTGCATATTTCACTTTATATGTTGATTATGTGCATATTCACTTTGTATGTTGATTATGTGCATATTCACTTTGTGTGTGGATTATGTGCATATTTAACTTTGTATGGTGATTATGTGCATATTCACTTTGTATGTTGATTATGTGCATATTCACTTTGTGTGTGGATTATGTGCATATTTAACTTTGTATGTTGATTATGTGCATATTTCCCGATGCCTCTGACTGTGAGTTCAGGTGAGGACAGGCATTATGAGATTCTCGGATTTCTCGACACGAAAGTCGACTCGGAATAGCCTACCAAGTGAAAGCATGTTTTATTTTAATAGGTCTTTTCAAACATTATTTTTAATATTTACTCGTTTCGAGAAATGTTGAGCTGTAAATTTCTTAGTTTCAACTAAGTGACTGTCTGTGTAGGTATACAGTGCCACACACTGACACCGACTCCGATTGATACTGGCAACACTGGTGAGTGTTGTCGCGACAATATGATACACTGATATTTCATCTTATTCTCCCTAATTCCGCATATTATATGCTTATAATATAACTTGTTTTATGTTGATAATCAGTTGAGAGTCGCCTCATTTTGAGTCGACAATGTGCTGAAAATGAGCGCGTTTTAGTCACACTATCGATTCATGAGGCAATTCTAAGCAGAATTTGTGCGGACAATGACATAAATACGACAGCTCGAGACTTTTCGGGTGTACACTCTTAAACTTGTGTCTTCACGGTGGCCCGCGCCATATAACGAATAACGGACATGACTTCATTATCTGCTAATTTCAAAATAAAATAATCACATTATGTAAATATTTCACTTTGTATGTGGATTATGTGCATATTTCACTTTGTATGTTGATTATGTACATGTTTCACTTTATATGTTGATTATGTGCATATTTCACTTTGTATGTGGATTATGTGCATATTTCACTTTGTATGTTGATTATGTGCATATTTCACTTTGTATGTTGATTATGTGCATATTTCACTTTGTATGTGGATTATCTGGATATTTCACTTTGTATGTTGATTATGTGCATATTTCACTTTGTATGTTGATTATGTACATATTTCACTTTGTATGTGGATTATATACATATTTCACTTTGTAGGTGGATTATGTGCATATTTCTCTTTGTATGTGGATTATGTGCATATTTCACTTTGTATGTGGATTATGTGCATATTTCACTTTGTAGGTGGATTATGTGGATATTTCACTTTGTATGTGGATTATATACATATTTCACTTTGTATGTGGATTATGTGCATATTTCTCTTTGTATGTGGATTATGTGCATATTTCACTTTGTATGTGGATTATGAGCATATTTCACTTTGTAGGTGGATTATGTGCATATTTCTCTTTGTATGTGGATTATGTGCATATTTCACTTTGTATGTGGATTATGTGCATATTTCACTTTGTAGGTGGATTATGTGCATATTTCTCTTTGTATGTGGATTATGTGCATATTTCACTTTGTAGGTGGATTATGTGCATATTTCACTTTGTATGTGGATTATGAGCATATTTCACTTTGTAGGTGGATTATGTGCATATTACACTATTTATGTTGATTATGTGCATATTTCACTTTGTATGTGGATTATATACATATTTCACTTTGTAGGTGGATTATGTGCATATTTCTCTTTGTATGTGGATTATGTGCATATTTCACTTTGTAGGTGGATTATGTGCATATTTCACTTTGTAGGTGGATTATGTGCATATTTCTCTTTGTATGTGGATTATCTGCATATTTCACTTTGTATGTGGATTATGTGCATATTTCACTTTGTATGTGGATTATGTGCATATTTAACTTTGTATGTGGATTATGTGCATATTACACTTTTTATGTGGATTATGTGCATATTTCACTTTGTATGTTGATTATGTGGATATTTCACTTTGTATGTTGATTATGTGCATATTTCACTTTGTATGTTGATTATGTGCTTATTTCACTTTGTATGTGGATTATGTGCATATTTCACTTTGTACGTTGATTATGTGCATATTTCACTTTGTAGGCGGATTATGTGCATATTACACTTTGTATGTTGATTATGTACATATTTCACTTTGTAGGTGGATTATGTGCATATTTAACTTTGTAGGTGGATTATGTGCATATTACACTATTTATGTTGATTATGTGCATATTTCACTTTGTATGTGGATGATGTGCATATTTCACTTTGTATGTGGATTATGTGCATATTTCACTTTGTATGTGGATTATGTGCATATTACACTTTGTATGTGGATTATGTGCATATTTAACTTTGTAGGTGGATTATGTGCATATTACACTTTTTATGTTGATTATGTGCATATTTCACTTTGTATGTGGATGATGTGCATATTTCACTTTGTATGTGGGTGATGTGCATATTTCACTTTGTATGTGGATTATGTGCATATTTAACTTTGTATGTGGATGATGTGCATATTTCACTTTGTATGTTGATTATGTACATATTTCACTTTGTAGGTTGATTATGTGCATATTTAACTTTGTAGGTGGATTATGTGCATATTACACTTTTTATGTTGATTATGTGCATATTTCACTTTGTATGTGGATGATGTGCATATTTCACTTTGTATGTGGGTGATGTGCATATTTCACTTTGTATGTTGGTTATGTACATATTTCACTTTGTATGTGGATGATGTGCATATTTCACTTTGTATGTTGATTATGTGCATATTTCACTTTGTATGTGGATGATGTGCATATTTCACTTTGTATGTGGATTATGTGCATATTTCACTTTGTATGTGGATTATGTGCATATTTCACTTTGTAAGTGGATTATGTGCATATTACACTTTGTATGTGGATTATGTGCATATTACACTGTGTATGTGGATTATGTGCATATTACACTGTGTATGTGGACTATGTGCATATTACACTGTGTATGTGGATTATGTGCATATTTCTCTTTGTATGTGGATTATATACATATTTCACTTTGTATGTGGATTATGTGCATATTTCTCTTTGTATGTGGATTATGTGCATATTTCACTTTGTATGTGGATTATGAGCATATTTCACTTTGTATGTGGATTATGTGCATATTTCACTTTGTATGTGGATTATGTGCATATTTCTCTTTGTATGTGGATTATGTGCATATTTCTCTTTGTATGTGGATTATGTGCATATTTCACTTTGTAGGTGGATTATGTGCATATTTCACTTTGTATGGGGATTATGTGCATATTTCTCTTTGTATGGGGATTATGTGCATATTTCTCTTTGTATGTTGATTATGTGCATATTTCACTTTGTAGGTGGATTATGTGCATATTTCTCTTTGTATGTGGATTATGTGCATATTTCACTTTGTAGGTGGATTATGTGCATATTTCACTTTGTAGGTGGATTATGTGCATATTTCACTTTGTAGGTGGATTATGTACATACGTCATTGTGTAGGTGGATTATGTGCATATTTCACTTTGTATGTGGATTATGTGCATATTTCACTTTGTATGTGGATTATATACATATTTCACTTTGTAGGTGGATTATATACATATTTCACTTTGTAGGTGGATTATGTGCATATTTCAATTTGTATGTGGATGATGTGCATATTTCACTTTGTAGGTGGATCACGTGCATATTTCACTTTGTATGTGGATTATATACATATTTCACTTTGTAGGTGGATTATGTGCATATTTCTCTTTGTATGTGGATTATCTGCATATTTCTCTTTGTACGTTGATTATGTGCATATTTCACTTTGTAGGCGGATTATGTGCATATTACACTTTGTATGTTGATTATGTACATATTTCACTTTGTAGGTGGATTATGTGCATATTTAACTTTGTAGGTGGATTATGTGCATATTACACTATTTATGTTGATTATGTGCATATTTCACTTTGTATGTGGATGATGTGCATATTTCACTTTGTATGTGGATTATGTGCATATTTCACTTTGTATGTGGATTATGTGCATATTTCACTTTGTATGTGGATTATGTGCATATTTAACTTTGTAGGTGGATTATGTGCATATTACACTTTTTATGTTGATTATGTGCATATTTCACTTTGTATGTGGATGATGTGCATATTTCACTTTGTATGTGGGTGATGTGCATATTTCACTTTGTATGTGGATTATGTGCATATTTAACTTTGTATGTGGATGATGTGCATATTTCACTTTGTATGTTGATTATGTACATATTTCACTTTGTAGGTTGATTATGTGCATATTTAACTTTGTAGGTGGATTATGTGCATATTACACTTTTTATGTTGATTATGTGCATATTTCACTTTGTATGTGGATGATGTGCATATTTCACTTTGTATGTGGGTGATGTGCATATTTCACTTTGTATGTTGGTTATGTACATATTTCACTTTGTATGTGGATGATGTGCATATTTCACTTTGTATGTTGATTATGTGCATATTTCACTTTGTATGTGGATGATGTGCATATTTCACTTTGTATGTGGATTATGTGCATATTTCACTTTGTATGTGGATTATGTGCATATTTCACTTTGTAAGTGGATTATGTGCATATTACACTTTGTATGTGGATTATGTGCATATTACACTGTGTATGTGGATTATGTGCGTATTTCACTTTGTATGTGGACTATGTGCATATTACACTGTGTATGTGGATTATGTGCATATTTCTCTTTGTATGTGGATTATATACATATTTCACTTTGTATGTGGATTATGTGCATATTTCTCTTTGTATGTGGATTATGTGCATATTTCACTTTGTATGTGGATTATGAGCATATTTCACTTTGTATGTGGATTATGTGCATATTTCACTTTGTATGTGGATTATGTGCATATTTCTCTTTGTATGTGGATTATGTGCATATTTCACTTTGTAGGTGGATTATGTGCATATTTCTCTTTGTATGTGGATTATGTGCATATTTCACTTTGTATGGGGATTATGTGCATATTTCTCTTTGTATGTTGATTATGTGCATATTTCACTTTGTATGTGGATTATATACATATTTCACTTTGTAGGTGGATTATGTGCATATTTCTCTTTGTATGTGGATTATGTGCATATTTCACTTTGTAGGTGGATTATGTGCATATTTCACTTTGTAGGTGGATTATGTGCATATTTCTCTTTGTATGTGGATTATGTACATACGTCATTGTGTAGGTGGATTATGTGCATATTTCACTTTGTATGTGGATTATGTGCATATTTCACTTTGTATGTGGATTATATACATATTTCACTTTGTAGGTGGATTATGTGCATATTTCAATTTGTATGTGGATGATGTGCATATTTCACTTTGTAGGTGGATCACGTGCATATTTCACTTTGTATGTGGATTATATACATATTTCACTTTGTAGGTGGATTATGTGCATATTTCTCTTTGTATGTGGATTATCTGCATATTTCTCTTTGTATGTGGATTATGTGCATATTTCACTTTGTATGTGGATTATGTGCATATTTCACTTTGTATGTGGATTATGTGCATATTTCACTTTGTATGTGGATTATGTGCATAGTTCATTTTGTAGGTGGATTATGTGCATATTTCACTTTGTATGTGGATTATGTGCATATTTTACGTTGTATGTGGATTATATACATATTTCACTTTGTATGTGGATTATGTGCATATTTCACTTTGTATGTGGATTATGTGCATATTTCACTTTGTATGTGGATTATGTGCATAGTTCATTTTGTAGGTGGATTATGTGCATATTTCATTTTGTATGTGGATTATGTACATTTTTAACTCTGTATGTGGATTATGTGCATATTTCATTTTGTATGTGGATTATGTACATTTTTAACTCTGTATGTGGATTATGTGCATATTTCATTGTGTATGCGGATTATGTGCATATTTCATTGTGTATGTGGATTATGTGCATATGTCATTGTGTAGGTGGATTATGTGCATAGTTCATTTTGTAGGTGGATTATGTGCATATTTCATTTTGTATGTGGATTATGTACATTTTTAACTCTGTATGTGGATTATGTGCATATTTCATTGTGTATGTGGATTATGTGCATATTTCATTGTGTAGGTGGATTATGTGCATATTTCATTGTGTAGGTGGATTATGTGCATATTTCATTGTGTAGGTGGATTATGTGCATATTTCATTGTGTAGGTGGATTATGTGCATATTTCATTGTGTAGGTGGATTATGTTCATATTTCATTTTGTAGGTGGATTATGTGCATATTTCACTTTGTATGTGGATTATGTGCATATTTCACTTTGTATGTGGATTATGTGCATATTTCATTTTGTATGTGGATTATGTGCATATTTCACTTTGTATGTGGATTATGTGCATATTTCACTTTGTATGTGGATTATGTGCATATTTCACTTTGTATGTGGATTATGTGCATATTTCACTTTGTATGTGGATGATGTGCATATTTCACTTTGTAGGTGGATTATGTGCATATTTCACTTTGTATGTGGATGATGTGCATATTTCACTTTGTATGTGGATGATGTGCATATTTCACTTTGTATGTGGATTATGTGCCTATTTTACTTTGTATGTTGATTATGTGCATATTTCACTTTGTATGTGGATTATGTGCATATTTCACTTTGTATGTGGATTATGTGCATATTTCACTTTGTATGTGGATTATGTGCATATTTCACTTTGTAGGGGGATTATGTGCATATTTCACTTTGTATGTGGATTATGTGCATATTTAACTTTGCATGTGGATGATGTGCATATTTCACGTTGTATGTGGATTATATGCATATTTCACTTTGTATGTGGATTATGTGCATATTTCACTTTGTATGTGGATTATGTGCATATTTCACTTTGTATGTGGATTATGTGCATAGTTCATTTTGTAGGTGGATTATGTGCATATTTCATTTTGTATGTGGATTATGTACATTTTTAACTCTGTATGTGGATTATGTGCATATTTTATTTTGTATGTGGATTATGTACATTTTTAACACTGTATGTGGATTATGTGCATATTTCATTGTGTATGTGGATTATGTGCATATTTCATTGTGTATGTGGATTATGTGCATATGTCATTGTGTAGGTGGATTATGTGCATAGTTCATTTTGTAGGTGGATTATGTGCATATTTCATTTTGTATGTGGATTATGTACATTTTTAACTCTGTATGTGGATTATGTGCATATTTCATTGTGTATGTGGATTATGTGCATATTTCATTGTGTAGGTGGATTATGTGCATATTTCATTGTGTAGGTGGATTATGTGCATATTTCATTGTGTAGGTGGATTATGTGCATATTTCATTGTGTAGGTGGATTATGTGCATATTTCATTGTGTAGGTGGATTATGTGCATATTTCATTGTGTAGGTGGATTATGTGCATATTTCATTTTGTAGGTGGATTATGTGCATATTTCATTTTGTAGGTGGATTATGTGCATATTTCATTTTGTATGTGGATTATGTACATTTTTAACTCTGTATGTGGATTATGTGCATATTACACTTTGTGTGTGGATTATGTGCATATTTCACTTTGTATGTGGATTATGTGCATATTTTACGTTGTATGTGGATTATATACATATTTCACTTTGTATGTGGATTATGTGCATATTTCTCTTTGTATGTGGATTATGTGCATATTTCACTTTGTATGTGGATTATGTGCATATTTCACTTTGTATGTGGATTATGTGCATATTTCACTTTGTATGTGGATTATGTGCATATTTCACTTTGTATGTGGATTATGTGCATATTTCACTTTGTATGTGGATTATGTGCATATTTCACTTTGTGTGTGGATTATGTGCATATTTCACTTTGTGTGTGGATTATGTGCATATTTCACTTTGTATGTGGATTATGTGCATATTTTACGTTGTATGTGGATTATATACATATTTCACTTTGTATGTGGATTATGTGCATATTTCTCTTTGTATGTGGATTATGTGCATATTTCACTTTGTATGTGGATTATGTGCATATTTCACTTTGTATGTGGATTATGTGCATATTTCACTTTGTATGTGGATTATGTGCATATTTCACTTTGTATGTGGATTATGTGCATATTTCACTTTGTATGTGGATTATGTGCATATTTCTCTTTGTATGTAGATTATGTGCATATTTCACTTTGTCGGTGGATTATGTGCATATTTCTCTTTGTATGTGGATTATGTGCCTATTTTACTTTGTATGTTGATTATGTGCATATTTCACTTTGTATGTGGATTATGTGCATATTTCTCTTTGTATGTAGATTATGTGCATATTTCACTTTGTCGGTGGATTATGTGCATATTTCTCTTTGTATGTGGATTATGTGCCTATTTTACTTTGTATGTTGATTATGTGCATATTTCACTTTGTATGTGGATTATGTGCATATTTCACTTTGTATGTTGATTATGTGCATATTTCACTTTGTATGTGGATTATGTGCATATTCACTTTGTAGGTGGATTATGTGCATATTTCACTTTGTGTGTGGATTATGTGCATATTTCACTTTGTAGGTGGATTATGTGCATATTTCTCTTTGTATGTGGATTATGTGCATATTTCTCTTTGTATGTGGATTATGTGCATATTTCACTTTGTATGTGGATTATGTGCATATTTCACTTTGTAGGTGGATTATGTGCATATTTCTCTTTGTATGTGGATTATGTACATATGTCATTGTGTAGGTGGATTATGTGCATATTTCACTTTGTATGTGGATTATGTGCATATTTCACTTTGTATGTGGATTATATACATATTTCACTTTGTAGGTGGATTATGTGCATATTTCTCTTTGTATGTGGATTATCTGCATATTTCTCTTTGTATGTGGATTATGTGCATATTTCACTTTGTATGTGGATTATGTGCATATTTCACTTTGTATGTGGATTATGTGCATATTTCACTTTGTATGTGGATTATGTGCATATTTCACGTTGTATGTGGATTATGTGCATATTTCACTTTGTATGTGGATTATATACATATTTCACTTTGTAGGTGGATTATGTGCATATTTCTCTTTGTATGTGGATTATGTGCATATTTCACTTTGTATGTGGATTATGTGCATATTTCTCTTTGTATGTGGATTATATACATATTTCACTTTGTATGTGGATTATGTGCATATTTCTCTTTGTATGTGGATTATGTGCATATTTCTCTTTGTAGGTGGATTATGTGCACATTCACTTTGTATGTGGATTATGTGCATATTTCTCTTTGTAGGTGGATTATGTGCATATTTCTCTTTGTAAGTGGATTATGTGCATATTTCACTTTGTAGGTGGATTATGTGCATATTTCACTTTGTATGTGGATTATGTGCATATTTCACTTTGTATGTGGATTATGTGCATATTTCTCTTTGTATGTGGATTATGTGCATATTTCACTTTGTATGTGGATTATGTGCATATTTCTCTTTGTATGTGGATTATGTGCATATTTCACTTTGTATTTGGATTATGTGCATATTGAACTTTGTATGTGAATTATGTGCATATTGAACTTTGTATGTGAATTATGTGCATATTTCACTTAGCAGGTGGATTATGTGCATATTCCTCTTTGTATTTGGATTATGTGCATATTTCACTTTGTATGTGGATTATGTGCATATTTCACTTTGTATGTGGATTATGTGCATATTTCATTTTGTATGTGGATTATGTGCATATTTCACTTTGTATGTGGATTATGTGCATATTTCACTTTGTAGGTGGATTATGTGCATATTTCACTTTGTATGTGGATTATGTGCATATTTCACTTTGTATGTGGATGATGTGCATATTTCACTTGTATGAGGATTATGTGCATATTTCACTTTGTATGTGGATTATGTGCATATTTCACTTTGTATTTGGATTATGTGCATATTGAACTTTGTATGTGAATTATGTGCATGTTGAACTTTGTATGTGAATTATGTGCATATTTCACTTTGCAGGTGGATTATGTGCATATTCCTCTTTGTATGTGGATTATGTGCATATTTCACTTTGTATGTGGATTATGTGCATATTTCACTTTGTATGTGGATTATGTGCATATTTCATTTTGTATGTGGATTATGTGCATATTTCACTTTGTATGTGGATTATGTGCATATTTCACTTTGTAGGTGGATTATGTGCATATTTCACTTTGTATGTGGATTATGTGCATATTTCACTTTGTATGTGGATGATGTGCATATTTCACTTTGTAGGTGGATTATGTGCATATTTCACTTTGTATGTGGATGATGTGCATATTTCACTTTGTATGTGGATGATGTGCATATTTCACTTTGTATGTGGATTATGTGCTATTTTCACTTTGTATGTTGATTATGTGCATATTTCACTTTGTATGTGGATTATGTGCATATTTCACTTTGTATGTGGATTATGTGCATATTTCACTTTGTATGTGGATTATGTGCATATTTCACTTTGTATGTGGATTCATGTGCATATTTCACTTTGTATGTGGATTATGTGCATATTTCACTTTGTATGTGGATGATGTGCATATTTCACTTTGTAGGTGGATTATGTGCATATTTCACTTTGTATGTGGATGATGTGCATATTTCACTTTGTATGTGGATGATGTGCATATTTCACTTTGTATGTGGATTATGTGCCTATTTTACTTTGTATGTTGATTATGTGCATATTTCACTTTGTATGTGGATTATGTGCATATTTCACATTGTATGTGGATTATGTCGATATTTCACTTTGTATGTGGATTATGTGCATATTTCACTTTGTAGGTGAATTATGTGCATATTTCACTTTGCAGGTGGATTATGTGCATATTCCTCTATGTATTTGGATTATGTGCATATTTCACTTTGTATGTGGATTATGTGCATATTTCACTTTGTATGTGGATTATGTGCATATTTCATTTTTTATGTGGATTATGTGCATATTTCACTTTGTATGTGGATTATGTGCATGTTTCACTTTGTAGGTGGATTATGTGCATATTTCACTTTGTATGTGGATTATGTGCATATTTCACTTTGTATGTGGATTATGTGCATATTTAACTTTGTATGTGGATGATGTGCATATTTCACGTTGTATGTGGATTATATGCATATTTCACTTTGTATGTGGATTATGTGCATATTTCACTTTGTATGTGGATTATGTGCATATTTCACTTTGTATGTGGATTATGTGCATATTTCATTTTGTATGTGGATTATGTGCATAGTTCATTTTGTAGGTGGATTATGTGCATATTTCATTTTGTATGTGGATTATGTACATTTTTAACTCTGTATGTGGATTATGTGCATATTTCATTTTGTATGTGGATTATGTACATTTTTAACTCTGTATGTGGATATGTGCATATTTCATTGTGTATGTGGATTATGTGCATATTTCATTGTGTATGTGGATTATGTGCATATGTCATTGTGTAGGTGGATTATGTGCATAGTTCATTTTGTAGGTGGATTATGTGCATATTTCATTTTGTATGTGGATTATGTACAATTTTAACTCTGTATGTGGATTATGTGCATATTTCATTGTGTATGTGGATTATGTGCATATTTCATTGTGTAGGTGGATTATGTACATTTTTAACTCTGTATGTGGATTATGTGCATATTTCATTGTGTAGGTGGATTATGTGCATATTTCATTTTGTAGGTGGATTATGTGAATATTTCATTTTGTATGTGGATTATGTAACATTTTTAACTCTGTATGTGGATTATGTGCATATGTCATTGTGTAGGTGGATTATGTGCATATTTCATTGTGTAGGTGGATTATGTGCATATTTCATTGTGTAGGTGGATTATGTGCATATTTCATTTTGTAGGTGGATTATGTGCATATTTCATTTTGTAGGTGGATTATGTGCATATTTCATTTTGTATGTGGATTATGTACATTTTTAACTCTGTATGTGGATTATGTGCATATTTCATTGTGTAGGTGGATTATGTGCATATTTCATTTTGTAGGTGGATTATGTGAATATTTCATTTTGTATGTGGATTATGTACATTTTTAACTCTGTATGTGGATTATGTGCATATGTCATTGTGTAGGTGGATTATGTGCATATTTCATTGTGTAGGTGGATTATGTGCATATTTCATTGTGTAGGTGGATTATGTGCATATTTCATTGTGTAGGTGGATTATGTGCATATTTCATTGTGTAGGTGGATTATGTGCATATTTTCGCGAGGATATGATGGATATTTCGGTTTCATTTCTTCTGACTGGACTCTTGTGCCAGTATTCAGTAATGGCTGGATACTGAATGAATTATTAAATTTTATTTATTATGATATGTATTTACTATTTATTTTATGATTAAGTTATATATATGATATAACATATTTTAGTATTGCTGTGTGAATTTGTGTGAGTAACATAGCCTGACGTAGGTCTATTAAGTTAAATCATGTTCAATCGTGTCTCGATAGATAGCTTGATACCATGCCATTGATCATAGACAACAATGATGATCTCACGCTTAGCAGTGTCAATCCCTTAATTTTATCATTCAATATTTATTTTTGGACTTTTTAATTACAATTAACAAATTGTTTTACAAATGCACTGGTATTGTTATTTACCTTATTTTCCCCAACCATCATGTGCATATATTATAAATTATATATGATGATATACTAGTCGTAGTAATATTAGTAGTATATACCACAATATTCTAAGTTATCTAAAATTGTAATTACAAAAGCTGAATATATGTTATTACTATGTGATGTGTAATGTAATCAATTATTGAAAAACTGATAGTTACATAATGTGTTGAATAGTTCAAACTGTAAAGTTTAACTTAAGCAGAGCATAGTATAATAGCTACCATATGGTGGGTCGTTCCCATCCTGGGGCTATTGATGTCGTGGATACATTCAATGCTATTTTGCTATGTTGCATGCGAAGAGGTAGACTACTTGAGACCTGGCGGTAGATACATTCATACCAAGTATTCAACTTTTTTTTATCTAAACTTCGACAATTTAGCCAAATACATGATTTTATATCAGTGATGATTGATGTCACAAAATTCCTTACTGTATGAGGACCCGGATAAATGTAGTATAAATTAACAATTAAAGACTTTAAAAAGCCCGATAAGGAGCGTTTGTGATTATATAAAATTAATATTTAATGTATTTCACTTTCGACAGGGAAATATGATAGCTACTTCAGTGAAATAAGCTGCGTAGAGTTATATGGGGTATGTCAACATGACTGACATTCACCGCATTTGCAGATGTCTGCATCAAGTAGAATGGTGCTATATTAGCGGACTGTGAGCTACTTATTTAAGGGGCATAACCTACTGTGTGCGGAAACTATATATTTGAAAATGATATATTATGGCAAATATTTACACGTACATCCAAACTATAAATGTATCGGTCCCTATTTTAAAATAAAATGAATCCGCTGTACAACGAGCTACCTATCGAATTAATATTCAGCTGTCCGTGTCATAATAATAATATTATTTATATAGTGCTTACTCCGTAGTGTGGACTAAGCACATTACATGATATAAAATAGACATTAAACATGTATAACCAACAGGAAATACATGAACGAGTCATCGTTTGTCCTTTGCTTGATTCTGCGGATACATGCGTTTAAATAGGCGAGTCATGTAACAAATAAGCAGAGCAGATAGACATCATTCCATTCATTTGTACTAACACTATAACTATGTTAGATAATTTAAATAAATGTCATTAACATTTCCATGGGATCCCCTTATGGCATTAATAGTCTCATCACAGATGATTTTGATAAATCACCAACATGCAAATTGGCCCTATTCCTTTACTTTTAACATGAGTTATGGTACCATGGTGACAGATGAATTACCTGGGTATTAAAATATACTCATTCTGTTGAAGTTGCATTGACACATATACTCTTAATGTTTTATTCATGGATGACCCTCTAATTGTTTGCCAGTACCACCCAGGACAGTGTGTGTTTACCTCAACTATTTGAGTTTCTTGTTTTTGGAATTCGTTTGATGAATACAGTTGGAGAAATCGAGCACAAATACATCTGGTGAAATAAAAGAGGTATGTGTGGCTTGGGAATGACTGTCGGAACACATATGTGACCCGCCATATCAAATCCAGTCGGAAGTCGGGATTTTTTTTACCCTGTGCCAATGCATTCTCTTATATATGCGAGTCGACCATAGGTCGCCTCGCATATATAAGAGAATGCATTGGCTTAACAATTTTTTATCATGTTTTTTAAATAAATGATTCTTACAATTTTTAGGACATAAAATAAAAAAACATCCATTACCCTGCAGGGAGCCCCATACATATATAGAAGCACATAGAAGAGTTCGGCTGCTCATGTTTGTGATCAAGTAAACATGTATGGGTGAAATTATAAAATTGTTAAAGAATACAAAAATTTTTTATTAAAATTGTTAGGCCAATGCATTCTCTTATACATGCGAGGCGACCTATGGTCGACTCGCATATATAAGAGAATACATTGGCACAGGGTAAAAAAATCCCGAATTCCGACTGGATTTGATATGGCGGGTCACATATGAACATTTATAGAAGATGTCATCGCGTTTAAGTACACTTTCGCCACAAATTAATGCTTTAAAATGTTGATTTTATAACTTGGTCAAAGGCATCTGAGCAGATAGGGGCGATGACGACCCGATTTCTTCGGCAGTTTTCGGTAGATTCCGATACGTCGCTTCGTTCAATTTCGCCGAGTGATTTGTCAAATAAAAGGGAACTTCATTGCCATTAAGAAACACCGGAGAATATTATGGCTGAAATGATATATTTCTATATTTCGTTAGGGTTTTGATAGTTGGTGTGGTTTTAACCAAAATCGATCTGTTTAACCGTGCCACTGGTATAGTCTATATACTATGGTAATTTCGTATTTCCCCCATGGGCCTGTGGTTGCATCTCACATGGAAGGTTGGGCAGTATGACATTTATGTCATCATACTGCAAGCGGACAAACTCTGACTTAAATTCAGTTATCACGGTCACCATAATGCCCTCCTATAACGACATAATGCCCTCCTATAACGACATAATGTAAAACACTTGACGATTGTGACATGAATGGCAATTATATAACCTGGGTCGATATAACGATATAACCTGGGTCGATATAACGATATGACCTGGGTCGAGATGATAACATGTCCAGATGTTCGCAATGACTCTGACGAAACAGATGATCAGACCGTCGCAGTCAGATACACCTGAAACATCAAATGGAGGATGATCGAGGAAGCAAGCTAATTATTCTTCCTTCCCCAGATCGTCTGGATACAGGAAGGCCTCGATCCAACATTGATTTATAAAACAAAACCATAACATGCAATATAAATATGCATTATAAGACATTGTCTCGTCTCATAATCCAGGCGCTCGGTGCATGAAAATGTAAGAATTGCACAACTTATGATAAAATCATGAAACTTCGCACATAATTATGTTCATGATAGACCCCATCGATATATGGTCCTCCTTAGCAAAGGTTGCTAGGCAACTACCCGAAAGTATAAGATGTTCATATATGGATGGATTACAGTATTTCATTAAACTTTAGTTGTTTTGAATTACATATTTGAGGTCTAGTTGTGACCGGAGTGTATCATATCGCGTTAAACGATAACAATGTGCACGACGCGTATAAAGGGGCCGCCGCTGAATATAGGCTTTGTCTAAGATCCAAATATGCTCTTCCGACGCTGAATAAAGGCCTGTTTCAGTTATTTTGTAGCACTTTTCCGGCCGGATTATATCGACTATTTAATACTTACATATTCCTCTTTGACGACCATATCAGCAATCAAACTGGAAACGCCAAAGGTAATTGCATTCATAATGGATGAACGTTTGGTTACATATGTTGGTGTTTTTCATTTTTATGAGATTTATAAGTAAACAATGCCTTGTTTTCATTTCGATTTGTCGCGCTATTAGAAAATGTATGTAAACGATCGTATCATCACTTTACCTTATTATATCACGGTAAGTTATATATCCAGATTAATCGTGGACATGTCAGTTGATCAATCGCATTCAGGGGTTCACGTGAAAGCCAGGGTTCACCTGAATGCCAGGGACTTGGTCCATAACAGTATCAAGCCAAATGATACGCCAAATGTCGCGAAAATAACAACTGAAGAGTAATAACGTTGCTTTATAAAAGTCCCACTTAATTTTCGAAACCCACATATCACATTATATAAAATATATGCCATATTATATACCATATGGAAGATGAAGCCCCAACATATTGTATTATCAACGTATTCGGTGTAATTAAACTGTGAACATGTTATTTGTGTTGAGACACCGACGTCTGTTTTGCGCTCAAGTTTCATCTACGCTGTTCTGCAAAGTTTATTATTTTCAATGGGAGGGGAATAACGCCATATCTTAAAGATATTGAGTTATACCCCTTCGATTAAATATAAACTATAGTTTGAATAATATTGCATTCAGGGAGCAGCAACGGGGGAATGTTTCTGTGAGTTCAGCTATATTCTATTACTCTATGGACACCTTCTGATGCACATATGTTCCAAATTATTATGAATTATAGTATTTTAATCATACTGTATGGCATAGATCGTTATTAAAACCGTATATAGAGGCTCTATAAAAATAATAATCGGTGTCTCGAAAATTAAATGGGCCTTAAACAACATGTGTTTGCTACCATCAGCATCAAGCAATTCGGCAGGACCACTTAAACTGGTGGTTATATTTGGCAGTCACCGGTGCCCCGTACAGGGTTTATCAGACACCCATTACTTTGACTGTCTATTCGCCGTCCTGCAAGAGCGTGTCAAAATCGATAGCTAGGACCACTTGATATTGTTCTTAGTCCACTCATAAATATCGCATAAATATCGTGTTATGATCAGGATCGTACGCCTTGTAATTAAGTATATGATACAGTACAGTACATAAAGAGTATGTGATACGCAAAACACTAAACACCGGGGAGACCACAGTAAATGAACTTTCGTTAAAATTGCACCATATTGTTCTCAACTGAACGACATATAGCGCTCGAAAATCCTTGTCACTCAACATTTCGGTTTTGAGTGGGTAACCGTGAATATCTCTCCGCACACTATGTGCGTGCTGTATATAAACAAATGGTCAGGTCACAGAGTGTGTTTTGTGGATACTATATCGCATTCATACTGTCATTATACCATACTGTATATAGTATATTATTGATGAAATTCATAATTTAATAACTTTTATTTCTAAATTAAAACCTGCACCAAGGCCAACCGTGCCTTTAACAAGGCTTATTACGCTCGTTTATTGGCGTTTACATTATGTCAATAATGTTGATTTTTGGTTTGTGATAAGCTATGCCAATTACAAATAACAGAAATGAAAAATATTCTATAATTACAATCATGGGTATATAATATATGATTTTGAGCGCGTTACCATTTCTGACTATGGTTTTCTTTTTGGTTATGGTTATGATTGGCGTCACCGCTGTCCCCATACATGGTTTGACAGACATCCATTACTTTGACTGTTTATTCGCCGTGCTGCAAGGTCGCGTCAATATTGATGGATGTGGTATCGAAGGCTTGGTTACCATTACCTCGGTCATTGATTCTCGGTGTAATATAGTTCAATATTCATTGCTGATTATAATATGACTTGTTTCCGATCGTCATCGCCGATAGTTCTATAGGTTATAAACAACACACGATGTTCCATGGGCGACAGTGTTAACTATAAGTCACAATGGGTTGAGCCAAACGTTGAGCTTTAAATGAATGATATATAGTGCGTATGTCATTTGCAGAATGAGGTCCACAGAGGGTACATTCTTGCCCAGATAATCCCGGATGATACATTCAACTAACTCCCTTAGTTATTCGAAGCTTTCGAGAACCAGCCCCCTCCCCAATCATGGATTATGGTCGAACATGTTATAGTATGTTATAGTATGTTATAGTATGTTATAGTATGTTATAGTATGTTATAGTATGTTATAGTATGTTATAGTATGTTATAGTATGTTATAGTATGTTATAGTATGTTATAGTATGTTATAGTATGTTATAGTATGTTATAGTATGTTATAGTATGTTATAGTATGTTATAGTATGTTATAGTATGTTATAGTATGTTATAGTATGTTATAGTATGTTATAGTATGTTATAGTATGTTATAGCATGTTATAGCATGTTATAGTATGTTATAGTATGTTATAGTATGTTATAGTATGTTATATTATGTTATAGTATGTTATAGTATGTTATAGTATGTTATAGTATGTTATAGTATGTTATAGTATGTTATAGTATGTTATAGTATGTTATAGTATGTTATAGTATGTTATAGTATGTTATAGTATGTCATAGTATGTCATAGTATGTCATAGTATGTCATATTATGTTATAGTATGTTATAGTATGTTATAGTATGTTATAGTATGTTATAGTATGTTATAGTATGTTATAGTATGTTATAGTATGTTATAGTATGTCATAGTATGCTATAGTATGTTATAGTATGTTATAGTATGTTATAGTATGTTATAGTATGTTATAGTATGTTATAGTATGTTATAGTATGTTATAGTATGTTATAGTATGTTATAGTATGTTATAGTATGTTATAGTATGTTATAGTATGTTATAGTATGTTATAGTATGTTATAGTATGTTATAGTATGTACATGCTAAAGTTATGACAGTTAGGAACTTGTTCAACCTTTGAAACATATACTGTTCTATACATTTTGAATGGGTGAAAAATGGGGGGTGTCACTCTTTTGAATTTCAACGCTGTACCTGCATTAATTTTTGGCGCTGTAATGTATATTTGCATGGAAATCCCTATTGAATGTTATCACATGAGCTCGCTCTCAAATTATCCGAGCAATCTCAACAAACCGGTATCGTCCTAAAGAGCTTCACATTCTGCATATTTTTGTTGGTTTTGGATGACCTAGATTCCAAGAAAAGAAGAGAAACAAATCAACTATAAATTCGACGGACTCAAATCCACTTTTCGAAATGAACTAAAAACTCGTGAAAAACAGCAACATATATCAGACAGGATTTACTCATATGGGCATCCATGAAAGAAGACACGTTTATGTCTGGTCTGAAAGCAGTTACGTTGATAATGGCTTATACATAGTCACTGGTCTCGCCTGTTGAAATGGACCGATCGCGCGCAGGCGATTAATGCTATCAATTATTGGTGTGACCATGTAGAATACATGGAGTACATGGATTTTACGTATATAAATTGCATACAAGTGTGTATCCATCCTTACTGCGGAGTCTAGTTTATTTACACAAATTCAAGTGTAACAAGCGCAACTCTATATATAATTAGTTGCTTGTAACATACACATATATGGCAGGGACGTTCCTGTGGGGTTCCATGGGGGGGGGTAAAACTATAACATTCCCAACTATATAGGATTTGGTCTAATAAAATGTCCAACTGTATAGGATTTGAGTTATGGTTTTGATTAATGCAAATTCCAATATTGGTTTAATGGCTTAATAATTTGGGTTCTATATGTTCTTTTTAAGAGTATGGCCTGTGTAATGAAAGACAATAGTAACAAGAATGACATCATTGGTCCATGTTTTATGTATTAAGTACTCTGTGCATGCAATACATAATACATGCTATTAATCATAATATGGTTGAGGAACGAACACGAGTTACGTGTATTCAAACTCCAGGGAGTCACAAGTTATAACTCACACAATGGTATCGAGTATGCATGGTAAATGATTGTTATATTGTTCGAGCTGTCCTCAGAAAGACATGGAGGTTTGATATTATTAATAGACTAGTCACCATGAATCCATGCTTTGCATTTCTGTACAAAGTACACTTACAAATCACACAATAACATTATGCCAGTTTGCCACTGCCACATGGGCATGAATCTCCACGACGACCCAGCACTGGCAGCAGTAAAAGGGTTAAAATTGTATAAACAGAAAAAACACTTTCCCTTAATTATTCATTATTTTCAAAAACATTAGCTCGTACATAGCGCTCACTAGCTCAGAATTTAAACATGTCCTCTATTGAAATGGAGGAAATTTGGATTATTTATTAAATTTGACGTAGATTCGTACGAGTAAACGATCTCCCCTGTTATTCGCGGTAGTTCAAAACATATTTCGCAATTTGATCAAACCTGTAAAATTAATTATATTCATCCACCTCCAAATGACATGGCAAGTTATAAACATATAATCATTACTTACCTATCGATGAAAATCAAGCCTATAGCGTAGTTTGACATTTTTTTCATCTTAGTCATGATTTGTTCGATTTTATTGAAATGTTTTAGCTTATATTCTTTTGCGTTGTAACTGTGACTTGATTCGGCTACGGAGTTACAGGTCTCCCCGCCTCAGCGGCAAATCAAAATGACGGCGAAAAACATTTCCGGAATTGGAAAATCGCTGACGAGTATTTAGAATTGGATTTCGGAGTCGGGAAAATAAACAACCGGCACAAATTCGTAGTTGGAAAATCGTGAACTCTGAAACACTTCGATCATTCGATTAACTTGTTACTTTTAATTTCCAACTATTGAAAATTATGGTCCTCATTGGGTGTTGGGGTGAGACACCCCACACTCCCTCAATCGGTACGTCCCTGTTATATGGGTTTATTCAACGGCAGGTTATCATGCAAGAGCGATCACCGCGAACATGTAATTCTTGACGATTCGACAATGAAATAAGCACATAACACAGTGGCGGGGGGGGGGGGGCAAGAAAACATTTACAGACACAGGGCTAATTTTGTTTTTGTTTTGCAGCACTCTGTGTGACCACCACCCCCAACCACCCATTTAATTGACCGAGCGTTTCCAGACTGTTCATGGTACATATTATACTAAAGTTATACCAGATGCATACTATAGTTCAACTTGACTGAAAAAAGCACATGTCCAAACAGCTGGTCAAACAATCATGTTTCCTCCTAATTCAGCCGGATTTGATATATAGGTTAGCTTCTCACATGTTTAGGTAAACACACAAGCACAAATATACAGTACCTGTCTAATATAACTGGATATACGAGTATACCTGAATGTACCCGAATATAACATCAATATACGATTACGAGAAAATATATGTCTGCGAAATTTGGTGACATCAATTGCACAGACATTAACCCTCCTGCTAGAAATTAAAAATGATGTTCAAAATGTTACAACGTAGAGACCGATATATCAGTCTGCCGCGGTTCACCGGGAACAGTTATATCACCATGCCGCGGTAAAAGGGTTCTAAAACACGCTGCAGCTAAAATTACAAAATGCAAACAACTGGCTATCTATGTAAATTAACGTCAGTGACATTGCATGGTGACGCCCACTTCGATTGAAGTTAAGCAACACCGATACATTTAGCCTAATCAATAAATGAACTGGACCTGTTCATGTCAACATGTGCAATGCATTGTTATCAAGAACATTATGCTTTGTTGTTGTATCAGCTATATATGGTATTGGCTTATCTGGTAGTATCAGCTTATATGTTGTATCAGCTTATCTGCTGTATCAGCTTATATGCGGTATCAGCGTATTTGTGATATCAGCTTATATGTTGTATCAGCTTAGCTGTTGTATAAGTTTAGTTGTGCGACAGACCGAGACACGATTTGAATGATAGAGTCACCAAACACTTCAACATTGTAACTGGGACCTGTATCTAGTATACCTAGTATGTCATAGTATTTGTAATATAGACTCATAAAACAAATGTGTATACATTCCACACAATATGTTTTTATTTTGATCTTAAACAAAATCGTGTAGAAATGACACATGACATAATAATTTATAGTATGTGTTGGTGGAATTTTCTCAAAATTGAATATGAGTGAATATGTGAGTATATTATAGTTAGTAGATGAGATATGTTCTATTTGAAACACAAACCTCGTAAAAAGATACCATATTAAAAATATGGCCGCAACTTTAAAACGTTGTGCGACACAATTATGTGCTTTTCAGTTTTGACACGATTCATTTCTACACAATTTTGTTTAAGGTAAAAATTAAAAGATATTGTGTTGAATATATACACATTTGTTCTAAGCGTGTAGATTGTAACACAATACAATAATCACGATATTGGGTAATTAGTAATTACATTGTAATTGAAGAAAATCAAAAGGAAAACAAATTGCAAACAATGTGTAACGAACGCATAATATGTCTTTAAGTTAAGACTTTAACAACCGCCACGTGTTGAGTGCTCGAATCACGTCGATTTGAGACTCTCACTCTGCCCTTTTGTTTGAAATTTAAAGCAACTATGCAATCGCCTTTTATTCTGTGTGTCAGGTGTGCATTATTTAAAGGGGTACTGTACGCCATTTTCAATAAATTCCCGGTAATAGCAACGATCTAACATTGATACTATATAGAACAATAAGTAATTTGAGTCGAAGATATATTCTGAAAACGTTCAGGTTAACATGTTATCTTAAAATCAAAGTTAATAATTTGATATAAATTTGTTTTATGGCTCCAGCCATAAATTAGAATACGCATTTCCGTGTACAAGACGTAATCAAATTAAATGAAGGACAGTGTATTGTGCAACGTGTGGCCTACATGGTCGTGTACAAAATATGTTGATACGGCGCGTTAACTCAAGCCACTCATTGACTAGTGACTATAGAATTACGTAAATGAGTATATGGGACTAATATGCAAGTAATGTGACATTTATTTGATAAATTTGTTTGAAAACTGTACAAAAATTACTCGATGACGATATAGTTATGGTTGCACATTCTGGTTAATCTACCATTCGTAACATTACTTCGTACTCAACAGACTTTCAAATAATTATTCTACAAAACAGAGACTATGGAAACCAACATCAACATTTGAGTACAGTACCCCTTTAAATCGTAATAACGATCCACAGCATATACGTGACCACACGTACGCAGATTAAAAATGTGGTGGATATACATTACGACGCGGCAATACAAGGGAGGCCGCTTCAATATTCATTGATGTGGTCGCCATTTTCTCGGCGATTGAAATGCCTGTTCAATATGCATTGCTGTTTAGTTGGTATTCATTTGTCAACATTCATTAACTTGGATGTTGACTGGCAGTGAAATTATGTGGCTTCAATATTTATTGATGATCAGTGAACGTTCTGGCATTTCAGCACCGACGCATTTCGCCTCTTTAGTGCATTGCAGAACCCAAGTTATACTTGTTCTATATATCTAGACCCAATCATGAAACACACTTTTCGTCAGTGTGGCCCTGTGTGGGGTAGTAAAACATTTGCAGGAATTTATGCCGTTTGTTTTTGTATCTGGCATTTGCGGGGACCCACCATCCCCCAAACCTGCAAATTTTTTATTTTACTCCAAATTGTTTGACACCCACCACCCAAAATTCACTAAATTTGGTCTAAAACCACAAATGAATCAACTGCTATCACTCATATGAAATTATCTCATTTTGTTAAAATAACAGTTTAACTTGTTTGAGAAGCTGGTTTAATTGAAAAAAAAATGTTATATAAATTGCTGATCTTCTGTAAACCTAGGTCATTGTGCAGGATACACACAATTCCATAATTTCTAACTAGTTCCTGATTAGTCTTTCAACCAGCCCTTTATCTAATATATTCCATACCACTGTTTAGTCTACTGGAGCAACCTACTTCTGCTATACTAAACTAGCTGAAACAGGCTCCCTTCGAGAGCCTATATTCAGCGTCGGATAGACCTGTGCCCCCCTGTGGGACTTCGAGCACATTTATTCACCGGCGGCCCCTTTGTGTGGTTCAAGCACATTTTGATCGTTGAAACATTTTGATTTATATATATTGTTTTAAATTATTCTTTTTAGATTGAACTTCTTGCTCAAATTAACAACACCATTCAAAATTTTGAAAAACTAACACCATTATAACATCCGCCTGGGTACCCTGAGCCAAAACACCAAATTTGGTTGAACTCGGTCCAGTAGTCTGAGAGAAAAATCCGGACAAATCCTACGCTGTTATATATATATATAGATGACAAGCAGTCACAGCACTCTACCAGACTTGGATACTTTAGGTCTTGAGAGAGATCATCGGAGTTGATAGACATGCGTATTACTCACTGGCTGGCTTGATGCACTGATGACAGTTATTTTCTAGCCATTTATAGTCACATTAATGTTTGAGACAATTTCTCGCTCTTTTTCCATGCACACAATGTTCTAGGCTTTAGTTACACGTAGACAAGTTTATTTGTTACAGTTTTGCTTTCGTTGAAGCTTCTTTCCGAAGGGTGTCGGGAAGGAAATTGTTCACCCCACCGTCCCATATGCAACATGCCATAGCTTAATATCATCTCCGCTGAGGCCCATATGAGGTCCATATAACATAAATATGGTGTTTTTGCTGTTATACATTCTTATAATATGTTTTAAACTGTTGTCAAAAACAAATGTCAAATATGGACAAAAAAGGTCTTTAGTAAAACAATTTGCATGAGGTTGTAAAAAACGCGTTTTTGCCCTTCGGGAGGGCATACCTTACGGCACATGTTTATTACCCCCCCCCCCCCCACCCGTTTTATTGACGAATTTTGGGTCAAGAATGTATTCGCAAATGTCGCTCTCCTGGGGGAGACATAGACACGTAACAACCATATATGCATCATTCATGTGCAATCTGAGAACACTTATATTAAATGTCTATTACTGTGTCTTCAGTTTTCCGAATAACCTAGAACCCACAACATAAAAGTAACGTTCTTAATTTTTCATTCACAAATAACTGGAGCTCGGTTTTCTTTTCAATGCAGTTTTCGTGTCAATATTAAATAGCGTTCATGTGTGACTGCCTCGTATATTTGATAATGAATATCGAAACATGCTCCATGAACTACGAACTAGATAGATAATGATTTATTGGCAAAAAACATCCACACGAGGACAGTTTGCTAATACAATATATGCACACGGAGTCTCGGGATCATGTATCATATTTATGTTATTTGCTCAGTACGAGCATCGAAGAAGCGACGGATCAGATTACATATTACTCGGGTTAGAGTGGGACAGTCAGTTGTCAATATAGCAATAAATTGATCGTTGGCGTTAATGTGTGGAAAAGTCGGATTATGGTTAACCATTGATTCGAAAAGTTCTCTTCGTAGTTGTGAATATATATCTTTAATTATCCTCCATTACTGAAGATTATATATGAACAAATGGCAAATAAAGAACATGATACAAACGCTTATACATAAGCATATGAACAATCAAAAGTATATACAAATATATATATATATATATATATATATATATATCATTATGCATGGAGTTGGGTCTGCGCGCCTACGTACACGTACCGTCACGTACTGTTCGGCATGACTACACGCGGTAGTAATGCATCCGAACGCCATTTCATTGCCGTATGGTACGCACACATAGGGGCGCAGCCACAACGGCATACATTGGTGTATGCCAAACGCACACACGTGCACCCGGACGCGCAGGATATACTGAAGCATTGGATTGTCATCCTACTGGCCAACTGATCCCAACCGAATGGGACGCACGCACCAACACGCACAGGCACACGTGTACACGCAACTTACACGATTTATTTGTATACTTGAATGGTTTTATAAAGCAAGTGCGTTTTCAATATAATATAATTCGTGTGAGAATTGGAGACATATTATAACCTGGATATCACGTGTCACGTATATAGTTAAAGTGAAGTATAGTGAGGTATATATATAATTATATGTGACATATTCATTTCGATGACAATATTACAGTGGGCAATATATGTATGAAGAAAAAGAAGGTCAAATGTGCACTATATTAAGTAACACCGGTCATACCAGCATATAGGTAATAAGCTTGCCACATTTTGACAACATTTTTGAAAATTATAATTGGAATGTCGTCATCTTCAATCATTATATCGCTCTCAATTTCTGATAAGTTGCCAAGGAGCACACTTAATTTGGCTTCTCCTGAGAGCGATTCGTATTTGATGTAGGCATTAATCCCAAGTGCATCCATAATAAAATATTCCATCTCATTTCTAAACGAAAACATGGCCGTACAATCAATGAATATATGAGACAAAATGTCGGTCGTGGTAGAATCACAGTTCGTACATGAAATTTCTCTGTTGATTCCTATTTGGCTTATCAATTTGCCAATTGTGAGATACATGGTCTTGTCTTCTGGATATAATTTGCATAGGCGCCAAACATAGGACATACATAATTCTGTGTGTATTCTATTGAAGAGAGAAAAACTTGGGTCAGAATTTGTTCTTGATTTCCATGCATCCGCGTGTGATGTTTCCATTCCTGTGTTAAAAATATGTTTCCACGAGTTTTTGTCCGGAAAAAGAGACTCTGTGGCAAATTGGTAAAGGTAATTCGATAAGTCATATTGATCAAGTATTTGCATAATGTCACAAAAGTAGTTTTTAGAACAAGACAAGCGAGACTCAGTGGTAGACAGAAGCGTGTATTCATACATTCTGTGAAAGAAAACTTGTTTAACAGTTTTCTTATTGTTGCATTCAACATTGCACAGGGATGATAATAGTGACATTTTCTTTTTATTTATGTAGAATTCTATTGAGTGAATTCCAAGTAAGCCAAGAGCGATATCGGTCCGGGTCCTGGGTTCGAATCCCTGTATCGTTTTTATGCAAAATCTATGCGTTCTTTCTATTTTAAGAATTTCATTTTGGGTTATATTCCACAATAGCTCCGTGCCGAACAACGCTCTTGGCAAAATGACTGATTTATATATTAGTGAGGAACTCAGAGGAGTTAGACCTCCAGCATATAAGCCAGAATTCGACAGCATAAGGAATGTGCTTCTCAGTTTGTCACATACATGTGCGATAAAATTATTTGTTTGTTTATACTTCGCAATTGGGATTCCCAGGTGGACTGTACTGTCCACTTCTTTAAGGTGTTCAGGCCCCATGATCCATTGGCGTTTACACTTATCGGATTGTGTCTTTGTCTCATTAAGTACCATTATTACAGATTTAGATGTGTTATACTTGTAACGCCATGTATAGCTATAACTCAAACACATACTGATAAGTGAATTCAAACCACGTTCAGTTAGTGACAAAAGTAGCATGTCATCAGCGTGGGTTGGGCATGTACAATTAATTGATTCCATATGAAAGCCATACATAGACTTTGATAGTAATGTGATCAGTTCGTCAACGTAGACCATGTAAAATTTCGGAGAGCATATTCCCCCCTGCCTTGTTCCTTGATCAATTTTTATTAATCTGGATGTAACATCGTTATATCTCACAGTGCAATAGACACCGGAGAGCAATTGGTGCACAAATTTGAAAGCAATTCCAGTTAGGCCCCTCTCATACAATTTATACATAAGACCGTCTATCCAAACCGTATCAAAGGCTTTCCATACATCTAAAAAGCAACAGTACAATTTTTGGTTTCTTTCGGCGTTAAAGTTGATGCATTCCTGAGTTAGATAAGAAGTCATGGTTGAACTTATATGTTTTTGAAAACCGTGTTGGAGGGGGTTAACTGATAATATATGCGGTGCATGTAGTTCGATTCGATTCTGCAAAACTTTTTCCAGCAGTTTGTATAATGTAGGCATTAGAGTTATGGCCCTGTAGCTGTCGAACGAGTGTTTAGGTTTCGTCCCTCCTTTATGTAATGTGATTATGACACCTCGTTTGGCAGCCCCAGGTATATAACCATGCCGCAATATTGCTGAGAATAATTTACAGAGGCTATCAAGCAGACAATCACCGCCATATATAATATTCTCGTTATAAATATTATCATAACCGGGCGATTTATTGCGACTGAGAGTATCCACGATTGGCAATAACTCATTTCGACTAACTGGAAATATTAAAACATCATCGGTTCCAGTACGATCATTATGTGCAGAGTCTAGCTTTTCTTTTACAAATTTTGCGACGCTTTCAAAGTGATCCGTGTCAAAATGTTCGCTTGTCAGTGGTGAATACAGATTCTCAAAATATCTAGACCATGCATTGGCAATTTCTGGAGTTGACCGAAAGGTTTGGCCATTTTCTTTGAATATAGTAGAAGATGTTTGATTTGTTGCAGAGCGTTTTGATTTGTATAATTTGAAGAAAGTGTCTTGATCTAATTGTGCGCTTCTGTCAATTTCGTCGTCACGCTGCTTGATGAATTGTTCTGACCCTTTTCTGTACTCGCGGCGAAATTGTGCCTTTGCGTGTTTATAGTTCACATAACTAATATTATTTACTTGCCGCGGTCTACCATTGTTTATCCATATGACTCTGTACGCCTACATTTCACTGTGAAGTTGGTTCAGATTTGGCGTCCAAAATGGTTTCAAATGTTTATGAAATTTCTTTCGGGGCAAAGCATTTTCTGATGCATTATTGATAGCCGAGACTATGCATTGATATGATTCAGAAACGTCGTTTTCTGTGCGAAATTTGAGTGTTGGTATACGATTTGCTAATGTTGTCTGATAATTTGAAAGAATACTCAAGTCAGACTTGAGTTTTTTCCAATTGAAACGAGAAGATGTATTCCTATTACTATTCAATAAATCTTGATTTATCGGTATCTCTAATGAAATCGTCAATGGTCTGTGGTTCGAAACATCTAGAGAATCATCATCAATAACATCACATGAGTGAATAAGATGTTTGTCATTATTGTGGAGTAGGAAATGATCAATTATTGATTGACCGGTACCACTATAAGATACACATGTTGGGAGTCTCTGGGTCGGACAATGTTCGTGGTTCGCAGAAAAATATTGTTTTGTTTTAACACAATCTTTGAATATTGTATTCCTTTTGTCATTTTTATCAAAGTTTCCGTTAAAATCTCCCATGAATATTACCCGACCAAGTGATCCGTACACATCAATGAGGTCACTAATTTTCTGAATATATTGCTCATATGCATCTACACTTTCATTTGTGGATGGTAGATAAACTTGGAATATATATGTAAAATTATTAGTAGCCATTTGAACTTGTATTCCAATTATCCTGTCATCATTCAGTTCAATCTGCGATACAACATTGGCATAATTTTTGTGAAAGAAAATGGCGACACCGCCTTTGTTTCTCCCTCTTTGAAGGGGGAGTCTTTGAGTAAAGTCACAAACTGCATAACAATCGTAATACGGGCTTATTCTGTTAAGAAACCAAACGTTATGTTGGGACAACCAATGTTCGCTTATTCCAACAAAATCAAATTCTTTCTTAGATAGCATAGAGGACAAGTAGCCTCCACTGCCTTTGATGCCAGACACATTCCACGTAGCGAGGTGTAGCATTGTGTTATGATATATGAGACACTTCTCAGTTTGTGGTGTCGTATGAATATGAGCAAACAATATGCATATAATGTGCAATACAATAAACATGGTGCATGTGTACATGGATTATATAGTCGGACACATATACTGTATACTATCAAACACTAAATTACAGTATTTCAGTACTCCTTGTTCTCCTGAGGAGGATTCCAATCAGATGTGTGGATATTTTGTGATGGCCAGAAATTATCTCCCTTAACCACGTCAGTTTGTGTTTCATCTACGTTAACCCTTGCAGAATATCCTCCATATTTTTTGTTGCGATAATAGGACATTTTGATCACGGTGAATTTAATGTTTTTAGAGTACAAATGCTCAGCGATTGTTTCTGCATCCACCCATCCTGCTAGATTGCTTACAAATAGTCTCTTGGTATACAATGGCCCCGCATTTCTGTGCATATAGTAGTATTTGTTTGAGTCTACCGACGTATGTTCTGGTTCATTGTGAGTCTTAGTTTCATTTGTATTTACATGTTCATTACATTTATAGATGTTGGTGTATTTATCTGGTTTTGTATCATGGTAAGAACGATCTCTGTGCTCTGCACGTCTGTCGTCGTCGGCTATATACTCGTCGACTGTTATATAACTATTACCATTACTATTGTTGTCCTGTTTCAAGTTTTTGGTGACTGTATTTTCGTCTTTGTGTTTCTGTTCTATCGCGGACTCGTTGATAGAAATAACTACATTATCCATCTGCTTACATATCAACTCTCCAAACTGGTTTAAAGCTTTTTTCACACCGTCTAAACCCGAACCAATTCTGTTTTCCACTTTTTGGAGACCAGTATCAACATCCTCATTATTGTGTTTATCGTTTTTGTTTGTCAGTTTTGATTTCTTTTGTTGTTCTTTCAGTGACCCGAGCGAGCCTGCCTGGGACGTAATTCTTTGATCGAACCCTTTCAAATCTTCGTTTATGTCCGCTATGTCACCTCTAATTAGCTTTATGTCCGATTTTAATCTTGCTACACCTGTCACTTTGTCGCTCTCAACTCTTTCAATAGAATCAGCTTGAAATAGCACTGCCTGTTTAGTATCTGCTACGACATCTGTTAGCGTATCTATATGTTCCGCGATTGTTTGACAGTCATCATTATCATTTTCGTTTGTGCCCACATTTTCGATATCTCCAATGAGAGCTTCAACACGCGCAACGCGTCCTGTAATATTTGGAATTTCATTTTCAATGATTTTCTTAAGAGTTATATTCTCTTGTTTTAACGAAGCAACATCACGCTGCAAATTTGTGATCGCCGTCAGAATGAAAGAGCTTGATGCTGGGCCATTATCAATTTGCGAAGAATTTGCAGGTTGTGTACATGACTGATCAGTGTCGACGTTGTTATTTGTTTCCCTCTCTCTGCGATTTCCCTTACTTATTAGATCAGTGAGAACTGCTACATCTTCGTCGATTAAGAATCGCGCGATATCATAGATATCTGAAGCTAACTTTTCGGGAATCGTTGTATCGCCTTTCCTGCGTATCTTGAGAGTTGCAGATTCGTCGAATGGGAATGATGACATCAACTTTGCCTGTGAGAAGGCATATATACGGATCTGTTTCAATATAGTGTCATCATCACCTGATTCGTGGACCAAACACTCAGTTATTTTCTGCTTCGTTGTGTTATGCGTACTTTGCATCAACCAAAGTAGGTAATTTGCACTCGAATCGTATGCCTGGGGTCCCTTCTCCCTTTGTCTGAATGATCCTATCAATTTATTTACTGTTAGTTCAAGGTATGCACGTGGACTATGGTTGTCGTCGACAATGCTGCTCGTGTTACTTGATTGTGTCATGTTTTCATTGTCAGACGAACGAGGAGGGTTAATTGTATTCTGCTGAGCACAAGGAACATGATCATCGTCGAAAAGCACTCCAGTAGATATACAGTTAGATATGTCAGTTATGGTGTATTGTTCGTCCGTATTGTCACCCATTTTAGTGACGGACAATTGCAATCGATTAAACGATTACTGGAATTGATAGTACTATATTAATTGTTTATCACACCTTTTCTGTTCGCAGTACAGTCTATTGTTTAGTGCTAGGTAAGCACATAATACAGGTTATTACATTGGGCTGAAGTGGCCACATAGTCTGTTTTGGGTAGGGTTTTTTATGATGAGTATAGACAATAGTTCAACAAAAACATGCAAATATATCAACGAAGATCTCGTCGAACTGTAAAGTTCCTGGATTCATCCGATCCGCGAATACATCCGATGATAATTGGTATGTTGTGTGCAATCCGATTTTAGATCATACTGAAGATATCTTTGATAACTACTCCTCGAAAAAAAACACGTCCGCTCACAACAAATGACGTCAGCCCCCATTCCTTAAGGAGATGTATTTCATCTTCTACGACATCATCACAGCAAAACACACACTTTCTATTTTCTAATTTTACTGGGGCTGTAAATGACGCCCCTTCTCAATAGCAAGTACATGGTTACTGATTCTGAATCTAGTGAAAGCTATTCTGTCTTCCAATGATTTCGCGTTGAGAAGATAGGGCTCAAGCCTATACTATTTCTTGTAAAAACGATATGTTCTGATTTTGAGCAGTTGTCACCCAGGCTAGCTTGGAAGTACTCGTTATAGCTATTTTGTAAAGATTTTCGGAAAGTTTTTGTTACCATGTCCGTAGCGTGACCAGTCTCTGGTAAAGTTCCCATATAAAAAAAACCCAGGGTACAACCTGGGTGCAAAGTACCGTGGTACGGGTACCCCGGGATATTGGACAAACACCCCGGTACTAGTGGGACCTGGGTATACCGCGGTACTAGTACCTGGGTTTACCGAGGTTCTACCACCTGGGTATACCGCTGTACTAATACCGCGGTATACCCAGGTACTAGTACCGCGGTATACCCAGGTGCTAGTACCGGGGTGTTTGTCCAATATCCCGGGGTACCCGTACCGCGGTATACCCAGGTGATAGCACCGCGGTATACCCAGGTACTAGTACCACGGTATACCCAGGTGGTAGCACCGCGGTATACCCATGTACTAGTACCACGGTGTTTGTCCAATATCCCGGGGTACCAGTACCGCGGTATACCCAGATACTAGTACCGACGTATATACAGGTACTAGCACCGCGGTATATCCAGGTACTACTGGTACCGGGGTGTTTGTCCAATATCCCGGGGTACCAGTACTATAATTTACCCTGGTATACCACGGTGTGTATATACAATGCATATGCACTTTATCCATATATATTTCTGCCCTATATTAGCACCCCATGTGAACCGGTTCTCTGCAATGGGTAAGAATACTGGTTGCAGTGGGTAAAGAAATATAGGTATAGATTGCTGCATATATATTGAAGAAACATATGGAAATAAAATATTTCAGTTGTATTTGTTCCATGACACTTATATATTCTGAACGGCGAACAACATTTTTCGAGTTAACTGCTATAATACAGATTCTATCGAATGGTACTGTTTGCAGTGGTGGTCGGATTGGTTGCAACACCTGCAAACCCATCCCATAAACCACTGCAAACAGTACCATTCGATAAAATCTTTATTATAGCAGTATTATAGCAGTTAGCTCGAATTTTTTTGTTCGGTGTTCAGAATACAAGTGCCAGGACACAAAGACAACTGAAATATTTTATTTCTTTATTTTTCTTCAATATATATGCGGCATTCTATACATTTATCTACTAATCTCTATCAAATCTGTGACAAAATGTATGAACACAAATTTCAAGAGCTATTCAAAGGCTCATAATATTTTTCGGAAGACTAGTACATTGGATATTGTCGAACTGGGTGAAAATTAAAGGGGCACTAAATTTTTGGCAGTCCAAGCATCAAATGTGTATTCTGACAGTCACTCAAAATGAAAAATGATCAACAATCATAATTATTTTTAAAACTAATATAAGTATGGTTGAATCAAAGCTAGTCTTTGAATGTATATGGTATTTTGTGGAACATATAGTATTATAATCATTTAAACTAGTTATTTAATTCATGTTGAATTAAAGTAAACAAAGTATGAATTAAACCTATCCATTGCTTTTGCTCGTGCAGGCATTGCAGGGTGGTGATGTATGATTGAACCCCTGAAAGACAAACTGACACGGAATTTGGGTAGTAAGGCTTTTTTCAAAATGTTAATAGTGATTATAACAAATATAAAATATTTAAAGATACACAATCTGATTAAACACCTCTAACTTACTATTTCTTCAGGATTAAACGATATTTGAATCGAGTCAAGGAACCCAACCATCAAAACTGATAGTTATTTTTCACCACCCCGAATATTTGGCGGCCTAGCAAAAATTCTGTTCACTTTTTCCAGTAGATATACGCGGATGCCATTTCAGGCATGTCTTTAATAGTTCTGGAAGAAGTCAGTAGAATTATTTCTAGGCCGCCAAATATTTGAGGTGGTGATAAATAACACATTTTGAAAATTTGCTCATCAACTCAAATCAAATAATTTTTGTCCACATTGCCAGAGAAATTGTAATTAAGGGGTGTTTAGACGGATTGTGGAACTTTAAATTATTGTGGCAATTCCTCTCTCTCTCTGTCTCTGCCTTTGCCAGTCTGTCTTTCTCTGCCTGTGGTCGTCTTTTCGTCAGCTTATTATTGTTCTTCAGCTTTTCTCTGATATATCTTCTTATGTCGGCCATATGTTCTCCAATGGGAATTGCAACTTTATTACATCTACAAGAGAATAACATTTCAATTTAAACATTTAATTGAGTTGGATTCTAGATAATTCTTACTGTCCGTTTAAATCTGGCAATAAACAAGGGTAAATTCACATTTATTGATCAATTTATTCCCATAAGCTTTTTACTCAAAACATTTATTTTAGTGATGAAAAGAGTTTGAATATATTGCACATTAAAGATACGGGGGGGCCTTGTGGTGGGTATGCTGTTAAAATATTCATCCCCGTCAAAACCGTCACAAGCAGAAGAATAGTAAGATATAGACAGACCTTGTTCTTATGTTAATCAGAAATATGGCATAAACAGTAAGTTATTGTCAACTTTTCCCCTTTGTTATGTAAACAGAAGCATAAAAAGTTACGTTCCCTGGCTTGTATTCAGATCTGGGTATGGTAAACATAAAGAGCGTTATTTGTTTCTGTTATCATGATATGGAAATAATAAAGAGCGTTTATATCATTTTTGTGCGATTAACCAATAGATTTGCGCTGCGTTATGTAAATAGAAGCAAAACTTCTGTTACACAACTTCTGTAACACGCACAGTCTCTTGTTTAAGTACACCAGCGTACGTCTTGGCGACAATATACTATTTACGCGCTGATTATGTATGGCATATAACCCTAAGTTGTGATTGAACCAATGCTTGCTTGGTTGATTCATTATGGTTCAACATTATTAAGCACAAGTCTAATAGAATGGCATTCACACAAATTGCTGTGATTTCTTATTAAGGTGCTTACTGTTGTGAATGTGACATTTCTGTTTGAAATTTTGCTTTTAATTGCTTTAAATTCAGGATTAATCGTGATTTAAATGCTCATGCAGTAAGTGTTAGCTGTGGGCATTACTGTTAAACTTTTCACACCCGTAAACACCAACATAAACAGAAAGAATGTTATATTAAATACAAATTATTTTCTTATAACAATCATAAATATCGCATAAATAGTATGTTATTGTCAAGTTAGTACGCTTTGTTATGGAAACAAAAGCCAAAAACGTTACAGTAATTGGCTTTTATTTACATAAGAAAGTGTTAAATTTGAGTGATAGGTGGGAATTAAAAGGTGTAACACTAGTATGAGTGGGAACCGAAAATTATGCCATCCGTGACTGCGACAAATCTTTATGTTTCGTGATCACGAATGTAATAAATTTGATATAAATAATATTTTAAGAAAATATTAGAAGCAAACTCACATTAAAAGATTCACTGGAAGATGTGTCGGACACTGTTGGCGATTCAACAGATGCTGCACTGCTGTGCTGTTCTGGTGTGCTGACACTGCCGGTTGATGAATGTTGTACATGTACATTAGTAGATGTGTTAGAATTCTATATAACCAGTTTCATAAATTCACCCGTGGTCGATGACTTCAATGTTGAATTCTTCAAGATATCTCACACAGAAGTTTAATGTCCTGTACACAATATAACATTTCTTACAACAACTTGTGTTTTTCATCGGAATTCAGAAAACAAATGGTGATCAGAAACTCTCACATAGCCACAAAAACATCAAATGAATGGTGTTCCAGCATGACATTAACACAGATTTGAGATTCCAGACATGTTGGTCTCTCTCTCTTCCTCTATACCCAATGCTAAATGGCAGACAGAGTAGCCTTATCAGCAGTGATACAATAAAATTGCAAAGTATGTGGATTGTTGAAATTGATACCACCTGTAGCATTGCATTGGAAATAGAATACTGACCCCAGTATAAGCAGGCTGTATAAAGAGGCAGCTGTGTTGTAGAATTTTCCACTGTACCTTCCCATTCACAGATGGTCAGTATTTCATGCCCCGAATTTAAACATCAAACATTTGTAACTCAATGCTTTGTGTCAAGATTGTACCTGGGTACAACCAGGGTTGTATCTGAGGATAGACAAGGCTACCGGGGTACACCATGGTATACCCGGGTACACCGGGGTATGTACCCCAGGCTTTTTTTAATATGGCAAATTATGTCACATACTACTTGGATCAAAGAACATGGCATTGTGGTGCGATATATGTATAGGGGAGAGGGTAGTCTGAAAAACCTGACCATTCTAAACAGAGCTATCGCTCAGAATTGTCTCTCCAGCAGCTTGAACACCATTTCCATAAAAGTGATGAATCACACCGGGGTATACCAAGGTGCAAAAAAAATCTGCAACCCCTGAAGTATTGTGAGGTTTTCAGCTTCGCACTATGTCATGTAGTTAGAAGGTCCCTCAAAAAATCTTCACATAGGCTGATTAGCCAATAATTTGTAACTTTATGCTTTGTGTCAAGATTGTACCAGGGTACAACCATGGTTGTACCCGTGGACAGACAGGGTTGTACCATGGTACAACTGGGAATATACCAGGGTACAACCCTGGTAAACCACGGTATACCCAGGTATACAGGGGTATGTACCCCGGGGTTTTTTTTTATATGGGTTAACCCTAGAGATTCGACTGATTTGAAAATTGATTTTGTAGATAATACCGTCCGTTGTTCTTTAACCGCATTTCGTAGAAGTTCGCAGTCCGAACGTGATGAGACACTGATGGCATAATTCGACATTCTGCAAGCTGCATCTATATACACAGGATAGCTGCCTAGTTCTACACGGACAGCATTATTTGATGCATATTTTCCAGCACCTAATAAACGTTTGCACAATTTAATATGAACTGATTCACACGCTAGGCGATCGTGATTTTTAGATGTTATTCCGACACCCCATAGTTCACTGCCATACATGATTATTGGTTTGATCAGTTTATGGAACAGTTTGAGTGACGTTAGCAATGGGAGAGGTGATGTATGGTTACACACATTGAATAGTGAGTGCATCGCTTTTATCCATTTAACACTTAAGTTTGCGATAGCTTTTGTGAACTTGCCATTACTAGAAAAGGTTATACCAAGGTAAGTATATTCCCTGACATTTTCGAGTTTGGTCTCAGAGATATGAAAGGATGGAATCATTGTTGTTTGTCTCGCCCGAAAAAACACGCATTGAGTTTTTTCCGCGTTAACTTTAAGTTCATTCGCATCAGTGTAGAGTTTCAGTTTGTTTAGACAGTTTTGGAGTCCCGTGGTACTATCAGACAATAGAACGAGGTCGTCAGCGAAAAGAATATGATGTTTTCCTAACAACTATGATCTACCCCTTATCATGCTAGAATCGACCATTTTTTGCCTTGACTTTGATACATGAAGATCACATTACGTCGCTTCAAGCGGTGGATTGACACTTCCAGATATTTGATCGATACTTCCAGATATTTTATCGATACTTCCAGATATTTGGACTAAATTAGTTAGAGAGCCAAACAATCTCCAAACTTATTTTATATTGAGAAAAGTGAGTCAATATGACTAACTTAGGTTAGTCAAAGGTTTGTCCACATAATTACTAACCCAAGATAGCCATAATGACTAAATCAGAAAGTTGGTCAAATGCATGAGGAGGTGAAAATGTAAGTAGCCAATCTTTCAACCGATTCTCCAGGACACAGATTCCATGCATAACTTTTTATCCAAACTGTGTAGACTTGGATGTTCATGGGGTTTATTTCTGAGGAAGCGGGACCCCGGACCTTCCGATACGGGGACAACCCACCCGGTGTATTTTGGGTCGGCCTTTCCATTATTTTGGGTCGGGTTGTTCCGTATTTTTGGTCGGGTTGTCCCTTATTTTGGGTCTCGTTGTTCCGTATTTTGGGTCGGGTTGTCCAGGGTCGTATTTTGGGTCGGGTTTTTCTGTATTTTGTGTCGGGTTATCCCGTATTGTGGGTCGGGTTGTCTCCTATAATGGGTCGGGTTTCCCGTATTTTCGGTCGGGTTGTTCCGTATTTTCGGTCAGGTTCTCCTGTATTTTTGGTCGGGTTATCCCGTATTTTGGGTCAGGTTTCCCGTATTTTGGGTCGGGTTGTTCCGTATTAGCTAGACTATACATGGTACAAACTACCAACACCAAAGTGAGAATAGTTATACCTTGTCGAGAGGGGAACGGGAACATGTTTACTGAATTTAACCAGAATATTTCTTGACGCTGGGTGAGCGCTGCGGCTGAGATACTATATGGAGAAGCGTGTCAATTTCTTAATGTTGATTTCATTCAACGAACAACGTCATCGTGTAACTTTCCCCATTGGCCGAATTCGCCTGAACATGAATGAATATAGTTTTGGCATTGTTCATAGTTATGTGATTCCTTTCTATTCCAGTAAGTAGTACGATATTTATGGATTATCAGATGCATGTATGCACAATGTAGTCGTATGATAACAATTGCTTCCATAATAAATATCTTGCGTACTTCACATTACAAAGTGCTGTACATTAAAGGCACACGTTGCACAGTAGATCTGTACATTAAAGGCGCACATCGCAAAGTAGATCTGTAAATTCGTGATGTGAATCTTATTTTCATCACGAATTTCGACCACCTTTCACTCGCCCCGCGGGATGTAGACTGTAGTTACTAGTGTCGTTATTTATTGTGTCATATTTTTTTCAATAGAAGGTTAACTACCGCTACAGTTAAATTATTCAGTTATCCAGAATGAACAGTTGCATATAAGATTGTGGATATAATCATGAACAATTCGTCTAGTCAAACAAACCATTCCCATGTCGTGTTCCGACACATCGTTAATTCATAGCATGATGGCGACACGTAAATACGTTGTTAGGAAAACATCAACAAGAATGTTTTATCAATTGTTATGTTACCTCCTCTGATCTCCATTCCTGAGTCGAGTGGTAAACTATTGGGTATCTTATATCGCGGAAATATCGATATAGCATCTGAGTAGCAAGAGTATAATCTGTATATCTGTCTGTTTGTCAGTTCGCGATTTTTCTCCAAGAACACTAACCAATTTCAACAAAATTTGGTGAGGTGACTCGGGCTACCTTGGCGATGTTATAACCGAGTTAGCTTTTCAAAAGTTTGATTTGAGAACAAACGTTTTATTAAAGTTATCAAGGAGTACAATATAAAACAAATTCCCAATTATGTTTTTTTTTACTTCAAAATGATTAACGATCAAAATGTGCACTTACTCACACAAAGGGGCCGTTGCTGAGTAAATGCTATGGTTAATATCAAATTGTTCGCCTGTCATTTATATTACACACTTATAATCTCTATTGTCATGTATGACATATAAGTTTGGTAGGAATCGGCGAAAAAAGTCTCGATTTCTAACTATCAATCTGAAGGAAAAAATCATGTATGTGTGCCAAAGTATTAAAATAACACACGTTTGCCCTCTCAGTATGATAGATATGTTTAACTTATGTAAAACGAAAGTTGTTTAAACCATTTTGTCATTTAGGTCACTGGAGAGTTTGACAGGAGGTTTTTGCAAATCAAGACTGCATTATCTATATTAGTTTATCAGCTATAGGGTCTACACTCTGAAATCATGACTGTCTGCAAGAAAATTAATCAGAAAGTCTTATTGTTTATGTTTTGGTATTCATTAGCAGAACTATTTTGGAGGAAATGTAACCATAAAAATTAAAAGACAATATCTGAAAAGATGCATAAGACTAGTATTGAGTGTTTATGTCTGTCAGATTATTGCAAATGTGGTTGACCAATGTTTATGTTGTTTTATGTTGTTTTTGTCCTTCACATGACAAAAAAATAGTTATTCAAATAGCCACCAAAAAACCCCATAAAATATGCAATGAAAAATGTTTTATTTATTTTCACGCAGACATTCATGATGATTTCAAAGTGTAGACTGAGTGTATACCCTAGTTGGGATAATAAGCTAGATAATGCAGTGTTTTTTGTTGTTGCAAATACTTCCTATCAAACTCTCTCGTGAACTACATGACAGCATATCTCACATATGGCGAGGGTACCCATGTGTTATAATAACACTATAGCTTACCTTGGTTAGGAAGGATAATGATGTTTTGCTTAACTAACAAATACCATGTGTAATCTTGGGCTGGGATGTACATGTACCCATATCGTGAACTAAATTATTAAAGATAAAATATTAACAAAGAAATATATTTACAGAGTTGTTTGTTCATTTCTATACAGTTCGTTGTCCAACATATCCTCGCATAAATATTCACATACTCGACATATAATGTGAAATATGTGCATAATGTGATTATTTGATTCTGACAGAAGCAGATAATGGAGTCATAGCCATTATTTCATTTTATGGCGCGGGCCACAGTCGTGGGTTGGCTTATTTGTGTCATTGTCTGCACATAATCTGCTTAGAATTGCCTCATTATGAGTCGATATAATGTGACTAAAATGCTCTAATTTTCGGCACTTTATCGTCTCAAAATGACGTAATTCTAAGCAGATTATCTACATACAACAAGTTCGTTATAAGCAGATAATGTGCGGATTTTCGGGAGAACGGGCTGTGTTGTAAGAACAGAGCTCATGATATCGGATCTAAAAGCGCTCCCAAAACCACTCTGTCTATGTTATAGCATATCCAGTATGCGTGCATGTATCCATGCCGAGAGTGGCCGGGAAGTTAATGTTGTATATATATAAGGGAGAGGGCTTCAAATAAGCCTATGGCTTGTTGCCTAATCCCATTTTTCTTCTAAATTTGTATCTATTGTACTTATTTATCTGAATGTCCATAGAGGGAAAAATAAATACTGTTTAAACTAATGTTGTATAATTATATATGTTGTAAATGATCAATATTAGGTACACACCAAGATGGCTTGTCCGATATTACATTACATTTGACAAAATGTTGTAGACCAATTAAACAATAATATCGCCTCGGGATATGAAAACATTATTCAGAAAGAGGTGTTCGTTTTGAGTAGATTATACTAGCTGTAACTTTCTTCGAAACTAACGAAAATGCGAGTGCGACATTTCATACACTTCCAAATCTCGCCCAATCGCACGCTATTCAGAACGAATATGTTAATGTAACGCTAACTAACGCACACAAACTAAGAATATAAAAACAAATACGTAACGGCGTGTCACTTTAAAGGCGACGTCGTCAACAACAACAATCTATATTTGGCACGCAGAGCAGCAGTTCCGTCATACAGATTAGCGTTGTAGGTGGCATCCAGATTAGCGTTGTAAGTGGCATGCAGATTATCGTTGTATGTGACATGCAGATTAGCGTTGTAGGTGGCATGCAGATTAGCGTTGTAGTTGCAGATCAGGCCATTCGATTACGTGGTGTGTATATGCAAGAGTAAACTGTGAAATACTTAAAATTATTACCATTCGTGTCGCACAGTCCTATTTAAAATTAACAAATCATTCTTATTTAAGACGTCGAAAGCGAACACAAAGCTTATATTTGAGATTGTTCCGTAGTATTCATGAATAGGGAGTACGTGCTATTCGCGGCGCTGGCGCGTTTAAGCATTCTCAGCGTACACACTCATTGTTCATATAAAACGCAGATCGCCAATATTTACTCCAAGAAATTCGATAAAGCAATCTCTCGACCGCGTTTGAATCATCGACAATTTATTCCGCCGCGTTTCGGCACGGGCACAAACGCGCGCGAAAACATTAAATCCGCGTTGTTATTACCATATGTATTTGATAGAAAAATTTTCAAATTAAAGTTAAAATTTTGTTTTAGTTTATATCTATATTTGCGAATTATGTATGTTTGTCCACTAATTAAATAAACATGTGACAATCTATAGGGTTATACAAATTGTTCTAACTGGGTTAGCTTTTTACAATGATGATAATGGTGCAGGTTATAAGTTTCTGAAGTTACGTTACCTGATGAATAAGTCGACATGATATGCGATATACTTTTTCCTGCATGTAGCAGAACAGAGACTTATATTACAGAGACCAGAAACAACGTAATTTCGAAAATGCAACTATATGTCAATTGGGGCACACGTCGTGGCGAGTGGAGTGTAATATATATTGCATGGTTTTATGTCATATGGTTCGAACCAGTGTGGTAGTGCTGGAGGGTTTGGTCAGTCTAATACATTATGTTCCTTACCGTAACTGAGCCATCATTGTCCCCACAGCCAATAGTTCAGTTAGATTCGATAGGGAATACATGTAGGGTTAATTACCACCCCTCCCCAGGACGCCCAAAATCATGTTCATCAGTCACGAAATTTGGCGTGTCTGATTGTGTCGTAATCTGGAGCGAAATGGTATAAAGCATATTAAGGGACCATGACTCATGTATTTTGAAAATTCTTTCAGTTTCGGATTCAGTATATTTTAGTAGTTTTAATGGTGGAGGAAAGACTGCACGGTTATTTAATTTTACTATTGTGATTGTGTAAGACGCAAGCTGAAAGCATGAAACTTCAGAGAGATAGTCTGAATAAAGAAAACCTGCATTGCCGATGTTGGGGTACGAAACTCGGTTTATTTCAACGGATTCACGAAAACTATATAATTATAAACCCAATGACATCCGAATATTGCTGTATTAAGGTCAAGCATGACCACTATGACAATTTTACCTTTCCGCCCAAGCTAATGATGGGGGATATGTGAATTTGCCTTTTGCCATAAATCTATGGCACCTGGAAAAACACTATTTAGACGGTCGATTCCGATCCCAATGACTCTTTCCCGTTAAGATTAGGCAATACAAATTATTTGGCGATGGACTGGACAAAAAAAGTGAAAGGGCGATTACTCCGTAAAAACGTTAGACCGAAATCCGATACCTTCATTTTCAGTGGCCCTTAGATGTCTACATTCCCCATAGATGATTTCGCGTTCCTACTGTAATTAGTTTCTGAGAATGTCCAATTAAATAGAAAACGGCCCCAAATAAAAAATATATACTGTTATCATATATATCGGTCTGTATTGTGGATACCCAAAATTATAATCGAAGGTTCCGGTCAACTAGTCTCATTTCAGTGGATGTCTCAAATATATGAGCGTGTCACAAAAAAATATCATTTTATCTGGATACACACACTTTATTTTGATACATGTTGACAGCAAGCAGCATGTGACCATTTACTAAAAAGCTTGTCAGATATAAAACGTGATTGTCCCAACATTTGGAAACCAACTGACATAGTGAAGAGCCTACGACAGTCTGGAACCATTTACAAGTATCAACATGAACATATGAAACCTTACCTTCTATCTGTTGAAGACCCCTGGCATGCAGAGTCTCAAACAGACAATGGTCCAGGGATTTAGCTTCCGAAATAAAGTAATTGTATCATGGCATACACGATCATTTAGATGTTTCACCAAATAGGTATGGGGTCATTGTCAACAACTGGTGAAACATAAAAGACCTGAGTTTTCCATGTTTTATCCCAGTTAATGGCAATGGAATACCACACATGTAAGGGGTCAACTCACGACTAAGAGGTGGAGTATGGACACGAAAGAATGGAGTATGAACACTAAAGAAGGGAGTATGAACACTAAAGAAGGGAGTATGAACACTAAAACAGGGAGTATGAACACTAAAGCAGGGAGTATGAACACTAAAGAAGGGAGTATGAACACTAAAACAGGGAGTATGAACACAAAAGCAGGGAGTTTGAACACTAAAGAAGGGAGTATGAAGACCAAAGAAGGGGTATGAACACAAAAGAAGGGAGTGTGAACACTAAATAATGGAGTATGAACACTAAATAAGGGAGTATGAACACTAAAGGTGGGAGTATGAACACTAAATATGGGAGTGTGAACACTAAAGAAGGGAGTGTGAACACTAAAGAAGGGAGATGAACACTAAAGAAGGGAGTATGAACACTAAAGAAGGGAGATGAACACCAAAGAAGGGAGTGTGAACACTAAAGAAGGGACTATAAACTCTAAAGCTGGGAGTGTGAACACTAAAGAAGGTAGTATGAACACTAAAGAAGGGAGTATGAACACTAAAGAAGGGAGTATTAACACCACATGAGGGAGTATGAACACTAAGGAATGGTAGTATGAACACCAAGAAAGGGAGTATCAACACTAACGAAGGAAGTATCAACACTAAAGAAGGAAGTATGAACACTAAAGGAGGGAGTATGAACACTAAAGAAGGGAGTGTGAACACTAGAAATGGAGTATGAACACTAAATATGGGAGTATGATAATCACAGAAGGGAGTGTGAACACTAAAGAAGGGAGTATGAACACTAAATATGGGAGTATGATAATCACAGAAGGGAGTGTGAACACTAAAGAAGGGAGTATGAACACTAAAAATGGGAGTAGTAACACAAAAGAAGGGAGTATGAACACTAAAGAAGGGAGTATGAACACTAAAGGAGGGAGTGTGGACACTAAAGAAGGGAGTGTGAACACTAGAAATGGAGTATGAACACTAAATATGGGAGTATGATAATCAAAGAAGGGAGTGTGAACACTAAAGAAGGGAGTGTGAACACTAAAAATGGGAGTAGTAACACAAAAGAAGGGAGTATCATCACTAAAGAAGGGAGTATGAACACTAAAGAGGGGATTATGCGTATGAACACTTAAGAGGGGAGTGTGAACACTAAAAAAGGGAGTATTAGCACCAAAGAAGGGAGAGTGAACACTAAAGAAGGGAGTGTGAACACTAGAAATGGAGTATGAATACTAACTATGGGAGTATGAAAATCAAAGAAGGTAGTGTGAACACTAAAGAAGGGAGTATGAACACTAAACATGGGAGTAGTAACAGCAAAGAAGGGAGTATGAACACTAAATACGTGAGTATGAACATTACAGAGGGGAGTATGGACACTAAAAGAGGGAGTATGATCACTAAAGAAGGGAGTATTAGCACCAAAGAAGGGAGAGTGAACACCAAAGAAGGGAGTAAGAACACTAAAGAAGGGAGTATGAACACTACATAGGCAGGCTGTTTTCAGGAAGTCGCGATCATTCACAAAAAAACGATGAAAACTTACAGGTGAAATAGTTTACTGTTTTCAGGGAGCACTTTGACTATTCATAGGCTCAACCACTCATGCGCGAAACAAGGAAGTTCGCTGTCAAAAAATAATTCTATCGTGGGGGGTAATATTTATTTTGTATAGGATGGCCACCAGAGGAGGCATTCGCACAAAACGGTTTGCTAATAAGAAATGTGAATTTTCAATGTTGTGTAGCCCCTTGGCCCGTTTAAAAACAATAGGTCATTAACATAAACTCATGCCATACTCATGGCTGCAGTGTCATATTTTAGCCTCGCGACATGACAACTGTGGTAACGCATGATTTTCAAATTGGGTAATATTTTGTGAACAAACCTGGACCAATTTCCAATTTATTCTTTACAAATCGCTCGTTATGTCAATTGAAGGACAGTTGTTTAGAAATAAACAAGAAATAAATTTATGTTTACTATATTTCTCGAATAATAGATAATCAAAATATTGTATGTGAAATTGTGAATGTATGATTCAGTGCCACATGCAACAGCAAATAATGGGGAACAAATATGTATCAGTGAACGCTCTCTAAATTGAATAAATATTTTCATCTCAAGACTAAGTTATCCCTATTACTATTTGTTTTCAAGAAACAAAGGGAGAAAATGTCCAATTGTCATGCCTTTTCGCACTAATTCCAAGACTGCATTACGTAAGTGACAGTGTCAATAAGGCCAGATGTTTCTATTCATACTCTTCCTACACTGCTTAATTATCATCTGAGCCATTGATTCATTCACTTGACATTTAGTTTAAGGGCTAATGCATAATGATTCATGTTTCATGTGCACATGTTTGTCTGGGAATTGTTACTTTCTATAACAGGTATGTCATGTTATGTAAAAATTATTTTATGTAAAATGCGTGTGTGCGTGTCAACGCTCCTGGTTCCATGTTTGACTACCCCATGATTAACTGTCCTCGTCAGACAGCTCTAGTTGTTCAGACAATCAATACAAAGACAGAAAGAAGACAGAATGTCGGGTGAATGATAAACCCAATTCCATATTACTAACTGTCTGACACGAGATTTGAAAATACAAATAACACGAAACAATGTGGCGCAATTCGCTGACTACGCAGTTTTTCACGACATAGAAAAATGACAATAAAGAAGTTATAACTGAATATATTTACACACTAAGTGTTGTCATCACTAAATCCAGCATTCTGATTGGTCGGCGCCCACGTGGCTAGTTGCAGTTATTTCTCGGTGAATGCGCAACGCCTCATAACACCAAGCTAATAACACCATCGATACGTCATTAGGTTTGGAAAGACGAACGCGTAATGCTTTGGGCGCATTTTGACTCGCGCAGGATTGACTTAATACATCATCGGGTTTCAACATGAAGAGAAATTGTTCCTATTAACTTTTGCCAAGGGTGCTATTGGGTATTTTGGGCTGATCTTGTCACGATACACTTTTCGATTTAATTATATTTACAAAAGTGGCTTTTTCGCTAAATGTATATAAATATAAGGATTAACTGTCATGTGGACTATTTTTATGGAGATGTAACAGTGAGGTAAGTGGACATAACTTGTATGTAAAACCCTTCGGGTTTTACACAAGTTATGTCCACTTACCTCACCGTTACATCTCCATAAAAACAGTCCACATGACAGTTAATCCTTATATAATGTGAACTGTCAGTGAATACTTAACATATAAACCACATAACGTCAAAAACACACTGCTGTTCACTATCAACAGTTATGCAACGCTATGGAATTTAATTAAAATATTGGACTTAAATTTGCCTTCAATACCGAGTGTATTGGACATGTATATGTACGATATTTATACATGTCACTACTATAAAATATATTCAATTTAATTAAATGTATAAATATGGAGGGGCCACTTTATATACTTATTTCATTGTACTCCATCTTCTTATAGAAAAACTTGTGCGTAGCATTTGTACCTACGTAAATTGACTTCACATCAACGTTTCCTGACATTCATCAGTGAATATAATACAAGAGATATAACTCTATAATATTCTCGAAAATTAAATAGAGTAATTATTCTTGAATATCTTCAGATTACGAGCTTAAACATTGCTTAATTTCTTAGAACTCGAGTGTTTGACCCACTGGTTCAATCGTGTCACTCGTTGAATCGGCGTACCGATATCAGGCTCGGATATACACAATCACCATATTGCTGACGGACTACTTTTTATTAGAATACACCGATGGCTACCCGAGTCGAACGAAGTATGTTTAGTCCGGAATACTGGAAATTCGATATATATGTCTTCACTGAGCGCATAACCTACAGTAATTCCCCAAGTAATCGACTTCTTAACCACAGCAGAATTATGGGTAACTTTTCATGATTTAGTCGGAAATATGGCTTATTGCCATTCATCCAATGAATGGCAACAAGCCATATTTCCGACTAAATCCTGAAAAGTTACCCAATATTCTGCTGTGTTTTAGGAGTCATTACTTAGAGCATTACTGTATATTACGGCTAGATTACGCACTCCGTTTGTTGGATTTGTTCCGTTTTTTTCCGTTTGTTGCAAATATTTCCTATAAACAAATCTTGGTTATAGCAGGGGGATCGGAATAAATTTCCAGGCACGTATGATTGTGTGGATGGTGTATCTCGGGTCCGAAAAGCAGTTTTTTCCATGTGCCAATTTTTTTTCTCCATTTCTGCTATTGAGTCTTATTTTGATGTGTGTTGAACAGAAACAGGTCATATATAGTTAATAGCAATGCTATACTAGACATAGAGGTTGGATCAGTTGCACAATGGCCAACAATAACCCAAATTCAACTTGATAGAACAAGAAACTGCGCTATTGGAAAAATAAAATTTAATCAGGATTCCATCTACTGATACAACAAAATAAGAATAACTATGCAGAAAATAAGCAATAAAATGAAAGCACACTTGACCATATGTGACATGGAAATAAAGATATAATAAATAATGGAATAAAATAGACTTTTGACAACGTAAAACATAAAATCTTAACATATAAATTGAAGGCCAGCCGGGCCAGCTTGAACAATTTCAAATTGTTTTCCAAGTTAATGTGGATCAGCTTTTAATGTTAATCACAGTAACAAAGATTTTATCGTCACTGATATCGTGAGCAAAAAAGAAGTGAGATTGGGCTATCCATCCATATGTTATTCCCAAGTATTACGAAGCCTATTACTTCAGGCATGGCTACCAGCCTGCCATTTATCGCTATAACATGTTTAATCAGTTCTGGTTTCTGAGATGCTCCAAGAAGAGTCATGCGGGTATATCATGGTTATGTTTGTTATTAGCATTATTCTTCAAACTGGGATGAACTGGGATGAACAGTTGTATTTCTACATGTTTTGATAAACAATTTGGTTCAAGCAATATAATTATCACATAGCAAATATCAAAATATCAAATAATCTGAAATGTGTTGTACCATGTAGTGGAGCTCCGTGGTCCAGTGGTTAGCGCGTTGGACTTGTCTTCGCTGTCAACACAGCGAGGCGAGTTCGCGGCTGGCTGGTGGTCTGTTATGAGTTTCCACACAGTAATGGCTTGGCCGACTTGAGCGATGTGCAATTGTTGGATTGTACACTGTTTGAATCTCGCGCCAAGTTGTGACCCTTGAGCAAGGTCGCTCGTACTGTGTCTGCTTTGCATCACCCATGCATTACAAGGGTACCTGATAATGAGCAGTGAAAGATCTTGTCAGTATGCTAGCCATATGGTATCCTCGCATACTCCCGGCTGTACCTCCCCCTGCCCCCGGGGAGCAGTAGATGGTTACTGAATGTTCAGGCTCATCAGGGTAATAATTGTAAAACTTTGAGCGCTTTGTGCCTCATGGGAAATGCGCTTTACAAATGCTATACATTATTATTATGTAGTCTGTAGAATACCCAAATGTGATTATGTGACTAGATCATGTGACTATATATTATGAAAATGAATGTTAATAAAAACTGTGGCACTCTGCCTATCCCTAGAAATGTGATTATGTTGACACATTTCTTTATTAATGACACTTATATGATAAATTCAAATAGGATCGTTATCTTCATTATGCATTGTTCTATTAAAATCTCGCGCAATAAACTATTTAGGGGTGTGTGTCCAAAACTGACCGGAAAAAAATCCTGAAACGGAAAAAAAAGGGTGGGTGTCCAAAATTGCCTGGAAAAAAAGGCCGGAAAACGGAAGAAATTGGGTGGGTGGGTGTTCCCAGGCCGGAAAAAAATAAAATGATCATACGTGCCTGGAAATATTGTCCGACCCCCCTGGTTATAGTGGATAATAAGTTTCCCCTTCAAACTGATATTTTGAAATTGAGACTTTTTGAAAATTCCGGAAGATTTTAGGAACATCCATTTTGAAATATCAAGAAATTTAGGCAAAACGTGCGTCTGGCACTTAATATGATGTTTTGATGACCAGATATCGACTTGCAAATGAGGAACTTTTTCAACGTTTTTACTTTTTTTCTGCCTAGAAAATTATTGTCCCTTATAAAGAGCGTCCATGCTTCTGTCGATCAACCCCAAAAAAACGGTAGATAATAAAGATGGTTCTCATTTATGGGCTTTTGTACTCGTTTTCAGCGTAATAAGAGTATTTTAAAAAAGTGTACATAATATAACGCAAGTTATACCTGCATATTATAACATCATACAATTATCTTACAAATCCAGATCAGGTTTGATATTAATTTGAACCGACGTGTGGGGCAGTCCGGAGCTGATAGGAGTAACTTTGCACCTCACTGGGACTTAACTTTACCGTGCTAATTCTGTTACTTAGTTTAACCCTTTACCCAACAGAACGGCCCTGTGCCAATGCATTCTCTTATATATGCGAGTCGACCATAGGTCGCCTCGCATATATAAGAGAATGCATTGGCTTAACACATTAAAAATTATAAAATTGTTAAAGAATACAAGAAGAAATGGTAAAAAGTGTTAAAAAACGATTTGTTTTAGGCCAATGCATTCTCTTATATATGCGAGGCGACCTATGGTCGACTCGCATATATAAGAGAATGCATTGGCACAGGGCATAACTGTAACCATCAAAATGTGGTCAATGAGCCGGTTCCAATGATATCCATATTTGTATGGTTTTATTGAGACAGATTCAAGATAATTTAGGCTGTTGCAGCTTTATTTGGCCGTTTTTGGCCGGTTTGTTGGGTAAAGGGTTAAGCAATGTTAACCTAAGGACCATTGTGGGTTGCTACATGTAACTGTTAATTGCTTTGTGTCATTACTTTCAATGGTCTATTGGCAATCGTGTTTTGTATACGTTTCACCATGCACTCATATCCGAATGCCAGTCGCTCCGACCACCATGCACCAAAACCCCACCCAACCAACGCGCAATTACGAACGAATACCCCAGTCTGACGCACCAACCAACATCCACGTACGTCCATACAGCGAAATACACGAGGGAAAAGCCACATGCAGACACCCTATACCCAACCACAACAAACCCAACCCACAACACACACCCACCCCATGTGCACGTGTAGATGATTTCTGATCTATATTCTTTGCATGTTCCACGATTATATATGTATCCAATATTTAGACTGTGTTATACCGAACACGTCCGGCGATTGGAGAATAAACGCCGAGGCTGATTTCGTTTATATGTATGGTGTTGCAGCTTGGTAAGCTGACTACATGGGCTACATAGACACAATACAGAGGTGACAGCCCCATCGACACTCATATGAGAAGGCATACAAGTGTGTACGGATGTTTAGGGCTAAAATATAATCGTTACAATATTATATGATGACTCTTAAAAAAGCCAGAATGTTATAATTTGTAGCTATACGATATCTGTATATGAGATGAGATGATTCGGTTTTATTGTCATACATGTAACGTTATATTCGAGTGGGGATGAGTCATAAAGCATGTAAAATAAACATGATTATAACAAATCGTTGATACGTCGTAGTGTTTCGTCCTGCATGTGTGGTATATATACAAACTCCAAGCATGTTAATACTAAACGACTATCCGGTTAGCTGCATGCATACGAACGACATCATTCACGTGCGTGTGATCAAGGCATCGCGTTATCATTCATTCACCTTTTTGAGATCGCAAATCTGAATGCTGAGATGGATGTTATTTAATTTTAATTGAAATACATTCATAATAGATATGTACACATTATTTCGAATATGTTATGGATTCATATTTCAGATGACATTCGCAGTCCAATTGATCAGTCTCAGATACACATTAAAACTCACAAAATCATCAGAATTCCTTAAGTACTACGCATATGTACTGCACAGAAGATCCGCGTTTGGTGACATCTTCTTCTGCGACGTTGACATCAATCTGGGCCGACAGTGGTCCCTCCATATCGCGCGGATATTGAGAACGACACTGATTTGTTTTTAATTCTGTTCAATCCTATGCCTCATTGACAGATTCATCTATATACCGTCATTTGTTTTGGCAGCGTGGAAGTCCAGGAACTATACTAGTGGGTGGATGTTCTCGAAAATTTTAGTGAACAAAAGCAAAAGCACTATCGAAAAAATTCGCAAAAATATTTTAAATGGTTTGATCTAGGAAAACTGATTGACAGCGTGTGGATACATATTCCGGCTTCATGTGGACATACGCGCAGGTTGTTCGTTGTATGGTGTACGATGAGAAACAGGCATATCTCCATATCATATACATGAAAATGACTTTCCCATGTTCTCGGGTTTGGCGATACCCTCGGGTTTGGCGATATCACGTACACGGAGGTGATAATAAGACCACAACGCGCTGATTTTCGGTAGAACAAGCTGAACAATATGTTCGGTATTTCTTTCCTCACAATTTAATTCAGGCGAAATCAATGTCGAGTAGGGCCATTCACCTCATGGTTGTTTGCACGCTATCCACTGTTTGTTAAATCTAATTGATCGTAATTGTTCTTATGATTGGTAATTATTGATTTTAGGCGAGTGTAGTGATGTACCGTTCACGGTTGTGAATAAATATAAAGAAACATTCCAGCAGAGGACTGCCGTTCGTGATAAAATATTCCAACACGGGTGTATTTTATAATTTAACATATCCTTGTCCAAATAGGTTCATGTTGGACGTAGATATTCCCATAGGTTCATATTGGACTACTTTGATTTTGAAATAAGCACACAGAGAGCTTATACCCGTTATTCCGTCGAATGGCGCGGGCCACATAAAGAGCGTGAACCCCGATTAAGTATCTCTCGCTATCCAGTCGAGAGCGTATTGACTGGAATAATAGACGGCCTACTCAAAATATACGTTATAAGCACGGCGTCCAATTTATAAGCGAAATAAAGATCACCAGCACCCGGACGGCGCGCGTGGTGCTTATTTCACTTATAAATTGGACGCCGTGCTTATAACATATTTATAATACCCAATCAGCCAGAGAAACTTACAATCAGTGATGAGTTTCTGTTACTAATTAAATGTGTGGTTAGTCTTACAAACATGGTCCGGTGAATACCAATCAATACTCTATGGTCGGTATTACACCCATGTAGATTTTTAAAGTCATTGTATTTTCGTATTTTCTATTATATTGTGCATTATTCCTACGTATCGGATTTATTTATTCCATACATTCCAAGCCGGATTTATAATATCACAAACAGCAGTTTCGACCAAAGTAAGATATTCAATGGGGTCCGGTTACCGACCTTTATTTACGATAAATATCGGTTAGTTGTTGTCTGCTATGCTAAACGGTCTGCCGTTGCTTACATTTGTTCATTGTGTTGTTTAAGGGGGCTACTAAATTTGCCACTGATCAGGACAGTAACTGCAGGAATTTGCCGACAAAGCAAATGCCCATGCAACTCGTCCGAATACCCCCTCCCCCCGATCTGATATTTTAGTATGTCGTATACTCGGTATTACTTTTAATTATTAACGTTTATATATTTAGCATTACGTATCGCCCATGTCTTCCCAGTCGCGACGTCCCTGCATTTGCGTGTTGTGACAAAACATGGTATCACAGCCCATATTAGTAATGCTCACCTCGGCGGAAAAATAACTTGTTTGAATGAACGAGAGTGCATAATTGGTCAATCAAGATGTGCGCCGCGAATACAATGCATAGGCTTGTTGTAATCAAGACAGTCCGTTTGGTATATAGAACAGGCGACGACATAATGATCTTTACAGTAAATAAAGGTCGGTCACCGGACCTCATTAGATAACTTCCATTGGTCGAGGGCTGATTGGCGTGTTATAATATAATATTGTTTGTTCGCTGTCGATGTTTGATTTGCGGATTTAGGGTGCATTTACATTGCTATAGAAATGTACATAGATCTACACGCAGACTAGTGTAAATGGGTTGATATAGAAACGCACACAGAAAGAAAACGGTATCAGTTCGTGTGAGCAAAAATCGTGTCCGCTATACGTCACGGTCAACGCCGAAGCATTGCGACAGGCAAATCAGTTTTGATTAATTGTTACTCGGGCTTGGCGAATGTGTTTTAGTTTTCGTTGTCATTTCAACCCGTGTATTTCGAATATTGAACACGGATAGGGACGTGGCAACTTGTTCAACGGTTGGATATTTCATACCTGACACAACATTAGTTGTAATTTCCAAACCAGCAATAGATTGAAAATGATCTTGTAGTTTGATTTTCAAACATTTTATTTGGGGGGGGGGGGGTATTGTTTTCGGACCAATATTTGCATAATTTCCTACTTTTTATCAAAATTTTGAGCTGGAATGGCCATCAGCTGGAAATTTTCCAACCTTATCATAGGGGCGGGTGTAATGTTGGAAATGTCCAACACTTGGAAAGATTGTGACCTTGTCCCTCCCCGTGGCCAGTCATTATCATCATATTTATTGTCTAACAGCTATATATAAAAACTGCATGTAATTTAAGAAAACAATATTGTCCTACACTGGTCAACATTGTCATTGGAATTGTCATCAGTTGAAAATTTTACTACATTTGGTCAAATAAAGGGTGTTGTAGGGTAACTGCATGATTTTCATTCTTTCTTCGAACCATTATCAAGTGGTATAAGGATACACTTTAAATACCTGCGGCACATACCAAATCGCTGTTATCTGTTGATAGTTGATACATTTTTATGTCTGGCCTAAACTGACACGACTCGCAGTGAATTGTCAATTACCAGAGTACTGATGAGCGCGCGTTCACTATTAGTAATCATGTTGTGATCACAGTAATGCGCGACACGTGACTTCATACAGATCTGTATACATTTCTATAGCAATGTAAATGCACCCTTACAAGATGACTGTGTTGTACGAATTATTATAATTTCAAGAAATCCTCAGTTTACTCTTGCATATAGCAAACTGAAAATTGACCTATATAATGTTATAAAATGCGGTGTCAGATCGGACGGCTTTAAGCATTAATACAATATTCCTGGATTGATATAAATACGAATATATCACTATTCTAGATTCATTCTGATTCTCAGTTTCATTCCCTTCCCGATTCCGATTCGAGTTAGCTGCGCAGAGTCCATCCGAGAGGCGTCGTTAGACGGGTTGTGATTTATCAACCGTGGTCATCTCAATATTTCCTGTCACCAAACCGCACATCTCTTCATTTGATATGACAATTAAATGTTATCTCCAACAAGAATGTGCCGACTTCATAACCCCACAGAACTGTATAACATTGAACAACAACTCAGGAAAAAAATATTTCTGTATTAATATTTGCTCCTTAAAGGTACTCAATATATAATCAAATTCCAACAACAACAACAACGATTAATTGCCCAAAATGCTAACCACTATCAATTGTATACAATTGCCCGAAACGCTATTTATCAACATATTGTTCGACGAAATTTAGCCTTATTATCAACAAAAAGCCTCTTGGTTTTAGAGTTATCCATCTTCATCCTTAATTTGGTCCGAGACAGTCGTCAACATTTTACTGGGCCACTATTAAGTCTCGGTGATGAAAAATAGTAGATTTCAAAAATCGATATCTAATAACTCTGAGCTTTGATAGGTGAGTTCTTCGACTCGAATCAAATATTTTTTTAAACCCGAATCCAAATAAATAGTAATTTAGGGGTGCTTAATCGGATTATGCATCTTTAATATATATATATATATATATATATGGATATAGATCCCAGTCAAAGATTAAACATGGTAATTATGAGTCACAATCGCACTAAATATTGCCCTTCGAAGATCGTAAGCGATGCAAATCCAAGTCGACTCAACACATGAAATATCATGTTGGGGCATCAACATACTGTAAAACACAAGAAGTATTAGCTAAGAAACATATTATCTACATTGTTTTTTTTTCAAAGTATTAAGGCGCCCTGTTAGGACATTCAGGAAATCGCATGTATATACTACAGTTTCCCTGTCGGATTTGATGTAAAATGATTCAGAAGGCTCTTCGTCAAGGTTTCTTATGCCAGACATAATTCGGTCTAACACATGAACCCATTAACACGAGGTTGTGATTGTCAGATATGTTTGAGCATATTTTGAAAAAGTTATAATACTATAGTGAATTCCGTTTTCCACAATATATATATATGTTTGTATGCATATGAAAACCATTTTGTCATAATGTCTTTAACTCCACAGTAGTGTTCGTATGGTAACTCCGATTGTGGTAATGAAAGGTACTCCATCCGAGTTAACACTCCTAAATTGCTATTTCGTTGGCTTCGGGGGTAGGTCATATTTGATTCGAGTCGAGGAACCCACCCGTCAAAGCTCAGAGTGATCAGATATCGATTTTTGAAGTTTGTTATTTCAATTGAATGTGGCCCAGGAACATGCCGTCAAACGGATGGTCTCTGTCAAAACTGCGGATGAAGATGGAATACTCTAAAACAAGTGGTAATACGGCCAAATTTCGTGAATACTCAAGTTATAATACGGCCATATTTCGTTGAACAAAATGTTGATAAATAACAAGTTTTGGGAAATGTTATACCATAGTTGACAGTGGTTAGTATTATTTAGTTGCAATTAATCGATTCTGATAACTAAAGCGTATTTTGAAAAAATGTTGTTGTTATTGTTGTATCTTGTTAGATGGGGACACTCTGCTCGGATTGAGTAGCTTTAATTGTTGAAATCAGTATATGGTTGCTGTGCCAATTATTTTTGTTTCCTTCCTGCATGCGAAACCGACCAATTCAACGTAGACAACACTTCTTTGTATTTATATTATATATGTTTGTTCTTTAATTAATGTTCATAACGAGAGGCCCCCGTGTTTTACATCCCATTATAAAATTGAGAAAGTTCAGGAAAGAGATGCAACATTTTATCAGACTGTCCATACCCCCACCCCGCAATAACACTGTGTTATCAGACTGTCCATACCACCCACAATAACACTGTGTTCGTGTTCATCAGACTGTCCATACCCCACACACAATAACACTGTGTTCGTGTTCATCAGACTGTCCATACCACCCACAATAACACTGTGTTCGTGTTCATCAGACTGTCCATACCACCCACAATAACACTGTGTTCGTGTTCATCAGACTGTCCATACCACCCGCAATAACACTGTGTTCGTGTTCATCAGAATGTTCATACCACCCACAATAACACTGTGTTCGTGTTCATGAGACTGTCCATACCACCCAAAATAACACTGTGTTCGTGTTCATCAGACTGTCCATACCACCCACAATAACACTGTGTTCGTGTTAATCAGACTGTCCATATCACCCACAATAACACTGTGTTCGTGTTCATCAGACTGTCCATACCACCCACAATAACACTGTGTTCGTGTTCATCAGACTGTCCATACCACCCACAATAACACTGTGTTCGTGTTCATCAGACTGTCCATACCACCCACAATAACACTGCGTTCGTGTTCATCACACTCTCCATACCACCCACAATAACACTGTGTTCGTGTTCATCAGACTGTCCATACCACCCACACTAATACTGTGTTCGTGTTCACCAGACTAACCATACCACCCACAATAACACTGTGTTCGTGTTCATCAGACTGTCCATACCACAAACAATAACACTGTGTTCGTGTTCATCAGACTGTCCATACCACCCACAATAACACTGTGTTCGTGTTCATCAGACTGTCCATACCACCCACAATAACACTGTGTTCGTGTTCCATATATATATATATATTTATTTTGTTTCGTCAGATGGTGAAATCGTTCCTTTACGCGCATATATTTTTTCGAACTAGTTTCTGGGATTAACGCTATAGTGACCATTCACAAAACAATGCGACCCAACTTACATTAATTATACTGGAAGTAGTTTAATTAAACACCCGAATGCATCGCGACTAAAGGAACAATACGAGAAACTCGGAGGATACCAATCTTATTTTTATCATCGATTTACATATAAATAAATAACTCGGAGTTTCTCTGCATGAACAATTCCACCTTTGCCTGTTTTCAGGAAATTTGGATCAATTTGGTGGCGTTTTTATCAATGGAGAAGAAGACATTATCGCACCAGTGCATCGGGCCATCCTTAAAGCCTGGGAAAAGAAACCATCGCACCAGTGCATCGGGCCATCCTTAAAGTCTGTGCAATCAATATCACAGACGAGGCGAATGTTTGCGGCCATTTGTGACATATAAAGGAGTTTAAAGGGATAATGTACTCAAATGGTGTTGTTGGTTTCTATAGTCTCTGAGTCGTGGAATACGGTAACCATGTTTCCCTTATTTGAATGTCTGTTCAGTACGAAGTAATGTTATGGATGGCAGATTAGCCGGAATGCGAAAATACAAATTGTCGTTGTCGAGTACTTTTTGTACAGTTTTCAAGCAAATGTATCAAATAAATGTTATATTATATGCATATTAGTCCCATATACTCATTTAAGTTGCTGTATAGTTTACGAGTTTACGTGCCGTATCAACACATTTTTTACACCATCAAGTGTGCAACGCTTTAACCAATCCACTATCAGTCAATTAGTTTGATTACGTCTTGTACACGGACACTCGTAATTTAATTTATGGCTCCAGTCATAGGGCAACCAGTAGCTCAACAAAACATACTACCCCACTTACGTCGACCTCATCATAACTGTATTATTATTATTATACATATCTTACCTGGTTGCGATAAATCTTACATATCATTAAATCCCCCTTGGAGTGACCTCATATATAATGTATATCTACCGACATAGTGCGACCATCGGTCATCCTCTTGCGTAAAAATTACTTTTAAAAAACCGGTATAATCTAGATACTGAGCACTAATTATTATATTACCAAATTAGCACAGGTGATATGTGTGTAACTGAAATCAATATACACATGTCATTTTGTTAAGTAATATATACCAGTTTTTTAACGTTATTGAAGTTTTCAACGGTCTCGCTAAGTGGGGTAAATGTCTTTTGGCCCATAAGATTATATGGTGTATTCTCATCGGTTAATTGAAACGAGGCTACAGTAAGGTCATTGCGCGACAGAAGAAGGTCTGCGTAATGACCCGTTCCTCTATAAAGAGCATAACACGTACCTTTCACACTTTTACAATGGCTATTACTCGCTTGTCTCGGTAAGTAAGAAATTTAGATATACAGCGAGACTAAATTCGCATTCGTTGGTCAATTGAGTTATGTTTTGTTTTTCGTTTTAGAGCATTTTCCATATCGGCAGAACTAAGTATCAGGAACTGGGTGACACGGGAGAAGGACAGTTGTAAATTGAAAGTCCCGGGTCTCACACCCCTTCCCAAATGGATCCTGACCCTGTTGGATACCGGCGAATATAAATAGTTTGCGCATATTGTTCGATACGGTGTATTTATGATGTTGGTTCATCATTTTGTGTACAGAAAATCACGATATAAAACCGCTCTCGTGTTAGTTTGTTTCACATTGATGCCATAAGGAACACTACCGTTAATTCAGTGTTCAAATATTTGAACTTATGTGTTCAATGTAAGACACAAGCAACGGTGATTAATCACTCATGCAAACGGCATGGGGTCCCAAGTTACTCCAAATGGATAACCACTGGACTAATTGGAGATCTATATCAGCATATCGTAGTGTCGACAAAAGGAACATGATATCATTTCAACTGTCATTAATTAAAATTTGAAGAGACAGATATAGCTGACTGACTGCATGTTGCAGTTTTTTGTGAAGCTGGATAAAGCCGCAATTGCTCCACACTGCATGAAAACTGGAATTTATTCATTGCATAAATTCCGGATAAATGTGCATAAATCTGAATAAATCAGAAATTTATTCACTGAATAAATGTGCATAAATCCGGAAATTTATGCACATTTATTCACAATTTATTCATGAGTAAAGGCCGACATTTATACACAATTTATTCACTGAATAAACCCACGTTTATTCAACAGAATAAACTCGGCATTATTTCGTACGTTTATGCACATTTATTATCGACCTGTTTATGCATAAATGCAAATTTATTCACTGAATAAAGCTGCATAAATATATATATAGCTACATTTATTCTGGTTATAATCTCCAGTTTATGCACATTTATACCTCGTATAAATTATTTGGATTTGAACATATATATCCATATATATTTGTGAAATCTACTTTATGGTGACATTTGGCTTGTAACCAGCATATAAGGCGACACGGATGTGTATATCTGATTCTGGTATCTCCATGTGTAGTAATTTGCCAACAAAATGCTGCCCTATTGTTGGTTATACCAGTCACAAATATAATATGAACTACTTGGACATGGCACTTTGTGTCATAGTTGTATCTTGCCGTCATCAATTTTCGTAGTCTCTGCAATAAAGAATGAAAATTAAATAATTAAGTGATCGCATGGGAAATAAGTATAAACGATAAAATATTAAAACTAAAATAAGTTTTTTTTCTGCAAAAGAGTGATATCGCCCTTCAAGGAACACAATTTTATGGGATTCAAAATTGTGTAACATCATGGATTTATTGTACATTGAATTTTTATGCGATATGACAAAGCGTGATATCACCCTTTCATCGCCACAATTTTACTCGATTCAAACTTCAAAACGGGATTACATCATGGACTTACTGTACAATGGATTTATATGTGATATGGCAAATGGTGATATTACCCTTCCATTACCATAATTTTACGCGATTCTAACTTCAAGACCGGATTACATCACGGATATATTGTACAATGAATTTATATGAACTGGCAAAGGGTGATATCACCCTTCCATGGTCACTACTTTACGCGATTCTAACTTCAAAACAGGATTACATCACGGATATATTGTACAATGAATTTATATGTGAACTGGCAAAGGGTGATATCACCCTTCCATGATCACTATTTTACGCGATTCTAACTTCAAAACGGGATTACATCATGAATATATTGTACAATGAATTTATATGTGAACTGGCAAAGGGTGATATCACCCTTCCATTATCACTATTTTACGCGATTCTAACTTCAAAACAGGATTACATCACGGATATATTGTACAATGAATTTATATGTGAACTGGCAAAGGGTGATATCACCCTTCCATGATCACTATTTTACGCGATTAAAACTTCAAAACGGGATTACATCATGGATATATTGTACAATGGATGTATATGTGATGCTAGCAAAGGATGATATCACCCTAACGTGACCACAATTGCAATTTTACGCGATTAAACTGATGCGAATTGATGAAAGAATGAATCTGCAACATAAATTGTGAAATAGCTTTATTTCATATTCACATATATGTTAACTTACCCTTGGTAAAATTTATAATTAGAAAAGGAATTTAAAAACTGAAATGATGTGGAGATCATGTTCTAACCCAAGCAAATATACCCCCATTGCAGACGATGCCTTTGTTTAGACAGAACATGCGAAAACAAACGTATTTGTATATACATAATCCATATAAATACTTGCCTCATGCAGTTAATAGTTCGCATTTCTCGTGGAACACGTCTGCGCTGTAGCAGTGTTGAGAGGAAAAGAAAGCTATCTCCGACGCTGGCTTCGGTTATCTGATACAGTTCTCGCACATGTATGCTTGCTGCCGACATACATGTATGGTAACAAGAAAACTAAGATGAATGCATCAGATCGCCCGTGAACTATTTATCATAGAATTCTTGTAGCTATCGATTATACATTTTGGAATATCTGTCTGTATGTATGTATGTGTGTGTGTATGAATGCATGTATGTATGTGTGTTATAGACTCGCACACTGCTCGACAGATCCGACTCGGATTTGGTAATTAACGTGTCAACCTGACCTCGCTCATAGGCATGTTTCTGGACCTTGACCGATGCGACTAAAATTTGTGTGTAGGACTACTTCGATCCCGGGAGCAACATGGACGGGTCCAAGTTCACGTGCGACCATGTCATCGAACGTGCTGATATATGCATGTTTCTGGACCAATTGAAAAATAGTTTGTCCAGATGCTGTATATACCGGGTACTGCCCAGATGAAGGCGATCACAAAGAAATCCCTAGATAGCCCGAACGAAGTCGAGAACATCAGCTAGTCTACTATATCATTTGAGAACTCCGTATATATGCGTGTGTGGGGGTGTGTGTGAAGGAGGGTGTGTGTGTGTGAGGGTGTGTGAGGGTGTGTGTGTGTGAGTGGGTGTGTGTGTGTGTGGGGGGGGATACTTCATAGAATCGAAAACGGCTGGTCCTATCTAAGGGTAAAAACCCACGGGAATGGTCAACGTCGCATTTTGGACAAGATCTGAGCACTCATTCTCCTTTCCCAATTATCCAAATCACCGCAAACGGCACATCGGGGGTTAAGGCAGGCACGATCTTTATATTGACCATATTTGGAGTTGTTAACCGACTAACGCTCTTTATTGTCATCGGCGTTGCTAAACGGTCGCATGTGCCTACGAAACTACGGACGTAAAACGCGAAATGCATTAATTCATCGGAAAACAAAACATGCGTGTTGTGTGATTCTTGTCTGTCGTTCCTAGGAACGGGGAATTTTTCAATCATACATCTTTTATGAACGGGTACTGCGTGTTGTGTGAAAAAAAGTGGCGGGCTAACCTGCTAGTATTATCTATTTCTAGATTTAGTTACTAACTTTATAACGAACCAAAGACGTTTGGGTCGTATATAGGCTATATCTGATTTTGTGACGTCACCAATTTTTAAGTAATACGACCCTTGGATTTTGAATTTTGGGGAGCAGAAATGTCGCACATAGGATCGGTGGGCCTAAAGCATTATTGTCGTAAAACTTGAAACTATAGATATATTACTGTAGTCTATAGGCAGTAATAATATATAATGATTATATGTAAGATGATATTTATATATGTATTTTATCTTGGATTACGCTAGAATATGGTCATAACCAATAAATAATTTGAATTTAGGTATTGTCGTAATCGGTTGTCAAGACCAACACAAATCAGTCGATGATTGTTTACAAATTAAAAAACATTTTCCCAGAAAACTAATAGCAGTCGCATCAATGCCCATGTAGAGAATATCTTCAATTTTCTATCGGTATTTTAGATAGATTCGTGCAATATTCATAAGTTTAAAGCAGAGTAACCCGGGCCAGGCTATTAACTTGTTTCGATCATCGACGAATATTTCGATTCAGTCAATCAGTGCTCGTCGATAAAATCTAAAAATAAATCCGATAAATAAAATTTGATGATAACATATAGTTCCAAACGTATTGACAATTTAAACCCATAATATTCTGCAATTGTATGAAACAAACTACTTATTTAATTGTATTGAGGTTTACTAATGTTATAAAATGTTGTATTTCTAACAACAACGGACGAAGAGATGTGAGTTTGTGCTATAAATTAATACGCAATCACAATTCACAAATAGTCCCGCCGCAGAAATAATTCGTGAACACGAGGTGCAATTTATGTGAATATCGGCATAAACCGAGCACAACAACCGACTGTGACTAGCAGGTAAGCTACGTCAGTATGTGTGCATATTTGTGAACTCCATCTGTCCATAATTTCTAAGCATAGATACTTTCAACGTGATGACAATTTTGCAAATGAAAACAACAGAAAACTTGGAAAATTCGATGCACCATCAAAACATCAATCATGGTACTGCCTATTGTCAATGTCATTATGTTCAAAGTTCTACATGGTGATATTCAATCAGCAACCATTGATTAGATGCCAACAACAATCAATGAATCATTGCACTAAGTGAACGTTACATTAACTTGCTTAAGGGTATATTCAGACAACCACGATGCAATAGTAAGTGGACAGATTTCCGTCGTAGGAAGTAACTGTTAGCTGGACTGCGCATGTCCACGTCCAAATCGTAGGGCATAAAATAATATCAAGCTCTTGATTTTAGATGCTAAACCGTGGCATTCTTGGTTATCACCACTTGCGGCTTAATCGCAGTCGTGTGTACATAAAAATCGAAGCTTGAAATGATAGCAGGCCAGTAGTCAATCACATGCTTTAGGAACAATCTATGATATCATAATGTATGCAACATCGCAAGCGTCCGAACAAACTATCGACGATCATGTCGGGCTTGGTTCTAGATCCATTGGATCTTAGTATCATGGCTTACGCCAGCTAAGATCCATCTTGCCCCTTACACAATATAGGCGGCTATAATTCCTATAAAAGTTACAATTATGACCAACGCATTTGTATTTATCAACTAAATACTAATACCAGTGTGAAACCATCCACTCGCCTACGTGTTATTTATCCTTAATATCCGTCAAATAACAGAACGTAAACACAGACATTGCACGCGTTCCTGAATACCCGTGGAAAATCCAAACTATCTACAATTAGGTCCAGTTTAACTACACTCTGTGCATGCGTGACCTTTGGTCTACTAGCCTCACTACAAAAAAATCCACGAAAACTGTCACATGTGCCGTGCACGTTTGTCATGTGATATTTAGGACCTCCTACTTTTCGTGCTTCCGCCATTTGCAACATGTGTTTTCAGGATTGGATTTTTGGATTAAATAATTACGGAATTATACACACGTTCTGGTAGGTGTCAGAGCTAATATAAACTGCAATAATGTTGACATTAATGACCATGTTAGTTGATTCTTAAAATTAAGTGTATTTAAAAAAATTAGCTAGTCGCCTAAGCTCAAAGAATATCGGCTCCACGACCTGTATGGCGTAAGCCATACTAAAAGGTCGTATTCCAAGACTAGCTTGGTTCCTCTACTTACGATTGAATCATGGTCGTCTGAATGTACACTACTAAGGCAACCATGCATGATTCAATTGTAAGTGCCACCACACACGCTGCGATTAAAATCGTAAGTGGGGAAAATCGCAGGAGGAAGCATCCAATGCGCATGCCCACGACATGGCCCACGTAGCCAAATCGTAGCGATCAAGCACTGTTTGATTTTACCAGGAAAATCGTGGCGTGACCTTGGCAACGCACGCGATCGTAGTTGTCACATGACCACTGTCGCACTGGTCATGTTGTAAATACCACGAAAATTAAACATTCAAAAATGGCGCAACGTTTACAAACTTCTTGCCCTTACAAAAACGAGGCCACATTGGTGGAGATGTGGCACGACAGGGAGTGCATGCCTATACCATATATCAGGCAAGGAGAAGAGGGCTGTCGCAATTGTTGAAATTCAATTGGGGCAGCTGAGCCTGTTGAGTTGACAGGTACAAAAATGTCAAAATAAAAACAATATTCAATTTCACTTGAACTTTCAACATCAAATTGTTAGTTTAGAAAATTTAGAAACATGCCATGCATACATGTATGTATTTAGTTGCATAATGTGGAGAATGTGGTCTAACGTTTTGCTATCATGTGATCGATCACGTGGATAAAATCGTAGCTGTAAACATTGCAGCACCATAGCGTCTGCGGGCAAGCTACTATTTCTCCACCTACGATTTTCTCCACTGACGATTTTAATCGTAGCGTCTGCGGTGGCACTAAGTGGAAGAATTTCCATCGTAGGAAGTAACCATGCTAGATCACGTCAAATTCGCAAGTAAAAAATATCAATATCAAGCACTGACATTTGTTTTTATATTCAAAATCGTGGCTTATGCTTGGATACTATACTTCCACTTGCAGTGTAATCACAGTTGTGTGTGTAGCGTTCACATTGTGAATCTGAATGTAGAAGGCCGATGACTGCAGTGCGGTTAGCGTTGCCACCGCGGCCGAAATGCAACTACACCGCAGCTCCACTGGCTAACTACAGTTAGGCCGCGGTATAACTGCCATTCAGCATGGTGTAGTTGCGACGGTGTACTTTCATCAAACTGAAAAAAGACAATACAAACCAGAAATCTAACCATGGTGTACATGCCATTCGACTGCGAGAGTAGTTGACTTTCAGCTGCAGTGAACTTGCTGTTTGGCCGCAGTGTCTGAGTGTACTTGCTGTTCGGCCCGCGGTGCTCAACTGCTGTTACAAACTCTGACACCGCGGCCAAACGGCAAATTCACAGCGGTGCCAATGGACACTTGTTTTGTCCAGCAGGGTACACTAAGGTGACCATGATTCATTCGTAAGTGGAAGAATTTCCATCGTAGGAAGTAGCTGACGTCATAATCGCAAGAAAAAAAATAATGTCAATAATATCAAGCACTGTTTGATTTTAGATTCAAAATCGTGGCTTATCCTTGAATACTTCCACTTGCAATGTAATCGCAGTTGTGTGTATAGCTGTCGCATTGTAAATGTAGAAGGCCGATGACTTCTCTGCTCGAGAGGTCTAGATTTCTTGGTCATGGTCGTTAGACGCTTTGTGTGATCACCGAAGTTAAGCAATGTCGAAGCCGCTTGGATGTGTGACTAGCTTTGGGATTCTGGGTGCTGCCAACTTTCGGTGCGACTCCCGCATTTCTCTTTCTCGTTCTGTTACATGTGTACGTAAAAAATCATGTATGACGACCCCTCAGTCTACCGGTATCTATGAATAAACTATCCGTAATTTCGTCAGGTCCCGATGCCTCCACTTACGATTGTATCATGGTCGTCTGAATGTTCACTAACGACACAAAATAACTGCAAATTCAGAGACCTGTACGGTAATCGACTACTACTTGACTAGTCGGACCCCTTCTAAGAGCTCCCATTTCTATGCACATACAGTATGACGTATAAAATGAGCAATGTGTCATCGCAGTTTTGAGTGTCCAATAAGTTTGCAAAGTTTTTGTCTTTATGGTGTAACTCTTTAGACAAGGCCGTTATTTCGTAAAAGTGATATTTAAAGAAATAAAGGGCATCTTAGAATTATCTCTCATTTTGAAAACATAAACCGCAGTGCTTATATTTTTTCGGCGAGAATCCAAATCTAGATTCTCGCAAATATTCTCACAATTTACCCTGTATTCTTGTGAAAAGGTATATATGGATTCTAGCAAAATCAGATGAAATAGATCGGTATGCCATTGGGCGCCGTTGTATCTAATCCCATACTGTGCCGACTAGGTGACAATAATAATAAAAACAAAATTATCTATGCACAAATAGCATTGCGAATTGCGATACTAATATTAAACTTCTAAAAGCTCTAAATTGATCGAAGCAACTGTATGTTGAAAATTAAGTGTCGGCGCACACGGCCCCGATTGTGCCCGGTAAATCCGGCTGCCGGATAAATCGGGCCCGATAAAATCTGGGGTTCAGCGCGCACGAGTCCGATTTTCACTCTGGTCATATGCATGCTATGCATGTCACTGTAGTAAATAGTCAACTGGTGTACGTGGTCAGCCTATCTAGACATTCACTATATCTACCGGTAGTCCTGGTGATTTATATTCATATGAATTTCTAAAGACTAATATTTATTAATAATAAACTAAATAAATATATTAATAATAATATATTGAGGTCACGGGCAATACAGTTAATAGTGCCAATAGCCGTAAATTGGCGTAATCTACCTTTCCACAGCTGCCTCCCTCTTGTTGCGATTATTATATACGGGCACCTATTTTCTGCACATAGGTCTACCAGCCGTTGTTTCTTGTCGATTGATCAGAATTCTTGATATAATTTTAGAATAGCGGTCGCTGCTAACTATTCCGATATTATGAATGATGTTTTGGTCATGTGACAAGCAAAACACCCGCGTTGCCATCGTCATGAGCCGGATTTTCCTGATGAAATCAAATTCAGTTGGATCGGTCCGATTAAATCGTATCCGACAAAAACTGGCCCAACCCAAAACAGGTGTCCCCAAATAATCTCTGGATCCATCCCTGTGGGAACGAGTCATTTTAGGGTTGTTCGACCAAAAAACATGGCCGTCAGCAGCCATTTTGAATTTTACTCTTTGCATGACTAAGTCCTTTGGCGCAGGCTACAGATCGTAGCTTTGGTCGGATCTTCATGAAATTTGTCGTGGATGTTAACAATGACCTGCAGATGGGAACGAGTCATTTTGGTGTCAATCTCCCGAAAAACATGGCCGCTGGTGGCCATCTTGAATTTAAAAATTAAATCCATTGGTGCGGTTTGCAGCTCGTACTGTTCGTCTGCCGGATCATCATGAAGTTTGTCGATGTTCATATTGACATGTGGCTAGGAACAAGTCCTTTTCGGGTTATGGCCATCAGCAGACATCTTGGATTTTACTCTTTGCATGACTAAATCCATTGGCATAGGCTACAGGTCATAATACCTTTAGTCAGATCATTACAAGTATGAGATTTGTCATGGCTATTAGTGTGGTCGTCAGAGGGTTCGACCCAGAAGAAATTGGTAATGGTATAGAAGCGGTTTTGGTGTCATTCGACGCGGGAGAATCTCGTGTATAACATATCCAAAATCCGCTAAAATCCGCTTTGGGCAAAATTCAGGATCCAACATGGCGTCCAACATGGCTGCCGTTAGTCAAAAGATACTCTGACTGAGATTAATTCGATAACAGTGAGAACAAATGTTGTCATATGTATACAAATGTATACATTTTTGCAAAGGTAAAATGTTGTGCCACCTGTTTATGGCAAAAATGGAACCCATCGTCCCAGATGGCTGCCAAAATGGCGGCCTAAACTAGAACATTTGAAGTTTTTGCCTAATATCTTAAAGATCAATTCCTGTTGTTTGATAATGGTTCAGACTGGCGACATTGATTAGTCATATTCATGTTAATTCATCATTGGAGCAATGAAAGATACCATAAATGGGGTCCCAGACTCATCTACACCCTCAAAAATTCGATTTTACAGAACGCGGTATAAAATTCCACAAAACTCTCCATTGTGGTTACAGTCATATATCAACAAGAAATGGACAGAACTGTACAATGTAAGTTGGGCATACCAATATCTATAAATACTCCAATTCAATGAAACCCAAATTGGCGCTTTGTCTCAAAATGGCTGCCAAAATGGCGGTCAAAATATGGAAAATGGCGGATATTGATCACAGTGTCATTCAATCCATTATAAGTAGTGGTTGATGAATAAAATTGACTAAATAAATACGAATGTATACCTCTTTAAGATGCCATTATGCTAGCTCTATGTAAAAACTTAAAAATCAGTACCAAAAATGGCTGCCAAAATGGCCACCCGATGTGAAAAATACTATTTTCTATCACTTCTGTTTATCACTTGTTGCTCTCTGAACTGGGAAACAATGGGTATATTCTTTCAATGATCGTGTCAACTGATCATTACAGCAATGAATTTCTAATAGATTATATCATAGTTTACTCTGGTCCTTCACTAATAACTTATAACGAATGTGGTATGAAATTTAACCAAAATCGACTTTGGGGTTCTGGTCACATTTGATATTTAGGGATGAACAGATCTTGTCTACAAAATAATTGATCAAATAGACCAAATAGACAAAAAGAAACAATAAATTTTATCTAATATGGTTCCAAAACGAAAATGGTAGACTCTGCCCAGCTTATCACATAATGGAAGTTGTGAGTGGTGGATGCAGTTGATAGTTGGCTCATATACATGTATGTGGCTCATATACATCAAAACTATTTATTTTCAATCTTTTGTTGGCTTCCCGCGGGTTGACAAAATCTCGACTCATCAGTGCTATAATGTCGTATATCCATTTTGGCGGGAAATGAGTATTTGATACCATTCGAATCGTGAGAAAAAATCCAATCCGATGGGCCAAACTGTCCTTGCATTGGATGACAAATATTCGCACAAACCAGTGAAGCAAATGTCGTATCTCCAGCGATCTTTACAATTATTCGTGCTATGAGGTCGTATGTCCAACAGCAGCCAATCGGACGCTTCAGGTTGTCCACGTGACTTCTGTTTTGTGTTTGTGAATTCTAAAATGTGTGCTATATGGCAGTATCTCCATGTTAGTCACGTGATCATTTGGTGATTTAAATTTTGTGATTGTTCCACACATTTCTGTATGATGGTGCACATGGGTGAATTTTCATAGTGTAGAATAGGCACTTTTTAGTTCATAGACACATGCGATTGCCACCATATATAGCTTAATCTGCATTTATTAACACAACTTCATATAGCACGGAAACGAATCGTCGCTGGCATGTCATATCTCCAAACAAGCTATTGCTTTTTAAAAGAAAACGAGGGAATAAACAGAAAAAAATATGAGGTTCAATGAACAGCTAATGTCAGTTTTCATTGGGATAAATACAACAATACGTCATGCTTTGTCAACATTAGGAGAAATGTTGTCTAAAAACTTCAACCTTCATTTTCTCGGAAAGTTGAAAATGTGGGTTACATTATAGCACTGATGCGACGAAATATTAACTATTCGGGCTCGGCCATCATTTTCAAGTTTCAAGCTGGAACTAAATGTAGCCCATGGATTCCCCATTCGACATGTAAGAAAAGTAGTTTTACTCTGATCTCTTCCCAGATATCAACTCTCCGGTAAATGGTAATCTCTTATGTTCTAGAAAATACGTGTGCCAAATACATATATGTATGAAGAAACTATCCCCATACATTGTTTACACATCGACTCCGTAAGTATGTGGAGGTTTTCTTGGACAAGCGCGATTTTCAAACCTCGAAACCGTCCGTACAAACAATAAAAGTTAATAGGAAATGACGTTGGATGTAGGTCTAGAGTACGTCGTCCGCATGAAATAGTTTTCGTGTCATTAATTTGCACATATTTCGTGCTCTGATGAGCATGGATGAACGCCTTATGTGGCAGTTTGATTGTCTAACATCCGGAAAATAACATGTTCATTGTTCACATTTCTTAGACAAACATGTTGTTAATCACCATGTTCATGTGGCATTTCTATCCAATGACAACCTTGAAATGCCAGTTAATCAAGCTAAATGGTTGATACCTTTACGCCTACGGGTCAGATCCAGCCGTGACGCACATTGTGTCTACATATCATTGATGAAATTCACTAAATGTGTAGAAGATATAGGTGCGTCTATATATGTACTAGAATGTTTCTATCCACATGTATATACCCACAATCGCATGACACGGAATTGTCACATAAAGTGTGAAGGGTATACAATGTACGTGCGAATTTTCATTTTTCCTCTTGATATTGAAGAAAATAATTTTACTTTGAAACTCCCCAGCTCCGATAACCAACTTGCCCACCAATTAAATAAACCCCAGATTATTCGCTTTTCCCTCCTGTCCTTTTCACTTTCGCCAGCACTGGAAAACCTATTATAGCCTGATGCTTCCGGAATACCACCGATGCCCATATATTTGATGTTCCGAATAGTCGTTATAAGTAGAAATGTTGACACTGTGTTTTCAAATAATCCAGATTCGTAGCAATTTAATTTCTTTTTAATTAATTTCCAGATAGTCCCTCGTAATAAGTGGACATCGTGTTGGATCCTGCAGTAGATACTGCTTAGTTGGAACATTTCGGGCTGAACTGATTGTGGTAGTAGATTATTGGCAACATGTTTAATAGGTCTGTCATCGTTAGCTCACAACCGAAGTGTTGTTTCGGCTTTCCTCTGAGCAGAACTTAAATTTCGACAATTTTCGGTGGCCATTTTGGTAGCCATCTTAGCATTTTGAATCGTGATTGGCTACTCATACCCACAAAAAACATTGATTTCAATCAATGATGTGTATTGGTGCCGAATTGGCGTTTTGTCGAATGGGTTTTCGTGAATAACTACATATTTGCCATTTTCATTATTATTGGCGACCATGTTGGACGCCATCTTGAATTCTGTATTTTCCCCAAAGCGGATTTTAGCGGATTTTGGATATGTTATACACGAGATTCTCCCGCGTCGAATGACAACAAAACCGTTTCTTTACCAATTTCTTCTGGGTCTAACCCTCTGACGACCATTCTAAATATCTGCCATTTTCTATATTTTGACCGCCATTTTGGCAGCCATTTTAAGACAAAGCGCCAATTTGGGTTTCATTGAATTGGAGTAATTATAGATAATGATATGCCCAACTTACATTGTGCAGTTCTGTCCATTTCTTGTTGATATACGACTGGAATCCCAATGGCGATTTTTGTGGAATTTTATACCGCGTTCTGTAACATCAAATTTTTGAGGGTGTATATGAGACTGGGACCCCATTTATGGTATCTTTCATTGCTCCGATGATGAATTAACATGAATATGACTAATCAATGTCGCCAGTCTGAACCATTATCAAACAACAGGAATTGATCTTTAAGATATTAGGCAAAAATTTCAAATTTTCGAGTTTAGGCCACCATTTTGGCAGCCATCTGGGGCGAGGGGTTCCATTTTTTTCTATAGATATGTGGCATAATACTTTACCTTCGCAAAAATGTATACATTTGTATTAATATGGCAACATTTGTTCTCATTATGTCTAATTAATCTCAGTCAGAATCTCTTTTGACTAAAGGCGGCCATGTTGGACGCCATCTTGGATCCTGGATTTTGCCCAAAGCGGATTTTAGCGGATTTTGGATATGTTGTAGCAGAGATTCTCCCGCGTTGAATGACACCGAGATCGCTTGTATACCAATTTCTTCTGGGTTGACCCCTTTTTTTGCGTACCACGACCACACTATATTGACATGTACAAATTGTACATGTAGATGGGAACGGGTCATTTTCGGTCATTCGGCCAAAAAACATGGCCACTGGCGGCCATCTTGGATTTCAAAATTCAATCCATTGGTGCTGACTACTAGTACAGATCGTACTATTCATCTGATCATCATAAAATTTGTCATGGATGTTAATATTGACATGTAAATGGGAACAAGTCTTTGGCACAGGCTACAGGTCGTACCTTTGGTCACATCATTATGGAATTTGTCATGGCTGTTGACATGTCATAGATGGGAATGAGTCATTTTAGGGTCGCTCGACCAAAAAACATGGCCACCAGGCCAGGGATGGATCCAGGGATTTTTTCGGCATATCCCGATGGCCGTAGGCCCGAGATGGGGGTAGGTACGGGAGGGGGTCACCCCCATCCCTTAGGTGCAGCATTAAAGATCCCGCATAAGAAAATCCGCTGGCTTACAAGGTCAAGATAAAGGCCAATGTATTATCTTATATATGCGAGGCTCCTTAGATGGGAGACTCTCATTTATTATGTTTACCCATACTATGTATGGTAAACATAGTGTCGTTGTCCGGATTGACCACTCGTCGTCCGTCTGTCCGTCCGTCTGTCCGTCCGTCTGTCCGTCCGTCTGTCCGTCCGTCTGTCCGTCCGTAGACACTTCACGTGTAATGCGATAACTCAAACATTTTCTATCCAATCAGAAGCAAATTTTGTATATGGGTATATCAGCCCAAAATACAGATCGAGTTCGAATTTGGGTTTGATCCGAGTTTTTGTTACAGAGTTATGGCCCTTTTTCTACTTAGAATTCACAAATTCTGCCATAACTCAAACATTTTGTATCTGATTGGAACCAAATTTGGTATGTGAGTTTCACAGCCCAAAATACAGATCTAGTTCGAATATGGGTTTGATCCGATTTATTTTAAAGGAGTTATGACCCTTTTTCGAAAAAAAATCGATTTTTATTTTTTTTTATTTTTAACTTTTATAATAATAATAAAAAAAATGTCATTGACATTGTCATTTGTTTTCATTTAGATATTGATGATTATGATACAAGTTGATAAAAAGATTTCCAATGTGTCCCTTTAATTTTTTTAAATAATTAAAAACAATTATAACCATTATAACTCTGCCAAGGGTACCCCGAATCACCACACCAAATTTGATTAAATCGGTCCAAAATCTTGTGTTATGTACTGGTAAATCTGTTTGGAGCAACATTAAATCCAATTCACCAATTGCATTTGGACTACTTAGCTATTGATAAAGCTATATTATTTTCTGATGTCTCTTATGCCAATGTGCAAATAATCTGATAAAGAAGCCTGTGGTATCTAATTTAAAATAAAGATTCAACAATAAACATCACATGATATTAACAGTAGACTTGGACATCTGTGCTGCAGAGTTATATCTTCAGATGGTCTGATATCATTATAATTGTTATTGGTTTAATAGAGGTCAGTGTTCAACATAAACAATTCCTGTGATTTTTTGACAGCTGTGCTATATAATTGATATTAATGGGTCAGTGGTGAGGTTGCTTATCTGTATACTAGGACACATTATTATTGTAAACTTAAATTGGACTCTCTTAACCCAAGTATTCCATGTCCAGGGCACACCTACACATTTAACCCACAGACTTGCTGGCTGTGGCGGTTTAGCATTACAGATCCTGTACCAGTGCATTCTCTTATATAAATGCCAGTGACCCATAAATTCCAATAATTTGTGTTATGTACATTTGTCTATAATAGTACATAACAGTATACTCTATAATTCAACACCAAAACTCTCATTTATCCGATCATATTAAATTTTTATCGCCAAGGGATGGGTTAACATCTGCCGATCGTGATCGGCCTCTCGTATAAGAGAATGCATTGGCACAGGATTTTTGCAAAATTTCAAGAAGCCCCAGTCATGAAAGGGTTAAAATAGTTCTCACTGGACACTTGATTAAGCAAATAAAGGCTCTATATAAACTGTATATTGATGCATTGCATGTTGTTGAATTATATAGAAGATTTCCTTCAAAATATAGAAAATTCAGCTTTAATAAAACTATCCACTTGCAATTTGGGGACATTTAGGCCACCCGAGTTTGGGCGCCCAAACCTGTAACAGGTATCAAAAGAGCCCTGGATCCTTCCCTGCACCAGGCACCAGCGGCTATCTTGGATTTCAAAAATCAATCCATTAGCATGGGCTACAGGTCGTATCTTTGGTCAGATCATTATGAGATTTGTCATGGCTATTGACATGACGTAGATGGGAACGAGTCATTTTGGGGTCGTTCGGCCAAAAAACATGGCCACCAGGCACCAGCGGCCATCTTGGATTTAAAAAATCAATCCATTAGCATGGGCTACAGGTTGTATCTTTGTCGATCATCATTAAATTTGCCATGGATGTTAATTTTGACATGTAGATGGGAACGAGTCATTTTGGGGTCGTTCAGCCAAAAAACATGGCCATCAGCAGTCATCTTAGATTTTACTCTTTGTTTGAATACCGGTAAATCCTTTGGCACGGGCTAGATGTGTACATACCGGTACGCAGGTCCTACCTTTGGTCGGATCATTATGAAATTTGTAATGGCTGTTCCCCTGTTGACATTCACATGTAGATGGGATCGAGGCATTTTGGGGTCATTCGGAAAAAAACATGGCGGACAGCGGCCATCTTGGATTTAAAAATTCAATCTATTAGCATGGGCTGCAGGTCGTACTGTTAGTCTGATCATCATGAAATTTGTCATGGATGTTAATATTGACATGCAGATGGGAACGAGTAAGTTTGCGGTCGTTCGGCCAAAAAACATCTCTGCCAGCAGCCATCTTGGATTTTACTCTTTGCATGACTAAATTCTTTGGCACAAATAGAATTGACGTTATTACAGTAGTTGTGTTCAAGTATCTGTCTAGGGTTGCCACGATTAATCATACAGTATAATCAATGAATGCTAATAAAGCCAATAATCAATTAATCAATAATCATTTTCCGTAGTTAGCTACATGTACATGTTAGATGAGTCAAATACACATAATTAAGGATGTGCGCTATCCGTGAATTTAAAAAAAAAATTCAATTTCTAAAAGTGGTTTTAATAAAAAAAAATTGTCATGTACTTGCGGTGCAAGGGCGGATCTACCATCCGGCGCCCTCAGTGCATGCCCCCTCTATTTTCGCCATAGCAAGAATTTTTTGGGATGTGTCCAGCCGCCATTTCTCTCCGAGCACCCGAAGTTTCTGCACTTAATATTGCTAACATACATGCATATGTACATGTATACAACAGTAATCTGATTCAAGTACAATTTTTTCAACTTTGGATTGTTGTATATCCATGTAGTGGTGAAACAAACATCCCGTGACGTGCACTATTTTCGTCATGCAGAAAAAACTAAGTCTGTCGACAGTTATTATCGGTGGGCCTAAAGCATTATTGTCGTAAAACTTGAAACTATAGATATATTACTGTAGTCTATAGGCAGTAATAATATATAATGATTATATGTAAGATGATATTTATATATGTATTTTATCTTGGATTACGCTAGAATATGGTCATAACCAATAAATAATTTGAATTTAGGTATTGTCGTAATCGGTTGTCAAGACCAACACAAATCAGTCGATGATTGTTTACAAATTAAAAAACATTTTCCCAGAAAACTAATAGCAGTCGCATCAATGCCCATGTAGAGAATATCTTCAATTTTCTATCGGTATTTTAGATAGATTCGTGCAATATTCATAAGTTTAAAGCAGAGTAACCCGGGCCAGGCTATTAACTTGTTTCGATCATCGACGAATATTTCGATTCAGTCAATCAGTGCTCGTCGATAAAATCTAAAAATAAATCCGATAAATAAAATTTGATGATAACATATAGTTCCAAACGTATTGACAATTTAAACCCATAATATTCTGCAATTGTATGAAACAAACTACTTATTTAATTGTATTGAGGTTTACTAATGTTATAAAATGTTGTATTTCTAACAACAACGGACGAAGAGATGTGAGTTTGTGCTATAAATTAATACGCAATCACAATTCACAAATAGTCCCGCCGCAGAAATAATTCGTGAACACGAGGTGCAATTTATGTGAATATCGGCATAAACCGAGCACAACAACCGACTGTGACTAGCAGGTAAGCTACGTCAGTATGTGTGCATATTTGTGAACTCCATCTGTCCATAATTTCTAAGCATAGATACTTTCAACGTGATGACAATTTTGCAAATGAAAACAACAGAAAACTTGGAAAATTCGATGCACCATCAAAACATCAATCATGGTACTGCCTATTGTCAATGTCATTATGTTCAAAGTTCTACATGGTGATATTCAATCAGCAACCATTGATTAGATGCCAACAACAATCAATGAATCATTGCACTAAGTGAACGTTACATTAACTTGCTTAAGGGTATATTCAGACAACCACGATGCAATAGTAAGTGGACAGATTTCCGTCGTAGGAAGTAACTGTTAGCTGGACTGCGCATGTCCACGTCCAAATCGTAGGGCATAAAATAATATCAAGCTCTTGATTTTAGATGCTAAACCGTGGCATTCTTGGTTATCACCACTTGCGGCTTAATCGCAGTCGTGTGTACATAAAAATCGAAGCTTGAAATGATAGCAGGCCAGTAGTCAATCACATGCTTTAGGAACAATCTATGATATCATAATGTATGCAACATCGCAAGCGTCCGAACAAACTATCGACGATCATGTCGGGCTTGGTTCTAGATCCATTGGATCTTAGTATCATGGCTTACGCCAGCTAAGATCCATCTTGCCCCTTACACAATATAGGCGGCTATAATTCCTATAAAAGTTACAATTATGACCAACGCATTTGTATTTATCAACTAAATACTAATACCAGTGTGAAACCATCCACTCACCTACGTGTTATTTATCCTTAATATCCGTCAAATAACAGAACGTAAACACAGACATTGCACGCGTTCCTGAATACCCGTGGAAAATCCAAACTATCTACAATTAGGTCCAGTTTAACTACACTCTGTGCATGCGTGACCTTTGGTCTACTAGCCTCACTACAAAAAAATCCACGAAAACTGTCACATGTGCCGTGCACGTTTGTCATGTGATATTTAGGACCTCCTACTTTTCGTGCTTCCGCCATTTGCAACATGTGTTTTCAGGATTGGATTTTTGGATTAAATAATTACGGAATTATACACACGTTCTGGTAGGTGTCAGAGCTAATATAAACTGCAATAATGTTGACATTAATGACCATGTTAGTTGATTCTTAAAATTAAGTGTATTTAAAAAAATTAGCTAGTCGCCTAAGCTCAAAGAATATCGGCTCCACGACCTGTATGGCGTAAGCCATACTAAAAGGTCGTATTCCAAGACTAGCTTGGTTCCTCTACTTACGATTGAATCATGGTCGTCTGAATGTACACTACTAAGGCAACCATGCATGATTCAATTGTAAGTGCCACCACACACGCTGCGATTAAAATCGTAAGTGGGGAAAATCGCAGGAGGAAGCATCCAATGCGCATGCCCACGACATGGCCCACGTAGCCAAATCGTAGCGATCAAGCACTGTTTGATTTTACCAGGAAAATCGTGGCGTGACCTTGGCAACGCACGCGATCGTAGTTGTCACATGACCACTGTCGCACTGGTCATGTTGTAAATACCACGAAAATTAAACATTCAAAAATGGCGCAACGTTTACAAACTTCTTGCACTTACAAAAACGAGGCCACATTGGTGGAGATGTGGCACGACAGGGAGTGCATGCCTATACCATATATCAGGCAAGGAGAAGAGGGCTGTCGCAATTGTTGAAATTCAATTGGGGCAGCTGAGCCTGTTGAGTTGACAGGTACAAAAATGTCAAAATAAAAACAATATTCAATTTCACTTGAACTTTCAACATCAAATTGTTAGTTTAGAAAATTTAGAAACATGCCATGCATACATGTATGTATTTAGTTGCATAATGTGGAGAATGTGGTCTAACGTTTTGCTATCATGTGATCGATCACGTGGATAAAATCGTAGCTGTAAACATTGCAGCACCATAGCGTCTGCGGGCAAGCTACTATTTCTCCACCTACGATTTTCTCCACTGACGATTTTAATCGTAGCGTCTGCGGTGGCACTAAGTGGAAGAATTTCCATCGTAGGAAGTAACCATGCTAGATCACGTCAAATTCGCAAGTAAAAAATATCAATATCAAGCACTGACATTTGTTTTTATATTCAAAATCGTGGCTTATGCTTGGATACTATACTTCCACTTGCAGTGTAATCACAGTTGTGTGTGTAGCGTTCACATTGTGAATCTGAATGTAGAAGGCCGATGACTGCAGTGCGGTTAGCGTTGCCACCGCGGCCGAAATGCAACTACACCGCAGCTCCACTGGCTAACTACAGTTAGGCCGCGGTATAACTGCCATTCAGCATGGTGTAGTTGCGACGGTGTACTTTCATCAAACTGAAAAAAGACAATACAAACCAGAAATCTAACCATGGTGTACATGCCATTCGACTGCGAGAGTAGTTGACTTTCAGCTGCAGTGAACTTGCTGTTTGGCCGCAGTGTCTGAGTGTACTTGCTGTTCGGCCCGCGGTGCTCAACTGCTGTTACAAACTCTGACACCGCGGCCAAACGGCAAATTCACAGCGGTGCCAATGGACACTTGTTTTGTCCAGCAGGGTACACTAAGGTGACCATGATTCATTCGTAAGTGGAAGAATTTCCATCGTAGGAAGTAGCTGACGTCATAATCGCAAGAAAAAAAATAATGTCAATAATATCAAGCACTGTTTGATTTTAGATTCAAAATCGTGGCTTATCCTTGAATACTTCCACTTGCAATGTAATCGCAGTTGTGTGTATAGCTGTCGCATTGTAAATGTAGAAGGCCGATGACTTCTCTGCTCGAGAGGTCTAGATTTCTTGGTCATGGTCGTTAGACGCTTTGTGTGATCACCGAAGTTAAGCAATGTCGAAGCCGCTTGGATGTGTGACTAGCTTTGGGATTCTGGGTGCTGCCAACTTTCGGTGCGACTCCCGCATTTCTCTTTCTCGTTCTGTTACATGTGTACGTAAAAAATCATGTATGACGACCCCTCAGTCTACCGGTATCTATGAATAAACTATCCGTAATTTCGTCAGGTCCCGATGCCTCCACTTACGATTGTATCATGGTCGTCTGAATGTTCACTAACGACACAAAATAACTGCAAATTCAGAGACCTGTACGGTAATCGACTACTACTTGACTAGTCGGACCCCTTCTAAGAGCTCCCATTTCTATGCACATACAGTATGACGTATAAAATGAGCAATGTGTCATCGCAGTTTTGAGTGTCCAATAAGTTTGCAAAGTTTTTGTCTTTATGGTGTAACTCTTTAGACAAGGCCGTTATTTCGTAAAAGTGATATTTAAAGAAATAAAGGGCATCTTAGAATTATCTCTCATTTTGAAAACATAAACCGCAGTGCTTATATTTTTTCGGCGAGAATCCAAATCTAGATTCTCGCAAATATTCTCACAATTTACCCTGTATTCTTGTGAAAAGGTATATATGGATTCTAGCAAAATCAGATGAAATAGATCGGTATGCCATTGGGCGCCGTTGTATCTAATCCCATACTGTGCCGACTAGGTGACAATAATAATAAAAACAAAATTATCTATGCACAAATAGCATTGCGAATTGCGATACTAATATTAAACTTCTAAAAGCTCTAAATTGATCGAAGCAACTGTATGTTGAAAATTAAGTGTCGGCGCACACGGCCCCGATTGTGCCCGGTAAATCCGGCTGCCGGATAAATCGGGCCCGATAAAATCTGGGGTTCAGCGCGCACGAGTCCGATTTTCACTCTGGTCATATGCATGCTATGCATGTCACTGTAGTAAATAGTCAACTGGTGTACGTGGTCAGCCTATCTAGACATTCACTATATCTACCGGTAGTCCTGGTGATTTATATTCATATGAATTTCTAAAGACTAATATTTATTAATAATAAACTAAATAAATATATTAATAATAATATATTGAGGTCACGGGCAATACAGTTAATAGTGCCAATAGCCGTAAATTGGCGTAATCTACCTTTCCACAGCTGCCTCCCTCTTGTTGCGATTATTATATACGGGCACCTATTTTCTGCACATAGGTCTACCAGCCGTTGTTTCTTGTCGATTGATCAGAATTCTTGATATAATTTTAGAATAGCGGTCGCTGCTAACTATTCCGATATTATGAATGATGTTTTGGTCATGTGACAAGCAAAACACCCGCGTTGCCATCGTCATGAGCCGGATTTTCCTGATGAAATCAAATTTAGTTGGATCGGTCCGATTAAATCGTATCCGACAAAAACTGGCCCAACCCAAAACAGGTGTCCCCAAATAATCTCTGGATCCATCCCTGTGGGAACGAGTCATTTTAGGGTTGTTCGACCAAAAAACATGGCCGTCAGCAGCCATTTTGAATTTTACTCTTTGCATGACTAAGTCCTTTGGCGCAGGCTACAGATCGTAGCTTTGGTCGGATCTTCATGAAATTTGTCGTGGATGTTAACAATGACCTGCAGATGGGAACGAGTCATTTTGGTGTCAATCTCCCGAAAAACATGGCCGCTGGTGGCCATCTTGAATTTAAAAATTAAATCCATTGGTGCGGTTTGCAGCTCGTACTGTTCGTCTGCCGGATCATCATGAAGTTTGTCGATGTTCATATTGACATGTGACTAGGAACAAGTCCTTTTCGGGTTATGGCCATCAGCAGACATCTTGGATTTTACTCTTTGCATGACTAAATCCATTGGCATAGGCTACAGGTCATAATACCTTTAGTCAGATCATTACAAGTATGAGATTTGTCATGGCTATTGACATGTACAAATTGTACATGTAGATGGGAACGGGTCATTTTCGGTCATTCGGCCAAAAAACATGGCCACTGGCGGCCATCTTGGATTTCAAAATTCAATCCATTGGTGCTGACTACTAGTACAGATTGTACTATTCATCTGATCATCATAAAATTTGTCATGGATGTTAATATTGACATGTAAATGGGAACAAGTCTTTGGCACAGGCTACAGGTCGTACCTTTGGTCACATCATTATGGAATTTGTCATGGCTGTTGACATGTCATAGATGGGAATGAGTCATTTTAGGGTCGCTCGACCAAAAAACATGGCCACCAGGCCAGGGATGGATCCAGGGATTTTTTCGGCATATCCCGATGGCCGTAGGCCCGAGATGGGGGTAGGTACGGGAGGGGGTCACCCCCATCCCTTAGGTGCAGCATTAAAGATCCCGCATAAGAAAATCCGCTGGCTTACAAGGTCAAGATAAAGGCCAATGTATTATCTTATATATGCGAGGCTCCTTAGATGGGAGACTCTCATTTATTATGTTTACCCATACTATGTATGGTAAACATAGTGTCGTTGTCCGGATTGACCACTCGTCGTCCGTCTGTCCGTCCGTCTGTCCGTCCGTCTGTCCGTCCGTCTGTCCGTCCGTAGACACTTCACGTGTAATGCGATAACTCAAACATTTTCTATCCAATCAGAAGCAAATTTTGTATATGGGTATATCAGCCCAAAATACAGATCGAGTTCGAATTTGGGTTTGATCCGAGTTTTTGTTACAGAGTTATGGCCCTTTTTCTACTTAGAATTCACAAATTCTGCCATAACTCAAACATTTTGTATCTGATTGGAACCAAATTTGGTATGTGAGTTTCACAGCCCAAAATACAGATCTAGTTCGAATATGGGTTTGATCCGATTTATTTTAAAGGAGTTATGACCCTTTTTCGAAAAAAAAATCGATTTTTATTTTTTTTTATTTTTAACTTTTATAATAATAATAAAAAAAATGTCATTGACATTGTCATTTGTTTTCATTTAGATATTGATGATTATGATACAAGTTGATAAAAAGATTTCCAATGTGTCCCTTTAATTTTTTTAAATAATTAAAAACAATTATAACCATTATAACTCTGCCAAGGGTACCCCGAATCACCACACCAAATTTGATTAAATCGGTCCAAAATCTTGTGTTATGTACTGGTAAATCTGTTTGGAGCAACATTAAATCCAATTCACCAATTGCATTTGGACTACTTAGCTATTGATAAAGCTATATTATTTTCTGATGTCTCTTATGCCAATGTGCAAATAATCTGATAAAGAAGCCTGTGGTATCTAATTTAAAATAAAGATTCAACAATAAACATCACATGATATTAACAGTAGACTTGGACATCTGTGCTGCAGAGTTATATCTTCAGATGGTCTGATATCATTATAATTGTTATTGGTTTAATAGAGGTCAGTGTTCAACATAAACAATTCCTGTGATTTTTTGACAGCTGTGCTATATAATTGATATTAATGGGTCAGTGGTGAGGTTGCTTATCTGTATACTAGGACACATTATTATTGTAAACTTAAATTGGACTCTCTTAACCCAAGTATTCCATGTCCAGGGCACACCTACACATTTAACCCACAGACTTGCTGGCTGTGGCGGTTTAGCATTACAGATCCTGTACCAGTGCATTCTCTTATATAAATGCCAGTGACCCATAAATTCCAATAATTTGTGTTATGTACATTTGTCTATAATAGTACATAACAGTATACTCTATAATTCAACACCAAAACTCTCATTTATCCGATCATATTAAATTTTTATCGCCAAGGGATGGGTTAACATCTGCCGATCGTGATCGGCCTCTCGTATAAGAGAATGCATTGGCACAGGATTTTTGCAAAATTTCAAGAAGCCCCAGTCATGAAAGGGTTAAAATAGTTCTCACTGGACACTTGATTAAGCAAATAAAGGCTCTATATAAACTGTATATTGATGCATTGCATGTTGTTGAATTATATAGAAGATTTCCTTCAAAATATAGAAAATTCAGCTTTAATAAAACTATCCACTTGCAATTTGGGGACATTAAGGCCACCCGAGTTTGGGCGCCCAAACCTGTAACAGGTATCAAAAGAGCCCTGGATCCTTCCCTGCACCAGGCACCAGCGGCTATCTTGGATTTCAAAAATCAATCCATTAGCATGGGCTACAGGTCGTATCTTTGGTCAGATCATTATGAGATTTGTCATGGCTATTGACATGACGTAGATGGGAACGAGTCATTTTGGGGTCGTTCGGCCAAAAAACATGGCCACCAGGCACCAGCGGCCATCTTGGATTTAAAAAATCAATCCATTAGCATGGGCTACAGGTTGTATCTTTGTCGATCATCATTAAATTTGCCATGGATGTTAATTTTGACATGTAGATGGGAACGAGTCATTTTGGGGTCGTTCAGCCAAAAAACATGGCCATCAGCAGTCATCTTAGATTTTACTCTTTGTTTGAATACCGGTAAATCCTTTGGCACGGGCTAGATGTGTACATACCGGTACGCAGGTCCTACCTTTGGTCGGATCATTATGAAATTTGTAATGGCTGTTCCCCTGTTGACATTCACATGTAGATGGGATCGAGGCATTTTGGGGTCATTCGGAAAAAAACATGGCGGACAGCGGCCATCTTGGATTTAAAAATTCAATCTATTAGCATGGGCTGCAGGTCGTACTGTTAGTCTGATCATCATGAAATTTGTCATGGATGTTAATATTGACATGCAGATGGGAACGAGTAAGTTTGCGGTCGTTCGGCCAAAAAACATCTCTGCCAGCAGCCATCTTGGATTTTACTCTTTGCATGACTAAATTCTTTGGCACAAATAGAATTGACGTTATTACAGTAGTTGTGTTCAAGTATCTGTCTAGGGTTGCTAATAAAGCCAATAATCAATTAATCAATAATCATTTTCCGTAGTTAGCTACATGTACATGTTAGATGAGTCAAATACACATAATTAAGGATGTGCGCTATCCGTGAATTTAAAAAAAAAATTCAATTTCTAAAAGTGGTTTTAATAAAAAAAAATTGTCATGTACTTGCGGTGCAAGGGCGGATCTACCATCCGGCGCCCTCAGTGCATGCCCCCTCTATTTTCGCCATAGCAAGAATTTTTTGGGATGTGTCCAGCCGCCATTTCTCTCCGAGCACCCGAAGTTTCTGCACTTAATATTGCTAACATACATGCATATGTACATGTATACAACAGTAATCTGATTCAAGTACAATTTTTTCAACTTTGGATTGTTGTATATCCATGTAGTGGTGAAACAAACATCCCGTGACGTGCACTATTTTCGTCATGCAGAAAAAACTAAGTCTGTCGACAGTTTGTTTCTGGGCATCAGAAAATATCTGGCCCTGCGCCAAGTTTTAGACACCCGAATTTTTTTTATAAACATAGTTATAGCAATTCTAAATGTGGTGTCAAATGTAAATTCCATCTATATATACAGCACTGCTCACAGTAAGCGACCTGCTTTAACGAGGTGTACATGCGTTAGTTCAGCGGCGTACATGCATTAATTCCGCAGTGTAATAACGCGTGATACCGCCGATTCGCGTTTGCACTACCGTGTGGTACTGAGGTACCACCGGACCGTTCGCGTACCACTGCATTACCAACGGTAACGAATGCTAGTACCGCGGTGAAATGCAGTAAATGCACCACGTAAAACGGTAGCGCCATCGACAGTCTCCGTGAACTGTATTGCTAATACACAATAGTGTGAGCCAAATACCAAAATGTGCAGCTGATTGTCTTACCGAATGTGTATCAAAGAAACGAACGAGCATACAAAACAATTTAAATCATCTTGGAATTCAGTATGTTTTTTTTTTCAACAAAACTTTCAATTTAGTCGTCACTGTCAGTGTTATTGTCGTTACTCAGATTATCAGATTGGTACATAAAATTTTATCTTGCGCTAACCTTACTTATTATATAGACTAGAGGCATACATGTACGTTTCCCCTTTCCAATGCCAAACACGCATGCATTTCATCCGAATTGTGATTAGATAAGAATATGTGAAAATAATTTTTACCCTGAACTGCCGAGTACAGCAAATGCTAAATTATATCGGTATCACTGCAAGTCGCATGGGACTTCACCTTGTTTATACGAAACGTCGCTTTATTTGTTTTTCACTTTTATGTTTTTATTTTGGTACGGGGAAAATATATGTAGTCGGAAAAAAGTTTAGGGTTGCCATGCAGAAACCGAAATACCCGAAACAAACCTATTTTTAGTTTTTTGGCATGAGATATAGAAGTTATACATCGCGTATCCAACCGCGTGACGCTATCTTGCATAGACATACATGTAGCCCGAGAGAGAACGAAGGCGGTACCATCCTTACAATAATGTTTTTTTTAACTTCCCGAGATCATGAATTGGATTCCTGCAGGCCGCCTAGTTTTTTTCATGCATGTTTTCACTTCGCAGTGGAGGATGACGCGGTGTATTGTGGTAACGAGCACCAATAATGCGGTGACCTGTGGTGACCAGAGGTAAGAATACCGCCCAGTACCGCGGATCGACCGCCTCCACCGCGGTACAAAATAAACGTGGTATTCTGGTGGTATCACCATGGTATTCTGGTGGTATCACCGCGGTACGTACCGGCCCATAACCTCATTAAACAGGTCCCTTAATAAGAGCATAGCTGTATGTAGCAATAGAATTGAGACTGCTACACTTTGGGATAAGCCAATACAACATATATATACATGATTACATGTACCGGTAGTCCGAGCATTTGATAGTACGGAGGATTTAATTGAAATATTTATCCAATTCACCGGCCCAAACCATATGGTCGAACCGGTGGCCACAAGCCCATTCCATCGCACAAATTGAACTAGCTGTAAGCATGCAACTACATGTATGTAGTTATAAGCTGACCAATTTGTAGTATTTTGAAGACATACCGTAATCTGCAGTGTTGACACCTACATCCCTGCCATATACTGGTATATTGAGGACATATCACTGGTGTGAAACCACAGGAGCTTTAATCTTCTATCATGCACTGCACGACTCTCCATATAGCATACCGTATGACCATGTTTATAAAGTACTGCCCACTCGTGTGATGTACATGTACCCAGTCCTGGTGTAATAATGTACATGTAACATTGATACCGTACATCCATTGATACGAGTAAATTTAAATGTCACTAGCTCAATATAACCTACATAAACTGAGATATGTGTTTTATGCGTGCATGTTTATATATGTAACTCAAAATTATTCCTTTTATAATTATTTTAATATCAGTATCAGATTGGTTTTTCAATGGACACCGGACACAGGAAAACTCGTCGTTTTGAATGTAAAATAAAAATTCCCGGGAGAGTTTGAAGTGAGGTACCGTATATATACACTGTATTTGCAAAAAAGCACTGCATTATCCATCATTATCTGTGCATTTACCGGTATGACGCAATACGATACATGTACCGTGTACCGTTATTGTTTGAAATCTACATGTATAGCGGTACACTGGATTCATGATGAGTCTTTACAGGCCTTTAACATGTACATGTGTGACACAATACGATATATGTATTGTTTGAAGTGTACATGTATAGCGGTACACTGGATTCACAATGAGTCTTCACAGGCCTACTGTAGTACTATTTAGTAGTAGATCTGTTAATATTGATCAATCTGATGAATATCCTAATATGTAATTAGCCTTTTGGTACATTAGTTATTTTTAATTCTATTTAGTATACTGTACATGTATATGTACATGTAAATAGTAATGGGACAATTCCATGTGACTGACATAACATTCAAAGAAGATACAAATCTTCATGTAACTATAAATCTTACTGCTACATGTACATGTACCGGTAACCAAATGTATGAAAATTTGAATAACAAATCACACATATACTCAATCCGATCAGAGGGCCCTATATTATACTATTTATTTGGCTTTGGGGGTAAAAATAATTAATTTGAGCTGAGGAACCTACCAATCAACGCTCAGGGTGATCATACCCTGCTTGACAAAACAAGTGTCCACCTAACCGCGGTGCAGTTAGCGTTGCCACCGTGGCTGAAATGCAACTACACCGCGGCTCCACCGGCTAACTACAGTTGGGCCGCGGTGTACTTGCCGTTCGGCCATGGTGTAATTGCCGCGGTGTACGTTCATTAAACTGAAAAAAGACGATACTAACCAGAAATCTAACCACGGTGTACATGCCGTTCGGCTGCGGTGTAGTTGCCTTTCGGCCGCAGTGTACTTGCTGTTGGGCCACGGTGTACTTGCCGTTCGGCCGCGGTGCTCAACTGCAGTTACAAACTCTGACACCGCGGCCGAACGGCAAATACACCGCGGTGCCAATGGACACTTGTTTTGTCCAGCGGGGTATATCGATATTTGATGTTTCGTTATTTCTATTCTTTCTGGCCCAGAACACAGTCAAAACTGCATTATTATTACCACTTGATTTTAGAGTTATCCATCCTTATCTGTTTCAATAGTGTTTTGGTGTACACATCTCGAGCAGATTACGACGTTAAGGGCAATTATTAGTACTCATCTCGAGAAAATAACAAATTTCAAAAATCAATATCTAATAACTCTGAGCTTTGTTTAATGGGTTCCTTGAATCGAATCAAATATTTTTTACCCCCCAAAGCCCAAGAAATAGTAATATAGGACCCTCTGATCGGATTGAGTACTAGTACCTTTAAGCATAAACCAAGTTTGATCTTTTATTCAATCTTAATGTAAATACATGTATGTACCTCGCTGGACAAAACAAGTTTCCATTGGCACCGCGGTGTATGTGCAGTTCGGCTGCGGTGTCCAGGGAAGGATCCAGGGCTCTTTTGATACCTGTTACAGGTTTGGGCGCCCAAACTCTGGTGTCCTAAATGCCCCCAAATTGCAAGTGCATAGTTTTATTAAAGCTGAATTTTCTATATTTTGAAGGAAAATATTATATTATAATTCAACAACATGCAATGCAAATCATCAATATACAGTTGATATAGAGTCTTTATTTGCTTAATCAAGTGTCCAGTGAGAAATATTTTAACCCTTTCATGACTGGGGCTTCATGAAATTTTGCAAAATTCCTGTGCCAATGCATTCTCTTATAGAAATGAGAGCCTCCCATCTAAGGAGCCTCGCATATATAAGATAATACATTGGCCTTTATCGTGACCTTGTACATGTAAGCCAGTGCATTTTCTTATGCAGGCTCTTCGGCATATCATGGTCCCAAAACAGGTGTCCCCAAAAAATTCCTGGATCCATCCCTGGCGGTGTCAGAGTTTGTAACTGCAGTTGAGCACCGCGGCCTAACAGCAAGTACACTGCGGCCTAACAGCAAGTACACTGCGGCCAAACAGCAAGTTCACTGTGGCGAAAGGCAACTACTAGTACCCTCGCGGTCGAATGGCATGTACACCGTGGTTAGATTTCTGGTTTGTATTGTCTTTTTTCAGTTTGATGAAAGTACACCGTAGAAACTACATGTACACCATGCCGAATGACAATTACACCACGGCCCAACTGTAGTTAGCTTGTGGAGCTGCGGTGTAGTAGCATTTCGGCCGCGGTGGCAATGCTAACTGCACCGCAGTTAAGTGGACACTTGTTTTGTCCAGCAGGGTATTTCCACTGTGTTGTTCAAGTAATACTAGTACTTTCACCACAACATGATTGTAGTTCAGTATTTCTGCAACTGGATAAAAAATAAAAAATTCCCTACCCACCCGGGGGGGGGGGGGGGGGGGGGGGGGGGGGGGGGTCCAAAAAAAATTTCCAGGCATGTATGATCATTTTTATTTTTTCCAGACGGGCTATTATGGACACCCACCCTTTTTTTCCATTTCAGGAATTTTTTTCCGGTGAGTTTTGGACATCCACCCTGTAAATAGTTTATTGCATGAAATTTTAATAGAACAGTGCATAATGCAGATAACGATACTACTAGTATTTGAATTTATCATGTAAGAGTGTCTTTAATCAAGAAATGTGTCAACATAATCACATTTTCTAGTGATAGGCAGATTGCCAAAGTTTTTATTAACATTCATTTTCATAATTTCATAGTACTAGTACAGTGTATATAGTCACATGATCTAGTCACATAATCACATTTGAGTATTCTACAGACTACATGGAACAACACATTTCAGAATATTTGATATTTTGATATTTGCTATGTCAGGGTTTCCGCTAGGGGGTAGGGGAATGGGGCTGGTAGCCATCAAGGGCAAAAATCCAGGTAAAAGTAGCCTGTTTTACTTTTAGCACTGGTTGAACTACTTTCGTAATATTGGCCAATAGAATCATGTGAGAGTAGAAATGGCAGACTGTTTTGTTACATTTGTGCCCGAGTGCCAAGCTATCAACCCTTATACATGTACCTGTAACTTTAAAACTAGTAAATTTATTAGATATAAATTAATTTACGAAGTAGATGTACAGAACACCAGTAATTTGGATCCCGAGTTAAACATGCCCATTAATGTTAAAAGACTCAATGGAAGAATCAGCAGATATTTTGGATGGATAACATAATCGGAATATATTAAGGCTGATTACATATCTGGCTGACGAGTATTCTTTGTGGGCAGTGGTAAGATGCCTTGATGCCCGGTGCGGCTACTCCCACATTTCTCTCTCGCTCTATTACAAAGTTAATAGTATATTTTGCGGTATAAAACATGACAGGTATGATTAAAATACTGCTCTTTTGCATAGCATAACCGGGTAACGTAACTACTAGTAACCAGCCTCAAAGGCATAGCTTCTATCGATGTCAGTTCCGATCACTTCATGTTTCAATTTAACAACGCGTTTAGAGTGTGTACACTCACAAGATATAAAATAAATTCGCCTTTTAAAATTCCTTAGTACTACATGTACATGTATTCCAACAAAATTCAGAAGTTTTAAACATCTGTATACTTTATAGACATGCAGTATGTCCTGGGGTATTGCAGGAGGGGAAAACTTGGTGAGGGGAACTGGGCCGTCAAGGGAACCCCCTGCCGGTATAGCGGAAAACCCTGGCTATGTGATATATCGCTTGAACCAAATTGTTTTCATTTGCACCCCCCCCTATATATTCATAAAGCATGGTTCTACCCGTATATTCCAATCCCGGTATGAGAACATTCAGATATTTTAACCTGAAAAATTGCATAAAACCTAACATCTACATGTAGTGGTCTAACTCCAGACAAATGCACACGGCTACAGGCAAAAACCAGGAAAAGCCGGCTGACCATGGTTGTTTGGCTCAGTGTGAGAAAATTTGGAATTGTTGAGCATTTGGAAGGTGAATACAATCATGTCTTTCTATCCTGTAGAATATAGGTACCCTGTAGGAGAAGATACTAGTACATGTACTCGAGCACATCTGTGCTTTTTTTTATTCCAAATGTATAGAACTGTCTTGTCACTGTTTCTGGTCATTATCATGTGACTTAATTTTTTTAATGATATAAATAAAACACATTATCTTTTTCAGTACCAAAATAAAAATAACGGTAATGATATAAAACATGATGGTATGTCAGCACTTGAAGGCTAACTGAATGTTTGCAAAGGGGAGGGGGCCTTGTGAGTAAGCCCAGTACCAACTTTATGAGTAAATACATGTACATGCACAAGCCCGCCCCCCCAGGCTTACTGATTGGTGTACATGTATACAGTATGTAAAAGTACCCGTACCAAGGATTAGGGGTATATAGTGATACATGTACCTCAGTCTGCCTTTCCTTTCGGTGGGTCATTCTGTCTGTCCATAACTATCATTTCACAACACAGCTCAAAAATGGGAATTCCAATTTGGGTGTCCTTCGGCATGCTGGTGCATGTAGATCAGGATTGTGGATGTCCACATAATGGAGGTTTTGTTCAGACTTTTTCCCAGAGTTATGGCCCTTTACTGGACTTGTGTAGCGTCCATAACAAACATGCTGTATATCAGTGTAACTGGATTTGCAATTTGTGATGCGTTTTTCAATTTCTGCAAAGCAATTTACAATGAAAAAACATGTATTGGTAGAGAATGCTACCGGTATATAAAATCTACTCTGACCTCTGGCTGTGGATGTCTTTATTATTGGATTTTGTTGTCTTATGTCGTAGTGTTGGGGGAAAATGTTTTGTCCATTAATAATACCCCCTGCAACGCGGTTGTGGAGAAGGGGGTTTATACTCCAATCAGCTTGTCTGTGGACATAAATTTGTCTGGAGTTTTTCTCAGCTGTTTTCTGATCATTTTCCATGGAAGTTGGCACAGACATCCACAACATGGGGATCTGCGATTATGACATCTGTCAGACTTTTTTTGGTGGAGTTACATCCCCATTTTTCGACTTAGAAAATCTTTGCAAAATGTATAATTTTGTCCTACATTTTTAGCTCAACTTTACTTTGTAAAGTTTGAGCTATTGCCATGGCTTGGTATCCGTCGTCCGTGTGTGTGAGGGTGTGTGACTCGTCAACAATTTCCTTTAGCACGGGCTACAGGTTGTACCTTTGGTCAGATCATTATGAAATTTGTCATGGTGTTGACAGTATGATAAAGATAGTGACCACTCGTCGTCTGTCTGTGTGTCCATGGACATTTATGCATGGTGCGATAACTCAAACATTTTCTATCTGATCGGAATTTTACATATGAATGTCTGAGCCCAAAAGACAGATCTATTTTTAACTGAGTTATGGCCCTTTTTCTAAAAAATATTCACTCTATATTAAAAAACAAAACAAATTTTTTTAGATTGAATTCCTTGCTCAATTTATCCAAAAAAATCACAATATCAATAAATGAATAAAAAAACAAAACTTTTTTGTTTAAATAATTAAAAAAAAAAAAAATTTCCAAAATTAACAAAATATGAAAAACTAACACCATTACAACTCTGCCAAGGGTACCCGAGTCAGCACATCAAATTTTTTTTTAATCGGTAGAAAATACCCGTACATGTATTGTGTTGTGTACTGGTAAATTTGTTTTGAGCGACATTAAACCCAATTCACCAATTCCATCCCATGCCTTTGGACTACTGTAGCTATTAATACAATACGGCTATATGATTTTCAGATGTCTCTTATGCTAATGTGCAGATAAAGAAAGTTATTGTATCTAATTTAAAAAAACAGTTTCAACAATTCAGATCACATGCTGTTAAAAGTAGACTAGATCATCACTCTACAGATGGTCTGATGTTATTATACAAAAAATGTAAATGTTATTGGTTTAATAGTGATTCCAGTCTTCAGCATAAACGATGCCTGTGATTTGTTGACCGCTGTGGTGTATAAATAATTCATACCAATGGGTCAGCAGTATAGTATCTTATCTTGATGGCTGGTGTTGGTAGAATGTGATACATTGTCATTGTAAACTTAAATTGCAATCTCTTGACCAAGCAGACCAAGTAATTATTCCATGGTCACCTTTTCACATTTAACCCAAGGCTGTTGTGGTGCAGCGCATTACAGATCCTGTTCCAGTGCATTATCTTACATACGGTACATGTAAATGCGAGTGACCCATAAATTCCAATAAGTTGAGTTATGTACATGTATGGTCTATAATAATACGTAACAGTATGCTCTATAATTCAACATCAAAACTCTCCTTTATGTTTCCAATCATAGTAATTTACTATCGCGAAGGAATGGGTTAACATCTGCCGATCATGATCGACCTCTCATTTGCTCAATAGGTTTTATGATTGGGGTTAGGGTTTTGTACCTGCAATGGGAATCTGTTATTTTATTATTTTAACTAAATGTTTACTGACAAGTGAACCATCTTAGTGTTTTAAAAAAGGGGGTATCCTTAGTCCCATTGGGACAGTCACACCTCTAATGTTTACCAGAGTTACGGCCCTTGTTTGAGTTAGAAATTTGTGTCTGAAAGAATATTTAAGCTTGTAACTCGGGGTGTTAATTATAGGGTGTTCTTGTACGTTTAGCATAGGTTGGTGGAAAGGATCCCCAAATACCAGTTTCATATTTGCCAGTTACAACCCTTCCTTGACTTGGAAATTTGTGATTGAGGATTCAGATGGTTCGGAGGTACAGTGTATATGTGGAGACCTTCGTTTGACCCCGTCCTTCACAGGGCAAGTTTTGTCTGCACTCTTTTCGGAGTTATAGCCCTTTGCCAGAGTTATGACCTTGTATTAGACTGAGAGATGTTCCCCATTACTTTATTTTCGCTCTAAATAGTAAATACACCCAACCTTGAGTGTTCCCTGTCTTATATTCCACTATAGTACAAGAAATCTCAATCATGCCGCGATTATACTGAACAAATGACAGAAATAGTTTGATCCGACAAGAGTACATGTAAAATCATGTTTACATTATTCATGATTTTCATTAACTCATTTTCAACACTTTGATTCTTGTAAAAGCTCCTGACTTGCTGTAGAAATTCTAAAGCATTTGCCTAAAGTGATATCTTATCAGTTGTATGTATTTCAATTACTGCTACTGCAAATGAGAATTATGAATATTGAATTGCAATTTCTTTTCATTCCTGGTGGTAGTTTACCTTTTATTGTGAAAATATGACAGAATATATAACAACAATAGTCACTATAGTCTACACACTGCAAGGTGAGTGAAATTATGAATTATTGACAAAATTGAAAATCATGTATTTCTATCAACTGGCAATGAGTTTGTGCTATAAATTAGTACACAAGAACTTGAACATGAAATTGTGTGGGACTGGTTGAATTGACCTGCGATATGATGGATCACATCCACCCTCAAGCTACTTTTGCCATTTAACCCTTTCATACTGGTGCAGCATTAAATATAATGTGCCTGTGCACACTCGTATACATGCAGATGTATACATGTACAAATATATGCATGTCTCTCATGGTGAGCCTCGCATATAAAAGTGCACTGGTTTACAATGTTAAGGCAAATGTTGTTTGGCCAATGTCTTTTCTTATATATGCGAGGCTCCCAATGGGAGACTCCCATATATAAGTGTGCATTGGACCAAGTTTTTCGCAAAAATTCATTGAGCTCCAGTCATGATAAGGTTAATGGCATTTTTCTGATGTGCAGGGGTAGATATGCTTGAGACCCCGTCACAGTTTAATTCACACCAGTTTCTCAGCTTCTGTTATTTTACGGAGTTCGAACTCATAGTCCTGATAGATGTACATGTACCGGTAGATGGTGATTTATGAGCTGAGTTTAGAACCACATAATTGGTGGGAGGGGTTCTGGTTTTGCCCCACCTAACTTTGGTATTCAGTGGAAAATCTGTTGTATAACTAGACCAACAAATGGCCACATTTAAAATATTTCTAACTTTATGAAATTGAGGTAGCAGTTGTAAAATGATTCAATCATGTGAGATTGAAGCCACAGGAATATCCATGTTGGTCGGTTGATAATGGTTTATCGTCATTTCAGCCGCTATGCCATGTCACAACAGCAGTTTTACTGGTTGAATGACCACATAAATAGTTAAAGGTACTCAACCCGTAAAGAGGGTCCCCATCTCAACAGATTCCAACAACAACAATCCGATCAGAGGGTCCTATATTACTATTGCTCTGGCAAATATTTGAGTCGAGGAACCCATCAAACAAATCTCAGAGTTATTAGATATTGATTTTTGAAATTTGTTATTATTCTCGAGATGAGTACTTATAACTGCCGTAATCTGCTCTGGATGTGTACTCAAAATCTATTCAAACAGACAAGGATGGATAACTCTAAAATCAAGTGGTAATTTTAACGCAATTTTTACTGAGTTCTGGGCCAGATAGTATTCCCGATAATGAAAAATAATAGATTTCTAAAATCGATATCTAACAAATCTGAGCTTTGATGGGTGACTTCCTCGACTCGAATCAAATATTTTTGACCCCCGAAGCCATTGAAATAGTAATTGAGAGGAGTTTTATCGGGTTGAGTACCTTTAATCGCCCAACCCCACCAAACGGGCACCCATGTTGTTCAGCTTTGGTTCGTTAATTAAGCTAGCTTATGTTCATATTACCTGTATATTGTACAAAGAAATGTTTGACAAATGTATCTATATCAATATTACCATAAGGGTCATTAAAAATTAGATACGACGAAACAAAATTTTGAAGGGTGCATGTGATTGTGAGGATTAATATGATCATAGGTAAATTTAATTCATGGACGCTTGTTAATTTTCATTGGACTACATGTATCAGGTAAATTTTTATATTTCAAATAATGACAGGAATGTGGAAAGTTGAACTACCCAAGTAATACTGGCTATCCGCACGAAGAGATATACATGTATATAAAAAGCAAAATAGAAGATGGCTGCTGGCGACTATGTTTTCCAAAAAATTCAAATCATTCGATAGCTCCTATCTAGTGGTCACCCCGAAGATCAATATGAAGTTTGATGACTATCATATGAGGGATGTGGTCTGTGAAGGTGCTAAAGAAAATAATTCAGTCATACAAAGAGTAAGATACAAAATTACTGTCTGTGGTCATGTTTTTAACGAAATTCGGAGAAAAAAAAATAGATCACTCTCATCCTGGTTATCCAGAAGATCATTGTGGAATCTGGTGGCGATCGGACAATATATGTCGTCTGTAGGATCAACCAAATTATTTAGCCATAAAAATAGTAAAACTCAAGATCACCGCTGGCAGATATGTTTTCACAAGGAAATTTGAGAAAAAAATATGGCTCCCATCTAGTGGTGACCCAAAATATCCACATGAGAAACAGTTCTCCAATAAATGCTGGCTGCAGGTTGCGCCAATTGATTCAAATTTGAAATTTGGCAGGGTGTACTGCTGGCGGCCATATTTTCCCCGCAAATTTGATAGACTAATGAACAAAACCACTGAATCCGTTGAATCAATATACATATATATATATATATATATATATATGCATTGTTATCCACACTACTGGTATATAAAGGTACTGAAAATAACTATATTATACTAGTATACACAAAATAAACCATATATTATGGCAATGGGTTATAATATCCGAACATAACAATTGAGAACTTGGTGTGAATTGAAGAGTAGTGGGGTCTCAAGAATATATATTCCTCCACATTAGAAACATGCCATTAAATAGCGTAAGTATAATCTAGCTCGAAGACAGAAGTAATCCACCAAACCGCTCTTAATTCAACCAGGTCATCACACCCCAAGTATGGTAATCACATGATGATCTAGGTGAAATCGGGCTTCTCAAAGTACCACCGGTACCAAACATGCCGGTACCGGTATCGATACTTTGCTAGTACCGTGGTTCCTGTACCGGTACTGTCAAGCCATTTTATAGTTCTAGGAATATCTAGAGGTAATACAGTGCTGAAAATCACAAGCCGCGAACTCTATTATTAACATGAACTAATGATAATTTGATATCAGAATAAAGAAACTATTTCGGGATATTAGATATCATTTTGGAATATACTAAGAAACTTTCACGTAGAGTTTAGTGATGCGCAAATGAAAACATAAACAATTCAATCAACCAAAATAGAACTATTCGTTGCACACGTTATGTGGTTTTAACTTATTGTTCTTCTGTGTGTGATAAACTGATAGAAAGTAAAGCCACACGTCGGTGGTTTTCACTTCACAATATTCAATCAGATTAAATGTATTTGCAAAGTCGCGCGGTTGGCCATTTTGAATCTAAACAATAACTCATGTTAGGCGACAATTTCTCTCCACGAGTTCCTATACCAAATATGAACTATCATGTCTATTCAGCAAATTACATGTACACTGTGCACGGATCGTGGATATTCGTTCCCGATTTTATTATATAACTGGAGGTTCCATGGCATAAGACCCATTTAAATTCAAAATGGTCTACCTAGCTTATATATGCAAACTGATACGACACGTGAACAGGTACGTGTGTATGTGATTAATCAAAACGTGTGGGCCATACTTTTGGGTGATGTCGTTGGTGAATAAATGATAATAAATTGTAACTGGGTTTAATGTATAATTGCCACAACTGGGCTGAATTCATCTGATGTGGTATGATTCCTCAAAATAAACAACAAACCATCGTTACTTGGTAATGTAGTTTGGGCTAACATTTACACAAATCTTCTAGCCTGACACACACGTCAGATGAAAAACAGCCATTAGATAACCGCCCAAATTGGGCGAAATAATTAAATTATGGGCTCAGAATGAAACCGGCGGCCAGTTACAGAAATAAGCAAAAGTAATGCACATCTATAAGTTATTCGTTATATGTACATCGCCGGGCCAACATTAAAATTCTCGATTTATTTAGTATGATACCTGATTTGGTATAACTGAATGCCTGCATTATGAGAGCGGTACATTATCTGTAGGGCGTTTTGTCAGGATACCTCATGCAAAATATCTTCAGCCATGGGCCTTTTGTGGGTAAACGTTGTCAGAACGTCATTTGACTCAACAGTGTTAAAATGACATCAAATGTTTACGACATTGCTATAAATGTTCACTGGCGACATAATAATAATAATAATAATATATAGCATTTGTATAGCGCTTCATCCCTGGTGTAGCTCGAAGCGCTTGGGACTCTATATGCAGGTTATATACATGTACAGACATTAGAATATTTACTATCAATGGATACGGAGAAAGATGCAATGTTTCTATCTACGGCTAGTTGTATGCGGGTAAATATTGAACAGGTGCGTCTTAAGTCGTTGCTTGAAGATGTCGATAGAGTGCGAACGACGAATGTCGAGAGGGATGGAGTTCCAGACACTTGGTGCGGCGAGTGTAAACAGACGACGTTCAATTTTCTTATATTTACCCATGTGAACAGCCAGAAGCTGTTTTTCCTTTGAACGGAGGATATACAACGTAAGAATGTCCGAGATATATGCTGGTGCAGTTGAATTAAAGTAACGATAGCAGAACGTTGCTAACTTGAAATCAATTCGCGCGCACACTGGGAGCCAATGTAGGTTTTTCAAAATTGGAGAGACATGGGTTGATTTCGGAACACGCACTACAATCCTCGCGGCTGAGTTATGTAGACGTTGCAGACGACTTAATTGTTCTTGTGAACTTCCCACGAAAAGCGCATTGCAATAGTCCAATCTTGACATAATATTACAAGAAGCAACTTTTTTCGCCGCAGGCATTGTTAAGTATGGACGAAGACGACTAAGGCGCATAAGTTCAATTAGTATGGTACGAGAAATGTGTTGTACTTGAGCGTCCATGGATAAAGAATTAGAAATGTTGACACCGAGATTTTTCGCACACATTGTAGGCTCAATTTCACATCCGCCGATGTTCAAACTTCTGATTGTGAATGGTTCGTGCTTACCGGCTGGGGGACACACAATTACTTCAGTTTTTTCATCATTTAATTTAAGCTTATTAGACAACATCCACCTCTTGACGTCAGAGACACAAAATTCCACTTTTCTTATTAAAGACGACAGGCCATATGGAGGGACAGAACCGTAAATTTGCGTGTCGTCCGCGTACATATGTACGTTGAGTCCATGTTTCCGAATCAAGTTTCCCAGAGGTAGAGTGTACAATGTGTATAGAACCGGTCCTAATACGGAGCCTTGAGGAACTTCAAACTTAAGAGACTTTCTGTCAGAAAATAAATCTTTGATTCGTACCATCTGGACACGTCCAGTAAGGTAAGACTGGAACCAGGACAGTGCTGTTGCGCTGATTCCGAAGGTCTCTTCCAGGCGCTTAAGCATGACAGAGTGATCTAATGTATCAAAAGCTGCAGATAGGTCCAACAGCGTGACGACGGAAACAAGACGGTTGTCTTTAGCGTTCAGGAGGTCGGATGATATCCTAACTAATGCTGTTTCTGTGCTATGGAACTGGCGATATGCCGATTGAAATTTTTCCATAGCTCTACTGACCCCGGCACTGTTCCAAGAAAGGCGAATTTAATATGCATAAATGCATGTATAAATTCAGGGTCCTAAATTTATGCAACATTTATGCGAGATTTAAAAATATAAATGCGAGATTTATATTTTTGTATAAATGCGAATTTAGTATGTATAAATGCATGCATAAATTCAGGGTCCTAAATTTATGCAACATTTATATTTTATAAATCTCGCTTTTCATGCAGTGCCATTCTTTGATGTTGGCCGGATTCACTATTTCAATTGTTGGCATTTATGGCCGTTATTTTACACTCGATATCTCTAAATGTATGCCTACATGAACATATTTATCACTACAGCATGCAATCTCATGGTGAGTACCGATATTCCCTATATATAAACCAATGTATCATCAGTATCATTATATATGTACGTGTATCTATTTATCTAACACATGCAATGTTAAAAAATTTACATTCAGTCGTGGACAATTTAGTGGACATTTTACACCGGATATTTGTTAAGTTGAATTTGTTCTCATTGTTTGATATTCCAACCAGTTATTATTGGCGAATATGTTTATATCGGTGGATTTTGATAATAATTTCCAACAATTGTGAATGAGTGTCTCATACAGGCACTGTTTGAAATTGTTCTGTGAACTTTCTCATAAATAAATTTCCTCTGAGCATTCTCACTGTTACTTCTCTCGCAACAAGAAATTCAATTAATTGAGGAAAATCACCCACTGTCCTGAGTGGTATTGATGAGCTATTGGAGGGTCTACCACTTCGCATGCAAAATAACATGAATGACACCAACAGCTTGAATGTGGGAATAACCCACCATATATGGTAGTTATTCAACCAGGCTCTGCTTAAGTTTGTTAATTGATGACTGATGTACATATACAGTACACACAAATAGTAATAACAATTAACGCTATGATTTTGAAACTAACCAGGCTAGACTATTGACAGTAAGGTGGTATTAGGAACCCACGCCAATCTTCTCTGTTGGTATTCCAATTGTTGGCTATTTAAATATGCACATATGTTTAAGATACAGTCGCGCGCAAAGCGCGCTCCCGTAGGTCGGGTTTTGGATCCCTGTTAATGAAAATATCATTGAAATAATCGGTTTCCCCCCAATAAACATCCATATATTCAATATACATGTTTTTGGAGCAGAATTAGGAGGTCCATAATGGACACCATCATGGGGTTTAATTATTTTGTTTAATTTTCACACATATTTATTAGTTATGTGGATGGAGTTTTCATTAAACCTCACATCTTTATATTGGTTATGTGGATTAAATTATCATTATACCTCACATCCTTATATTGGTTACAGTAATGCCCAAAGTAATTGACCACTTAACCACAGCAGAATTATGGGTAATTTTTCAAGTTTTTAAATTCGGAAAAATTACCAATAATATTGCCGTGGTTAAGTGGTCAATTACTTTGGACATTACTGTTTGTGGATTGAGTTATCATTAAACCTCACATCCTTATATTGGTTACAGCAATGCCCAGAGTAATTGACCACTTAACCACAGCAGAATTATGAGTAATTTTTCAGGATTTAAAATCCTGAAAAATTACCCATAATTCTACTGTGGTTAAGTGGTCAATTACTTTGGACATTACTGTTTTTGGATTGATTTATCATTAAACCTCACATCCTTATATTGGTTACAGTAATGCCCAAAGTAATTGACCACTTAACCACAGAAGAATTATGGGTGATTTTTCAGGATTTAGAATCCTGAAAAATTACCCATAATTTTGTTGTGGTTAAGTGGTCAATTACTTTGGACATTACTGTATGTAGATGGAGTTAAACCTCACATCAGTGTGTTTGGGGATTTTGGACATTGACTTGGGACCTTTGGTTTTTAACGCAACAAATGCGAGTACACCTTATACACTAATTTCTTATGTAGCCAGAGTTTTACTTGGATATGATGAGTTTGAAGCCTGCTTACATTTCAAAATGTTGTCAGTTTTGTATTGTCTGCAGCGGAACTCGGCATGTTGAAGCAAAAGTTACAAGAGATAAAATGTGTACGTAACGAGACTATAATACAAATGAAAAAATAAATTGAGGGAGGGGTGGGCGATACAGGGAACTAAGGGTTGAACCGATATAAATTTGTATAGCGTTAACGACCAATGTTGACATATTATTTATCTCAACTCTTCTGTTGCAAAAAGGCTATAAAATAGGGTGGTGTCAGAATCTTAGTCATCTCTATGTAGTGCCAGAATAGTCATTTATGGACTTCTATAGTGGTACAATGCAAATTAGAATCAAATGATAAAAAATATGTACATGTATGTAACACAGCTATACCGATGAAAATAAAAATAACAATTTAGGCCGGGATTAGATGTTGGGTTGGTTATATGGACTCGGAAAAAAAGGGGTTCGTATCGATGAACTGACATAAATTAGTAGAGCGATAGCGATCAATGTTGCCATGTAATGCATCGAGACTGTACTGTAGCGGCAATGATATAAAATAGGGGGGGGGGGGGGTCCTGAAATTATCTCTATCTCTATAGATGGCACCAGGATTATATAGAAAGGAATAGCAATTGATATACGTATACGGCATAGTAATACCATAGACATAAGTATTGATCACATGATAAAAATATGCACGGTACATAACTCGACTATACCGATGGAAAAAAAATTGGACCAGGATTAGAGGTTGGGTTGGTTACATGTGGATAATTGGATATGCGGTTAATACCGATGAAACGATATAAATTAGAACAGCGATAAAGACCAATGTTGACACTTAGTCAGGCTATGCGGGGAAAATAGGGGTTGATACGATGATACGATAGACCGAAATAAATTTGTCGAGTGATAGTGACCAATGTTGACGTATAAAGTAACGCGACTGTACTGTCTCACAATTATCATGTAGAAATTGTCCAATATGTACACTGGTGTCCAATATGTAGCCCCTCATAAAACATTCGCAGAGCCCTAAAATTTATTTAACACAGGATTTCCCATTCAAATCGATTTATGTCGATAAAACACTCATTTTTCAAAATTTTAAGCTGAGACTTGGTGTGTCTGCGTGAAATAATTATATATTCCTAAAATAACAGGTTCCAGCATGTAATTATGTTTTAGATGGAAGAAATGAATTTTTTTTCGATGATAAATTTTAATATAGAATTTGCCATTCAAAACGATTTATGTCCATAAAACTCTTATTTTTCAAACTTTTAAGCTAAGACTTGGTGTGTATGATTGGAATACTTATATATCCCTAAAATGACAGGGTCCAGCTCGTAATTATCTTTTAGATGAAAGAAATGGATTTGTTTCGATGATAAAAACCAGCGCAAACATTCATTTTCTCAAGTGTCGTTTTGGTCAAAATATCGCTTTCTCGACGGGGAGATCTGATCCGAATAATAGCTAAGATGTATTTAGATAGAACTATTGAGAGAATTTGACCGATTATGTTGCAATTCTAAAGCAATACCATAGAAGAAACATTTCAAGTTCAAGGGCTGGTTAACTAAAAAATAAAGTTATCCCTGATGGTTTAAATATGGTAGTTATCAATTGAAAACTTGATGATTGAAAATGGCACCAAACGTCGAACGTTCATGTGTTTCGAAATGTCTAGTTTGTACTAAATTCATCTCATCTCTGTAAAAAAAACCTATCAACTAAATTCAATAAATTTCAGATAAAATATCAGCTACAAAATAAAAGGTGTAAACTGGGTGAATTTTTAAATTACTCTGCCGATCAAGACATATTACACCATTCGATCCTCAAGTAATTTCTTATAATAATATGCCAGTACATTTTAATAGAACATTAATAACATGAACAACTTTTCGAAACAATTGTAAGTAACACATTGTTCAAATTCAAACCCAGTATCACGATAACAAGACACAGCGAGCGCGTGCGCAAGATCGGTTTGAAGTGACGTATATGCTTCGTCGCTTTTTATGAAGTGGTGACTGAAGTTATCGGTTGTTAAACCTCTGAAATGTTGGAGTAAACCGTGTGGCGATTTGTACATATTCTTGCGCTAATTGTGTGACTGTAGCTGGTGTGTGATTTATCGCAGATCAACCAACGTTATTGTCATGGTATGCCATTGGATCAGTAGAACGTTCAGAGATGGAGATATTTAAGAAATAAAAAAAAATACACGGTGTAGAGGTGTGTATGGTCAAGTTGTACCACAAAAAACTGATTGTAGGACGACGCGTAGCGGAGTCCTACAATCAGTTTTTTGTGGTACAACTTGACCATACACACCGATACACCGTGTATTTATTTCTTTTGTAATACGACTGAAAGTTTATGGTCACAATTCGACTGAATAGTCAACGAAATACTGCGCTTTTTCGGTCTCAGGTGAGAAAACATTTCGTGGTGTAATTCGTATTGGGCGTACTCGATTTCTTTGCATGGAGTACTCCGGTAATCTTGTCTTGTTATGAAATTCCCCCGTTGACTTTTCGAGGCACCTCTTCTAGAAAATAATCGTTGTGATTGGCTAAAAAACGATGTGTTTTCAGCGGCGCCCGTGCCTTTCATTTAAATTGTACAGGAAATACGATTGCGGTCATTTCTGTGTTGAACGTTGTTGGGATAATATGAATATGATCATCGACTATGGACCATTTTCCTTACACAAAGCGATCTAAATCATGATCTAGTTTACTAAACTAATCTTATCCCCCTTCTGTACTGGTGAACAAACGCTTTCATTTTCAACTTGATTCCGAAATATCGAATATGATCGAGATTCGAATCGACGAATGCACAGCCCGGCCCCATGGATTTATTTTGTCATTTAATATACTTATTAAGTAACTTTCTTTGGTCGTAACATATATCAATATACCATAACATCATTTGGACCATATTCATTGGCAACCAAACTGGTTTCAAGCGACAAATCGCTAGAAAATTCGCAAGATTATCAAGATGTAGCAAAATTCAAAGGGTTACGGGTGCGGGTGTACTCCGTTGATGCCCCGTTTGCGCGGAGTTAGAAAAGACGGGAAAAGTCGCGTGCGGCGATCTGAATAAACCGATTTTTTTCGTGGTACAATTGGAAAAAGTAGAATTGTACCACAAAACTGGAACGAGATAGCCATGGTAACTCGGGCCACTGGCCAAACAGAACATGGCTTTTAAGCATAGTTAGGCAGGGTCGTATTACAAAACATATTAAAGTGATGTGAAACACTCCAGTAGGGTGATAAAATTGAAATGGTGAAAAATCTTCCTAAAAGTAGTTATATGTTACAAATATTATATCCAAATCGACAACACACACCGTCATTCTTATACATTAATGAAATGTAATGACTCTCGATGGCACAATCAGTTTCGTAAGTTCATCTCCGATAGTTGCGTCCCGAATTGAGAAGTAAATATTTACATTTGAGCGTAGTTAGGACGATGTTTTGTATGGAGTGGTATGGTCGATTTGCTTACGATTTTCGGTTATGTTAGTAGAATTTTACGCTCCTCCAGTTGGCATGGCACCTGAATAATAACTGAGCAGTTTCCCGCACCCGAACAAGTACATAATATGTCTTTAAATTCATCGTATTCAACTATTGTCTTTGTCAACTCCTTCGTGACGTTCATTTCGTGGTCGATAGTAGTGCAACAATATATAGAAACATACCGACAATAGTCAGCAAATTAGGATGTAATATTTATGATGCGTCATTATTAGTGTGTGGGTTAAAATCGAAACACAGCAGCACACACGTCTTTGTTGTGAGGGAACAACACCTGCGTTTCTTCACATATGAACCCACTTCGATGATGAGTGCGGCTGCTGTCCTGTACTTGCTCTCATTGAACATTCAAAGCATAGTTTGTTGGGAACATAAACTATTCGTACAGACATCGCCATACGATGTAATTCTTGTGAACCAGATCAACTACATTCAAATGTTCACCACTGCGTCGGAGCGGGCGTGTTGTGTTGCCTGCACGGGTCACGCCGACTGCTACTCCTTCCACTACGGGCTTGGGGACGAACTGTGCCGGCTGAACTCCGAATTGATCTCCGGGAGTGAGAACATGACTTCGGTGCCTAACACGGTGTACTATAGAATACCTGCGCGTGAGTTGTACATGTTATATATCCTGCGCTTGAGCTGTACATGTTATATATCCGAACACTCTTCTAACACAGTTTGCTATAGAATATCTCCGCGTGAGTTGTACATGTTATATATCCTGCACGTGAGTTGTACAGGTTATATATCCTGCGCATGAGTTGTAGATGCTATATGTCCGAACACTCCTCTAATTTTCCAGGAGACATGAAAACTATTTTATTTTTGGAATAGTATTGGTATTTACCAATACCTGTTCACGACTGTCCTTTAAGTCACAGTACAAGATAAACATTGTATTTTCCGCGCATTTTCCTTGGCCGGTCCCAGGCTCTGGAATTTATTGCCAGACCACATTAAATCTCCGCAACCCATTGATCAATTTAAATCAGCTTTAAAGTAACACTTTATCCTGGTTGATCAGAACAAAAATGATGTTCATGTTTTTCTACGACATTTTAGAATTTTAAAATGACTAAGTCGTGCAATACGAGATTTTAGTTTTGATATTTTCCGCATGTTCGAAGAGTCAATCAGGATAAGGAGGAAACACCCACGGGACATGGCCTCTTTCAAAACAATCCAGTCAGAATTATAACGAACCAAAGCGGGACGCTTTGGATCGTATATATACTATATATGATGTTGTGACGTCACCAATTATTATATGATACGACGCAGCTGTTTTGAATTTCGCGAGCACCTCTGTCGCATAGTAGATCGGTAGACTTAAAGCATTAATGTCGTAATCGGAAAATCTGGTTACTGTGTCTTTCGATTACTGTTATTGCAAATGAGAATTATGAGTATTGAATTACAATATAAGTTCAATCGTACCTTTGATTGAGAAAATAAGACACAATAAATAACGACACTATATAGTAACTACAGTCTACACCCATCGGGGAGAGTGAAAAGTGATCGAAATTCCAGATCTATTGTGCTTTAATGTAATTCACTTGGTACTGTAGGCACTGAGGGAAACGAAATAACACATATTTAATATGGAATTAATTACTATCATAAAACTACATAGTACATACATGCATGTGATAATCCATAAATGTCATACTATTTCCTGGAATCGAAAGGAACCACATAACTATGAACAAAGCAGATGATACATTGTGCAGGATCAGGCGAAGTCGGTCAATGGGGAAAGTTACACGATGACGACATTAGTCGATTTTAGTTGAAATCGACACGGTGAAACCTTATGAATGAAATGAACAACTATGAAATCGACACGCTTCTCCATATAGTATCTCAGCTGCAGCGCTCACCCAGCGCCAAGAAAATAAATATATTGGTTAAATTCATTAAAATTGATCACGTTCCCTCTCGACAAGGTATAACTATTTTTACTTTGATGAAAAACACAAACAAGAAATCATTTTAATATATATTATAAGATGAGACTCGTCTAATTTTCTCATGAGATATGCATAGGGAATTCTTGTTATTGCATACTGGTGTACAAGGTCACATTTTAAACTCATGAGTTTGACTTAAATTAGTAAAAATAGCCTCATATGTGGAAACTTGGAAATTACATATAAACATGCAGAAATTCTCAATATGTCTGTCAGTTTTACTTTGACCCCCGCTTACCTATTGCAGGTTTGTGAGAACAACCTTCGCAGAGTGGGTACTTGTCTGCATGTTCGTTCAACACATCCTCGTTTCCACAATAATAATATACTGCCACAAAGCCGGCCTAATAATAAGGCAGTTCAATTGACATTTGACATGTGAGATTTCTCCTAACATATACACTTCTTATAACATGATCGTCTTCAATATCAATATCCAAAAAATCAGTTTCACATGAATATGTAATATTATCTAACACAGGTTGCAACTCGCTGTTATGTAGGGCCCAAGAAACGCGACCGTGTCGGCAGTTTTCGTAGATGCACTACACCCGGTGAGCACTTTCTCGTTACATCCAACAGCAACTTTAATCCGGAAATTTTTTGTCGATTTGTGGCTCGTTATCATACTGGCCGGCCGCAAAACTATTAAAGACATCTGCGAGAGTCGCATCGTCGTTGACCTCGCAGCCAAACCCTGGCTTTATTTGTTTTGGCCCCGATATTATGGATAATAATACAAACATTTTAATTTTTGACATTTACAAATTTAAAACCGCATGATGTATGATATAAAACGGAAGCTACTCCGTGATTATTCCCCTTGGGAAAAGTGTACGTTCCGGTCTTAAAATCGTCAACCGCCGGACGGCGTCTTTGGGCGTTCCGGGAAGAAATTATTTTTGCGGGTGAGATGAATTTTGCGCTTAACTACCTTACCATGAAAATATATGCAATAACATTTTTCGGGGCGGCTAGACAAAAACAGTGGTACCATTTAGTGTTTTTTTTATTTTGGCCTTAGGTGAATCATATATCCGGGTATATGAGAAATCCGAGATTCACAACTATAAAACACGGATCCGGTAGACCGTATTATCAATACCCATGTATTGAAGAGTGACTGCGTAAACATATATATAGGTCAAGTCTAGTGGGGTGACATCAGTTGTCCTGATACGACATGACAATTGCAGCCTTGTTTGGATTCTGGCCCGCAAATACAAATGACGTCATGAAGTCGTAACTGGTTTTCAGCTAAAGCACATAGGAAATTGATATAATATGAAAAAAAATAATAATAATATATGTTTATAAATAACTACTTTAATTGTTCATAATTCCGATAGTAATTCCCCTTATTTTGGAATACCAGTAATCGATAGACACAATAACATAATTTTCCAATTACGACATTAGTGCTTTACGCCCACCGACAAAAAAATATGCGCATAAATTCAAAACAACAGCGTCGTCACAAAATCAGATATGTCTATATACTACCAAAAGCATCCGGCTTTGGTTGGTTACTAATATTAGTAATAATAATGACAAAAACAACACACGCACCCGCTAATTTTATTATAGTCCTCCCCATTGTAACTTACATGTGTACACCCATAATACAATTTAGTCAAAAGTGTCGGGTTATCGAAAGTTGGGTTAATGGTTGAGTCAAATTCCAGAAGTTGGGTTCAATTGTTGGGTTAGATTAGTTTAGTTGATAATCACATGTTTTCTCTCGTTGTCAATACCCATGCATCGAAGAGTGACTGCGTAAACTTATATATAGGTCTAGTCTAGTGAGGCGACCTGAGTTGTCCGGATACGACATGACAATTGCAGCCTTGTTTTTGTATTCTGGCCCGCAAAGAAAAATGACGGCATGACGTCGTAACTGGTTTTCAGCTAAAGCACGTAGGGAATTGATCTAATAAGACAAAATTAATGATAGTATCTGTTTATAAATAACTACTTTAATTGTTCATAATTCCGATAGTAATTATATATGTTCTTATATATATTGGTATCAAACTCAAATAAATACACGGTGAAGGCATATGTTATGTCGGTATTATATATTTCAAGTATTGATCGTGTCTTTGGTACAAATATTATATTCTAGGTTGTAAATTTGTTCCCGAAAAGAAAGTCATTATATGTTACACCTCGTTCGGACTGTCATATTACATAATATGTTCGAAGTCTGGTTCAATTCAATAGTTATCCTCTATTCAGACGTTAAGGTTTGGAATGAATACATTGATTGGAATTATTTGTTGGGAAACTTAATTAATGACCAGAATATCAGATTATATGGTCAACACTCAGCCATTGAGATGAACTATACATATAAAGTGACAAAGGTTTTCTCTAACCCCCATGCTTAGTTACTTCAGATCCTATGTTTGGTTAATTTAACCCAACGTCTGGTAACGAAGTTGGGTTACCATAACCCAATGCTTGGTTAAATTGTTCTAACCTATTGTTTAGTTAACAGCTCTAGCCCACCGTTTATTCAGATTCGGGTGTCTAAACGTTGCGCTAGAGTCTGACTAAAATTCAATTGTATTTAACCCAATTTCTGTGAGTATAGTATTAGTGTAGAGAGTGAAAGTAAGTGGTAAGGACGTATATATTTATGACCGCTTTATCTCTACCACGATTTGTAAAATATTCCGTCTTCATATTGGGAATACGCGACCGATCCACTAAAGTTCATGTCTGCTCATGTTCCGTTGCAGGTCGTATCGGTGACAAATGTATTCCGTCTGACATATGCCCCATCATAAACTGTGAATGCAGAGACGGGTATCTGAGGTGTGAGTTAGGATACAGATTCAACCACTCTGACCACACCTGTCTCACATGTGAGTATCATATCCAGAATTGTACACATTATAAGTTAATTTGAAAACAGTAATATGAGGTGTCAGTTGGAATATATATTTCACCACTCTGACCACACCTGTCTCACATGTGAGTATCATATCCATAATTGTACACATTATGGTTACTTTGAGAACAGATATATGAGGTGTCAGTTGGAATATAGATTCCAGCACTTTGACTACACCTGTCCCACGTGTGAGTACGACATCCCGAATTACATACATTATGATTCTTTTGAGAACGGTTGTATGATATTTGAGTTGAAATATAGAATCCACCACGCTGACCACACCTGTCTCACATGTAAGTGTGGTATCCCGAATTACATACATTATGATTATTTTGAGAACGGTTATATGATATTTGAGTTGGAACATAGAATCCACAACGCTGACCACACATGTCTCGCATGTAAGTATGATATCTCTAATTAAATACATTATGATTATTTTGAGAACGGTTGTATGAGGTTTCAGTTGGGATATAGAATCCACCACGCTGACCACACCTGTCTCACATGTAAGTATTGTATCCCGAATTACATACATTATGATTATTTTGAGAACGGTTATATGATATTTGAGTTGGAATATAGAATCCACCACGCTGACCACACCTGTCTCGCATGTAAGTGTGGTATCCCGAATTACATACATTATGATTATTTTGAGAACGGTTATATGTTATTTGAGTTGGAACATAGAATCCACAACGCTGACCACACATGTCTCGCATGTAAGTATGATATCTCTAATTAAATACATTATGATTATTTTGAGAACGGTTATATGAGGTTTCAGTTGGAATATAGAATCCACAACGCTGACCACACATGTCTCACATGTAAGTATGATATCTCTAATTAAATACAATATGATTATTTTGAGAACGGTTATATGATATATGAGTTGGAATATAGAATCCACAACGCTGACCACACCTGTCTCACATGTGAGTATGGTATCCCGAATTACATACATTATTATTATTTTGAGAACGATTATATGATATTTGAGTTGGAATATAGAATCCACCACGCTGACCACACCTGTCTCACGTGTGAGTATATGTGGCATGAGTTATAGTGCATTCTGAAATGCATACAGCATGCTCAGTTTGCGAAATATTTAGGTAGAATATCGCCTCTTGTTAAGTGGTCCATATATTATGTTGAGTATTTTTGTTTTATGGTTCCACATCATAGTGAGCAATGGGGATGCCACAGTATCCTGGGCCCGCAAAAAAAAGGCACGCTGCGTTGCTCACCGGAAGCTCTATTATGCTAATGATGAACAGATAGTTTGCAGTTATAGAAGTTTTTTCCAGTCGAAAATAAAAAGGAAGTAGTAATAAATAAAATTGTAGAGCACCCTGGAAGTCAAGTATCAGATCGTGTCATATTTGTTATTAGGATAACTGCTTGTTATTATTTGCATATGTAACAATTATAGTAGCCATTACAGTTATAAGTATATGTCTTTTTAATAAGTTTTCTTAAATTTGGTGTAAGGTTTATCCTAAAATTATTAGTATCTATCCCTTTAATATGTTTATATAAGTTGTTCATAATGTTATCTTAGGTTACGCGTAAGGTTTCTTTGTATGTTTATATTTTATCCATCGTGTACTTAATATGTGACCCGCCATATCAAATCCAGTCGTAAGTCGGGATTTTTTACCCTGTGCCAATGCATTCTCTTATCTATGCGAGTCGACCATAGGTCGCCTCGCATATATAAGAGAATGCATTGGCCTAACAATTTTTTATCATTTTTTTTAAATAAACGTTTCTTACAATTTTAGCACATAAAATAAAAAACATCCATTACCCTGCAGGGAACCCCACACATATATAGAAGCATATAGAAGAGTGTCGTCTGGTCATGTTTGTCTGGGACTCTGTATGGGTGAAATTATGAAATTGTTAAAGAATACAAGAACAAATTATTAAAATTGTAAAAAATTGTTAGGCCAATGCATTCTCTTATATATGCGAGGCGACCTATGGTCGACTCGCATATATAAGAGAATGCATTGGCACAGGGTAAAAAAATCCCGACTTACGACTGGATTTGATATGGCGGGTCTATTAACCCATAGAGAGCCACACACAGCCTGGAGCAGACGACACTACGTAGTGCATGCTTCCATCTGTGTGAGGGTCCCTGTGGGTTATATGGTGGGTCACAACTTGTGGTATTAATCATCGAGTTAGGATCTAAATTACCATTACCTCAGTTTCAAGCTATCTTACTTATAGACTACGAGTCTGATAGTAACTATACGGACTCCGATTTTTGTGAGTGTATAGTATAATAGGATGTGGTGTACAATCCCCCTTTAACCGATGAATCCCCCTTCAAAAAGGGGAATAAAGCCGTGTTTGCAGTTCAAAATAGTCTCTCATTCCGTTATCTGAGACCACAAACGACTCTACATTTATTTAAAAATTGCGTTAAACTAATTATTTGCTATGGAAGCCACTTTGGGGACCGAACGTGCTTAAACCCTTCCGCGTGATTAAATCTAATATCAGCCCGTTTGAGAAATGGGACGGACTCGACATATCTATTGTAGAAACAAATTTCATCAAAAGATATCTCGGATTATCGAAATACGCAAGCACTACAGCGGCCAGAGGTGAAACGGTTACTTACCCACTCTGTACAACCCTTATGAAAGCCACGATCCAATACTGACTTCATATAACACCGATTCCGAAGAACTTTATCGTCAGAAAATGTTTTTTACGAAAATATGCTGAATCTCAACTCCTGGTCTGAAGAAGTTAAGTTTCTTCTAAATTATTTCTTATTCGGGCATGTATGGCAAAACCGTTGTACCGTTAGCCCCACAAAATTGGTAAAAGCATTCGGTGCTAAACTTAAGGAAGAATATATCGCATGGTGGTCCAGAAAAATTAAAGACTCGTCAAAATTTAGAACTTTCCAAGCGATCAGTAAAACCTTTGGGATGGCAAAATATCTTAACCTAACCATGGATCATCACACCAAAGCCTCGTTCACTCGTTTCAGAGTGAGTGCCCACTCATTGGCCATTGAAACGGGCCGCCGAGCTAAATCTGATACATGGGAAAGTAAAAGTCTTTGTCCCCATTGCGTCGTTCAAGTGGAAGACGAAAACACTTCCTACTTTACTGCCCCCTGTTCTCGGGCGAACGTTCTGAATTATATGATTATCTACTGGGAATATCGCACGCGATTAACTTATTACCCGACACTCAATGGACCTATCCGTACGTCCCGCCCACCTGTAGTCTGCATGGTTACTGTTACTACGCACCACAAGCCATCTCAATTTCGCTATATATTCAGTGCTGAAATGGCTTCCGATGAGAACGGATCTTGTGTTTCAAGTTCGCTTTTAAATGTTCCAGACGATATCAATGTTTGTTATTTACCCGACATTGATAAATTATCAAAAAGGGCACAAAAAAAGGGGCTTAATTAATATACCCAGGGATATATTCATGACATTAGAACGAGTGAAGTTATAGGTCGATGACAAAGTCACAACACCACACCGAATACATATAGAAATCTGCGTCATCACAGAGACAATTATCGAATCGATGTGCTCCTGCAAAGCCGGGTAAGTTTTTCCTTTTATCTTTCTGAATTTTAGATATATGGAATATATCCTCGTAATTTACGGTTTTGACGAAAATAGGCAACATAATCTCAAAATCAACTTCACCTGTCATATTTCATTTACTATACATGTAATATTATTTCTAATCAGTCACACGCCATCTAGTTTCACTTGACAAAATCATGTTAATCGTTGCCATGTTTGTTTTGTTGTTTTTTATAAATAAAATGGATAATATTCGTGTTAAATTGGTGCTCCCAGTATTTTCGAATGACTTGGTCCGTCCAGGGTCCCATACATGTACGCTACATGTGTTAATGTAGTCAATGAACAACGCAATAGACAAATTAACATGCATTGATGATTTTTTGAATAATATTAGTGCACGTGCAAGCATTTCCGAAAAGTATAGAATTAATACTCACATGAACATGTCCTCCGATTATCGGTAAAATTTATCCTTATTTATTTTGTTATTACAGAATGTTACAGTGGATATCTCTGTCTCTTTTATTTTAGGTTAGTTGGAATGTGCTCTCGTGTTATTGGATTGATAAAACACTTCAGGGTTTGAAGTTACACAACATTCCATCTGCTCCCGAACATCTTAGTTGCACAAGTGTTCCTCAACAATGGCATGTCCCACGACAAACGAAAATACAATCAGTTTATTCAAGTATCATTAATGACCCATTTGTTGTCATTGTTCAATTTTATTACCAGTGATTAGTATTTACGCAAGCACACAGTGAAATTAATAGTATAATACTTCCTGTCATCACCTTTATCATACCGACAAAGCATTGTGAAACAACATACCCCATTCAGTATAGGAAGTGTGAACATTTAAGGGGCTGTTGGTATTTAGTAATCGAGCCCCTAGCTGAGGTGTTATGGTTTGTCTTGCTAACTTCCCATTCCCCCTATGGCAAGTTATAACATTATCGCAAGGTGATAAAATGTTTTCATAAAGTAACACAACATATATATTACTCATGGACACATATGTTCAACAAATTAAATACTAAATGAGCTTCTATTTATTTACAGAATTTCAAAAGTGTTGTGTCAGGAGATTGAAAAATTTAAACAACTCGAAGATACACCGTTGATTATATGCTGTCTTTAGTATGTCCTGGTATAGGAAACCGAACTAAAAACACTCAGGGATATTTGTATAAATATCGTTCGTCAACCGGACATGTTCCCCATGCACGTTTCAACACCATTGTAGCTTTTTAAGACATATTTTGCTCTCGTGTTCGTAATTTCCCTATAGCTTACTATGGTATCTAGGCAGCCGCTTGTGGTGCGATTCATATCACTATGCAGGCATATGTCGCTTCCGGGTTTGAGTTATCGGCTCACTGGCTATAATTGAAATTGGGGCTGTCCCTACGGATAGGTCCATTATATAACACTCCAGTCGGAATATTCGATAATGACATCACACCGCGGGTAATGAGATATATCCATCTCACTCACGAAAAACAACGCCGATTCACAAGTGCCGCTACCTGGTGATTTGGCCCCAGAGCGCAACGGGGGTAAACAAAAAACATTTATTTCCTTTTTCCTGCCGATTTCTATGTTCATCTTTGTATGTGTTATACATACTACACTTATATGTGTGTATTTCATGTTTCTGTGTTTAATTGACGTATCATGTTTATGTAATGTAGTATATATTTGTTATATGTATTCATGTGTTATGTGACAATGTGGTCACGATTGACATAATAATCATTAAAGACATTAAAGTGCAATACACACATTGAAATTGTAAATTAAACATTGGGTGTGTTAATTGGGGAATGCTAACTGGTTGGAATGCTTGTGGTGTAATGATATCAGTTCGTATTCAGTTCCACTTCCAACTCATTTAAGGTGTAAATGATTTAAATAATTGAAGTATCCTAGAGTTCACTTGAAACGAAGTAGCACATAGGCTAACACATAAGTTTTAATTCAGATACAATGTATAGGGTTTTATTACATATCTATCAACGTAATTCGCATGATCGCACGAGTTTCCAGGCGTGAGATAATTCTCAGAATCGCAATAGTGCAATCTGTCGACGGAACTATTTCATTCAGTGTTGTTAGACTGGTTCTCGCCGTTTCGATCTTTACATTTTCAACGCAAGGGCAACAACCCACTTGCCGAAATCGCAGCGCGCTGATTGGGTTATATTTTTGGAAAATCTATCAAAATTTCAAATTTCAAATTTCAAATGCATCATTAAAGATGGGTCAAGGTCACTCGCGGATGTCTGATTGTTGCGTTACCCCTAAAACGACGTTAAAACTTAATTAAGTTCACATTTTCTGTACCGGAGATGTACGATTGTGAGTCAACTTACTATGATACGGAGATATTTAATTAAAAATAGAACCGCATGAGTGTCTGAATTTTGACGAATTACCGCACTCGATTTGTTGGCGGAACGCGATACCTCTCGTGCGGGACTGCGTCCCGCACGAGAGGTATCGCTCTGCCTGCAAATCTCGTGCAATAATTTCGTCAAAATCTAGACACTGATGCGGTTCTATCTATATCTTTCGGAAACTTTGTGACAGTGACGGGACTCATGGAGTGGAATCCGGAGGTACCACATCGACCAGGCATATTGAAACTGCCAAAATATCGGACATAGTATCTAGATAGATTTAGCCTCAGGCAAATGCCTGCATGCATTATCATACATCTATAAATATTCAGTGTATGCATATGTCCGTCTGTCTTTCTGTTCGGATTTTTATCCCAGACTACTGGTGCGATTTCAACCAAATTTAGTGTGGTGACTCGGGGTGCACTGGAAGACGTTATAACGGAATTAGTTTTCAACATTTTGACATAAATAAGTTTAATTAAATAAATAAAAACACACACAAATTAAAATAAGCTCACTATGGGCCTATTTCCGAATCAAATAAATGTAAATATTTGGTTCAATGTGGACCTATTTGCAGACCAGATGTACGCTCTTTAGATATGTGTTTTCGTCGTTGCACGCGCCATCCAATAGACTAGCGGGATATGTCTGATATATAGCCCCTCTCCAATGGAGAGTCTCCACCCAATATATATCTCTCTTTCTCGTGCCTTCTCCGACTCTCATCTGTCACTCCTCTCTCTATCATCTGAAAACCGAAATATATTAATCGCATCTATTTTTGATTAATAATGTGACCTATTATGAAACGATTTACATCTTAATATGATGTTGTGAGATTATATGTGACTATATATTTTGGAATTAAAACTTATTTAAAAAAAAAATAGATATGTTTGTCATCTGCGCAATGTGCACATATGGGCCACAGGTCCTAACGCACACATGTGCCGCATGCTCATCCGACGCTGAGTAAAGGCTATCGAATGGCGCATCTCTCAGCGAGTACTTCGCATTTTCATTTCACAGTGTGTCACAAACTCCAGGCGAAGTTATCTCCCATCGCTCCGCTGAGATACCACTGCCATAAGAACATTTTAGTAAGGATTTCTTACGTGTTCTTAGTTCTTATGTTTTAGGATCAAACTTGTCTATGTCCGGCTCAGTTCATTTGTTCTTATTAATAACGAAAGAATTATCATTACTGCAAACTGTTGATGGTCTAAATAAGATAATAGGTGACCAAATATATTTCCGACGATATGTAAAAATAGATGTACAATGTATAGGTCCGCAAAGTACCATCATTGTGGCAGTGCTATATCGCATTGATAACGTAGAGGGCGCTGCATGGAGTTTGAGTGTTTCATCGAAATAAAGCTATCTGTGATTCGTTTCATTTTAGCATGCCTGACATACGGATCCACATACACCGAGACAAAGATAATGATTTGGGCTGAAAACAATCTTCACCTTTCCGGCCAAAGTCTCCAAAGTTGTCAGCAAAGATGCACCGACGAGACAGCATTCACCTGTACCTTTTTTGAATTCGGCGGTGGTACTTGCCACCTTCAAATCAAGGGCAGACTACAGGTTGGGAATCATTATTACAAGGCTGGATTTACAAGCTACCACAGGGACTGTTTATAAGACGAGAGAAGCTACCACAGGGACTGTTTATAAGACGAGAGAAGCTACCACAGGGAATGTTTATAAGACGAGAGAAGCTACCACAGGGACTGTTTATAAGACGAGAGAAGCTACCACAGGGACTGTTTATAAGACGAGAGAAGCTACCACAGGGACTGTTTATAAGACGAGAGGATGCGAATTATTAGTCGTGTTGAGCCACACGAACGAGTAACTTGTAACATGTTTTGTCAAATTTACGACAGCCAACCGACTGATGTAACCTTTCCGCCTACAAATAAATGGTTAAACCTTTCAGAAGAGTAATAATTCAATCTATTTTACCGAATGAGCGATTGAGCCTGAGTTTATTGTGTCTGGCATTTGCATAGCTGGCTAGCATCACCAAATTCACCCTCTATGTACCTCATTATGCATGGCCTCGTCTGCTATTGGAGACCTAGACTCAGATTGAAGTTCCAAAATTTTGATTCTTGTGACGTATAACCAATGGGAACCTCGATTACGCAATGTGTCGTCTACCTATTTTGGGATATAGAGAAACTAAACTAAAAAAGAAATAAGTTTTTGTTTGAGGAGCAATCATTAGAGATATATTATTGTTTTTGTTTCATTAGCAATCATCAGAGATATATTATTGTTTTTGTTTGTTCAATGTTATTAAGTTACTCGTCAGAACATCAAACATTTCCCAGGTTTTGAACGGATGGAATGAGGTATCTATTAGCTTATCCAGAGTAGAGACATGTCATGATCTACCAACCGATACGTATCCTAGTAGAGACATGTCATGATCTACCAACCGATACGTATCCAGAGTAGAGACAGGACATGATCTACCAACCGATGCGTATCCATAGTAGAGACATGACATGATCTACCAACCGATACGTATCCAGAGTAGAGACATGGCATGATCTACCAACCGATACGTATCAATAGTAGAGACATGACATGATCTACCAACCGATACGTATCCAGAGTAGAGACATGACATGATCTACCAACCGATACGTATCCATAGTAGAGACATGACATGATCTACCAACCGATACGTATCCAGAGTAGAGACATGACATGATCTACCAACCGATACGTATCCAGAGTAGATACATGGCATGATCTGCCAACCAATACGTATCCATAATAGAGACATGGCATGATCTACCAACCGATACGTATCCAGAGTAGTGGCATGTCATGATCTACCAACCGATACGTATCAAGAGTAGTGGCATGTCATGATCTACCAACCGATACGTATCCATAGTAGTGGCATATCGTGATCTACCAACCAATACGTATCCATAGTAGAGACATGTCATGATCTACCAACCAATACGTATCCATAATAGAGACATGGCATGATCTACCAACCGATACGTATCCATAGCAGAGACATGGCATGATCTACCAACCGATACGTATCCAGAGTAGTGGCATGTCATGATCTACCAACCGATACGTATCAAGAGTAGTGGCATGTCATGATCTACCAACCAATAGGTATCCATAGTAGAGACATGGCACGATCTACCAACCGACACGTATCAATAGTAGATACATGTCATGATCTACCAACCAATACGTATCCCGATTAGATACATGGCATGATCTGCCAACCGATACGTATCCATAGTAGAGACATGGCATGATCTACCAACCGATACGTATCCAGATTAGTGACATGGCATGATCTACCAACCGATACGTATCCATAGTAGATACATGTCATGATCTACCAACCAATACGTATCCATAGTAGTAGCATGTCATGATCTACCAACAAATACGTATCAATAGTAGAGACATGACATGATATACCATCCGCAACGTATCCATAGTAGTGGCATATCGTGATCTACCAACCGATACGTATCCAAAGCAGAGACATGGCATGATCTACCAACCGATACGTATCCAGAGTAGTGGCATGTCATGATCTACCAACCGATACGTATCAAGAGTAGTGGCATGTCATGATCTACCAACCAATAGGTATCCATAGTAGAGACATGGCACGATCTACCAACCGAAACGTATCAATAGTAGATACATGTCATGATCTACCAACCAATACGTATCCCGATTAGATACATGGCATGATCTGCCAACCGATACGTATCCATAGTAGAGACATGGCATGATCTACCAACCGATACGTATCCAGATTAGTGACATGGCATGATCTACCAACCGATACGTATCCATAGTAGATACATGTCATGATCTACCAACCAATACGTATCCATAGTAGTGGCATGTCATGATCTACCAACAAATACGTATCAATAGTAGAGACATGACATGATATACCATCCGCAACGTATCCATAGTAGTGGCATGTCGTGATCTACCAGCCGATACGTATCCATAGTAGTGGCATGTCGTGATCTACCAACCAATACGTATCCATAGTAGAGACATGTCATGATCTACCAACCAATACGTATCCATAATGGAGACATGGCATGATCTACCAACCGATACGTATCCATAGCAGAGACATGGCATGATCTACCAACCGATACGTATCCAGAGTAGTGGCATGTCATGATCTACCAACCGATACGTATCCAGAGTAGTGGCATGTCATGATCTACCAACCGATACGTATCAAGAGTAGTGGCATGTCATGATCTACCAACCGATACGTATCAAGAGTAGTGGCATGTCATGATCTACCAACCGATACGTATCAAGAGTAGTGGCATGTCATGATCTACCAACCGATACGTATCAAGAGTAGTGGCATGTCATGATCTACCAACCGATACGTATCCATAGTAGTGGCAAGTCATGATCTACCAACCAACACGTATCCATAGTAGATACATGTCATGATATACCAACCAATACGTATCCAGATTAGATACATGGCATGATCTGCCAACCGATACGTATTCATAGTAGAGACATGGCATGATCTACCAACCGATAGCTATCCAGATTAGTGACATGGCATGATCTACCAACCGATACGTATCCATAGTAGATACATGTCATGATCTACCAACCAATACGTATCCATAGTAGTGGCATGTCATGATATACCAACAAATACGTATCAATAGTAGAGACATGACATGATCTACCATCCGCAACGTATCCAGAGTAGTGGCATGTCATGATCTACCAACAGATACGTATCCAGAGTAGTGGCTTGTCATGATCTACCAACCAATACGTATCCAGAGTAGAGGCATGTCATGATCTACCAACCGATACGTATTCAGAGTAGTGGCATGTCATGATCTACCAACAGATACGTATCCAGAGTAGTGGCATGTCATGATCTACCAACCGATACGTATCCAGAGTAGTGGCATGTCATGATCTACCAACAGATACGTATCCAGAGTAGATGCATGTCATGATCTACCAACCGATACGTATCCATAGTAGATACGTGTCATGATCTACCAACTGATACGTATCCAGAGTAGTGGCATGTCATGATCTACCAACCGATACGTATCCGTAGTAGTGGCATGTCATGATCTACCAACCGATATGTATCCAGAGTAGAGACATGGCATGATCTACCAACCGATACGTATCCAGAGTAGTGGCATGTCATGATCTACCAACCAATAGGTATCCAGAGTGGAGACATGGCATGATCTACCAACCAATACGTATCCAGAGTAAAGACATGGCATGATCTACCAACCGATACGTATCCATAATAGAGATATGGCATGATATGCCAACCAATACGTATCCAGAGTAGATACTTGGCATGATCTGCCAACCGATACGTATCCAGAGTAGTGGGATGTCATGATCTACCAACCGATACGTATCCATAATAGAGACACGGCATGATATGCCAACCAATTCGTATCGAGAGTAGTGGCATGTCATGATCTACCAACCGATACGTATCCATAATAAAGACATGGCATGATATACCAACCAATACGTATCCATTGTAGATATATGGCATGATCTACTAACCGATACGTATCCTTAGTAGTGGCATGTCATGATCTACCAACCGCTACGTATCCAGAGTAGTGGCTTGTCACGATCTACCAACCGATACGTATCCAGAGTAGTGGCATGTCATGATCTACCAACCAATACGTATCCATAGTAGATACATGTCATGATCTACCAACCAATACGTATCCATTGTAGAGACATGGCATGATCTACCAACCGATACGTATCCAGAGTAGAGACATGGCATGATCTACCAACCGATACGTATCCATAGTAGTGGCTTGTCACGATCTACCAACCGATACGCATCAATAGTAGATACATGGCATGATCTACCAACCGATACGTATCCATAGTAGTGGCTTGTCACGATCTACCAACCGATACGCATCAATAGTAGATACATGGCATGATCTACCAACCGATACGTATCCAGCGTAGAGACATGGCATGATCTACCAACCGATACGTATCCAGAGTAGTGGCATGTCATGATTTACCAACCGATACGTATCCATAGTAGTGGCATGTCATGATCTACCAACCGATACGTATCCAGAGTAGAGACATGGCATGATCTACCAACCGATACGTATCCAGAGTAGAGACATGGCATGATCTACCAATCGATACGTATCCAGAGTAGTGGCATGGCATGATCTACCAACCGATACGTATCCATAGTAGTGGCATGTCATGATCTACCAACCGATACGTATCCATAGTAGATACATGTCATGATCTACCAACCGATACGTATCCAGAGTAGAGAAATGGCATGATCTACCAACCGACACGTATCCATATTAGTGGCATGTCATGGTCTGCCAACCGATACGTATCCATAGTAGAGACATGGCATGATCTACCAACCGATACGTATCCAGAGTAGAGACATGACATGATCTACCAACCGATACGTATCCAGAATGGAGACATGGCATGATCTACCAACTGATACGTATCCAGAGTAGATACATGGCATGATCTGCCAACCGATACGTATCCAGAGTAGAGGCATGGCATGATCTACCAACCGATTTGTATCCAGAGTAGTGGCATGTCATGATCTACCAACCGATAAGTATCAATAGTACAGACATGGCATGATCTACCAACCGATACGTATCCAGAGTAGTGGCATGTCATCATCTACCAACCGATACGTATCCATAGTAGAGACATGGCATGATCTCCCAACCGATACGTATCCATAGTAGTGGCATGTCATCATCTACCAACCGATACGTATCCATTGTACAGACATGGCATGATCTACCAACCGATACGTATCCAGAGTAGTGACATGGCATGATCTACCAACCGATACGTGGAATATGTTTGTACTGAATTAACTATTCTAACCTAAGTGCCTCCGCAAACGCTGTGATTGGAGCACCCACCTTTCATGCTCACGACAAGATCGCAGACATAACTTAGTGATTAAGCAATATTTAATTGTTACCAGGAAAATAGTTGCGTGTCATTGGCAACACTGAACACATGTAAACAACAAATTCAATCCATTGGGCCTCTTCACAGATTACACTTTAATTATGTTGATACAGGGAAGGCGTAGTTTATATAATGCGGCTGTCAGCTGCTACATACATAGAGCAGATATAAGAGCGACACGGTCCTGGCCACCGCAATTATATTGCCAACATTCCGAAAGCGATGCAGAAATTGACGGGTATAAAATAAAAAATTAAAAACATTAATTGTTCAACTTTAAGATCAACTTTCAGGTTGTTTAGTTTAGAAACTTGATTTACATGCCATATGTCTGTAATTGCATAATGCGGAGAATGAAATAAAATACTTTGCTATTTTTTGTCTTTGTGTTCAGACTATATCACTGGAGACCTATATTTAACCCTTTCAGTGCCAAGTCCGATTTTTGTATAAACCCATATGTCCTTGATCATTTTTCAAATTTATTGATTATAATAATGTGATACATTGATGGAAAGAGCTCTTCAACTAGTAGAATGATCTAACATCCCAGCACCGCGACGTCTGCGGGCTGGTAACTTCTGTTTCATCTGAAACTTTTCTTATCTGCGATATAAAATCGCTGCGTTTTCCCTTTTGCTAAGGTGCTGTTAGTTGGAATTTACAACTGATTGACAAGCCCGCGGTGTCAGTTCCAATTTACTAAACTATTCCAACTCATTTAAGGTGTAAATGGACGAAGAGTCCGAGAGTTGGTCGTTTTGGCATACATCGGTGTGTATAGTAGTCAAAAGAAACAATCGCCATACACTTGCGGGCATTACTCTCGTACATTGTCAACATAGGTAAACCGATTCGATAACTTTCAATGTTAGTGTTAAATGCACTGAGACTCTTGCTTAAAATGTGCGCCGATTGTCACATGGCGTCTACCATCTTTCCACCGGAAGTTTACTTAATCAGGCGCACTCGATCGTCGTTCTCTCCACCTCTCTTTGAACCTGTTTACTCTATGCAAAGGTGAAGTAGGTCGTTTGACACGCTGAATATTTATCTGTTTTGTTTTAGTTTGACACAAATCATCAGTTACGACTTCGTGCTCTTATCGAGATCATAACGGACACAGGTCAGCTCAGAGTCTCCACTATATAGCGTATTCGATATGTCAGTCCTGGAAGATCCAATAGCGCTATTTGACTGCGAGTTTGTGTTCTGGTTCGGTTCGTAAAAACGGGGACGATCGAGTGCTCACAGTGGATTACGTGTTTTGACACACCGTAACTCCCTATGGACTGTGCGTCGTTAGATGCCATTGTTAGTACGGACGACTCACCTTCAGATGACACGATTTACATTTTTGACGATTTGGAGGCTAATAAGGGGCTAATTAGACGGAACTAATTAGCACGCATCCCTGTAAGTTTGAGGTGGCTAATTATCGGAAGCCAATTAGTGCACCCACGCTTTGCTGGGAGAGTATCAGAGGAGGTGCTGACAGATCCAGCCAAGCACCAATGATCTCACCAAAATAATCAGAATCAACTTTCATTGCGTTATTTGTATGATATCTGATAATTAAATTATCGAAGGAGGGCAGTCCATCGTGGCGGCAAAGCCAAACCATGGATCATCAAAACGGTCAATCACCAGTTTATGTGTATGTCTCGCGAGGCTCTATAGCAGCTCGATGGCATTTGTGTTATGATGGATTGATGGATCGCCTCACGTCGATATCATTAAAAAAAATCACACGAATGACATAACATCAGACAGACCATTAACCCTTTACCCAACAGAAGGGCCCTGTGCCATTGCATTCTCTTATATATGCGAGTAGCGAAACTCAAGTTCCTGAAGATATATTAATGCCATGGACTACCAACAACTACATGCATATGCTGAAAGGTAACGCAACTCAAGTTCTAGAATATGTGTTATTCACATGGACCACCTACAGCAATACATCCAGGGTGAAAGGCAACCATACTCAAGTCCCCGACGCTCCGATTTCTTGTTGATTTTAATGCCAACTGTGTCAACGTGGACCATTATAGCTAACATTTTCGTTGTGATTGTGGTGCTGACGAACAAGAACTCACGCATAGATCCCCATATGATGGTGATAACTAGCTTAGCAGTGAGTGATGCTTGTGTTGGGTTGTCAACCGTTTGGCTTACTATTATATTAACCAATCCAACAGGTTTATTCCAAAATCTCATGGTATGCTCAGCAGTCTTCCAAACATTTTTCTCTTCAGTTTTAGCATCATCAAACCACGTGCTGATATGTGTAGAGCGATTCACTGCTATTATGAAACCTCACAAATTCAAACAGTTATTTACGCTGAAGAGGAATCGTGTTTATAGCATCGGCATATGGCTGTTTTCGTTCGCGGTTTCCTCTGTACAACCAATACTGTGGCTGAGGAAAGAAGATTATGCATTGCCAGAGATGTGTGCTGCTCGCACAGTGTACCTGTCTGAGAACATAGGAATCTTTTATCCAACAGTATGTATGATAGTCATATACAGTATAGCAGCACCAGTTTTTGGATTTATCCTGTTCAAGATGAAACAGCGTTTCAAGATATTGCCACGACCTTATGTTCAGGTTGCTAGTATCCCCGTGAATACCGATCCACGCAACACGTCCGATGTACAGCTCCAACATGCAGCTCGTGTCATAATTGATGCATCAAGCGAAAACATAGGAGCATCAAAGTGTATAGCACCCCCAGGATCTAGTATTCACATTGCTAATGTCCCCATACATACGGACACATGCAACACGGTCGGTGAACATCTTCAAACCGACGCCCGTGACCACAACAGAGAGGATTATCCCATCCATAATATACCAGCATCAACGTTGACGCAATTACCAGGTATTAGTGTTAAGCTTGATAGTGTTCATGTAAATACAGATCCACACAACACGGCCGCCGAGCAGCCCCGGACTGAAGCTCATGCTAGAATGAATGCTGCAATGAGATTATACAAACATGGAAGGTACCACGTATTGCAAAAAGAAATGACGGAGGAAAGTTAAAAACTGTTGTGATTATATTTGCACTGTTAACACTAACGTCGCTACCAAATGGCTTGGGGTTCTTGTTCGGTGTTATTTTTGATGAATTAGTCAGCCAGCAGTCTGCGTTTCTACTTGGCTACTTCTGGGTGTTCAATTCCTCTAGCAATCCATTTGTATATGCGATAACTAACGAAAAATTCAAACAAACTATGTGTAATTGCTTCAGGTCACTCCGTTCTATTTTAAGGAGATGAACAACTCAGGCACTGTTCATACTTGTATTCAGATTGAAACAGTAATTTGATTGTCATATACAGTATAGCACCCCCAGTTTTTGGATTTCTCCTGTTCAAGATGAAACAGATATTGCCACGACCTTGTATTCAGATTGCTAGTATCCCCATGAATACCGACCCACGCAACACGTTCGATGTACAGCTCCAAACTCGGGACAGAGCTGATGTCCCAAGCGAGAATATACCAGCATCAACGTTTATGCCATCCCCAGGTTTAATATTCTCAGCGCTAGTTTCCCCGTAAAGACGGATCCATGTAACACGGTCGGTGAACAGCTTCAAACTAAAGCCCATGGTCACGACAGAGAAGATAATTCCAGAGATAATATAACAGCACCACCGTTAATGGAATCACCAGTCACTAGTATTAAGCATGATATTGTCCACGTGACTACATATCCACGCAACGCGGCCGCTCAACAGCCCCAGACTGCTCATGGCAGAATTGATGCTCCAAATGAGATTATACCATCAAGGAAGCTACCACGTGTTGCAAAAAGAAGTGACGGAGGAAAGTTTAAAACTGTTGTGATTCTGGTTGCACTATTCACATTAACGGTGGTACCAAATAGTGTGGTCTTCTTGTTCGGAGCTCTCTTATCTGAAATGGTTGATCGGCAGTCTGCGTTTCTACTTGGCCAGGTCTGGGTGCTCACTTCTGCTACCAACCAATTTGTGTATGCGGCAACTATCAACAAATTCAAACAAACTATGTATAATTGCTTCAGGCCAATTCATGCTATTTTAAGGAGACGAACAACTCAAGTACGTTTCACATTTAACCAGGACATTTATTGAATTACTTTGAAAATCAGTTCAACAATTATACGAGCTTCAAATACTAGCAATGAACTTAAGCGAATGTTGACCGAATTTCTGATAGCAGTCCCTCAAGGTATTGTGTTGTTGTTGTTATTGATACAATGATACTGATATTGGAGATGATGATGACCATGACGGTGACGGCGATTATGAGACGATGGTGACGATTGGGGTCGACGATGATGATTATGTCATTTCTTCGTGACCAAATGGAGCATTAAATCGAAAATGTTCGTTAATGTAGCACCCATTAAATAATGTTAGATACCGTCCGATTTAACCCTCGCAGTTTAATATTTCTTAGGTTTTAGGACGAGTGAAAAAAAGTTGATTTGAGTCGAGGAACTCATCTTCAAAGCGTAGTGTTATTATATATCGATTGTTAACTATACCTATTTTCTCCATCGCGAATATTGTTAGCCTATAACAGAAATTAAACCGGAAATATATACGGGCATTCGCGGACGCCGTGATGAGGGTTCGGGAGGTCACGCAAAGTCTGTTCACGGTGGCTGTGGCAAACCGAAATAACAAAAATTATCGCCAGTAACAAAATGGACACTATCGTGTTATAATTGGCATGAGGATGCATATATGTACTTACTCCCGATTCAGCGATCGTGTTTTATTCATGAAAGTATACGAGTTATAATACCAATGCCACGAAGATCACACGCCACGCAAATATACTTGTTACAATAGAAAGGTTTCGCAACCCACGGATACGTTTACTACGTAATCAAATTATGCGCACATTCTAATCGTACACTGAGAAAAATAGGTTGGTCAATATAACTAACTTAGGGTAGTCAACAGCTTGTCCTGGAGATGACTACCCTAAGTTAGTCAAAATGACTACCTGGAAAAGTTAGTCATCATGACTATGTTAGTAGTAGTCAACATGACCACCATATGCTTAGTCAACATGATTAACATTGAGTCATATTGACTAATATTGCATTAGTCACAATGACTACTATGATTTGAGTCATAATGACTAATTCTATTTGAGTCCAAATGACCAAAGTAAGTTTAGTCAGCATGACTAGAACTGAGTCAGGATATCCCAGGTCTGTTCCCTGCATGTGGAATAAAAAGTGTCTGAATGTCTAAAATAATGGCCCGTAATTCTTAATTTGTAATAATATTAAAAAAACTACTTTGCGATAAATCGCAAACTTCTATACAATAAATATATGCGATTTATTGCAAAGGTTTTCGATTTATACTAAACGGGGGTTTGCAATTAATCAAACCAATTTGCAATTAATACAGGGCTTTAACTGTATACACATAAATCAGACATCTTCAACTGGTCTGGGTGAACTCCAATCGCTCTATAATAGCACGGTCAGGCTAAAATAAATCACAAAACGACTTTGTGAAAAATCACAAACACCTTTTCGAAACTCGCAGACCTTTGCGATAACTCGCAAACCTTTGCGATAAATCTCAAGCATCTGTACGATAACTCTCAAACTACTTGGTGATTATACTTTACGGTTTATCGTAAGCATGTTTGAGATTTATCACAAAGGTTTGTGATTTATTGCAGATATATTGTTTTGTGTTGGCGCTAATGGGCTTGAACCGCATAAACATAATAAATCAGACATCTTAAACAGGTCTGGGTGAACCACAAATCGATCTATAATAGCACGGTCGGGCTAAAATAGACTGATCGGTCTTTCACAGCCAACATGCAAGGGGAGCAAACCAATACTTAACACAAAAGTTAATTTTGATCTCTTTTGGAGATTATTTACTGAGAATATTCAAAATTAATACAACTTTGCAATAAATCACAAAACAACACCTTTACGATAACTCCCAAACCTTTCCGATAAATCTCAAACATCTTTACAATAACTCTCAATTAACTACTTGGTGATTATACTTTGCGATTTATCGCAAAGATGTTTGAGATTTATCACAATAGCCCGATCAGGTTCAAATAGACTAATAGTTCTTTCACAGTGACAGCCAGCATGTATCTGGGATAAGAGGAGTCACTCTAAACGGTTGTATTATTATCGATCTACCAATACTTCAAAAACAAAACCAAATTAATTTAGATTTTTTAATCAAGACACTATATAATTATTTACTGAAAACATTCACGATTTACGATTAATCGTAATGATTGAATTATATTTGTTATATGTGGGCACTAATGGGATTGAACCATATAACCATCATCAATCAGATATCTTAAACAGGTCTGGGTGAACCACTTACCGATCTATAATAGACTAAAATAAATCAATCGTTCTTTCACAGCCAGAATGCATCCGGGATAAGGGGAGTCACTCTAAACTGTTTTATTGTTATCTCTCAACCAAAACGTAAACAAAATTAATTCTGATCTCTTTTGCAAGACACCAAATAATTATTCACTGAGATATTCAAAATAAACATACCGGTACATGTACATCTATACAGATATTCAAACAGACAGATTCAAATTGTCAAGAAATTTAGAGTTCCCTCTCTTACAACAGTGAGCACTGTGCCAGGAAGACCGATCGGTCTATTGTAGCCCGATCAGGCTATTATAGTTAATCGGTGGTTAGCTCATACCTTTCTTTATACCATAATAAATATCGCGTAAATAGTATGTAATTGTTGTAGTTCCTACGCTGCATTATGTGAACAAAGCCGAATTGTGTTTGAGAACCTGTTGTAAAGTACATGTGTGTATGTAGCGTGCGATAAGCAAAATACTCAACAATGGGGAGACCACACTAATGAACTTTGGTTAATTAAAACTGGCAGCATGTTGTTAGCAAAATACTGTTATAGCGCTCACTAGTCCTCGCCACGATATTTTGGTATTGATTGGTTCACCGGAATCACTCTCCCAAAACAAATTGCCACATTGTTGAGTGCTTTGCTTATCGTACACTTCCGATGTGCTGTATCGGTACATGTATATGAACAAACAAACCTTACGCAAAGAGAGTTTAATGTATTTAATATATGATCCATTTTGGTACAGCTATAGTGAATAAATTATTCTCCATTCGCAGCTATGCGTCATCGAGTGAATGTCTTTGCCTGATCACCAGAGCCATATAATGTAGAATTTCGCGAATATTGTTTTCAATTATGGAAGAGGTTATTTCCTATGTCCGAATCGTTCTGAATGATAGCCACACATGTTTTGAAAAGAACACGATGCATCTGGACATTGGAATGGTCTACATGTTCATGTACCTGAATATATTCAGCTAAACTCTAATTGACCCCCCCCCCCCTCACGACGTTGACCACCGATATTACCACGTTGTTGATGATGCTATTAACCATGATCAATACTACCATGGCCGACCTTCGTACCTTTTTAAAGTCAGCATTATAACAACCACAGACAGCCACAGAGTGTATATTTCTGGCATGGCTTGACACTGCATTGATGATGCAGTTGCGAATGTCGGTCAGTGACCAACTTCGAATGTTGATTAAACCGTAAACAAATTATTAATTGAAATATTGTTTTGTGTATACCCCACTCGACAAAACAAGTGTCCATTGCACCGCGGTGTATTTGCCGTTCGGCATGGTGTTCGGCCGCGGCAACTAACATACACCATGGTCGAATGGCAAGTACACTGCGGCTCAACTGTAGTTAGCCAGTGGAGCCGCAGTGTAGTTTCAATTCGGCCGCGGTGGCAACGCTAACTGCACCGCGGTTAAGTGGACACTTGTTTTGTCCAACCGGGTAGTTAACACGGTGCATGGCGCTCACGAAAAGCTGGACTGGGTATAAGTTGGCCATGTGAAAAATTAATGCGGAGTACAGTAGTCGCAAAATATTATTAATAGTACTGTAGAAAGATTACCAGCGATTGCCACATGTCAACCACTTGCCTGTGGTTGAACGGCGGTATATATGGTATAACCGGTGTCATTAATGCCCTACAACCACGTTAACGGGGACGATTAATTAGAGCATAGCTGTAGTACGTTACTAACTGTAAAAGCTTGTGATGGATTCAGTGATAATGTGTGTCCCATAATTGGATCCGTATCTCCGAGATTATCCGTCATTTCATAAATATATCACAACAATATCACAGCGTCACCGGCTTTTCAATCAAAAGAATAGCAGACTCCGTAACTTGGCGATATGTCATAACGACATGGTTCTCAAATTACGTTTCCATGAAAATTGAAGAATAGCTATAGTACGTTACTAAAAGCTTGTGGTGGATTCAGTGATAATGTGTGTCCCAGAATTGGATCTGTATCTCCGAGATTATCCGTCATTTCATAAATATATCACAACAATACCACAGCGTCACCGGCGTTGCGATCAAAAGAATAGCAGACTCCGTAACTGTGCGATATGTCATGGCGACATGGTTCTCAAATCATGTTTCAATGAAAATTGAAGAATATGATCCATCTTCTTTTGAGTTGTGTACAGGTAATTGTAGTTGTACATTGTGGCCAACAAACTTGTGACTGACTCTGTGACGTCATAATTCTGACTAATGTCTACATAATTGTATGTCTCGTAATCCTAGTCACCAGTTGTTGACTCTTGTCAGACTTGTGAGTTAATTTTACGGTTTATAATTTTGTGAAAGTATCTGTCTTTTGAAATTCACAACATTGTCGTGCATGTCAACAGGTCAACAGGTCAAGTGTAATCCCACTGGCACTGCATTCATTGACTCAGCCTGTTTTCGGAGCTTATAACATATTGTCCCTTTCATATACAAACATCATCCAGACAGTGCTAACAATATTTCAGGTTATTAAGAAGCTAGTTAGGTCCAATTATTTGCTAAAGCAATCTAAAACAACGCACATGGTTCATTCGATACACCGGAAGCATATTTCGATTTTTCGTACTATAAAACTCGTACCATAAGTTCAGGGGTAAAATGATTATGCCGCTTGAATGATAACGTTATATAGTTCCTGGGACATTTTAAATACGATAAGCTGTGAGATTTAAAACGTAGCTTATGTTCAGTAGCTATATATCTACTTATACTTATTAATTTGTTTCATTGTCAAGTTGACTACTTCAGAAATAGTCATGATGACTCGTGGGACGGCACGGGTATAGTCAAAAGGACTCCAAATATCCATGACTAACCCAAAGGTAGTCATATTGACCCGTTATTTTTCTCAGTGTAGTCGTGATTATCCTAATCGTGTGACGGATAGGGTATCAATTTATTTCGTGTGTACCCAAAAATCCATTTAAAAATACAGACGCTCGGTCAATTTGTTCTGATGTATCCTGCGGCTATCATTTATCAGGCTTTGGACATGTATCCCCAATTGACCGATTCATAAGATTGCCGTTCGCTTTGTACATAATCTGCGTAAAACTGACCAGCCGTTCCTTTCTATGTATTCTATCTGATACATCCGTTCCGTTGATCACCTTAACGTGGTTCTTCCGCAGACAAGGATTTGACTAGATGGTTTCCGTTGGGGGGTGTGGAGGGGTTAACATTGTAATTTCCAACTGCATTTCAAACTCACAAGTTTGCATAATTCCATTTACACTCCCTCTTGGGATTTGATTTTCCTAATGGTTCCCTCGCAGGAGTGGGCGATAGCTGATTCGAATGGATCATTAGTATCGTGGCTATGCATGAGAACACTTTGAGATGAAAAGATAAAAAGCTGAAATTGCATTGTTAAGTCTTGTGTGAGAAAAGTTTGAAATCTGAGAATGCAAATTGCAAACAACTAGACTGGAATCAAACTGCGATAAAATATTCAACTTATTGCTGGTGTAAAATTTACAACTTTACAAAATGCTGTGTCAGGTATGACATTTCCAACTGTTTGAAAATTGACAAAAGTTGGGGTGAGATACCACCCCAATCCCAACCTCCCCTCCTGTCACCGTGTGTCCGTCTGCAGTCTGCATGCCGACATTAGTGCTAACTCGTTTGGCGTTCCCTGTAATCGCAATCAGTATGTTAAAGGGGTTCTGTACGCCAATTTCAATAAATTCCCGGTAATGGCAACGATCTAATATCGATAATAGATAGAAAAATAAGTAATTTGAGTGGAAGATATATTCTGTAAACGTTCAAGTTAACATATTATCTTAATATAAAGTTAATAGTTTGATATAAATTTAATTTATGGTTCCAGCCATAAATTAAATTACGAATTTCCGTGTACAAGACGTAATCAAATTAATTGATGGACAGTGGATTAGGCAACGCGTGGAGCACATGGATCGTGTAAACAGTTATGTTGATATACGGCGCGTAAACTGAAGCCACTCACTGACTATGGAATATACAATAACTTAAATGAGTATATGGGACTACTATGCAAGTAATGTGACATTTATTTGATACATTTGCCTGGAAATTGTACAAAAATTGGTTCTGTTTTCACATTCCGACTAATCTACCATCCGTAACATTACTTCGTACTCAACAGACTTTAAAATAATGGAAATTTGATTACCTTTTTCCACGAAGCAGAGATTATAGAAACCTACAACATAATTCGAGTACAGTACCACTTTAACTCTAAAGTATAAAACACAAATCCTAATCGCTATTTGTTTGCGAAACGAATGTTTTGGCCCCATGTGAATTTTACGGAAAAGATTATCTATAGACGTATCCGTTACTCTATCCGTGAGCTGCGAAACCTTTCTAATACCAATACGACAAAGAGCATACGTTACCGATAATCCAGTTCGAACCATGCGCAACCAAATATGAATGTGTTTTCCTCGACTAAAATAAATTTGATTTCATTCCCGAAGCTGAAGAAATAGTAATTTAGGGGTGTATATCGAACAAAGCATCCCTTGTTCTGGGTTTACCTATTATTATCGTATGCACATGTTCTGTGGGTTTGATACTTTTTGTCTGTGACGTTCAGTCAGTTGTTATCAATGTTTGTACATCTGTTATAATTATATTGTATATTGTGTTATTTATTTCGTTCAGATATATTACTTGACATCTATATTTGTATTGTTCCTCATAACAACTGTTCAAAACCATCTCTGAAATTAACTATACCTGCAAACACCACACAATTGTTTGAGTTTGTTATTTAAGAAATAACTATTGTTTCGATTAAGGGTATGCAGTTATAACAGCAAAGTTTGCAGACAAATTATTTATTTTGTCTTCAAACGTTAGGTTAAAATAATAACCTTAATCGAAACAAGAATTATTTCTTATAATTTAGTCCGTCATGTTATATAAGAACCACTATAATTCGAAGGTATAACAGGGGGGCGGAAACAAACTGCAGGACACAACGTACCAGGGGTGGCGGGGGTACCTATGCGTCAAAAATTTACACGTAAATTTTTTTCTTATTCATTTAGGGGGGGGGGGTTGTCGGAAAAAATTTGCATGTAATTTTTTTCCAAATATGTATTTTCAGACTCACAACTTCAATTTTCTCTCATTTTATAGAATATGGATTAACCTTAATATCCAAATCATATATACATGAGTAGTACAATCCACCTAAAACAATTTTGGATAACCACTGTCTTGGTTTACGTGTGATATTGACCCATTAACCCTCTTAATAATGCCTACTATGTCAGTGTCTACCAGTCGAATGCAGAATTATACCCTGCGATCGCTTATCTGGCAAATGTTTACTGCAGAACTATCCCATGTATTAAACAATTTCTCCTCCAATTTATCAGAAAACAGTTATATGCTGGTATCTCACTCATCTTATTTGCATCTTTTTCAAAGTCGAGGTAATGACTAGTTGTCATTTTTTAAAGTGCATACAAAGCGTTGCGATCATCAATATACATGTTTGTACATGTCATGACATCACGAGGTACAAATCTGCGTTCTACTGGTAGACAATGACCATTTTAGTCATAATAATCTAAACTAAGTTACCAAGCACCTTCTCATGAATTGTACGCTCCGGTGTTTTTTTGTTCGGTTTCCGGTCAAACCGAGTTGTCGTCCGGCTTGGGTAGATTTGATTTTTTTTTCGGGGGGGGGGGGGGGGGGCAAATGGTCAGTGGAAAAACACTGCAGTTTTTCTGTTGGGGGGGGGTACCCAAACCGAAGAAAACTGTATATATAAATAAGAGACTATTGCCGACGAAAAAGAAGCATCCAACGTTGAAGTTTACAGAATGAGTTCCACAGAGGGTGAATTTAGTGACGCTATCCCGCATAGCGGGCTAGTATCACTAAATTCACCCGCTGTGGACCTCATTCTGCTTAGGTCCTCAACTGCTATGGTAGATATAGGATCAGATTGAAGTTCCCCAGTTGAAGTTGGTGATGATCACCCATTGGGCACCTCGATTATGAATTTTACCTTCTGCAAATTATGGGATATAGAAACTTCCCAGAAGGGAAAATGGAACTAAAAACAATGTTAATTTGATACTATAGATACTTCCCAGAAGATGAGGCCTAATCAGAATGAGGTCTCCATAGGGTGAATTTGGTGATGCTAGCCCGCTATGCGGGATAGCATCACTAAATTCACCCTCTGCGGACCTCATTCTGCAATTATCGATTGGCCAGGTGGCGTCATAAATTCGTCGCTTTTGATTGGCTAGTGAACAGTGTACAGCAGGCATTCCATAAATAGTACGTTTGCACTGTGGCACGAGTTATTAATTTCTGAAACCTCATTTCTTTGAATATGTTAGCTCGTTTGAGTCGTGTAGATGTTTGAAGTAACTAATGCACCTCAGTACTACTGGTTATTTAACAGTAAATTTATGAATGAATCGGAATCCGCTTTATAGCGCAGACAGAGAGAGAATAGTTTTCATGTACATTTTAGGCACCCGTTATAGGCGTGGTCACATGACACGATGCTGCTATGAGTGTTTTCATCGCAACAGCGGACGTAATAAAGAATAGGTTATTGAGAAATAACTTTGACGGCTAAATGTGTGACAACCAATGGTTTTATAGTAGTATGTGTGTTAACAGCATGGTTTTATAGTAGTCTGTGGGTTGACAGCATGGTTTTATAGTAATCTGTGGGTTGACAGCATGGTTTTATAGTAATCTGTGGGTTGCAGCATGGTTTTATAGTAATCTGTGGGTTGACAGCATGGTTTTATAGTAGTATGTGGGTTGACAGCATGGTTTTATAGTAGTCTGTGGGTTGACAGCATGGTTTTATAGTAATATGTGGGTTGACAGCATGGTTTTATAGTAATCTGTGGGTTGACACATATTAGAAACATAGTTCAGGGCGAAGCTCCCCATTTTTCATCGAGGTCATCATGTAATATATATAACATTACACCCCATAACGTCATACACCTATTGCGAACGTACAACATTCTTAGGGAGTGACACGCCCCGTTGTCATCACGTAATATACAAACGTATTAGGTGTAGCTTCAATAGGAGGGGTACATTTCGTGACGTCATAAAATGCGTGGGTTCCAGCCGTACAGGCGGGATATCACCAGCCTTAAATTCATACGGTATATTATGTGGACCTGATGCTTAGCCATTCTTTGTGTTTCAAAGGACACATTTCTACTTTTCCTATGGTACTGGTATGACGGTTGGTCTGATAATTGGGATCCAGGAATATACTTCTCGTTTTAATTTTGCAACAAATGAATTCAGCGTATATACGGTCTGGATTATATATATACTTTTCAAATTTCGTGCCTCCATGTACCAACAACGGCGTGACTGTCATCATTAATCGACCCATCTCCATTATAATCTTCAGTGGCGATTTTAAGATTGTTTTTTGGACCTCATTTTTTTAATTGATTCCCAAAATGAGTTAGGGTTCAATCAAGAACAAGAATACGCGGCCTGTTGAGAATGACGTTAAAATTACCTAAACTGTGACCAACATTCTGCCATCGTTGAGCGAACATCGGCATATAACGCACCTGCTAACCTCGCAGAACGCCTAGTCCGTTACGTTACTTCGTACAACGCCTTGTCCGTTACGTTACCTTGCAGAACGCCTAGTCCGTTACGTTACCCCACATAACGCCTAGGCCGTTACGTTACCTCGCAGAACGCCTAGTCCGTTACGTTACACCACAGAACACCTAGTCCGTTACGTTACATCGCAGAACGCCTAGTCCGTTACGTTACATCACATAACGCCTAGTCCGTTACGTTACCTCGCAGAACGCATATTCCATTACGTTACCTCGCAGAACGCCTAGTATGTTACGTTACCTCGCAGAACGCCTAGTCAGTTAAGTTACCTCGCAGAACGCCTAGTCCGTTACGTTACCTCGCAGAACGCCTAGTCCGCTAAGTTACCTCGCAGAACGCCTAGTCCGTTACGTTACCTCGTAGAACGCCTAGTCCGTTACGTTACCTCGTATAACGCCTATTCCGCTACGTTACCCCGTAGAACACCTAGTCCGTTACGTTACCCCGCAGAACGCCTAGTCCGTTACGTTACCTCGCAGAATGCCTAGTCCGTTACGTTACCTCGCAGAACGCCTAGTCCGTTACGGTACCTCGCAGAACGCCTAGTCCACTACGTTACCTCGCAGAACGCCTAGTCCGTTACGGTACCTCGCAGAACGCCTAGTCCGTTGCGTTACCTCGCAGAACGCCTAGTCCACTACGTTACCTCGCAGAACGCCTAGTTCGATACGTTACCTCGCAGAACGCCTAGTCCTTTACGTTACCTCGCAGAACGCCTAGTCCGTTACGTTACCTCGCATAACGCCTAGTCCGTTACGTTACCTCACAGAACGCCTAGTCCGTTACGTCTTGAACGTCCGGCCAACGTTGGCTTAGCCAACGCGGACCCGGACTTTCTTTCGACCACATACGTGAAGAAATCCGTTTTGGCAAATTAACTAATTATCATTAATTTGTACCCCCATCGATATTAAATTATAATTTTTCACCATAAATCAGGTATCCAAACCCCCTAGAGTTTTGAAATTTTCTGACCGAGGATGAATTAATATAATTTTAAAATAGGAAAATAATTAATCCACTTTCCACTAGATATTGGTTGCTTATTTATAATTACAGAAAAATTAAACCATCGCTTCCTTCCGAAATTTCCAACTTTTGTTTGCCCAACCACGCATTTACGACAAAGAGCGTTTGTTGTTTACAGGATCTATTAAATGTCGTTTAGAATACGTTTCTTTTGGTGACAAAACATGGGTCATCTTTAGTCTGAGACATGGGTGACCTATGCCAGGGACGTGACGAGATAGCGTTCATTGTGTGATGGGCCCGGTGTACATTTCGACAGCGCCGTAAACCAGTCCGTTTTTTTCAACTTGATTAATCGTAGTGTGTACTCGCCTCTAACTAATTAAATTGTTTCACTTGGTATATCAAACTTACAACCGATCAAACATTCGAACTAATTCACCCCTTATGATTTGAAATGTTCTAATCGAGGGTAAATTAACATCACATTATATTGAAGATAAGACAATATACAACGCGCTTACACCAACTGCTGTTCTTCCAGTCATTGATTTACAACCGTTAGGGATGGGTACAGTTATCTCTTCCTATAACAAGATTTATGTAGTTTCCCGCATGGGTATATAATAATAAACATTATCGAAGACCTGTGGAAACTTCTATCAATTAATATTTGTTTTATTTCAAATTTTTGGAATAATACATGAAAAAATTTCAGACATTCAAGGCCCGTGGAAATGTTCGGAGCACAGCACCTATCTGGTGTGAGTACGCCGTGGTATTCTGGGTTATGCTGTCCGGGGATACTTTTGAAAAAACAATTAATTCAATTTGGTGCCCTTTGAATGGTTTTGGCAGTCATATTAGAGGCGGAATAACTTTAACAAAATGTGATAGTATGTTAAAATACAAATATGAGATACCAGTAACTTGTGAACAAAAGTGTGGAGGAATGTCCTCTATGCCCCACACAGACATTAATTAGCACTCCACACAGTACGTACCCGTCAATAACTAGTTTGTGTTGCAGCATTACATGCGTGGAAAGCCCGTGGCCAGTCACAGTGGGCGTTTATGTGGTATCGTGCGATTTCATAATATTGTCCACCACCGCATGTGGGTGGTCGATCAGAGAGAGAGCGAGATGGAGATATTATTTATTTCTCCAATCAATGGTGACGTTGTTTACAAGTTCCACGAGGCTCTAACTGCTTGTTGCCTTACATGTTCTAATCGTTTGGCGGATAGCCTCACGTCGATATCATTGAAGGAATTCACACGAATGACGTAATCTCACATATAACATAAAGAGAAGATAAGAGATTAAGAGTAACTCAAGTTCATGAAGATATAATGGTTCAGTGGACAACCGAGAGTAATAAATATAGGCAGGAAGGTAACGAAACTCAAGTTCTTAAAGATATATTATTACCAATGACTACCGACAACTACATGCATATGATGGAAGGTAATGACACTCAAGTTCCTGAAGATGTGTTATTACCATGGACCAACGAGAGCAATACCTATATGATGGAAGGCAACTTTACTCAAGTTCCCGACCCTCCGCCGTTCTTGCTGATTTTAATGCCAACTTTGTCAACGTGGACCATTATAGCTAACCTTTTCGTTGTGATTGTGGTGCTGACGAACAAGAACTCCCGCAGAGATCCGCATATGATGGTGATAACTAGCTTGGCACTGAGTGATGCTTGTGTTGGATTGTCAACCGTTTGGTTTACTATTTTATTAACGAATCCAACAGGTTTACTCCAAAAACCCATGGTATGCTCAGCAGTCTTCCAGGCATTTTTCTCTTCAGTTTTCTCCTCATCAATCCACATTGTGTTGATATGTGTAGAGCGAATCACTGCTATCACGAAACCTCACAAATTCAAAAAGTTATTTACGCTGAAGAGAAATCGTATTTACAGCATCGGCATATGGCTGTTTTCGTTCGCTGTTTCCTCTGTTCTACCAATACTGTGGCTGAGGGAAGAAGATTATGCATTGTCAGAGATATGCGCCGCTCGCACAGTGTACTTGCCTGAAAACATAGGAATATCTTATCCAACAGTATGTATGATAGTCTTATATAGTCTAGCAGCCCCAGTTTTTGGATTTCTCCTGTTCAAGATGAGACAGCGTTTCAAGATATTGCCACGACCTTGTATTCAAATTGCTAGTATCCCAATGAATACCGACCCACGCAACACGTTTGATGCACAGCCCCAAACAGCAGCTCGTGGCAGAATTGATGCATCAGGCGAAAACATAGGAGCATCAAAGTGTATAGCAAGCCCAGGATCTAGTATTCACATTGATAATGTCCCCACAAATACAGACCCATGCAACACGGTCGGAGAACAGCTTCAAACCGAAGCTCATGACCACAACAGAGAGGATTATCCCAGCGATAATATACCAGCATCAACGTTGATGCAATCACCAGGGATTGGTGCTAAGCTTGATAATGTTAATGTAAAAAGAGATCCACGAAACACGACCGCCGAACAGCCCCGGACCGATGCTCATGGTATAATGGATGCTCCAAACGAGATTATACCATCACAGCCCCGGACCGATGCTCATGGTAGAATGGATGCTCCAAACGAGATTATACCATCACAGCCCCGGACCGATGCTCATGGTAGAATGGATGCTCCAAACGAGATTATACCATCTCGGAAGTTACCACGTGTTGCAAAAAGAAGTGACGGAGGGAAGTTAAAAACTGTTGTGATTCTGTTTGCGCTGTTGACACTCACGTCGCTACCAAATGGCTTGGGATTCTTGATCGGTGCTATTCTTGATGATCTAGTTAGCCAGCAATATGCGTTTCTGCTTGGCTACCTCTGGGTGCTCAATTCTTCTATCAATCCATGTGTGTATGCGGTAACCAACGACAAATTCAAACAAACTATGTGTAATGTATTCAGGCTATTTCGTGATATTTTAAGAAGATGAACAACTCAGGTAATTTTCACACGTAACCCTTTCATGACTGGAGCTTCCTGTATGGAGCCACATACATGTGGCAGCTTGTCTTGCTGAGTGTCGTCTGCCCACGTGTGTGGGGGGCTCCTAAGGGCAGTTTAACCCTTTCATGACTGGAGCTTCAAGACATTTTGTGAAAACCCTGTGACAATGCATTATATTATATATGGGAGTCTCGCATGTGGAGCTTCTCATTTATAAGAGTACTAGCAGGGTTACCCGACATTGCCCAGGTCAAATAAAATGTAAAACCATCTGCCGTGGACTTTAGTGGGAATAGAGCATACTCTTGCTTAAAGTGTTTTATTGTGTATCCAAATTCTTCACAAAATGTTATTCGAATATACATGGATTACAAGGCTCACCTTATCGGAGTGATTGTCATTTTGTTTATCGCAATTAATTCATCCCACAAATAAAGAAGTATTTATTTATCAGTTGTTAAATCGTACAGTCGACGTGGTTGGAATTGACGTTTGTTTTATTTAAATATGTTTTATTGTGATAACAAAATAAACACCATAAACACATTACTTCGCTAAAATAAAAGACGGCAATTGGGATTTACATATAGGGAGATGTATAAATCAGTCTAGTGTGTAAGACTAAGATTTTCAGGGCACCAGTATATCACATATCCGATACATACGTTTTAAAGATATGTCCTGGTACTCCTCTGTTCATTTGGCTATACTCACTGGGGGCCTACCGCTCCTGCTAAATCCGTCCGAAATCGCATAATCGTCCAGTGCGCATCGATAAATGCTAAGTTGCACTCTCTGCAATTTTATAAAATTTAGCATGACGGCACTTACAATTATAAGTATTTTCTTCAAAATCCGAATTATCTTTCAAAATTGAATTATGATTTTTCAATAACACCGTCTGTGTCAGTGTGCGTTGAATTTGATTTCTAGTGCTTACGGAAGATAGAACAATCAGGAGTTTATCACTTCGTTTTCGACATTTTACCGCAACCTTCGGCGATAAATTATGTTTGTTATCAATGTGGTGCCATACTCCCTCTCCATGTACCCCTGACATCTTTAAACCACACAAATAAACTCCTGTTATCAAGGACATTATTATTTATAAGTTTGGGGTAATCGGCGACTAAACAAATTCTTATAAAATGTAGTATCTCTCATCAAATGGAACGAATTTGGCATTGTTAAATCACACGATTAGATTCCTTGTATCACGGAGAAGGATGCGTATCAATTTGGTGGAAATTGGAGCTAAAATAATTTGTATCAACTGTGGTACCCCTGTCCCCTTCCATGCACCCATGACACAAACGGCTTCACGTTTGACATATTTAAACCACAACATTAGATTCATCATATCATGGATATGTGTTGACCCCCCTGTTCTGCCCCTGACAACAACACCGTAACTTTAGAAAATAAAACAATAGCCCGCACCATTATCGTTCTCATGAAAAGTTTGATGCCATCTTGATGATCCCTGAGCATTTATATAGAACACAAACAGACAGACACATATTCGCAAATATATATATATACATTGGCCTATCAGTATTTACCTTGACCTTGTAAGCCAGTGAATTATCTGATATATGCGAGGTTCACTATACAACATAGGCTCCTAATATAGTCATATCATATGCACAGAAGTTTGGGTTGTACATGATGTTTATGCTCTCGGGCCATGACAGGTGAAACATGAGTTCCATCCACCTGTGATGCCTGTTGATGGACATGGTTGTTCACATCGATACAGTGTGTGTGGTAATTGTGGTGCAGGAGGTTAGAGGGAACTAACTACGGTGGAATATGCTATTATATATATTATATTGACTCATTTAAACAATGTTCATGATTCTCTCCAATCAGATTGTCTATGAATGTGACTAAACAAAAACAGTTAGTTCCTTTTTCAGGTTCAGGGGAAATCTCCGTCTATATTCAGCCCTAGGTATGCAAGTCCCAAAATGTTATACGCCGCCATTTTTAATTTGAAGTGAAGACTTTAAAAATACAAAACATTGATAACATAAACATGACAACATACACACCAGGTAATATGCCAATGGACAGACACTTGTCGACATGACAGCGAAGTTCACTTTATTGAACATAAATTATGTTATCTGGACATGTATTGACAGTATTCAGAGTTTATATGTCGATGAAAACCATGACGAATTTCGACCATCTCATTTTATCAGATATAAATGACGATCATACTGATTTAATCCCCTCTCATAAACATCTGAAAACACGATGAAAATATGTGTTAATTTTTAATGCTTTTGCATGCCGCAATTGAGTCATTATAATTCAGATCAGTTCATGTAACAGTAGTACGAAATTAAGCAATTATAATTTCAAAACGGAATATTGGGGGTATCGTAGTATTTTGAGGAGAAATCACAATAAACAAAATGTCTGAAAAGATGAATCATAATTGTGTCTATATTTGCAAACATGGTTAAATAATATTGATGTTTTTTTACATTTTATTTTGGCCCTTAATTAACGCCATACAAACAAAATATTGGAGGCAGTGCGTTAGCCTGAGGGTTGATTAGTCCAAGGGATTCAATAGTTCGAGGGTTCGATAGTCCGAGTCAGGCTAAATCGACACAGCCCGAGAGTTTGCTAGCCTGAGGGTTCAATAGTCTGAGGGTTCAATAGTCCGAGTGTCATTTAGAAAGGGCGGCGGGTTTTTTTGTCACACACCCAACTTTGGTCAACACAACAGCTTGGAGGCAATATATCAGGGTTTTAGAACCACACAACTCTAATACATATTGCACGTATATGTGGATGTTTTATTTTTGTGATTAAATTATTATAAACTAAAAAGCTGCATGGCCTTTCAAGCTTGTACCATATATCAATCCAGCCTATACATCAGGTATATACATACCATATCAATCCAGCCAATACATCAGGTATATACATGTACCATATATCAATCCAGCCTATACATCAGGTATATACATACCATATATCAATCCAGCCAATACATCAGGTATGTACATGTACCATATATCAATCCAGCCAATACATCAGGTATATACATGTACCATATATCAATCCAGCCAATACATCAGGTATATACATGTACCATATATCAATCCAGCCAATACATCAGGTATATACATGTACCATATATCAATCCAGCCAATACATCAGGTATATACATGTACCATATATCAATCCAGCCTATACATCAGGTATATACATACCATATATCAATCCAGCCAATACATCAGGTATGTACATGTACCATATATCAATCCAGCCAATACATCAGGTATATACATGTACCATATATCAATCAAGCCAATACATCAGGTATATACATGTACCATATATCAATCCAGCCTATACATCAGGTATATACATACCATATATCAATCCAGCCAATACATCAGGTATATACATGTACCATATATCAATCCAGCCAATACATCAGGTATGTACATGTACCATATATCAATCCAGCTTTTCTTAAAGCGCCATGTATATTGCGATATAGGGCGAAGCGATGACACTCAATTAGAAAACATATAATATAATTCAGGTATCCATACAACGTTTCGAGCTATGCGAACAAAGCGACAGCTATCCAATTGAGGCTGTGATCGAATTGAGAGACGTAAATGGCAATGCCATAGAAAAAGCCAAAGAAACTAATATATCATGTCATGCAGAACGTTATATAGAAATGCCATCGAAGGCAAATGTAAATTTCAAGGGCTTCTGTCGTCCATATACCAAATTTGAAATCAAAAATCAAATCAGAAAACAAAAACTGAAATAGTACGCAACCCAAATATCTATGTTAAACGTAATTTTTAAATAATGTAAGTTTGTAGATGTTTGGTGATGGTATTCCTCGTGTAAAAATATATTGAAATTTGAGTATCAATATATGTTATTAATTGTTTTTTTCCATATTGGCCGAGTTATGAGGCCGAGGTCTGTCGTATTGGCCTGGGGCCGCAGGCCGAAGTCTAATACGACAGACCGAGGCCGCATAACTCGGTCAATGTGGAAACAACCAATTAATAAGTATTTTTATTAATTAGCAAAAATGTTATAATTGTTTCACAGGATGAATATACTAACATAGATATACCATTGTGTGTTTTATTAAATTAACAATTATTCCAGCAATTTCTATTCTTGTGAACTTTTTGAAGAACTTGCAGCGATTTCACAGTAATGTCAGTTTCCACTGGGAATGATATTGACACGGATACATGAAGTTCATCCACGTACATGTATATTTACTCCCAAAAACAGTGACTGTCCCTAATTCATCCGAAATCAACTGCAATATATCTGCCGTCGACCCAATATTCTTTGCCGATCGAGCTAATTACGTATGACGTCATTTACGTCACCTTGACTTATTGGCCGCGTTTTCTACTTATTGGCCGACTATTTCTTACTGGCCGCGTTTTCTACTTATTGGCCGACTTTTTGTTACTTATGACGCGGGCAGTGTTCTACGTATTGCGGCCGATAACCTATAGCTAATTAATACAATATTTTATGGCTTATTTTCAACACTGAACTTGAGAACTTATATAAAACAGGTTTTATGGCCATAAATGTCTTTTCTGGAACAATGGCTTTTTTAAATAGTGGGTCATATAACATATTTGAAGACAACTTGATAAGTTGGATAACAATATTTGAAGTTATAATTTGGGAACCAACATCATTGGGAAATTTAAGTTGATAAAGGCCGTAACTATGAAAACAGATACAGACTGAACCCTGACGACCAACACCTGTATTTTCGAGTGAGTAATTCATATATCAAATTTTAAAGCTATCATGTATGAATGAAGGGTGTAAGTCTTGCAAAAACCTGGTTTACCCACTGATTTGATATATTATTTGTGTGGTATACCAATCGTGCATGAATGTTTTAGTTTTTTTAAGTTCACAGAACAATACCCCTATCATGTGGCTACTATCCTACTACACAACTTACCACACACCTGCATACATCATATATAATGACTTATAATATCAAAACCTCTTTCATGTCGCATCTTAACCCTTTACCCAACAAACCGGCCAAAACCGGCCAAATAAAGCTTCAACAGCCTAAAATATCTTCGGACTGTCTCAATAGAACCATACAAATATGGATATCATTGGAACCGGCTCCTTGACCACATTGTGATAGTTACAGTTATGCCCTGTGCCAATGCATTCTCTTATATATGCGAGTCGACCATAGGTCGACTCGCATATATAAGAGAATGCATTGGCCTAAAAAAAATATTGTTTTAACACTTTTTACCATTTTTTCTTACATTCTTTAACAATTTTATAATTTTTAATTTGTTAAGCCAATGCATTCTCTTATATATGCGAGGCGACCTTCTTAAGAGAATGCATTGGCCTAAAAAAAATATTGTTTTAACACTTTTTACCATTTTTTCTTACATTCTTTAACAATTTTATAATTTTTAATGTGTTAAGCCAATGCATTCTCTTATATATGCGAGGCCCTTCTGTTGGGTAAAGGGTTAATTGTCTTCACTTGAACAAACAGTCATTGGATTGGAACAGCGATAACTTAGTTCGTGACTTTTATATACAAAATGACAGCACTCATTGTCTTCCTTGTATATGGATTATATCTTACAAAGCAACTTTCCTTGGTGTTATTTGCGTTAGTTGTCTATCATTGATTTAAGCACGATAACTTATTTACAGTTGTGCACAGATAACATGTATTGTTTTCTGGTATGGTACCATATATGCGGTTGGCATTCTCGACAATAGTGGTTGATTGCTACATTCTTCCAGTGAGAATAGTAATTGTGTAGTAATTTTTCAGATTCTCTCACCCAAATAAGTCCACAATAAGTCTTTAACGTTTGGAGCAGAAATGACTTATTTGAACACTGCCAGTCATCAGATTATTCATGAACTTAATATTCACGAATTGAACCCATATGTGACCCGCCATATCAAATCCAGTCGGAAGTCGGGATTTTTTACCCTGTGCCAATGCATTCTCTTATATATGCGAGTCGACCATAGGTCGCCTCGCATATATAAGAGAATGCATTGGCTTAACAATTTTTTATCATGTTTTTTAAATAAATGTTTCTTACAATTTTTAGGACATAAAATAAAAAAAAACACCCATTACCCTGCAAGTAGCCCCACACATACATAGAAGCACAGAGAAGAGTGTCGTCTGCTCATGTTTGTCTGGGGCTCTGTATGGGTGAAATTAAAAATTGTTAAAGAATACAAGAACAAATTATTAAAATTGTAAAAAAAATGATAGGCCACTGCATTCTCTTGTATATGCGAGGCGACCTGTGGTGGACTCGCATATATAAGAGAATGCATTGGCGCAGGGTAAAACAAATCCCGACTTCCGACTGAATTTGATATGGCGGGTCACATATGTCAATATGTTTGTTCATTTGAAAGCGAGCACATGTATCTAGTACAACTACTGCTTCATTTCCAAAAATTATATATTTGTATTTGAACAAATAACCAGTGAGTGTAGTATACCATACCATTAGCTTCCACATTATGTATCTTCACTTATGATTCAATCATACTTATATTTAATTTAGTTTTCAGAAATATTTTGTTCTGTTCAAAATCATATCGCTTATTTCAAGGTATGCAATTATCTCTCTGGGAATCAACAGTAGTTATAGTTCAGAAACATGTCTAGTTTATTATACATACACATATGTGGCAAAAAGTCCTTCCAGTTATTATCTGTGAGGAACTCATAATTCTGTGAGGGTTGAAAACTGTTTCACCTCAGTGCCGCCTTAAGTTATATGCTTATGAGTGTCCAGGGTGAATTCAACACTTTCGAAACGGGGCAAGCCCTTCAACAAATTCCCATAAAATATAGCATAGTACATTTTATTGGCCGACTTTTTGTTACTTATTGGCCGCGTTTTCTACTTATTGGCCGACTTTTTGTTACTTATGACGCGGGCAGCGTTCTACTTATTGCGGCCGATAACCTATAGCTAATTAATAAAATATTTTATGGCTTATTTTCGACACTGAACTTAAGAACTTATATAAAACAGGTGTTATGGCCATAAATGTCTTTTCTGGAACAATGGGTTTTTTAAATAGTGGGTCATATAACATATTTGAAGACAACTTGATAAGTTGGATAACAATATTTGAAGTTATAATTTGGGAACCAACATCATTGGGAAATTTAAGTTGATAAAGGCCATAACTATGAAAACAGATACAGGTTGAACCCTGGTGACCAACACCTGTATTTTCGAGTGAGTAATTCAGATATCAAATTTTAAAGCTATCATGTATGAATGAAGGGTGTAAGTCTGGCCAAAAAAATATAGCATAGTACATTTTGCAGTATACTATGCTATATTTGATGAGAATCTGTTCATGTATTTGTCCGGTTTCGGAGGTTTGTAATATTCATATATAGCATTGTTGATCTTACACGTATCGATGTGGGAGATACACCAAATTAACGGTGCGAACATTGTACATTGGAACAATCTTATTTTGTCAGAGATAGGGCGGCTTCTCAACATAATTATCTAGTTTGGGATCTTATCTAATCTAACGTAATGTGTGTGCTCGCTTGTGGGATAGTAATGCTGATTATTCATCAGAACAGATTTATTCACTACAGATAGATATGTATAACAATATGTCTATAATATATAATCATTTAATTTTGTTTGTTATCTGTGAACATGTTTACAATATATGACTTGATTTTGTTTATGACATACCAGTCCTGTGATATTAAACTTTGAAACTTAATCAAACTTTCTTATGAAATCTTTTTCTCCAGCAACTCCCAAGGTCAATAGTATGGTAAGGTATATTATAAACAAACTAAATTGTAATGTAATGCATCATGATGGGTCCATTACATTGTCAATTGATAACCTTCTAATCGGCGTTCGAGTTCCTGCAATGTCCATTCTATTGCGAGAGAGACTATAATAGGGACCTTCGAATTTACTGGAATTACAATTTCGAAATTTAGAGGACTCATTTCATTGCCAATTATATCATGATAGTTGTTTGACATAGGACAACATAACCAAAGATTTAAATTATTTAGAATAATTACTGTGAACACTGGGACGAAAATCATTGAAACAATTTTTGAATTTCAAAATCGCCAAGCTTGACATTTTGTCACCCGTGTCTGATGTCGTGACTTGATAACTGATACTAGAAGTAAATTTAATTGCATAATAAAATAGAAACTGTATAAATTATGTTGTTATGTTCCTCTACTAGCAATTAATCAAGCTTGAAGCCGTTATTGCAATGCCACACAGACGAAAAAACAGATGAAACAATGTGGCAAATTTGAGAAGGCAGAGATTTGTTTCCACAATAATAGTATTTTTGTTGACAACATACAGTATCTAAGAAATTAGTTGAGATACCCATCATTGCTTGGGTATTCATTTAAGTTTTCTGTGGTTAACATCACTTATCCAGGGGAACTAATTATATAGGAGTGTTATGTGATAGTTACTACTAGTCTAAAGGGGCACTAACAATTAATGATAGGCGTCTAACAATCGACCATGAATTGTTAAATAATTAGTTATATACCAAATATTGTTGGACACTGGCCGTCGAAAATTTATTGACATAGGCAAGATGACCGGCGGAGTTTCATTAGACAGCTTGACTAATACATATTATTAACATGGATAATCAATGAAGTGGTTTAATTATCAGCTCAGAAGGTATGTGGGTAAATTGGCTTACTCAGATATTTTGGCATGGTGAGTCATGGACTAGGTACCGTGTCATCAAATGACTTAAAGAGGCACTAATGATTAGCAATAAAACAAGGAGTATCATGTGATAGGTGTCGTTGACATCATATTACTTAAAATGGCACTAAAATTAAGAAATTAATTATTGGCAATGAAACAACTGAATATGAATGACGAGTGGACATTCGTAAGGGTAAGTTGACCCTGGGAATATCACGGGATATTTGCCATTGACTTTAGATTATCTTAATGGAAACAAATACATATAGCTAAACATTTTGTGTTAGTCTATTGCGAAACTTGACACAGTGTATAAACCAAATGTGCCACATACTTTAGACTTAAAAACACCAGGGGTGCTATTCACCAAGCGAGACTATTTTATAAACCAGGTAGTTTATATGGTAGCGGCTGAACGCAAAGGTATCTTTGATTTAGCGCAAACGACACACGCTGTCGATGGTGTGATTGATCCAATCTATCAGATTTGTCACCTGTCAATTGACGCCGTCTTACGACTAATTCACGAACACTCACCGGCCACAATCGGCATGTATAGCGGTATAATTTTTGGGTATAATTGTGTGGAGACTCATGCTTGCGTTTATATATCTGCAGAATGAGTTTCAATGATATTAATGAGGTTTTTTTTTAATTAGCACAGTGTGAAAATTAAGAGCCAAGAAGATAACGTCTCAGAAGAATTTTGTTTGTGTTTTGGTTCTGTTTGGATATTTCCCTGCTATTTCCAAAGAAATTTATTTCCATGCAATATTTTTCCGGCGCTGGTGAATGGTGCAGGTTTCTTTGTTCTTTAATATTTTGATTCTTCTCTCCACAATGCCCAAAAAAGTGTTACGCTCGTCGGCAGTGGGGGGGGGGGGTCTGGAAAACAATTGCACATATAGGGGCCAAAAAGTTTTTTCCGACCTCGAGGGACCCACCACCCCATTTGTGCAAATTTGTTCCTCCAAATGTTAGGGACCCACCCCCTTTCTCATGTTTTTATCAAAATTTCAGAGTTTTTTAGCCGTTCTTCAATAACTGTGTAAACTGCCTTTCAATCCCATTCCACTATCCTTTTTTGGTGCAAAGTGTGTAAAATTAAGACTCAAGCAATAACATCCTTAATCGGTAAAGCACAGGTCAGAAAAACGAAAAATAAACTGTGTTTCCTGGTGTTTGCAGTATCTAACAACAATAATAAAGCATTGTGTAGGTACACTGTATGTCACAGATTGCCCTAGACCGCATTATAGCCTTAATATATCGAGCGTGTTTAGTCTGACAGAGAACACTGGCCAGTGTATATAGTAGTAAACAGGTCAGGGGTTCTACAATTATTTGTGAATGGTCAAAGAACTCTTTAGTCTTATTCACCAGGGTGGGTGAGGAGGGGAATTGTGTTGGTTAGGTATACACATAGATATATGGTTATTATACCCCCGATATTAGTCGGCGGGTATATAGTTGACGTCTCGAGCCGTCCGTGTGTCCGTCCGTACATATATTTTGCATCATAACTCAAGAGTCGGTTGTCATATTTTGATGCTCTATGACATGTGACGGACCGGAAATGGGGAACAAATATGCATAATATCACGGATTGTGAGTACCAATGCCTACCAGAGTTATCCATGGGCCCTGTTTATGAAATTCAATCCGTACAAAGTTTTTGCCATATAAGTTGAAGTGTCGGTTGTCGAATTTTGAAGTGGTTTGGTATGGTGATAGACCTGAATGATACGGGAATGATATGTGCAGATATTACTGCATATCACAGGTTTTGCCTGTCGATGCATACCAGAGCTACCAACTTGGTTCCATCCGTAAACACATTTTGCATTATTATAACTCAACCATTTGTATGTATGTTTGTGCACTAGAGTCTGCAGTATAGTCTCAGTCAGATTTTATTCTTGATTTTAGTTTGAACTTTGAAGACATTGAAGAATTTCATTTCTCAAAGCATCTGAATGCATCACATTATTTCAGTTCATCTATTTGTAAGCGATAACAGTATACAACTAGTATTTGTAGTTTAGTCTTGTTGAGCAGTATTTAAGCTTCAAGATGAAGTTCGTAAATTCAAGGAAAATAGCGTCACATTCAGTTGGGATTGTCTGAACAATAAACAGTAACGGTCATTCATCATAACCAATTCAGTTTTATTTGGATAAGTGCTGCAAATTAACATTACTTGCAATCATTCAAGATGAGAAATAACCAGAAGGAATGAATTTGATTGCATGCCAGAACAAGACAGTATTTCAGACATTAGAAATTTATGAGATACCCTTTTCAATTTCATGTTATGCAACAATCGGGTCAATGATATCTAGTCATCATTGAGTATTCACCATGTAGTATTTGTGATACAGTTTATTTTATTTTATTACTTTTATTCGGGTAATACAACTGGGTAATACATTATTTTTTTTTACTAAATTACGGTTTTCCACTGAGAAGTGGGACGGGATCCTGTGAAATCCAGAATGTTGCTAAATCTGAGGCTAAATAGTCACTATAGCTGTCTATATAGCCATATGCCAACAAACATGATACTAACATGCTTACAAACAACATTACATGGTCAGTACTTGTAAATTGTTTGAAAAAAAAACATTTTGCAGAAAAAAATTACAGGCACATTGTTTCGGCCTCTGGACCAACCACCCACCCCGTCCCTATATACGGATTTTTTTTGTAGACCCCCCCCCCCCCACATGTCGTCGGTGGTATATTTTGCCCCACGTCCTTTTCCTCGGTTGCTCATTGTTGAAATGTGTACAGACGTGTACTGTTACACGCAGCATGTTTATGTGACCGGTGGTCAATCTATGATTGACGCCAATCACCTTGATTTGATAATCCTATATGGCGCGGCGATGTCTTCCCATCGATATGTCCACCGATAGCTTCGCATTGAGCGTCGCCTCGTAAAACTACCTGGACTATATTATAAACCCAGCCGGTGAATAGCACCCCTGGGGTGCTATTCACCGGCTGGGTTTATAATATAGTCCAGGTAGTTTTACGAGGCGACGCTCAATGCGAAGCTATCGGTGGACATATCGATGGGAAGACATCGCCGCGCGGTATAGGATTATCCGATCAAGGCGATTGGCGTCAATCATAGATTGACAATCGGTCACATAAACATGCTGCGTGTAACAGTACACGTTTGGTTCATTTCAACAATGAGCAACCGAGGAAAATTACGTGGGGCAAAATATACCACCGACGACATGGGGGGTCTACAAAACAAAATTCAGTATATAGGGCCGGGGGTGGGTGGGTGGTTCAGAGGCCGAAACAATCGTGCTTGTAAATTTACAAGTACTGACCATGTAATGTTGTTTGTAAGCATGTTAATATAATGTTTGTTGGCATATGGCTATATAGACAGCTATAGTGACTAATATAGCCTCAGATTTAGCAACCTTCTGGATTTCAAGGATCCCGTCCCACTTCACAGTGGAAAACCGTAATTTAGTAAAAAAAAATATATATATATTACCCAGTTGTATTACCCAAATAAAAGTAATAAAATAAAATAAAAACTGTATCACAAATACTACATGGAGAATACTCAATGATGCCTAGATATCATTAACCCGATTGTTGCATAACATGAAATTGAAAAGGGTATCTCATAAATTTCTAATGTCTGAAATACTGTCTTGTTCTGGCGTGCAATCAAATTAATTCCTTCTGGTTATTTCTCATCTTTAATGATTGCAAGTAATATTAATTTGAAACACTTATCCAAATAAAACTGAATTGGTTATGATAAATGACCGTTACTGTTTATTGTTCAGACAATCCCAACTGAAGGCGACGCTATTCTCCTTGAATTTACGAACTTCATCTTGAAGCTTAAATACTGCTCAACAAGACTAAACTTAAATACTAATTGTATACTGTTATCGCCTACAAATAGATGAACTGAAATAATGTGATGCATTCAGATGCTTCGAGAAATGACATTCTTCAATGTCTTCAAAGTCAAACTAAAATCAAGAATAATATCTGACTGAGACTATACTGCAGAATCTAGTGCACAAATATACATACTAATGGTTGAGTTATAATAATGCAAAATGTGTTTACGGATGGAACCAGGTTGGTAGCTCTGGTATGCATCGACAGGCGAAACCTGTGATGTGCAGTAATATCTGCATACATCCTCCCCTATCATTCAGGTCTATCACCATACCAAACCACTTAATAATTCGACAACCGACACTTCAACTTATATTGCAAAAAACTGTGTACGGACTGAATTTCATAAACAGGGCCCATGGATAACTCTGGTAGGTATTGGTGCTCACAATCCGTGATATTATGCATATTCGTTCCCCATTTCTGGTCCGTCACATGTCATAGAGCATCAAAATATGACAACCGACTCTTGAGTTATAACGCAAAATGTTTGTATGGACGGACGCATGGGCGGCTCGAGACGTCAACTATATACCCGCCGACTAATATCGGGGGTATAATAACCATGTATCTATGTGTATACCTAACCAAAACAATTCCCCTCCTCACCACCCCTGTGGATAAGACTAAAGAGTTCTTTGATCATGCACAAATAATTGTAGAACCCCTGACCTGTTTACCACTATTTACTCTGGCCAGTGTTCTCTCTCAGACGAAACACGCTCGGTATATAAAGGCTATAATGCGGTCTAGGGCAATTTGTGACATACAGTGTACATACACAATGCTTTATTATTGTTGTTAGATACTGAAAAACCAGGACACATCTGGAAATAAAGTTTATTTTTCGTTTTTCTGACCTGTGATTTGCCGATTAAGCATGTTATTGCTTGAGTCTTAATTTTACACAGTTTGCACCAACAAAGGACAGTGGAATGGGATTGAAAGGCAGTTAACACAGTTATTGGAGAACGGCTGAAAAAAACTCTTGAAATTTGGATAAAAACATGAGAAAGGGGGTGGGTCCCTAACATTTGGAGGAAAAAATTTGCACAAATGGGGTGGTGGGTCCCTCGGTGTTGGAAAAAAACGTTTTGGGCCCTATATGTGCAATTGCTTTCCAGACCCCCCCCCCCACTGCCGACAAGCGTAAAACGTTTTTGGGCATTGTGGAGAGAAGAATAAAAATATTAAAGAACAAAGAAACTGGCACCATTCACCAGCGCCGGAAAAATGATGCATGGAAAGAAATTTCTTTGAAAATGGCCAGGAAATATCCAAACAGAACCAAAACACAAAAAAAAATCTTCTGAGACATTATCTTCTCGGCTCTTCATTTTCACACTGTGCTAATTAAAAAACCTCATTAATATCAATGAAACTCATTCTGCAGATGTATAAACGCCAGCATGAGTCTCCACACAATTATACCAAAAAATTATACCGCTATACATGCCGATTGTGGCCGGTGAGTGTTCATGAATTAGTCGTGAGACGGCGTCAATTGACAAGTGACAAATCTGATAGATTGGACCAATCACACCATCGACATCGTGTGTCGTTTGCGCTAAAGCGAAGATACCTTTGCGTTCAGCCGCTACCAAATAAACTACCTGGTTTATAAAATAGTCTCGCTTGGTGAATAGCACCCCAGGGGTGGTATTCACCAGCTTGATTTATATATAGTCGAAGTAGTTTTAACAGGGCAAAGCTTAATGCGAAGCTGTTTGTGGTCGCCGATGCACGAGAAAACGTCGCCGCGGCAAAGAATTATCCAATCAAGAGATTTTACCGCGCTCATTGAGGGACCAGTGTGGGGTTTACATGCACAGGTTGAATGAATTTTTATCAGAGAAAAAAATTATATGAACGCATTTTGATAAGAAATTTAATCGCAGTTGCCAGATCAAGTATCGGGTGACCACACACTTCTTTTCTTATTCGTGAGAAAGAAGTAACGGTCGTTACCGTTATGCCATTGGAGTCATGTTGCGAATAATTTAGTGCTAATGTTTTTTTTAATTCGCAATGCGTACGCATATATATAAACATGGAAACATGCATGTGGCGACAGGGATGGGGTGTTTCGCCATCTCAAGTGTGGCAAACAATTTCGACAATGACCAAATATAGGTTGAAATGATTCTAATGAGCAGATTCCACAGCCAGTGTTTGATGGAATAATTGGTTTCTAATCAAAAGTCCACATATGGTCAACATATTTGCAGTAATTAAACTGTCCTTCATGGACATTGTTATCCTTAAACTAAGTTAGTAATCAATTTCCAACAGCTGAACATTTTCGCTACCAGTTGAAAAATATCAACCCGGGATGTAAGTGGAATGTCATGGACGTTGTAGTGTATCTCTGGTTTAAGAGATTGCAGTTAGAAATTCAAAGTGGAACACCTACCATCCAAGCAGACCGCGTAGCCACGTCACTGATGGTTTAAACATATTTATTCCAACAAAAGTTACAAGGGATTGAGACACAACTTGTGTCACCGTAATGTAGCCCCTCTCCCCAAAAATTATAGACGAGATAAATATAATGTACATGCAATGCGAATATTGGGGATGACCCATGATCATGATGATCGGTGATTTGTGACTACCGGTTCCGTGATCTCCGATATAGATAGCATGTCAAATAGGTTCATAATCAAGGTCAAAGTTTTGGACTGAAGCGCTATCAAGTCGGATTGGTGTGCCAGTCTGTGAATATCCAAGAGTTAATTTAAGAAGTTTGCACAAGCTAGTTAAGACAATTCCATCCCAGTGGGGTACAGATGACGTTCCTGTAAATTGCGTCTCTTCAATATAATTTAAGTTTAACACCCCCTTTCCAATCAAGAAAAGAGATGAAACGTGTTTTGAAGAGAGAGTTAGCAATGATTGTCTCTTATGAAATGGGTGTATGAAGTTTTTATGGTGGTTAGCTCATGTGTTTTTTATCCTTATGAAAAGTTTAAAATTAGAATGTCTACACCATGAACCACGACCTTACCAACAATGCAGACATTAACACAGTCGGACTGCTCATAGTGATATCGATTTAATTCACTAAAATATGAAATGTTAAAGTTTCAATACGGGGGAAAACAAATAGCCAGATATTACCCCAATCAATTATCATTGCTGTAATTTTGGTTTGTCTGTATATGTATATAATGCCCCCGCCCAACCCTCTGATCATGTGAGGTGGCAACGGGGGCTGTTTGTCGCAACATATATCTAACAGTTTAGTGCTGAAGCTCCTAATCTCGTGGATTAAAATGGGCTCATGTGCGTAATCCCACCCTTCTCGTCGAAATTAAAATTTACAGGAACATACTGATAAACGCACTTAAGATAAATGTATATCGGCAAAACTCGTGTATACATGTAGCGAATATGCGCGTATAGCCGTGGCGCTACAATTGGTCCAGTTGATTGCCATTCATTTATCCGTCCATTGCCATGGTTGTACTAACTCGGAAATTTCAGCGCGAACATAGACGGGACCATGTACACATTCCGAGTTCAGTTCCACGTTAATATTTGAACGATTAATGCATTTTCATGAACATATCTGAAATATTGTTCATAATAAATTCATCGCGCGCATGTAGACGGGGTCAAAGTACAATTGTGATTGCTGATAGCCGGACACAGTGAATGATGAGTGTGGTGTCAGCGCTAGCATTCAGCCGTTATCACATAATCTACCTGGTGTATAAAATAAACTCAGTTGGTGAATACCGCCCCAGGGCTCAAATTCACCAGCTGGGTTTATTTTTATAAAGCTGGTAGTTTATTTGGTAACGGCTAAATACACGGGGTACCTTCGATGGCGTTTACAACACCCACAGTGGCCGGCGATCAACATTAATATATGAAACAATCATACTTGGGCACCGTTTATTTGGTAACGGCTAAATACACGGGGTACCTTCGATGGCGTTTACAACACACACAGTGGCCGGCGTAATATATGAAACAATCATACTTGGGCACCGTTTATTTGGTAACGGCTAAATACACGGGGTACCTTCGATGGCGTTTACAACACCCACAGTGGCCGGCGATCAACATTAATATATGAAACAATCATACTTGGGCACCGTTTAGATGCTTGCGATGAATTTATTTGAACCATATTTCAGATTGGTTCAAGTAAATGCATTAATCGTTCAAATATTAATTTGGAACAGTACTCGGGCTGTTTATTCCCATTCACATAAACAGGTACATGTATGTCTGCGCTGAAATATCCGGGTTAGTACAATCATGACAATGACCAGAATCGCAATCGCTCTGAAGCAAATATGATGCCAGGTCTATCCGAATTTTACCGTTATACCGTTATGTCTTCTCAGATACAAAAAATGAGTCCATTATAATTCACAACATTAAGAGCTTCAGTAATACAGTGTTAGAGCTAGTATTGCGAAACTGCTCTCGTTTTCACCCACTACAAAATGGTAGCGCTCTTTGATTTTGCAACGGTGACAATTTCATCGCGTGCATGTAAATTGATGGGTAACCCAGCACTGGTCAATATATGAGCGGTATTCAGTAACTGGGTTTATTTTATAGACCAGGTAGTTTATTTAATAACGGCTGAATGCTAGCGCTTACGCCACACTCATTCACTGTGGCCGGCTGTCAACAATTACAATCGTACTTGGACCCGTTTACATGCGCGCGATGAATTTATTATGAAGAAGATTTCAGATATGTTCATGCAAATGCATTAATCGTTCGATTTTTAGCGTGTAACTGAACTCGGAATGTGCACATTGTCCCGTCGATATAGATATGTATGTTCGCGCTGAAATGTCAGAGTGAGGACAACCATGGCAATGGACGGATAAATGACTCGCAATCAACCTGGACCAATTTTGGCGCAACGACTATAGGCGCATATGCCCTGTACGCAATATGTATACATGAGTTTTGCCGATTTTTGCGTTTATCAGTATGCTCCTGTTAATTTTAATTTCGACAAGAAGGGTGGGGTTACGCCGTTACTGATACCAAGAATGAACCATTTATAATCCTCGAGATTAAGAGCTTCAGCACTAAACTGGTATAACTACTAATGCGACAAACAGCTCCCGTTGCCACACCACATGATTCAAAGGTCGGAGGGGGCATTATATGCATATACGGAAAAAACAAATTCACAGCAATGATAATTGATTGGGGTAATATCTTACGATTTATTTCCCCCGTATTGAAACATTTCATATTTTAGTGAATTAAATTGATATCACTATGATCATTCAATCTGTGTTAGTGTTTTCATTGTTGATGTACATTCTAATTTCAAACTTTTCAAAAGGATAAAACACACATGAGATAGCCACCATGAAAACTTTCATATACCCATTTCATAAGAGACAATAACTGTTAAATATCCCTTAAAAATACGTTTCATCTCTTTTCTCGACTTATATCGAAGAGACGAAATTTACTGGAAATGTCATATGTACCCCATTGGGACGGAATTGTCTGAACTACCTCATGCAGACTTCTTAAATTAACTGTTGGATATTTATAGTCTGGCACACCAAGCCGACTTGGTCGGTCCAAAACTTGATCGTAAGTGGGAACCTATTTGAATTTTGGTTAAACAAAAACAAGATTTCAAAATAAAATAAAATCAGAAAATGTTCAATCTGTGTAAAAGAAACAAAACAATCTTATGAAAAGGGGAGGGTACGAAATATCCCACAAGTTGTGAAAAAGTCGAAATAAACTTTTAACATGGTTTAAAAAATATATTTCAGATACCAAACTTAAACGATAATCATTCATAATTATTCACGGAAGGCATGATATCTATATCGGAGATCACTGAACCGGTAGTCACAAATCACCAATCAGTCATCACCAATATTCGCATCACATGCACGTTATATTTATCTCGCCTTGGTTAAGCGTGTATGTATATAAATTGTTGGGAGAGAGGCTACATTACGTTGATATGACTTGTCTCACTCCCTTGTAACTTGTGTTGGAATAAACAACTTTTAAGCAACAAGGACGTGGCTACGCGCTCTGATTGGATGGTTGGTGTTCTACTTTGAATTTATAACTACACTACCATGTCCATGGGATTCCACTTACATCCCGGGTTGATATTTTCCAATTGATACAGAAACATCCATGTTTATACATTATGCGTACATATTGGGCATTTAAAAAAAAACATTAGCAATTATTTATTTGCAACATGCTTCAATGGAATAATGGTAACGTCGGTTGCCTCTTTCTCAATAATAAGACAAATATTGTGTTGTCAACCAATACTTGATTTGGCAACCACGAATAATTTGTTTAGCTCAAGGCGTTCATATAAATGTTTTCTGACAATTTAATGTGTGCATGTAAACCACAAACTAGTCCGTCTATGAGCGCAGTCAAATCTCCTGAATGGATAATTGTATGTCGCGACGATGTCTTCTCGTGCATCGACGGCCACGGAAAGCTTCGCGTTAAGCGTCGCTCTGTTAAAACTACCTGGAATTGGTGAATACCACACCAGATGTTATATTGTTATTGAAATTTTACTATCATTGCTAGTGGGCCACTTCAAATTACCAAATATGATGGAATATTTGTATATAACATTAAATATCAGACAATACTGTGTCTTTCGTGTCGTGCTTTTCATTCAAAAATATATTATTTTATACATAGAGTCGAAATGTAATGAAAAACAAAAATTCAAAAACAAATGGCCTCAGTGTAATATATAGTATAGTATTTAAGAAATGGATGTTGATTTGCGTGCGTTCCATAGAATATGGATGCAAGTTGGTCTGAAAGCGTTCCACACTTAAAAATGTCAGACCAACTTGCATCCATACTCTATGGAACGCAACACAATCAACATCCATTACTTATATTTACACTTAATCGAGTCAACTGGCAGATTAAAAGAGTTTTAAGCGCCCATTTCCAACATTATTATCGTGCCTCGGTGCAAGTTGCGTCTACACTGAAATGGATGCAAATTGGGGTCAGCGCGCGACGTCATGTGACGTAATTTCGACCAACCAGCGTCATGCATTCATGTTCCACCATACGAATGCATGTGTGAGTGTAAATATATTATGATGGAAAGTGCATGTATCTACAGAATACAATCAACACACTAAAATACATCCATCATAAAAATTAAATTGATAATTATACAGATAACATAATGTATGTGGCTTTATGGTGACAAAATGCCAAGAGACCACTTATCATAAATGTTACAGTTTAAAGGGTTTACACGCCTGGCATATATCAGAAGACAATTTTCGATGGACCCACACAGAAAACTACTTAATTGTTAAGCTAGTATACCACCTGAAGTAATATATGCCATCTACAGACCGCATCAAGCATAAGATATAACAATTAAAATGTAACAAAAATACTTTAAACATGTTACAGAAGGATGTGCTTGAGAAGAGCGTTCTCATCAAGTATACAACTTGATTGGAAATTAATAACTCCATTAACAGTACGTGATCAGAAGTAGTAAATGCTCGAATCACTTAATTGAAAGTAGCACTGCTTCACAAATGTTAACCAACAGTTAGTTGTGTCCTGGAAAACAGCAAGTAGCCATTATCCATACAGTTATTGTTAATGTAAGGACAAATGTTGGAATGCAGGGAATTCACTCAACCAGTATTAGAGATAGCTGGTCAGCTAGGGATTCGGATGTACACACATGACCTGGAGGGTCTATACCAGTTCATGTAAATTGGATGCACACAATTGTCCAACACACAAATAACATTCTGTTAACATTCTTGAAACAATTATCTCTATTAGTTAGTCAATCAAGCCGTTTACTAGTTCAGATCATGTACTTGTTATCTTATTTTAGCAGATATTCCTTGGTGAGGTCCACTAGCTACACAATTAAGTAGTTGTTCTGTGTACGCACATATAAACTGTACAACCCCTGAACCAGCACGGGTGTGGAAAGGCTCAGTGGAACATTTTGCCATTTCACAAAAGATTTTCTCATGAATTAGCAGTGGAAACTTAATTTCAGCTTCATTACTTATAAAATCTAAATAGTTGATTATGAAAGACAAAAACGTGAATTATATACAATTTGAAAGGCTAAACATTTGTTATATGTCTGGACTTTCTATGTACAAAGATGTACTATAATGCACAAAACCATCAAACCACAAGATTAATTACTATTTTTGCTCTATGATATCGAGCTTATTTTTGTCCAAAAATTTAGTCATATTTTTAATTATAAGATATAACACCATATATTAAAATGAAGCACAAATATTGCAGCATGAATAAGTTGATTTTCTGTACTTATGAGACATGACATTTTTATTTAACTATATGCCAGGAAGCTCCAGTCATGGAAGTGTTAAAATTATTGTTAAAACCCCAGAGCTGGAATACTCTATCAGGATGATGGACACACAAAAATCAACATTTACTGATAAACGAAGAAGAATAACTCTAGATGGGAAAATTGAACAAAATCACTGAACACCCCTCTCAATATATTCATGGTGATAAACATCCACATCCAATTCAATTGAGACTTGGCAACCCATAGTTGAGATATATGGTTGGGTGAACAGACATATAGACGATTAGATATATTATATTCATGTACTCGAGAATCGTTCCCACCAGTCATGGGTTATGGAAATTGTCACTTAATGTCAAACGGAGAGACATCGTTTCTTCTTTCGAATTGGAATGAGTTCAGCGATCTTTACATTTTCCTTCAAAAACATGACCTTTGTCTTTAATCTCCGAGAAGAGCTACAACAATCCGCTCTTTTACTTGTTCCATAAAAATCAATAGAGCGAGTGATCCATGTTAACATAGTGGTCTATGCGTAGCTGTATGGTCATGTATCTTAGGATTTCCATCTCTCCTCGAAGCATATCCTCGAGCAAATACGCACATAATCGACCTATAATGTGAAAATAGGTACATAATATGATTATTTGATTCTGAAATAAGCAGATAATGGACTCATACACATAATTTTGTTTATGGCGCGGGCCACTGTGGAAATAGATGTTAAAGAGCTTTCACTGAAAAGTCATGAGTTGTCATTTGTGTGTTATTGTCCACACACAATGCGCTTAGAATCATCTCATTATGAGTCGATAATGTGACCAAAACTATCTCATTTTAAGCACATTATCGACTCAAAATGAGACGATCCTAACTGGTGGTCTAATAAAGAACAAGTTATTTTATAAGCAAATAATGCGCGGGTTTTCGGGTGAACAGGCTGTTTTAAATTATTTTAATAGTAAACAACGATCGCTGTAATATTAGTATCATACCTGCAAATATATTAATGTTGGCGCTTCGAACTTTTATATCTGTGCTCAGAAGCCTCAGCTCCTTTTGGGTGGCAATTTTTGGCAATTCTCTCTCTCTCTTTAGATGGTCTTTGGTGGTTTATGTGCCAACCGGTCCTGAAACAGTGCTGTGGGGACACTACTTTCCAGTGGCGTTAGAAGCACGTGCCATATTAATAGTAATGCCCCGACGCACTGTCTATCGGTAGCCCTTTTCAGAATATGAACTCTCTGCACGCAACCAGAATAATCTTGAATCATATCCACGAATGAGATACAGGTTTATGGGAACAACATTCGGGGAAGATATGGTTTATGGGCCAGGGAGACATTCCTTATATGGGGACCTGATTTTCAGAGAGCAGGTTTGTGGGACTGGAAAACTATATATATGGGGACGTGATTATGAGAGTAGGGTTTATGGGCCAGAAGATAATCGTTTTATGGGACTGATCACTGATTGTGATAGGCCTAGTACACTCTGTACACTCTGTCTATATAATATATGCTGTCCGTCGTGTTTAGCAGGTTTATCGGGCCCTGTGAGGGCCAGTAGGTTCAGAGGCGCCGGAAGAATGGGGGCAGAGCGGGGGGGGGCAACGGACCCCCTGCCCTTGGCCAAGGGGCGAGCGGGACAAGACACGCCATTTTTCTGGCGACTGAAAATAGTTTTATGTGTTAAATCTTGTATTTTTGACTATTTGTGTGATGGCCAAATCAAAAATCTAATTAAAAGAAAAACTAATGGAAATCATCTTTCTCCGAGAAGTCTGAATAAACAAAAAACTAAATGGAATTCCTGACAATACTGAATAAATCAGCGCGACCGTTGTTTCAATTGTATTATCTTATTTATCAAAATAATCGTTGACAATTTCTGCAAGCGACCTATATTCAGCATTGTCAGAAATTCCATAAGTTTTTCTTTTAATTAGACTTGTGATTTGGCCATCACAGATGTCGACCAGATTTTGTGTTTAGCAATCTCTAGTTGAGCAAACGATGGATGGATTTTCATAATTATAGTATGTGTCGGAGAGCGGGTTTATGTGGCCCCTGGGTGAGAGTGTAGTTTTATGGGGACGCCATATCAGAGGTTTATCGGGCACACCGTGTGGGAGTGTAGGTATATGGGGACCAAAATATAGGTGAGAGAGTAGTTTTATGAGGACACCGTATCGGGGAGTAGGTTTATCGGGAACGCTGTGTCACAGGGGCCCACATGCGTGTAACATGACGTATATACCAGAGCGGGGGGGGCAGCTGACCCCCTGCCCTTGGCCAAGGGGCGAGCGGGACAGGACATGCCATTTTTCTGGCGACTGAAAATAGTTTTATGTGTTAAATCTTGTATTTTTACAGCACAATCTGACTATTTGGGTTCAAAAACCACCAATATCATTATATCACAAGGTTTAGTAATTTTGTGAAAATTTTATCACAAAAATGGTCGCACAAATAGACGTCACTAAACATATGACCGATTAAGATTTAATTATCTGGTTGACATATTGTGTGATGGCCAAATCAAAAATCTAATTGAAAGAAAAACTAATGGAAATCATCTTTCTCCGAGAAGTCTGAATAAACAAAAAACTAAATGGAATTCCTGACAATACGGAATAAATCAGCGCGACCGTTGTTTCAATTTTCAATTTATTATCTTATTTATCAAAATAATCGTTGACAATTTCTGCAAGCGACCTATATTCAGCATTGGCAGAAATTCCATAAGTTTTTCTTTTAATTAGACTTCTGATTTGGCCATCACAGATGTCGACCAGATTTTGGGGAGGGCATTTTGTGTTTAGCAATCTCTAGCTGAGCAAACGATGGATGGATTTTCATAATTATATAGTATGTGTCGAAGAGCAGGTTTATGTGGCCCCTGGGTGAGAGTGTAGTTTTATGGGGACGCCATATCAGAGGTTTATCGGGCACACCGTGTGGGAGAGTAGGTATATGGGGGCCCAAAATATAGGTGAGAGAGTAGTTTTATGAGGACACCGTATCGGGGAGTAGGTTTATCGGTAACGCTGTGTCACAGGGGCCCACATGCGTGTAACATGACGTATATAACAGAACGGGGGGCAGCTGACCCCCTGCCCTTGGCCAAGGGGCGAGCGGAACGGACATGCCATTTTTCTGGCGACTGAAAATAGTTTTATGTGTTAAATCTTGTATTTTTACTGCGCAATCTGACTATTTGGGTTAAAAAACCAGCAATATCATTATATCACAAGGTTTAGTAATTTTGTGAAAATTTTATCAAAAAAATGGTCGCACAAATAGACGTCACTAAAAATATGACCGATTAACATTTAATTATCTGGTTGACATATTGTGATATGGCCAAATCAAAAATCTAATTAAAAGAAAAACTAATGGAAATCATCTTTCTCCGAGAAGTCTGAATAAACAAAAAACTAAAAGGAATTCCTGACAATACTGAATAAATCAGCGCGACCGTTGTTTCAATTTTATTATCTTATTTATCAAAATAATCGTTGACAATTTCTGCAAGCGACCTATATTCAGCATTGTCAGAAATTCCATAAGTTTTTCTTTTAATTAGACTTGTGATTTGGCCATCACATATGTCGACCAGATTTTGTGTTTAGCAATCTCTAGTTGAGCAAACGATGGATGGATTTTCATAATTATAGTATCTGTCGGAGAGCGGGTTTATGTGGCCCCTGGGTGAGAGTGTAGTTTTATGGGGACGCCATATCAGAGGTTTATCGGGCACACCGTGTGGGAGAGTAGGTATATGGGGGCCCAAAATATAGGTGAGAGAGTAGTTTTATGAGGACACCGTATCGGGGAGTAGGTTTATCGGGAACGCTGTGTCACAGGGGCCCACATGCGTGTAACATGACGTATATACCAGAGCGGGGGGGGGGCAGCTGACCCCCTGCCCTTGGCCAAGGGGCGAGCGGGACAGGACATGCCATTTTTCTGGCGACTAAAAATAGTTGTATGTGTTAAATCTTGTATTTTTACAGCACAATCTGACTATTTGGGTTCAAAAACCAGCAATATCATTATATCACAAGGTTTAGTAATTTTGTGAAAATTTTAGCACAAAAATGGTCGCACAAATAGACGTCACTAAAAATATGACCGATTAACATTTAATTATCTGGTTGACATATTGTGTGATGGCCAAATCAAAAATCTAATTAAAAGACAAACTAATGGAAATCATCTTTCTCCGAGAAGTCTGAATAAACAAAAAACTAAATGGAATTCCTGACAATACTGAATAAATCAGCGCGACCGTTGTTTCAATTTTATTATCTTATTTATCAAAATAATCGTTGACAATTTCTGCAAGCGACCTATATTCAGCATTGGCAGAAATTCCATAAGTTTTTCTTTTAATTAGACTTGTGATTTGGCCATCACAGATGTCGACCAGATTTTGGGGAGGGCATTTTGTGTTTAGCAATCTCTAGCTGAGCAAACGATGGATGGATTTTCATAATTATATAGTATGTGTCGAAGAGCAGGTTTATGTGGCCCCTGGGTGAGAGTGTAGTTTTATGGGAACGCCATATCAGAGGTTTATCGGGCACACCGTGTGGGAGAGTAGGTATATGGGGGCCCAAAATATAGGTGAGAGAGTAGTTTTATGAGGACACCGTATCGGGGAGTAGGTTTATCGGTAACGCTGTGTCACAGGGGCCCACATGCATGTAACATGACGTATATAACAGAGCGGGGGGGGGGCAGCTGACCCCTGCCCTTGGCCAAGGGGCGAGCGGAACGGACATGCCATTTTTCTGGCGACTGAAAATAGTTTTATGTGTTAAATCTTGTATTTTTACAGCGCAATCTGACTATTTGGGTTCAAAAACCAGCAATATCATTATATCACAAGGTTTAGTAATTTTGTGAAAATTTTATCACAAAAATGGTCGCACAAATAGACGTCACTAAAAATATGACCGATTAACATTTTATTATCTGGTTGACATATTGTGATATGGCCAAATCAAAAATCTAATTAAAAGAAAAACTAATGGAAATCATCTTTCTCCGAGAAGTCTGAATAAACAAAAAACTAAATGGAATTCCTGACAATACTGAATGAATCAGCGCGACCGTTGTTTCAATTTTATTATCTTATTTATCAAAATAATCGTTGACAATTTCTGCAAGCGACCTATATTCAGCATTGTCAGAAATTCCATAAGTTTTTCTTTTAATTAGACTTGTGATTTGGCCATAACAGATGTCGACCAGATTTTGTGTTTAGCAATCTCTAGCTGAGCAAACGATGGATGGATTTTCATAATTATAGTATGTGTCGGAGAGCAGTTTATGTGGCCCCTGGGTGAGAGTGTAGTTTTATGGGGACGCCATATCAGAGGTTTATCGGGCACACTGTGTGGGATAGTAGGTATATGGGGGCCCAAAATATAGGTGAGAGAGTAGTTTTATGAGGACATCGTATCGGGGAGTAGGTTTATCGGGAACGCTGTGTCACATGGGCCCACATGCGTGTAACATGACGTATATACCAGAGCGGGGGGGGGGGGGCAGCTGACCCCCTGCCTTTGGTCATGGGGCGAGCGGGACAGGACATGCCATTTTTCTGGCGACTGAAAATAGTTTTATGTGTTAAATCTTGTATTTTTACAGCACAATCTGACTATTTGGGTTCAAAAACCAGCAATATCATTATATCACAAGGTTTAGTAATTTTGTGAAAATTTTATCACAAAAATGGTCGCACAAATAGACGTCACTAAAAATATGACCGATTAAGATTTAATTATCTGGTTGACATATTGTGTGATGGCCAAATCAAAAATCTAATTAAAAGACAAACAAATGGAAATCATCTTTCTCCGAGAAGTCTGAATAAACAAAAAACTAAATGGAATTCCTGACAATACTGAATAAATCAGCGCGACCGTTGTTTCAATTTTATTATCTTATTTATCAAAATAATCTTTGACAATTTCTGCAAGCGACCTATTTTCAGCATTGTCAGAAATTCCATAAGTTTTTCTTTTAATTAGACTTGTGATTTGGCCATCACAGATGTCGACCAGATTTTGTGTTTAGCAATCTCTAGTTGAGCAAACGATGGATGGATTTTCATAATTATAGTATGTGTCGGAGAGCAGGTTTATGTGGTCCCTGGGTGAGAGTGTAGTTTTATGGGGACGCCATATCAGAGGTTTATCGGACACACCGTGTGGGAGAGTAGGTATATGGGGGCCCAAAATATAGGTGAGATAGTAGTTTTATGAGGACACCGTATCGGGGAGTAGGTTTATCGGGAACGCTGTGTCACAGGGGCCCACATGCGTGTAACATGACGTATATACCAGAGCGGGGGGGGCAGCTGATCCCCTGCCCTTGGCCAAGGGGCGAGCGGGACAGGACATGCCATTTTTCTGGCGACTGAAAATAGTTTTATGTGTTAAATCTTGTATTTTTACAGCACAATCTGACTATTTGGGTTCAAAAACCAGCAATATCATTATATCACAAGGTTTAGTAATTTTGTGAAAATTTTATCACAAAAATGGTCGCACAAATAGACGTCACTAAAAATATGACCGATTAACATTTAATTATCTGGTTGACATATTGTGTGATGGCCAAATCAAAAATCTAATTAAAAGAAAAACGAATGGAAATCATCTTTCTCCGAGAAGTCTGAATAAACAAAAAACTAAATGGAATTCCTGACAATACTGAATAAATCAGCGCTGGGATAAGGCCTTAAATAAATAACCCATTCCTATCCCATTTCGGATATCGGTCATACGACCTCCCTATGTTATCTGGGATGACCGTCCGATCTCCGTATGGTCCATGGGAAGACTTTGCGATGCCTGATGATTATACGATGTAACGACATCCATCTGGTCCCTGGGATTGTCATACGACCTCTATATGGTCACTGTGACGACGTTACGACCTCAATGTGGTCACATGGTCGAAGGTACGACCTTCAGATGGTCCATGGGACGACCCTCCGACACCCCAATGATCCCTCGGGCGATCATAGTACATCCCTGTATGGGATGATCATACAATCTCCCATTTTGCCTGTCATTTTAGTAAAATATTATGACATTTTATTGTGATACGGACATATCAGTCATATTTTGTTATATATAGCACTATTAAATGATCTGCACAACTCAATTTTACTTTTTGTTGAAAAATATTGAAAAAAGTCTCTTTTTTTTATCAAAACAAGATATTTCAGTAAATTTTTGGCGAATTTCGAGATTTTTAAAATTATGAATGACAAATGTCGGATTATCAAATCATTATATTGTTTTAAATCAATTTTGAAGGAGCATATGTGTTGAATGGGTACACTATTGAAAATTAAAAAAATTGGATTAAATTATTAAAAAATAGAGGGTAGGGGTAGCTTTTTTCATAGTAAGTCGAATATACGGAATGAATCACATTCTAGTTTTTTGAACATGTGGAATATACCCTTGCGAAGTTTTTAAAACCTTAATATCCGCATGTTTCACTGAAATCCGGAACTTATATCATTTTATATTAGACAACATTTTGGAAAAAGTACCCAAAAAATCACTCTTTTTATCACACTTTTCACTATAACTCAATTTATTTTCAATATTTTCAAAAAATGACAATTGTGTCCATTGACGGTATATATGAGGCATGTTATCAACTATAAACGGTTCTTCGGAAGTTTTTAAGATTCGCGTAGGGGCTTAATGATTCAGAACAGCTACATGTAATGTTTTCAACTGGGGTAGGGTTAATCATCCTCATTTTTCGAAACTTTTGGACACATTTCTGAAGTGGAAATTTACACCACCCTGACGGCTATATAATTACCTACAATTTGGTATAACAATAACTTGTTCGGAGGGGGGTGCAACGAAAGCGAATACTATGCGTCTTTTTGGAATTGGCCCACGGACTAGGATGGATGCGATTAAAGTCCATAAATGCCAAGCATTTAATGACGGTCCCATTAATGTCTTTGGATTTCTATACAACCCTTCCACATTTCCCAACTTTCCACAACAACTAGATCATTTCAAATACCATGTGCCATGTACATGATACTGTTATGTCCATTAATTGGTGCCAGCAATGGCTTGAAAGAAATGGGTAACATTCCCCCACTCTGGGGCTAGCTCTCCAGGATTGTCCATAAATCTTTGTATCTTTAATAGATAGATAGATAGATAGATAGATAGATCTTTATTGCGCGACCACAAACAAATACATTTGGGTATGGCAATATACATGTACATGTACACATACAGAAAATAAAGAAAACAAACATATAACATGGTATGGTAATCAATGGGCAATATACAAGCATAAATTCTGAAATATAAAGTTCTTGTCTAGCATTGGCCCGTTATTGTCACATTATTCGCGTCTTAAATAAGAAGCTGTCTGAATAAAATTACTGAGGGCCCTATTACAAAGTCGATCATCAACTGCAAAAAGTATACGTAGTTTGGCGTTAGCGTCAAGTTCCATGAAATTTGTTGTAATTTGTTCCATTGTTTCATATAGCAATATCCGTTGGATATTATATCGAGGACAGTGTATTATAAAATGTTCCTCGTCCTCAACGACGCCTGTATGACACTGTTTACATACACGGTCCAGTCTGAGGGTAATAGGCTTAGTGTATCGGCCGCGTTCAATTTCTAGATTATGGCAGCTGGTCACTAATTTAGAGATCACTTTACGGCCACCTCGCGGTAAATTTCTGAGGTAATTTGATAGCTCGTATGTGTCAGCCGGTTTTAATTTGGATATGAATTTTACCTTAATATTCTCAGTGGGTTTTCCATAAATATCACTGACTTTCCATGAACTGGCATATTTTTCTTTCATGGTTTGGAGAAAATTGTTGGAAAACGTTTGTCGGTCTATATTACGCGGGTTTTCATATACGTTTTGAAAGCCATATGTAACCATGATTTTCCGGACACAGTTAAGCCATGCGCAATTAGTCCATGTTTTCATTTCTGTCAGACATTTGGCCGGCAGTCTATTCGTGTCCATATTTTCTAGACGGAGCCAAAATTTTACCATATCTCTCAGGATATCTAGTCTTATTGGAAATCTCCCCAGCTCCGCAAGTGCGGCTACATTTGTTGCAGTTTTACTGATACCGAGGAGATTTTTTGCATAGTTTAGGTGAAATTTCTCTATTTCATTTGACTGTCTATTAACTGTCTCGTCACCCCATGTCTCGGATGCGTAGGTGAGGATCGGTTTAACACATGTGTCAAATAGTTTTGTTGATACTTCGACAGGTAAATCGTGATCAAGACTTGAGCGTAATTTGAAAAGTGCTCTTGATGCTCTGTTTTTTAGATCCAATATAGCATGTGTCATTTTGCCGGAAGCAAAGAATTTAATACCAAGATATGTATATGACTGTGTCGATTCAAGACTTTGGTTGCCGAAGGTAAATGTTGGTTTTGAGATATGTTGACCCCCAGCATGAAAAACAAGAGTTTTTGTTTTAGAACTGTTCAGGGTAATTTGCCATTCCCGACAGTATTTATGTAATGAATTTAGCATTGTCTGGAGGCCACCGGGGCTTTCTGAAATCAAAACAAGATCGTCGGCATACATCAAGCACGGGACTTCTTCGCCGAAAACATTTGGGGCGTCTGATTTGCTTTCGAGTAGGATCGAAGCAATTTCATCTATGAATATATTGAAAAATAAAGGGCTTAAATTATTTCCCTGCATCAATCCCACTGCTCCCTGGAATTTGTCTGTTAAACTATTTATCCCACATTGGACACTAGTTGTATATTCAGTGATTATCTTTTTAACTGTGGTATATACTGTACCACCCACACCCAATTTGATTAGTTTATACAGCAAACCTTCACGCCATACTCTATCGAAAGCCTTATTGAAGTCTACGAAACACGTATACAACTTTTTCCGTTTTAGTATAGATTTATTTATGAGTGTTCGTAAAACAAGCGTGTTATCGGATGTCGTATGATCTTTGCGGAAACCTGCTTGAAATTTCGAAGGTATACCCTTATTTTGAAAAAACGAAGTTAGCCGATTAAGCAGTATATCAGCATATATTTTACCCAATACACTGGTAATGGTGATCCCGCGAAGGTCGTTTGGTGTTGTTGGGTGTTTACATTTTGGTATAGGAATTATGAAACCCTCAAGCCATTCTTCAGGGAAATCTCCATTTGTAAGTAGTCGTTTAAACATTTTTTTAAAAATAGGTATGAGCTGATCTTTAACGCTTTTTATCATATCTGGTTTAATACAATCAAGGCCTTCAGCCTTGCCATTAGCTAGTCTCGTGATCGCGTGCCTGATTTCTAATTCGGAAATTTCATAGTCAAGGTCAGTTATATCTCGCGCCCGTTCTTCTAATATTGGAAGTTCTGCGAGAACGGTCTGTTTGAATAACTGGTCAGTGTCTGCAGTCAAACTGCCTAGATTTTTAAAATGATCATATAGTTCTTTTGGGTGAAAGTTAGTACCTGCAAAATTGGGCCTGCCATTAGATTCATGTTTTAATTCATCAATAATAGCCCAATATCGTGAAGGTGATTTATTTTCCATCCCCACAAGAGTGTGATATTTATCGAGTCTAAATGATTTTCGTTTGGAATTTAAAAACTTTCGATACTGCTTCTTCAAATTAAAATAACGCCCACGAATGATGAGATCTTGTTGGTTGTCATTTAGGCATTTAACAGAGCGAGTCAACTGACGTTTCAGTTCAGCACATGTATGATCGTACCAGGGTTTACTGGCATGTGTATTGTGTTTTCGTCTGTGTTGTGTAGATTGTCGTTTGAGGGACCTAGAAGCAACAATATGCATTATAGCATTGAGTTTGGAGACAAGTACTTTTGAAGAGCTTTCTTCATCTTCAAATATTTTTCGCAAATTGACCTGTACATCTGGTGTGTTAAACTCTTCCCTAAACCGAAATGAGGCCAGTTCATCCCATTTAAATCGCAGTGGTTTCGCACGCAAAGGAAAGGTCTCATGCTGTTCAGAGTCAGTAATTGAAGAGCCAATGTTTAAGATAAACCAGCATTGACAATGGTCAGATAAAATAGTAAATGGGTTCACATGAAAGAACGGTATTCGATCAAAGAGAGCTTGGCTACCTATTACATAATCTACTACACTACTCCCTGCGGGTTGATAGGAGGTGAAGTTACCAGGAAAATCTCCCGCAGTGCGGCCATTCACTATCCTCATGCTGGAGTCCATGCAAAGTTTTATGAGGTCTCTGCCTCGCGTGTTAATCTTATTATCTCTATAGCGCCTACATGGCAATTGAGTATCCGGGATATAATCGAGGGGGAGGGGCATTTGCATGGTTGTATTGTCGTGCGATATCGAGTCCTTGATTGATCCTGTCCTCGCGTTTAAATCGCCCTGTATAATAATGTTCCCTTTAGCGGCATATTTGGAAATGTCTCCAGTTATAAGTTTAAGAGTGTCTTCCCCACCAGCCTTTTGGGCTGAAGAATTGTCTGGCGCACAATAAGCTGTACATAAATAAATATCATTCGGTATTCTGAACCACTGCTTAGAAAGCTTGAGCCATATAATATTTGGGCTTTTGGTATCAATCACGTGTATTCCTTGCATAAGACTACTGCGGATATATATAACTAACCCGCCCCTCTTTTTATTTTCTCTATATTTCGTGACCATTTGATATCCCGGTACGGAAACATGCGATTCGTCATTATAAATCCAGGTTTCCATAAAAGCTATGATGTCATATTTTCTAATAAAATTGTCTACAAAGATTTCATCGCATACTTTGTTTTGACCAAGCGAGTCGCGAATTCCGTGAATATTCCAGAAAGAAAACTTAAGATGACGTCTTGTGAAATTGCAATTGATTTGTTGTTCGAATGTGTTAGATGTCATGTTAGAGATGTTGCGTTACGGAACGGAGAAGCTGGGGTGATGGAAATTTTTTGTTATAATTACGAGATTATCATTAGAATTGAAAGGTTTCAAGCAAAATAGGATGGTGAGAACTGCTTGAGATATGCCACACAAAAATCAGTCATGTCTAAATTATTTTGAGTTCCCGTATTCGCAGTATTCTGATACTGGTTGGCTGGTGCTGATTGTCCATGATTCCTCTGTGGTGGCACAGAACGTGGTGTTGAATATTGTTTATCTATATTCGCAGTATTCTGATACTGGCTGGCTGACTGTCTATGATGCCTCTGTGGTGTTGAATATTGTTGTTTATGTATATTCGCAGTATATTGATACTGGCTGGCTGACTGTCTATGATGCCTCTGTGGTGTTGAATATTGTTTATGCATATAGTCTCTTCGTTGATAATTTCTTTGTTGGTTGTTCCAATCTCTTCTTTCCAAGCCATATATATTAGTTGTTAACCAAATCTGACTGGGTATTTTATGGTGCACTCCGTTTACTACATATAATAAGCTGATACAGTTAGATGGCATGGTACAGGGCCCTATTAGCATGTGTCTTCTTGGTAAACTAACAGCCTGGGATCATTAAATGCTTGACTTTCTTCTGTTTTATGTTCCAAATACTAATAAAACGGCTAGCTGCTATGTGTGTAATGAAAAAGATTAAATTGTGTGGACCCTGATATTGGTACGACCAAAACCGTCCAGCTACTACACCACTGCCCTTACATATATACGCCCATGTCAGAGCGGCTTAACATCAGACCCAGAATTTGTATTTAGGTGGCAAACTTGGCCCATGTGCAAACTCTGAATAATATATGGAGTTCACCAAACCCGGATAATAGAGAATGTCCGTAGTTTCTACAATAATGAGTCCAGATGCTAATAAATCTAATCTTACTAACCACGGGCCACATTGGCGGGAGCCAATGTTTTCGCTCAAGCAAGGACTTGTATAGCAAAAATTAAAAAACCTTGGCTCAAGGAAACGAAAGCATTTATTGCCAACACAACCTTATACATTTCCTGATATCCTGCTGTGATGTCAGACCAGACCAGTTAGAAATCCCATGTCTGTTATGTAATGCCTTTGATACAATCAATCAATCAATTTTATTGTACTTTTAAATGATACAAAGATTGACACACATGTCCATCACGGCGATGAGCGGTAGTTAGATAGATAACATTTATTGCAAGAAATATATATTACAGACATGTTGCAAAGTAGTATATAAAAACACATATATAAGAATATTCATTGTATCAACACATATTTTGAACACAGATAATTAAAATTACGTACGAATGTTTCCCTTCCAACTTCCCTTTTTCATTTGTTGTGAGCAACATTTTCCCGTATTATGAAGAATCCATATAATATTATGTTATTGCAGATCATATCGCACACTGTGGGATTGTTATTTTTCATAATACTAATAAATGTTTCCTTGTTTGATAGTTTGATGAACCCCGGATTTACAGTTTCTAATTTTTCAAATAGCTTTGTTCGTGCTATATCATATAATTTTGTTGTTGTATGCTTTATTTTTGTCACTAAATTAATGTGATACAAAATATTGAATATATGTACACTATATACATATATATATATATCCCACATTCCATAATAAAATCTCCCCGGACTAACCAAAAGCTATCTTGATCCTATCATGTAAAGCGAAAACCCTGTGGTCTGCAAAATCGGTTTATGTGGTGAAATATAGATGCGGTGAGTGTGTACAAAATTACCTATGGGCTAACCTGTCATAAAACAAAAACAAGCCTAAATTGTGTGAGTACCACCTGTGCGCCAGAAATGACCCCTCGTCGAGCAAACTTCCCGACCTTGGTCGAGTTTCGCTAATTTTTCATAAACAGTTGAACTCATGCTCCGGGAAAATGTGTGTTTTTCTGATTTAACGCAGGTAAGTATAATATTTAAATGTTGAAACATGTAGAGATATGATCTAAATATAATTTTGTGAAGCAGGTGACCAAAATTTATGTCGCATTTATACAGAAATACGTAACTACTCTGCAACTTTGGGTCTAGTTTTCTCGCCGATGAATGAGAAAAGGAACCAATTTTATTATTGTCAAAATTCACAACGTAACAATGAACAAACGTGGTCGATACAATAAAGGATATCTCCTCCAAATGATATATAAAACTCAGTTTGCCCAGTGATCGATGTCGCGGCGAAAACAGCGTTATCCGATTTAAAAAGTTCAAACTTCGTGAAATGGTCACATCAGATCTGGAGGTTTGTTTCAAATTAAGCAGAAATGATTATTCTATCCGTATCACCAAACGTAACTATGATGGCAAAGCCGTGGTATTAGTTACATCGACTAAAACGACCGACATATGAGCGTGATAATTAGTTTACGCGAAGGGTTTGATTGATTGATTGATTGATTTATTGCATAAGTCACATAACAGTGAAACAAGCAAAACATATATACAATATGTACACAGCTTTGAATATCACATTAATCATTGTTCATTTCATATACACAGCAGTAATTAAATTAGATTACACAATAATAGGCGATAAACTTAACAAGTATGATAACTACATGTGTTCACCCATAACAATAAATGATTTCGATTATATAGTATAAGACACCTTCTTAAAGGCACACCTTAGGAATATGCATAGTCTTTTTATGAGGCTTATATTTTGAAGAGATAGGAGACCATGGAATTTCTCTCTCGTAGGGTTCTTCCAAAAGTACTCAGGGATATATTGTTTTCTGATTTCATCCAAATGACTGCATATAATAACTAAATGGTATTCGTCTCCTAAATATTTTCCACATATGGTGCATATCCTATTGTCATTATCATTCTGAAATTTCTTCCATCTTGAGCACTCTATAGGCAGTTTATGATTTGCAGTTCTGAGCTTCAAGAGGTATATCGATAGATTAGACGGCAAAATCTTCAAGTAATTTGGGTAACCGTAGTCAGTTTTAATAAAACTATAAAATTGGGCCCTCGATGAAGCAGATGTGTTTATGTCAACGAGTAGTGCGTCCCAATGACGTTGTTTGAGAACAGTTTTTGCATTTCTCAGTTCAATAGCGGTCAGGCCCGTCTGTGTGATCCACTTTGATTGCAATTTCAAATCATAAAGAGCATTTTTGACAAAACATAACCATTTGGAGTTATTTTTGTCTGCTGTCTGTCAGTTCATCTCATGAGTCTGATAAATTAAGGTATAAATATTCTTAGCTAGCTCAGAGCCGTTACTCGATACGAGCTTTGACCAATATGTCAGAGCTCGGCATGTTATTTCTATAGAGACGGGGTGTCGTGCGAATTCTGCATAAACTATGTAATTGGGGGTACTCATTTTGATGGACGCAACCATCTTACAAAATTTTAGATGTAGTGTCTCTACACTTTGAATACGTTCAAAACACCATATCTCACTCCCATACAGTAAAATAGGTAAAATCATCTTATCGAATAAATCAAGCATAATATCAATGGGTAAGTTTAGTTTTCGGACCTTATTAAGCAGTCCGTACATGGCTCTCGTTGCAGAGTTAACTGTTTTCTTTATGTTCTGGCAGAAGCGACCATTATAAAATAATTTAACCCCTAAATAAGTGAATTCTCTAACTATATCTGACTATATGTGCAATCAGTATAGGCATATAGTCCGAGGGGAAATCGGATTAACAATTTACCTGACAATATTATGTGAAATTTCAATTTGATATATTTATGTTCTCTGTTAATTGTTGTATTTATACCGCTCTGTCACAATCATGGGCCGGGGGGGGGGGGGGGCTGGAGGCTGCAGCCCCCCCAAATCGGGTAGAAAGTTCAACATTCGGGCAAACTGGAGATTTTTTATGGTCCTATTCGGGCAATTTTCTGGCAAATTGAATGATATTTCAGGGAAAATTGTTGCACATTACAATAGTTTCCACATTTCTGCCCGAATTATTCTTATTTGAGGCTTGAGGCTAATTTGGACACTTTTGTTATATTTGTGTGTGTATATATTGTATATTCGCTAGTTTGGCTATGTAACTTGCAAGCTGAGTCGTTTACCCGTGATTTGTTTTGGGTCCAACAAGTCGCGAATGAGTACCGATCACGGCCCCAAATTTAACGTTTTCATTGGAGCCATATATTGGTGTGGGCGTGGTCGTGAAGGTGTATCGAGGCATATGTAAAATAATTAGTTGTTTGTAACCTGTTATTATAATATTTTTTTCTCCTCCAGATATTGAAGATTTTACAAAGAATATAACATTGTTATGCACAACACAATGAATAGATATCATAATTAAATTTTATAGAAACAACACAAATAAATATGATAAGCAAGACGTATTTACATTTCTACAATGGTGGATATACTGACGATGATGATGATGATTGGGGTGATGTTGAGAACGACGACGTTGATCGATGATGACGATGTTAATGTTGAACGTGAGGAAGAAGATGACTATATTGATGATGATGATAATGATAATGATGACGATGATGATGATGTACATGATGATGAAAATGATGTTGAAGATGAGGAAATTAGATTATGACGATGACGTCAATGATGACGGTGGCGATGACGACGATGAAGATTATGATGATGACATGGAGGACGGCGATGATGATTACGATGATTATGTCGATGGTGGTGACGACGATGATGATGATAATGATGATGATGACGATGATGATGATGGGCTGACTGATTTGTATTATTCAATGGACTAGGAAATATTTCCCTGCAAGAGTGCATTGTACCACATCCATAATTTGGCAGTAATCGTTACCATGAAGTCCAGAAAGACGTATACATCATCAACTGCTGTACACATATCACCAGTAATATGAGTCAAATGAAGCAAGATCATTTCGTCCAATGAAAGATCATCAATCTTGATAAAACATTCTACGCCATAACGATCAATAATATCAAAAAAACATATTATTCCGTAGTGATGTCAGGGAACTGCATTCAATGAGAACGTGCTGTACTTTATCAAGGTACATTTTATAGCAGTTAGGACACTGGATAAGTGCTTCGTTTAAGTACGTTGTTGCATCGATCACAAGAGCTGTGGTTAGATAGGAATGTTTATTATGTGAAAATTTTCGACAGAGTCGCCAAAGATCAGACATGTTTAGGTTGTCATGTACATTCCGAAACCGATTGAATGATGGGTCAATTTCCGTTCTAATTTTCCAATCTGACTCGGTTGTGTTTCGAATATTATTTCTCGTTAGCGCCTTCCACGACTCTTTCGAGAGAAATACGCCATACCTGATGTACTCATATACTCCATCAGTCAAGTTGTATTTCACGAGTAATGAAAATACTTCGCCAATAAAAGTTGTTGTCGGGTTCTGTGAGTAAACGTAGTCAAACAGCCTAGTTTCAAAGATTGTTTTACAAGCCTTTCCAGGCGTTAGTCGACAAAGGGCTCCAAAGAGTGAAATTTTTCTGGCATCAATACTAACTTGAAGTGGATATGTTCCTAGCAGGCCAGTAACGACATCGGTCCTGCATCGGGCAGGTAGGCCCTGAATACGCTTCAAGCAAAATCTGTGAACTCTTTCGAGCTTGATCAAGTTAGAGGCTGATAAGCCACAGAGAAATTCTTAACCGTAAAGTCCACGAGAAAGTACCACTGATTTATACATTACCATTGAACTCTGAGGTGTTATGCCTCCTGCGTACAGACCAGCAGTGCTTAACATAAGATATGTCGACCGAAGTTTTGAGCTGACACTTTCTGTAAGAGTGTTTGGAAAGTCACTTTTGTGTAATGGTATGCCCAGGTGCGTGACTGAATCCGTTTTATTAACTGCTATGCCATTTAGCATCCATGTGCGATTGATAGAGGCGTATTTAGATTTCTCATTGAAGATAATTACCTGACATTTCTGTTGGTTATACATAAATCGCCATTTTTTACTGTAATTGCCACATATAATACACATTTTTTGTATTCCATATGATGAAAGCGAGAGGAGAGTCATATCATCTGCCTGTGTGGGAGACGAGCAGTTGATATTTAGCAGCCTGAAACCAAAGTTCGAGTGTTCGAGCTCACTGAGCAAACTGTCTATGTAGATGGCGTAGAAAACGGAGCGAGGGTACTTCCCTGCCTTGTTCCCTGGCTAATAGATATTATACGTGATGTAAGATTTTCATTGGATCCATAGATTGGTGTGGGCGTGGTCGTGAAGGTGTATCGAGGCATATGTAAAATAATTAGTTGTTTGTAACCTATAGGTCTCGCGAGATCATGGACACCACGTGGTAAAACTGGTAATAGGAGGGGGTATTTATTACCGGCCATATTAAGTAATTGCTGTATGCTCTAACAGCGTGTTACAGTTAGTTGGTTACTCTTTGTAGGTTACACTGGTGTAAATGTTTTCCATAGGCCTCAGTGCTAACGTTTTAGCGTATGCTGTTGGCTATATGAACCATGGGTCCAATTTTTTTTTTTAATCTGAAAAATTGACATTTCGGGAAACTTTTTACACAAAAAAATCATATCTGTCTAGCAGGGAATTCGCCTTTAAATCTTGTGTTTTCGTAACTAGTGTCAGATCCGCATAAAAAAATACTGTCAACTTTTAGACCACACCAACAAATTCAAACTTCACTACAAAGGGTTAATTCCTGTGCCAATGGCTATCTTACCTATGGGAAATCATAGGGAAGAGGTGTGATGATTTTTTTATGCAAAAAGCACACAAGGCTATTGACCAATCAGGGCCCAGTGTCTATTTTATTCTCTCCTATATATTCCTCCCGCATCCGCTAGAGGTCTCTCCGAACCTTATTTACACCAGTGTAACCTAAAGCGATAGCCCGCTTTTTCGCAGAATAATGGTAACACCCTACATTTTTTCAGAATTGCCCATGAATGAAAAAAATGTGTTCAAAAATAATATCACTTCTGTGGTTCTTTATTTATCACACACAATTTAACCCCACTCTCTGTAACACATTATTCATCAAAAAAGCACATTTTTCCACCACAAGTCATATTCAGGCCCCATTTTCACACAGTTTTTGGGGTCTGGTGTTGCAAACTTGGATCAGCTATGGAAGACTGTACAAGATCCTTTCCATGAGAGAACTTCTGGTGATGTGAGGTCATTGAGTCCAGATCTGATCAGCTGAGCATCAAGCACATGACTTTATCAGCACATGGAAGACTAAAATATGACATTTTCAGGTCTGCAAGGGTGATCCAAGATAACTGGATGTGGGTGTATATTGAATTAGCTGAACAAAGATATGCTCTCTTTGAAATGCTGAAGCATTTTCTTAAATGTGTCCAAGTTTTAGTGCTATTAACCTTCAAATGGCCATACCCACCAGTGAAAATGAGACACTTTTATTATATATATCTGTATATCACTGGCTATAAAATCCAAAATACTTGTTAGATTAGCTTCTTATAACAATTGGTATGTGTGTCATTGACATGCTCATGTAATGGGTAATTTGCATTATCATGTGACAATTACCACCTTGAAATTTTTTGAAAATACCTTGAAAAATTGGCATTTTTTATGAAAAATCATACCATTTTTTTGGCCGATGGAAGTGAAAGAAGACATCAGCAGCAAGAATAGCCACACCATGCATGGGAGATTCATTGGACTGAAAGACCAGGCTGTGAAAAATGCATTAAAATACTTTAAAGTGACTCCCAGGAATCAAAAATGCCAAAAAGTTCATTTTTCCCTTTAGGTTACACTGGTGTAAATGTTTTCCATAGGCCTCAGTGCTAACGTTTTAGCGTATGCTGTTGGCTATATGAACCATGGGTCCAATTTTTTTTTTTAATCTGAAAAATTGACATTTCGGGAAACTTTTTACACAAAAAAATCATATCTGTCTAGCAGGGAATTCGCCTTTAAATCTTGTGTTTTCGTAACTAGTGTCAGATCCGCATAAAAAAATACTGTCATATTTTAGACCACACCAACAAATTCAAACTTCACTACAAAGGGTTAATTCCTGTGCCAATGGCTATCTTACCTATGGGAAATCATAGGGAAGAGGTGTGATGATTTTTTTATGCAAAAAGCACACAAGGCTATTGACCAATCAGGGCCCAGTGTCTATTTTATTCTCTCCTATATATTCCTCCCGCATCCGCTAGAGGTCTCTCCGAACCTTATTTACACCAGTGTAACCTAAAGCGATAGCCCGCTTTTTCGCAGAATAATGGTAACACCCTACATTTTTTCAGAATTGCCCATGAATGAAAACAATGTGTTCAAAAATAATATCACTTCTGTGGTTCTTTATTTATCACACACAATTTAACCCCACTCTCTGTAACACATTATTCATCAAAAAAGCACATTTTTCCACCACAAGTCATATTCAGGCCCCATTTTCACACAGTTTTTGGGGTCTGGTGTTGCAAACTTGGATCAGCTATGGAAGACTGTACAAGATCCTTTCCATGAGAGAACTTCTGGTGATGTGAGGTCATTGAGTCCAGATCTGATCAGCTGAGCATCAAGCACATGACTTTATCAGCACATGGAAGACTAAAATATGACATTTTCAGGTCTGCAAGGGTGATCCAAGATAACTGGATGTGGGTGTATATAGAATTAGTTGAACAAAGATATGCTCTCTTTGAAATGCTGAAGCATTTTCTTAAATGTGTCCAAGTTTTAGTGCTATTAACCTTCAAATGGCCATACCCACCAGTGAAAATGAGACACTTTTATTATATATATCTGTATATCACTGGCTATAAAATCCAAAATACTTGTTAGATTAGCTTCTTATAACAATTGGTATGTGTGTCATTGACATGCTCATGTAATGGGTAATTTGCATTATCATGTGACAATTACCACCTTGAAATTTTTTGAAAATACCTTGAAAAATTGGCATTTTTTATGAAAAATCATACCATTTTTTTGGCCGATGGAAGTGAAAGAAGACATCAGCAGCAAGAATAGCCACACCATGCATGGGAGATTCATTGGACTGAAAGACCAGGCTGTGAAAAATGCATTAAAATACTTTAAAGTGACTCCCAGGAATCAAAAATGCCAAAAAGTTCATTTTTCCCTTTAGGTTACACTGGTGTAAATGTTTTCCATAGGCCTCAGTGCTAACGTTTTAGCGTATGCTGTTGGCTATATGAACCATGGGTCCAATTTTTTTTTTTAATCTGAAAAATTGACATTTCGGGAAACTTTTTACACAAAAAAATCATATCTGTCTAGCAGGGAATTCGCCTTTAAATCTTGTGTTTTCGTAACTAGTGTCAGATCCGCATAAAAAAATACTGTCATATTTTAGACCACACCAACAAATTCAAACTTCACTACAAAGGGTTAATTCCTGTGCCAATGGCTATCTTACCTATGGGAAATCATAGGGAAGAGGTGTGATGATTTTTTTATGCAAAAAGCACACAAGGCTATTGACCAATCAGGGCCCAGTGTCTATTTTATTCTCTCCTATATATTCCTCCCGCATCCGCTAGAGGTCTCTCCGAACCTTATTTACACCAGTGTAACCTAAAGCGATAGCCCGCTTTTTCGCAGAATAATGGTAACACCCTACATTTTTTCAGAATTGCCCATGAATGAAAACAATGTGTTCAAAAATAATATCACTTCTGTGGTTCTTTATTTATCACACACAATTTAACCCCACTCTCTGTAACACATTATTCATCAAAAAAGCACATTTTTCCACCACAAGTCATATTCAGGCCCCATTTTCACACAGTTTTTGGGGTCTGGTGTTGCAAACTTGGATCAGCTATGGAAGACTGTACAAGATCCTTTCCATGAGAGAACTTCTGGTGATGTGAGGTCATTGAGTCCAGATCTGATCAGCTGAGCATCAAGCACATGACTTTATCAGCACATGGAAGACTAAAATATGACATTTTCAGGTCTGCAAGGGTGATCCAAGATAACTGGATGTGGGTGTATATAGAATTAGTTGAACAAAGATATGCTCTCTTTGAAATGCTGAAGCATTTTCTTAAATGTGTCCAAGTTTTAGTGCTATTAACCTTCAAATGGCCATACCCACCAGTGAAAATGAGACACTTTTATTATATATATCTGTATATCACTGGCTATAAAATCCAAAATACTTGTTAGATTAGCTTCTTATAACAATTGGTATGTGTGTCATTGACATGCTCATGTAATGGGTAATTTGCATTATCATGTGACAATTACCACCTTGAAATTTTTTGAAAATACCTTGAAAAATTGGCATTTTTTATGAAAAATCATACCATTTTTTTGGCCGATGGAAGTGAAAGAAGACATCAGCAGCAAGAATAGCCACACCATGCATGGGAGATTCATTGGACTGAAAGACCAGGCTGTGAAAAATGCATTAAAATACTTTAAAGTGACTCCCAGGAATCAAAAATGCCAAAAAGTTCATTTTTCCCTTTAGGTTACACTGGTGTAAATGTTTTCCATAGGCCTCAGTGCTAATGTTTTAGCGTATGCTGTTGGCTATATGAACCATGGGTCCAATTTTTTTTTTTAATCTGAAAAATTGACATTTCGGGAAACTTTTTACACAAAAAAATCATATCTGTCTAGCAGGGAATTCGCCTTTAAATCTTGTGTTTTCGCAACTAGTGTCAGATCCGCATAAAAAAATACTGTCATATTTTAGACCACACCAACAAATTCAAACTTCACTACAAAGGGTTAATTCCTGTGCCAATGGCTATCTTACCTATGGGAAATCATAGGGAAGAGGTGTGATGATTTTTTTATGCAAAAAGCACACAAGGCTATTGACCAATCAGGGCCCAGTGTCTATTTTATTCTCTCCTATATATTCCTCCCGCATCCGCTAGAGGTCTCTCCGAACCTTATTTACACCAGTGTAACCTTTGTAGCACACATGTAAGGTCGGCTCCTTAGAGTAGGGATATGTACTATGTCACTAAGTCATTTAAGGCCACACTTGGATTGCCACGTCACGAAAACGAAAATATATCATCTCTTAAAGTGATATAATTCATTCTCAGATTTGACACTTTTCACGAATTAGATATCTTCGCATGTAAAAGGTTATTTTGGGAATATCCAGCATTATTATTGATAACTATTCACATCTAGCTAACACATGTGATTTAAGATGTTTTATTAAATCAATCAATCGACCAACACTCCAGTAATTTACTCAATTAATCAATTTATTTGTACTTTTGCATCAAACGATCAAGCGTACACATACATGAAATAATAGGTAATAAAAGACAATAGGTAACAACAGAGCATACTTAAATATAATACATGAGATAAGCAGGTACATAATTAGTTTATGGTGATGACTGGTAGTATTTTAGGTCATTAATTAAGGGGTGCTTACTCTCGTATGGTTTCCTATTCTTTGTAGTAGTTCTGGACTAGGTTGCCATATTCCCTTTTTTTCTAATCCGTGATGAATAAAACGGGCAAGGGCATTTATGAAAAGCGGATCAGTACATTGCAGTATGCGATTGAACTGATCTAACCCCGATAGTTGTTGTATATTATATGGTAGTTTGTTAAAGTGATGGGTTCGTTCTTGCGCGGGTAATCAACAGCTCGTAATAAGATGTAATTCGTCATCCTTCTCATTGCACAGTTCGCAAATGCGATATTGTTCGTCAACATCTTGATGACGACCTCGTTCAATTCCCAACGACTGCATGGGAACCGATTCGTAGCCGTGTAAGTGATTCCCAAGGTTTTGTTATTTTACATTCATTTAAGTAGTCTTCTAATTTCGTCTCAGTCTTAAATTGTCTGTATGTTTTTAATTTGTAACAGGGTGGAGTTCGTCCGTCATTCATTTCGTCCGTTAATCACCAAAATTATTTCCATTAAATTAATTAAACATGCTATTTTGGACCATTAATTAATACCGCCCTGTACCGAAAATTCGGGAAATTTCAGAAATTCCCTGATTCGGACCACATTTTTCGACGGAACTTCCTAAACCATCTAGGATTCCGATTTACCAACTAAAATAAAATGTACAGGTAAGAACTTAGTGATCTCTTGCCAAATTCATCTTGTTCACAGTCTAAAAATTCCAAAATTTAGATTGTTTTCCTCGGAATTGCCAAAAGTTTAAATTTGGCCAAATATTGGGGGTGTCACACCCCCTACATCCACCTGTAGCTACGTCCCTGACATCATGCTATTTAATACACGCTGAATAAGTCAACTGTGGACGTTGTAGATGCGTTGTTGATCCGTTGGCAATGCAGTTATATGGATTACACCTTGAACCAATTATAGGTCGTAGTCCAATATCATGCATTTGAACGCCGGTATAACAACAATAAATGTGTCTAGGTATGGTATGGAATCGATAGAATAGAATAGAATAGAATAGATTTATTAGCAATGAACACCCTTCCGGGCAGAATGATTTTACAATGAACATAATAGTACATTTTCATTTCACATACATCATATTATATAATGTATACATTCATTGTGATTATTGAAGTATAGTTATTTCAAGGAAAATATAACAACATAAAAAATTAAATAGATCAATTGTTGCATCCAATTTGATATTCTGATCTGAACTGAAAGTACTGTCGGATCAAGCTGCAGACTTTCGCACAATTTGATCTGTTATCGTTCCTCAATATCATCTTAAACTTATGTATATCATCCAAGTTATTATATGCCTTTGAATGCTTTGTCATTATTTTATTGATCTCTGATCGCAAGGTACTATATATTGGACATTCCATTAAAAAGTGAAATTCATCCTCGATCGTTGATGTACTACATTTGCATACTCGTTTTCAAGAGGTATTTTAGGTTGACAATGTCTTCCTTTTTCAATTGCAAGATTGTGATTACTTATGCGTAGACTAGTGAACATATTTCGATCCTTAGCAGAGTGCGTGCATTCCAAATATAATTCTAAACTAATATTTCGTTTCACAACCCGATAAGTCCTTAATTTGTTTTTCTTATCTTTTTCGGTATTATCGGCCATACTGTCTATAAACTTACATACATGCATTTCCTTCAGTTTGTTTTTTCAAATTAATCATAAATGTCAATGGGTTTGTCTGGTTTGTGATATTGGACATATCAATAATTTGCGGAAATCAAAAGATAGACATATCAGCGGGAAGTAGGTGTTGATCTTTAATAGCTTGCGATAAAAGACCGCCAACATCTGGTGAGAGTAATTTCGTTGCGTAAGACGCTGTTCTTAAGATGGCATCATGTGTTAAAGGGAATCTCCCAAGCTCCGCGCGAACGGCTTGGTTTGAGGCGAATTTTCCGACACCTAGTACTTGTTTGCAGAATTTAATATGTAACTGTTCCAACTCTGATTTGTCCGCATTACTTTTTAACATATAAGATCCCCATAGTTCGCTACCGTAGAGCTGAATTGGTTTGATTAGTTTATCATATAACTTCAACATTATTTTAATTGGTGGTAATGAGGTTGTTTTGAACGCATCAAACAAGGAATACATAGCTTTCCTTCCTTTCGCACTTAGGTCAGACATTGCATTTTAAAAAGAACCTGTTCTGGTAAAATTTATTCCCAAAAAAGTGTAGTTACATGTTTGTACCAGACACACTTTCGCTTGTATAAGAAATACCAGCCTGGCCCCATGAAATCAGCACATAGTGGGCTCAATGATTTTTCCTTTTCAGCCCATAAAGCTTATTTGTGTCTCGTGTTCATCTCTACACGCTATACGAGACTTTTTGGTATCATCGTTTTCAGCACCATTATGGAATATTTCAAAATGAATTAGTACCATATAGTGATATAGAGCTGAAAATATATAATTAAAATTAAGCACGAATCTAGTGAATTAACGGAATGTTTTGATGTTATGAATTACGCCCAATACGGGCTCATCGCAACAATATGGTATATATGATATTATTTCAGGAGAATATGTTGAAAATACACACGCAGTATCCTAGCCTGTTTCGTGAAAATAAGTTCATATGGAATATATATAATATTTGTTTTTCGCTTTCAGCCCATATATAGAGCTAATTTATTTTTTGTTTTCATTCTTATATACGAGAGTATTTGGGGTCATCGTTTTCAGCACTATATGCGATTATATCAATATGAAATTGTCCCACATAACGCTGAAAATAAACATTCAATTTAAGCTTGAAACCATCTTTTACTAAGTAACGGAAAAGTCTGATTATGGTGTTCTGAATTATAAATCCAATACGGGCTTATTGCAATAATAGGGACTTTTTCGTGTAATTTTCGGCCAAATTGAATGGTGGTATATCAGGGGGAATTCTATAAATAATACCCAAATCTTACGCATTTCAATTATTTACACGGTGGTGCAAGATCGGTGGCGCAACGGTGGCGAAAACGGTGGTGATTTTGAAGATGGCGACGGGCGATGTTTTGATGAGTATGTATGTCAGAAATCACGTTTTACATCACATGTGTTACGTTTGTGTTTACTGATATTTCATCCGATTGCTTTGGAATATAATAATGTACGCTGGGACATACGATATGTGGTGATTGAATTTGTTATTACGCGTGATTGTTTATATTTATTAACCCATTTCACCACTTATACTGTGGTATTCGAGCATACATGAAGCCACCAACCCGCCCGACCCCAATATCCATTACACTTAAACAATACATTAAGCCTTTACAACGGGAAGGACGGGCCGGCGTATATCTATATGGTACATGATTGAAGGTTCGAATAGTGAACTTGTTCAATCGACCTAATTTGATGTGAAAGCCGTGGGTATTTTCGTGATTTCTCTTAGTTTATGCATTCTAAATTAATATGTAATGACGCGTGGGTACTTATATTATTAAATTTGACATAAGGGAAGTCAATCGGGAGATCTGTATTGCCTAGATATTAAATATTTTTTTTTATGCCGGTGACGACTATTGCGGTGGCGACGAATTTATGCCGGCGGCGACTAAATTTATTAACATTTTTTACATAGCCACCGTTTTCGCCACCGATATTGCACCACTGTGATTTAGGGTCCTGGGAATAATCGAGATTCGATGAAAAACGAATCGACTAATATTCTTCATAAGTGCACATCTATCGCTTTATTATTGTTTAAGTTCTTGGTTCACTAATTCCAAAATGAAATAGGTTCAGTTTGGGCTCGTTAGTTAATAACTTCACCCGTTGTTATAGTCTGGGTTCCAAATTGAATCAATTGAATTCAAGGGAGCAATTTTCGATTCGACGTTTCGGAATTTCCGATATTCACAGGACCCTAACAGTAACTGTTCCTCCATACAAACCAATGTAAAATTTACAAATTTGCATGCTATAACCATTCAATTCGTCGGTCAATATTTACACTCCAATATGTCAGTGGCTATGGAACGCGAATTTAATTTAATTTACATAATTATAAGATTGCTGTAGAAACAGTGCGGAAAATCAAGTAGTTTCATACATTGCTGTTTGCGCGGGTATCTCCTTAGTATTATAGTTAACATTTCCAATCATACATCAAATTTTCCATGCTAAAAAATAACCAGATATGCAGGTCATAGCTAGAAAATATGGTATGTCTGTAGCAATGCATGATATGGCCGTAGCACCAGCGATTTTGAAATGATATGATCGTAGCAGGTTTACTTTTATGATAATTTCATATGTGGTGCCTCCGCTATGGCGATATCCTCCGCTATGGCGATATCCGGATGCAAGGGGTGGATACTGCAGTCTGCAAGCTATATAGTAATATACATCAATTTATTTGTCAGTGATATTATTCATGATCACTGTCATATAATTTTTTTTTTTTTAATTGCTGATCAGGTGAATGACGGTGAACTCCAAGAATGTAAGACAGCAACACTGTGTGCCCGTTAAACCTCCCTGTCCATGATATGGCGTCCTCATAAAACTACTCTCTCTCCAGTGGGCCACATAAACTTGCTCTCCCACACATAATATAATTATGAAAATCCACCCATCGGTTGCTCAGCTACAGCTACAGTTTGCTAAACACAAAATGCCCTCCCCAAAATCTGCTCGACATTTGTGATGGCCAAATCAAAAGTCTAATTAAAAGAAAAACGAATGAAATTTCTTACAATGCTGAATAAATAGATCGTTTGCAGAAATTGTCAACGATTATTTTGATACATGCGGGCCAGATGCATTGGCGGAAAAAAATTATTCATTTAGGGGTGGGTTGTCGGTGAAATGTGGAAAAATTATTCATGTAAGTTTTTTCCAAACATGTGTTTGCAGACTCCAAATTCAATTTTCTTTCATTTTATAGAATATGGATTAACCTTAATATCCAAATCAGATATACATGAGTAGTGCAATCCACATAAAACAATTTTGGATGACCACTGCGTTGGTTTACATGTGATATTGACCCCATTAACCCTCTTACTAATGCAGACTACGGTCATAGTCTACCAGTCGAATTAGTGATGCGAACCGGACCGCCTTGGACCGGTCCGGTCCGCGGTCCAGGGGTGGACCGCGGTCCGGTCCTAGTGACAAATGTTCTTCCCCAAGAAGTTTATAATTTCTTTGCATGACTAGCTACGATACCGAATTTTAGATGTCATTATGTCGACGTATTTCCATAATTATATTATAAGCGGAAAACCAGGGGGGTGGGAAAAACCTCCAGGAACGTATGCTTATTTTCTGCGTTCGGGAACTTTTGGGACCCACCCAAATCCGCAAATTTTGTACTACCAAAATTTATGTACCCACCCCCATACTGCTTTATTTTATGTGAAATTTAATACAGATTTATGCCCCAATATCTAAAATTTCCCTCATGTTCTGTTTCTGAAAATTTTAGATTGGCGGGGATGGGGGGGGGCTTCACGCAGCCGCCTGGCTTACCCTCATGCATGCAGCTCGTACGACCATGACCAGATAATAATAGTATGTGCGGTCATTTATATGTGAAAGCAATTTAATTGTAGCTGTCGAAATCTATAATCTTTAATGGATGACCCTTCGTGTTCAGTTCCCAACATCCCAGATGGTGCCAATTGATAGCGCACATAAAACGCACATAAAACGTGTTGACCCTAAATGAACCCATGCCAGTATTAGTCAAATCTGGTCAGTGGCCGAAGGGGGATAACTCAATCTGGTAAATTGTCACCCAATACTATTCTTAAAAATGCATTTTATTCCCAACTGATACTAATTTCATAATATTTCTGACTGGGAATATCATTATTTGTATCACAGTAGTCACAATGAATCCACTTACGTAGTTTTAGACACAGAAAACACCATCCGGTTTATGGGCCAGGAGAGTAGGTCCCCATAGCACATAAGTCCCCACAGGCCAGGTCTAAAGACGGCGCGGTTTCCCCGTAAACCATGTTTAAACATCCCTCTCTCTCTCTGTCTCTCTCTGTCTCTCTCTCTCTGTCTCTTCCACCTCGTTTTGATTTACACGACGATATTTTATTATTTCTATCTTTAACTTCCTTAGTGTTTTTCCTTCTCCATCGAGCATTTTTTGTTGTGATATTAACCTTCTACATCGAGCACTGTGTGGCTGTCCTTTGTTGATATACTATTCATGGGTTGTAAGGGAATGCCGCAGAAGTGAGGTTCAGCCCTAAATCACTGGTGTGTACACATGCAATGTCTTTTCTTGGGTACACAATGTGGAGTAAGTCACACAGACACTAGCATAGTCAACTAAATGGAAAGAAGTATAATCGGTAGCATGGCGGCCGAATGATATATGTCTAAAAAGAAGCTCACTGTTTAGGTAGCGTGTGTCAACTGAAAGCAATATTGTTGCAAAAGGCCAGAATTGTGTGATGATGGTGTTAAAGGGGTACTGTACGCCATTTTCAATAAATTTTCGGTGATAACAACGATCTAATATCGATAATATATAGAAACATAAGTAATTTGAGTCGAAGATGTACTCTGTAAACGCCCAGGTTAATATGCTATCTTAAAATCAAAGTTAATAATTTGATATAAATTTCATTTATGACTGGAGCCATAAAATGGCGAAAAGTAAATTACGAAAACTCAAGCCACTCACTGACTAGTGATGATAGAATAACTTAAATGAGTATATGGGACTAGTATGCATATAATGTAACTTTTATTTGATACATTTGGTTGAAAACTGTACAAAAATTACTCGACGACAATTTGTATTTTTGCATTCCGGTAAATTTGTCATCCGTAACACTACTTCGTACTCAACAGACTTTCAAATATTGGAAAAATTGTTACCTTATTCTCCGACTCGGAGACTGTAGAAACCAACAACAACATTTTGGGTACAGTATCCCTTTAAGAATCACAGCAATGATATTATCATCACCACACACAGATGGAAATTTAATGGACAGTAACCTGATGTTGGGTCTTAATAATTTATAAATAGTTTAGAGCGTTTGCAAAGGCCAGAATAAAATGTATAGCCAAAGTGTTTAATTTTTAAATTTAAAATAGTATATGTATGTTGCATTAGGATCTGCATTGTTCATGTATGTATAGTTTTAAGAAAGGTGTATGTATGTGTTCGACAAAGTCAAAATATCACCGAAATTATCATCAGTTCCAATTACCATGTGGTGATACATATAAGCGAAGACCCATCGCCTTTCGGCAAGTCTCTCTTCCACCTCTTTTCAGTTATACGAAGATATTTTGTGATTTCTAGCTTCAACCTTTTTTGTGTGTTTCTTTCCCATCGGGCACGTCGACCTTCTTTTTATCTATAACTCGAGAATAAAGTATGTGGAAAATAGCATTCAACATCCATTCAGCAGTATCAGCCATGATAGTAAGCAGTTAATCAAATTCCACTAACATATGATAACCCGCCATATCAAATCCAGTCGTAAGTCGGGATTTTTTTTACCCTGTGCCAATGCATTCTCTTATATATGCGAGTCGACCATAGGTCGCCTCGCATATATACGAGAATGCATTGGCCTAACAATTTTTTATCATTTTTTTTAAAATAAATGTTTCTTACAATTTTTAGGACATAAAATAAAAATCATCCATTACCCTGCAGGGAGCCCCACACGTATATAGAAGCACATAGAAGAGTGTCGTCTGCTCATGTTTGTATGGGGCTCTGTATGGGTGAAATTATAAAATTGTTAAAGAAAACAAGAACAAATTATTAAAATTGTTAGGCCAATGCATTCCCTTATATATGCGAGTCGACCATAGGTAAAAACATCCCGACTTACGACTGGATTTGATATGGCGGGTCACATATGATAACCCATGACTGATATATGTGTGCATATAGACAACATATTAACATCTCACAATAAACAAAGGAAAAGAACTCCAGAACGAAATAAAGGAACAACACAATTTAGAGCTTCATCAAAAGTCTTTGTGACGATGAACATCTATGCTATTTTCATCAATATCCTATATTATATGACTGAGATACAAAGGTGACCGGAAAAGATCCTTATTAATTTTCCAGAAATATAAACATTAAAAACTTCAGAACGAGATATGGAAACAGAACCACGTGACACTTGTTTGGAAGCCCTTGTGATGGTGAACATATATACCGTATAACATACATCTGAAACATTAATAGCAACCACCAAGGGTCGGTGGGCGTAAAGCATTAATGTCGTAATCGGAAAATTTTATTATTGTGCCTATCGATTACTGGCATTCCAAAATAATGGGAATTACTATCAGAATTATGAACATTTGAAGTATTTATTATAAACAGCTATTATCAATAAATTTGTTCATATTAGATCAATTTCCTACGTTTTTTTTAGCAGAAAGCCAATTAAGACGCCATGACGTCGTTTGTCTTGGCGGGCCAGAATCCAAACAAGGCTGCAAATGTCATGTCGTATCCGGACAACTGATTTCGCCTCACTATATAATAGACCAAAATATAAGTTTACGCAGGCACGCTTCAATACATGGGGTATTAATAATACGGTCTACCGGATCAGTGTCCGTGTGAACCCGGATATATGATTCACCTAATTTTAAACGAAATTGCTATTTGGGCCCCCTATATCGATGAGCCCTTGTGTCCGGAGTATAATTAATAATAACCACCAAACGGAAGTAAGGCCTAAGTTATTCTTATTTGATGGGAATACATATCAATGAACTTATTTGTATAACATTAAAAAAGCGACATGTACAGCTGCGGTTCATTAATTAGACTAGCGCATATGGTCATATTAGACCATTGTAAATTTAACACGAATCTGAATATATATCAGACAAGGGGTGCTGACTCGGTACCTTGTGTGGTTCCAATATAACGATAGATGATAGATGCGTTATCAGTTGAATAATTCCCAAGCGGTATGATGTCCGATATTACAGAAGATAGTATAGTAGATATAGTTTGATGTGTTCCCGGATCTGGGATAATCTTCCATTCCCCGTTATCTGTATTGATAGGGTTAATTGTATAATGGTAAGCACACTGTACAAGAGAGATATATAATACGACGAAACCGAGCGTACACCCATAATTAACAAGATCATACCTTAATTGGTGATGACTGGTTGCACTCATTGTACACCACAGGTATGAGAGTAAAAGAATAGAATAATCCAGTAACAATAGTGTGATATAAGCTATAGTAACGTATATATATATATAACGTGAATATCATGATACCTCATACCTTATATGGACACATGACACCACCAACACTAGAAAATAACTACCCGTTCTCGGGAGCGAGGACTTCACTTCTCCTGGAACCTTGCAACCCGCAACATCTCTATATAACCTGTATACATAATGCTTACCGGCATAGACTTATAACAATATAAAGTTATCAAATCTTCTGGACGTTTCATTTGTTCCCGTACGCGGCCACTCTGATTCTACCTTCTCCACTAGACACTACGGTACAATGACTACGAGCGGGCTCATGGTTACTTCATTTTGTTTAAAATACCCAATGACACCCTTTAAAAATCCGAAACAAATTAATATAATGCACAGGCTACATGCCTGGTACCATAATCATACTGACATTTTATTATAAGACATTTACGCACCCGCATCCGCCTGTGATAATTCGCAACTGTGTAATGACATCTGGTACGTGACATTCTTATGTTGGAGAACAAAGACCACTACAGTTGTTGATACTCATAATTTCACCCATACAGAGCCCCGGACAAACATGAGCAGACGATACTCTTCTATATGCTTCTATATATGTGTGGGGCTCCCTGCAGGGTAATGGATGTTTTTTATGTTATGTCCCAAAAATTGTAAGAAACATTTATTTAAAAAACAATGATAAAATTGCTAGGCCAATGCATTCTCTTATATATGCGAGGCGATCTATGGTCGACTCGCATATATAAGAGAATGCATTTGGCACAGCGTAAAACAATAATAACACCATCTGATTTAGTATAGATTCAGGTGAACAATTTACTAGCCACTGGCTCTATGCGGTTACGTACATGTAGTTACATTTTGCAAGCCGTCATGAGATACCAGTTTTAGTACGAGTCGTGACGTAATAATTGCCAATTGAGAAAACGAGCTGCGTAAGTAACTGTAAACAAACTAACTTGAACTGTATGTGTGATCCATTTTGGAAATCAACAATTAATTGTGATCCAAAAGCTACATAAAACATCATGGAAACGGGATATATATGTGTATACACTCATCTTCATATTGAGCCGTCGCCATGGGTTGGCGTCCGTCGTCCGTCAGTCAACGATTTCATTTTACTCACCCTACTGGCTGCATCCCTCATTCGATCATTATCAAACTTCACATGGATCTTCAGATTGACCTCTAGATGGGAGCCATCGATTGTTTCTCGGATTTCTTTAAAACCATGGCCGCCATCAGCCAATTTTAATTTCATATTTGAATCCATCGGCACACTATGTAGCCCGAATTTATCGGAGATAGTTCGGAAATGTACAGGCCTGTTTAGGATCATCTCTAGATGGGAACTCTCAATTGTTTTCGATTTTCGAGGAAAAATATGGCCACGACATCCACCTTGAAATTGGCTTTGTGCATGACTAACTCATGTGGCACCTCCCACATACCACATCTCTCATCTGATCGCCACCAATCTCCACATGTATCTTCGGGGGAACTCTATATTGGAACAATCGATATTTTCCGAAATTCATTAAAAACATGGCCACCAACAGCCATCTTGGATTTTACTCTTTGCATGGCTAAATCCGTTGGCCACCCTACTTACCACACCCCCCGTGCATCATCACCAAACTGTATACGCATGTTCAGTGTGACCTATAGATTGGAGCCTCCAGTTTTTCCGAAATTCGTTGAAAAACGTGGCTGCCAGCGGCCATCTTGAATTTTACTCTTTGCATGACTAAGTCCTTCGGCACAACCTACATAGTCGTTATTTGGTGAGAGAAGCTGGATTCAGATTACAGATTAGTCCCCGTACGACGAGGTTCGGCAAACGAACAGACCAGAATCAGTAAACGAACAGACCGTAATCGTAATCTCGTGGTAATCCAGATTCGGATTCCGATTCCGAACTCAAATGTAAACAAACCGACATTTCGCCACCTCGGAGTTTAAAAACACAATAAAACATAAGAATCCGTATTATTGCAGAATATAACCGATCTATTTAAATGCGGAGACAAATTTGTTTCATCGAGTGTAAACTGGGAGACTATTACTGAAATTAGCCAAATAATAACGCTATTGATAGTAACGCTGGGGAGCACTTCGGTTGATGGTGAAGCAAATCATTGTCGATTTCATTGTCACTTTCATATGTCCATTTCATAATTCCATCCATAAAATACCACCCGAACGCATGTCGATTTCAAATTCGGCGGATACGTCACGATTGACCGAATTCATGTGAACCTTCATGGATATGTCTTCTGCTTTGTTCGCTATTATACTGTTTCTTCTTATTCAAGAAATAGTAGGACTATATGATATCGATGGATTATCATATTCACATATGTACTATCTAGTCTTATAGCAATTTCATGTTTAAAACGTTTTTTTTGCGTTAAATGCAGTCGTTTTGCACAATAGTATCTGTATAGTGCACAAACACATGCATTTTTTGGCCAACGTGTTGTACATTAATTGGAAAATAAAGCTTTACTCATGAACTGCATCTCCCAATCGCACAAACACAAATGTAAAGCTTATTCTAGGATCTCAGGACTATATAGTGGAAATGTCAGTCAATTTATTGATTAAGTACCCACACGTAAAAGTTCTAGAGACGTGGCTAGAGGTTTCCTCAAATTTCTGGCCAACTGAACCCCCCCCCCCCATTGAACCAAACATCAATATCACAGGTTCGCAGAATTCCAACTTTTACTGGTTGAAACAATCAAACAATGATAACAATTCCAACCTATATGTGGTGTCAAATTAATGTCCAAACTAATGGTGTGTCGTGCATGAAGTTTCCAACTGCTGGAAATGTACCAAAGTTTAGTTTAAACATATTTATTTCAAATATTTGTCAAATTTAGATAACGCATGATATATAACACATACATTTGTTTATACAAACAATGGGATTGGAGGACAAGTACTGACTCACTTAAAGGTACCCCCTCTCCCATATGTTATTACACTGAAAAAGTAAATAATTAGTATGGCAAAGCAACATAAGTTTGTATATGTATTTATTTAAAATCGGGTTTGTTTGTTGCGTTTGCTGGCTTGTACGTATCATTATTTGGAATAGTTAGTCAAAAGTATCCTGATTTTCCTCACGTATGCATGACTGCACAGATAAGAAAATGTAACCAAAGTTCGGGGGGGGTCGAGACACCCAACAAACCCCTGTCGTCACATCCCTGTACAACTGACAAGTTTCGTGTGTTCTTCACGAAATTTGATTCAGGAGACATAGAGCTGTTAGAAATGCTTGCCCTCATCAATAAAAACACTTTAACTTGAAAAAAAAGATGCGATTAAGTCGGATTGGCAGCTAATTATGTGCCGTGTATATACACATAGAATAAAAGCATGACTTTTACAACAAACATCAACTATATAAATATAAGATACAAATGATACTTATGTCAAATACCCGAGCCATGGCTGACGCTGGGAGAACATTAAACATAGTATCGGAGACCACGTGTATTTCAAAATCTGACCTAGAATCTGGAATTAGCCCCGCCCCCGTAATCGGATTCTGATTCTGAATCCTGATTCCCACCAAATAACGACTCTGGCCACATTATATTCGATCGTCACCAAACTTAATAAGGATCTTCGGATTGACCTGTTGACATCTAGATAGGAGCCAACGATGTGTTAAGAAATTGCCAGCAGCAAACTTTGATGTTGCTCTTTGCATGACTAAATCCTTTGACACAACATACAGGCCACTCATTCATCCGATCATCACCAAACTTCACAGTGCTCTTCGGGATGACCTATAGATGGAAGCCAACAATATTTTCCGTTAAAAACATGGTCGCCAGCGGCCATATTGAATTTTGCTCTATTCGTGATTAAAATCTGTTGGCACGCCCTACATGCCACATCCCCCATCTCTCATCCAAACTTCATATGGTTCTTTTGGGGTCGGCCTACCTTTATCCTCGAAATTCGATAAAAATATGGCCGTCAGCAGCCATTTTGGATTTCAAATGTGAATCCATCTGCACACCTTGCAGCCCGCATGTATTGGATACTTGCTTTGAAACTATATAAGGCTTGTTTTGGATTACCTCTAGATGGGAGCTATCGAATTTGAACGATTATCGATTAAACACGTGGCCGCCTGCAACCATCTTGGACTTTACTATTTGTATCACTAAATCATTTAGCACACCCCACAAACCACATCCCTCATCTGATCATCACGAAACTTCATATGGATCCTCGTTTCTGAATTATGTTAAAAACATGGTTGCCGGCGTCCATCGTGGGTTTTATCCTTTGTTTGACTAATTCCGTTGGCACACCCTAGATGCCACATTCCTCATCCGATCGTCTCCAAACTTCTTATGGAACATCGATGTGACATCTATAATACATAGACATACCAACTTTCCGAATTCCTTGTTGCTCCATTAACGTAACATTTGACAATAGCCCCTCTCCAAGTTGAGCTTCACTGTCATTGACACTTTCGATTCAGTATTCGGATTATTTCAGCAGTGGTTTGTGGCTGTCGGAAGCGACCAAACTGTTGGATAGCAACCACGATTCTCTGTTCTGGTTGGTTGGGGAATTTCACCCGTGACGTCATTTTCAAAATGACGGATTGATTGTACTGGTCTTTCGTGGCGGCGACCATAGCAGAGCGTCAGAGAGCCAGTGTGTAGTTTAGATGAAAAACTGCATTCTCAAGAATAAAGATGGCCGGTATCACGTCTAAAAACCACAAAAGATGCGCAAAGCGATTACGTCGCAGAGTAATTTTAACGCCATTCTCAACAGGTCGCATATTCTTGTTCTTGAAAGAACCCTAACTCATTATGGGAATCAATTAAAAAATTGGGTCCAAAAACAATTTTAAAATCGCCAATGAAGTCTATAATGGAGGTGTCCACTTTGGTGATAATATTTCGTCACTGTTAATATGGTATACAGCTACGTAAATGATGACTGAGGCAAGTATCTGGGCCAAATAATCACCACGAAGCGACCGCGGCTATTATGAACCAATCAGCAGACAGTGTGTTTTTATGCTGGTTCGAGTAGTATTCTGTACTTTTAACAAGGGACATAATCCACCCTATTTAGTTATTTCTAACCTTAAGATGACACAAAACCTTATTGTTTATTTGATATCTTGATATTAAATTGTACATATGAATATAACATGTTGATTAAAATTTGTTCCATATATGTACTCCACTCCTTTCGGGTGTACTCGCATATCCTAGAGGCACACCGTATTCATTTCTCCGTAATTATAATTCCATTGGTTTAGATGGGTCAACATAATACAGAATCTCTGAATGCGAATTGTTTATATCGTATTAATTAATTTAAATGTTGTTCAAATCAATCACACCTTATGATGTCAGCACCGTCCATCGCCATGACACAGACATTTAGCAGTCTGTATTCCTGGAGTAAACGTTAACCCTGCCTATTTTGATGGAAATCTTACGTAACGCCAGCACTTTCCCTTGCAGAAATGTATACCCCTGAACATGAGCCACTAACATTAAAACAGGGGAATTTTGAGTCTGGTGGATACCCTGATGACTTCGTCTGCACCGGCGGCAGAACATGGTATGTGTTGAGGGAAATTAATCATTTATATCATCAGCCCAGATGTGTGTGTGGCACTCATCCACAACTAAAGGTGGAAGCAGCTGATAAGGCATGGCTTTGCATGTAAATAAAACAACCAGAATCCAAGAAGTTGATGACAGGTAAGACATTGGCAGATTTAAAATAAATGTTCCTCCCCAGTCCAGGCAGGCATATTGTGAAAGTAAATTGCAGTGATCAGAATGATTACTTTCCAAGCAAATGTTGTGTCGATACTGGTTATGTGCTGTTTTATACTACTACACACATGGACATAAATATTAAGAGTGGAAATAACAGTACGAATACCAGATACACATATGGTTAGAAAAAGGGGAAGTTCAAACGTGGTCACACAGACGGATGGAAACATGGACACAGTCCTAAAGATAAAGTCCGGAGAAAATATTATGTTCGAAACAGTGTAAAGAGCTCACCAAAAAGTTAACCCTCTGCAAACCGCTTCAATTGCCAAATGCCGGACTGGGAAGTAACATGTACAGTCGTCTACTCGTACAAGATCTAAACGCTCTCAACCTTCATTGTCAGAAGGAAGATATTCTGCACCTGGGAAAGCAAGGTTCATTTAGATTTGATTACCATACACCAACAATAGGTATGCTAATACATGTTTAAAGCAGATATCAACCCTTAATTTGTCATACACATCAATGTAGTTGGCACTTGAAATTGTGTATTATATACGGTGGAAATAATTTTCCAACATCAAAATGTGAAACATTTACACAAAATTCTGAAACAATTTGTATATTTACTGAAAAACACAATTTCGCATTTAAGGGGTTAATGCACGAAATAACTCCTTGCAGGACTCCAGATTAAATAAAAATGTCATCAATAAAACACTGCACGATTAACAGAATTGATGGGGTGCAACACAAATATTATATATGCACCAATTTAATAATGAGTATTTCAAGAACACCAAAGGTGCCGAATATGTTCCCTTTTGATTTCAGGTTGACCGCATCGAAAACGAAGTGTCCAGTTACAAAAAAGAACCCAAATGGTGTGAAAGGGATAGCGACTCATATCCTTCTATTCCTATTCGACGCAATGCTGAGATATGGAATTTTACATTCCGAGAACATAATTCACACTATCCAGATTATGATGTATTTTTACATTAATAATAATAATAAATAATAGTTATATAGCGCTTTATCGCAGATGGCCCAAAGAGCTTACATTGAAATTTGAGCGCCGAAGAGACTCGTGGGTTGCGTTCACGACAACAAGTCATTTTGATAAGCGTACATATATAATCTGCGATGTCCAAACTATATGGAGTAATAACAGGAAATCGTGGTCGCAGAACAGCACAACAGAACATTGGTTTGTGCATTGGCCTTAGCAAAACTCCAATAGCTGCTACTGCATTGCGTAGAATATGTCGCAGTGCAAATGTGAGAGTTCCATCAATACGTGGCCTACAAAAACATCAAATTTGGTACGGAGAGCCATAGTTGATAAACAAGAACTTAATCTTCAAACTCGACGGTCGCAGTTAGTAAGGAAACAGGCAAGAGGGAAAGCCGAAACCTAGGGTATCGATATGCAGGCTGATGCGGTTTATAATAACCTTCTCTATACAGGAGGTGTTTTAAAGATGATGTGCTAGTTACGTTGCCCTGTGAACAAATTCGTAAACGAATGGTGAAGTGAAATGTCAATTATGGAATAGTGTAGAACATATCGTATCATTAAGCACGATTTTCGAATTGAAAACATATCTCTCAGTGCTAAATTATATACATGCGACGACGGCAAGTGTTAATGATGACTTTATTAAATTTCAATGCTATACTTACCATTTTATTTGTTTACACAGATGTTCTATAGTTGATTTTATATTGTTATGTTCGTATATCACACATGTAATTAATAAAGAATCTTGATATAGTTTGCAAATTTGGAAATCAATTTGGTGGGATTCTTCCCTTTGGATATCGCTGAAGGACTAACCTGTCTGATGTTGTTCACCCATACACTGATTCCACCTCTGGTTAACTAGAAGACACCCATACACTGATTCCACCCCTGGTTAACTAGAAGACACCCATACACTGATTCTGGTTAAGTAGTCATGACCGATGCTGTTAAGTAAAGTGTATTGTTATTTTATTTTATTCATATTTTGCGGTCTTTGGTTAATTCGAGTGATTTGAGAAAAAGCTAGTGTGCGCATGAAACATTCATGCACAATCATATTTTAAAATATTGGTATAATGGCTGTTCATGCAAAAGCGACAAGAATAGTCACCTGGATTATGAATAGTTTTTAATAACCATAAGAGTAATTATTGATAATTAAAACCCACCTGCGCATACCCCTTTTGTTATCGTTTGGGTATTATCTCGACGAATGCCGTTCACAGAAGACGCACATGTGTTATCTCGCCAAGCTGCAAATTATTTTATTTGTCATCATTAGTCAACTGTGCATTATCTAGATAATGACCGGACAAATAATGTCGACATCGAAAAGAGGTAAATACCCCTGGTTAGTGGTCGTGCTAATTTGCTATTATGCTGGTGATACCGCCGAATTACATTGATGCCAATAGAGCAGAAAATTGATGTTCTTTAGAAAATGTACTGTTATTTCACCCGATTCGCATCGAATTATCAGATATAAATACATAATGACGGATATATTTTACTGTCTATATATACTTAAATGTGTGTCGTATACGCCTACTATTATGTTGTATCCATTTTAATGATGAACTGATCACGGGCACAACATTATGACACGAATAACACTAATTGTAACCTTATCCACACTCCAATCATGTATGCGTATACGTGATAATGAAACCTAACCGATAATTTTGGTCGGGGAGTATAGGGGCGGTCAAGGAGGTATGAGTGTCAGCTCCGCCTGGCATTATATAGTGTGGATTATGGGTCGTTACACCATTCCCCCTGTGTTCGATCGGGGGTATATGTGAAGACATAATTATATGTATATTTTCTTACATATACTAAAATACAGCCGAGGAATCATTCCAAGTACATGTTGTATTTTGTTAATTTGTAGTGGAGATCGGAACCAAAAATCCAATAATATTAGACTGCATTTGGCATTTAATGCAACTTGCCCAATTGCAAACTATGAAAATACCGCACATTGGATGGGGTGTACTAAATTATGGCATGATGTGTACACGTGTGTTTATAGGGTCTATATACATATATAGGTTTTATAACTGGAAAAGGGTGAACGGTAATAGTCTTCTCATTGGTGGGGGATATGGGAGAGCGCCAATTATGATGAATATATATATGATCATAATTACTTGCGCCAGTCCATGCTGGACGCAAGTAATGTTTTCGATCCGGATCTTTGTCTGTTTATCTGTTGTCCTTCCGCGAATATGTTACGTCATACCGGAAGTACATACTGTAAATAATACACACGCTAATATGAAACGGTTGCATCAATTGTAATTTGAATCCACATATATTCTTTATTTGCATCGTTATCTGGTTTTATTTTGATAACAAATCGTTCATAAATGAACAATTTTGAATGATTTCTTCCTGGAAACCGATCAAGACGCCATGACGTCCGACGCACATCGGGACGTCTCGAGCTACATGGTCGCGCAAAACACCAGACATGACTGCGTCGATGTCCAGACAGCTGGGACTCGTATTACACGGACTGCATGGCTAAACCATTCCATCTGCCAACAACTTCGTGTTATATTATTATAAATATATATATATATATACTGCATGGAAACAAAAGTGGGCAATAGTACTGCCCATTAGAATTCTATTTTATGTAACTTGAAACTCGAGGAAATGAGTTAAGATCGAGTATAAAAAATGCGTGCGGAATCGTTTTTTTTTTCGTAGAGACAGTGAGGTGCCAACATATTTCTAGAAAGTTCACAACATTTTCGAAAGATCCTGGTGCATATAAATCATGTCCGGCCAAACAGTCAAACGCGTGGTTCAATTGAAAAACAATTGCACTGAAAAATGTGAATGTGGAAACATGGATTATTAAAATGCCTTATTAATTAACTGGGGAAACAAGCTTTCTCATTCTCAACGCAATAGGCATTTTGATGATATGTTCCAGAAGATTGTAGATCAGTTGCTAATGAGGGAACGTTCCCATTGACACAATGTTAATCAAAGACTAGCCAATGGTCGCATGTCTTTTATTTAATTGTATCGGTATTTGTAATTATGTCATTCTAGTCAAACTAGTAATTTAACCCAACAGGTATATAATATAGCATCATCGGCAACCAATCGTTTACACACCCTTTCTATAAATATGTCGGACAACTCGTACGTATCACTAAGACTAGCATTAGTGTAATAGATCAACTTGAGATAGCAGAGATATTCTGTCCGTACACACAACTATTTCAGCGATGGGTGAAGTGATATTTGATATCTAGAGTCTTGTTATCGATTAAGCTCAAACGAGAGACAGCACCCGTGGTTCAAACTGTTGTTGGTAACATGCCACAAAACATGCCAAATGTGTGATGGGCGCATGTTTAGGCAGCTCCAGTGAGTGCATTCTAGTTCAAAATGTATTTGGTGTTTGTTTCGTGATAGCTATCGGGACTACATGTGTACATATCTCGTCAAAAGTAGTATACTGTGTCCCAATGGTGTCAGTATGTATTATCTGGAGATTTAATTGAATATGCTCCCATAAACCATGGAAATTTAATTGAGTGGTGACGGAGTAGGAGAGCAAAATCGGCCGAATATTTCCCTCGGAGAACAAATATTACATACTTGCTATAGAGAAAGGACGTCATTTACAACCCCCAGTAGAATTAGAAGATAGAAAACAAATTGTGTTTTTCTGTCATGATGTGGTAGAATATCAAACACATTTCCTTATGAAATGCACTCCATATTCACAACTACGAAGAGAACTGTATGAATTACTATCTATATATATATATATATATATATATATATATATATATATATATACTTAAGTGTGTGCCGTATACGCCTACTATTATGTTGTATCCATTGTAATGATAAACTGATCACTGGCACAACATTATGACTCGTATAACAATAATCCGAATTTTCGACGCATTAACGCCAAAGATCAAGTTATTACTATATTGACAAATGACAGTCCCATTCTAATTCGAATAATATGTAAACTGATCCATCGCTTCTTCGGTGCTCGTGCTGAGCACACAACAGTTAGGTAACCATTAATATGATACATAATCGCGGGCCTCCTTGTGCATAATTGTGCGTAATCTCGTCCTTGTATATGTTATTATCACACGTTGTGTATATACTGTTATCCATTGTATTAGCAAACTATACACGTGTGGATGTTTTTTGCCAATAAACCTTATTCTATCTAGAACGCCTCCTATCTGGTACGTGTTCTTACATTTCAAGTGACGTGTATCGATCCACTACATGTGGTCTTCAAATTCATATATAGTTTCTAATCTTTGTCGGCGGAGGTATCCAGATTGCCATCATAATATATATACAATGGCAATTCCTAGTCCGTGCCTCCATCAACTGTATGTATATACATGATGTGCAGCAGCTCTCGTTGTTTGAGTGTTCATTCGTAATATGAATCATACGTGACACGTAGTGGAGCAACCACACATGCTGTATCCCGAATTTGCTTTTCATCACCAACGCAGCTCCCGTCATAAAATAATTAATGCTGCACCAGCACAGCTGCCGTCATGAAATGGTTAATGCTGCACCAATGCAGCTCCCACCATGGAAGGGTTAATGCTGGACCAGCACAGCTACTCGTCATGACATGGTTAATGCTGCACCAGAACAGATCCCATCATAAAATAGTTAATGCTGAACCAACGCAGCTCCCGTCATGAAATAATTAATGCTGCACCAGCGCAACTCCCGTCATGAATGAGTTAATGCTGCACCAACGCAGCTCCCGTCATTAAATAATTAATACTGCGCCAGCACAGCTCCCGTCGTGAAAGAATTAATGATGCACCAGCGCAGCTCCCGTCATGAAAGGGTTAATACTGCACCAACACAGATCCCGTCATAAAAAGGTTAATGCTGCACCAGCACAGCTCCCATCATGAAAGAATTAATGCTGCCCAACGCAGCTCCCATCATGAAATAATTAATGCTGCCCCAACGCAGCTCCCGTCACGAAAGAATTAATGCTGCACCAGCACAGCTCCCGTCACCAAAGGGTTTACGCTGCACCAACGCAGCTCCCGTCATGAAAGGGTTAATGCTGCACCAACGCAGCTCCCATTATCAAATAACTAATGCTGCACCAACGCAGCTCCCGTCATGAAATAATTAATGCTGCACTAGCGAAGCTCCCATCATGAAATAATTAATGCTGCACCAACGCAGCTCCCGTCATGAAATAATTATTGCTGCACCAGCGCAGCTCCCGTCATGATAGAGTAATGCTGCACCAAAGCAGCTCCCGTCATCAAATAATTAATGGTGCACCAACGCAGCTCCCGTCATGAAGTAATTAATGCTGCACCAGCTCAGCTCCCGTCATGAAAGAGTTAATGCTGCACCAGCGCAGCTCCCGTCATCAAATAATTAATGCTGCACCAGCGCAGCTCCCGTCATGAGAGAGTTAATGCTGCACCAACGTAGCTCCCATCATCAAATAATTAATGCTGCACCAACGCAGCTCCCGTCATGAATGGGTTAATGCTGCACCAACGCAGCTCCCGTCATGAAATAATTAATGCTGCACCAGCGCAGCTCCCGCCATGAAATAGTTAATGCTGCACCAACGCGGGCTCCCATCATCAAATAATTAATACTGCACCAACGCAGCTCCCGTCATAAAATAATTAATGCTGCACCAGCGCAGCTCCCGTCATGAATTAGTTAATGCTGCACCAACGCAGCTCCCGTCATTAAATAATTAATGCTGCACCAGCACAGATCCCGTCATGAAAGAATTAATGCTGCATCAGCGCAGCTCCCGTCACGAAGGGGTTAATACTGCACCAACAGAGATCCCGTCATAAAAAGGTTAATGCTGCACCAGCACAGCTCCCATCATGAAAGAATTAATGCTGCCCAACGCAGCTCCAGTCATGAAAGAATTAATGCTGCCCCAACGCAACTCCCATCATCAAATAACTAATGCTGCACCAACGCAGCTCCCGTCATGAAATAATTAATGCTGCACCAGCGCAGCTCCCATCAGCAAATAATTAATGCTGCACCAACGCAGCTCCCGTCATGAAATAGTTAATACTGCACCAACGCAGCTCCCATAATCAAATAACTAATGCTGCACTAACGCAGCTCCCGTCATGAAAGAGATAATGCTGCACCAACGCAGCTCTCATAATCAAATAATTAATGCTGCACTAACGCAGCTCCCGTCATGAAAGAGTTAATGCTGCACCAACGCAGCTCCCGTCATCAAATAATTAACGCTGCACCAACGCAACTCCCGTCATGAAATGTATTAATACTGCACCAGCGCAGCTCCCGTCATGAAAGAGTCAACGCTGCACCAATGCAGCTCCCATCATGAAATAATTAATGCTGCACCAACGCAGCCCCGTCCTGAAATAATTAATGGTGCACCAGCGCAGCTCCGTCATGAAATAGTTAATGCTGCACCAACGCAGCTCCCGTCATGAAATAGTTAATGCTGCATCAACGCAGCTCCCGTCATGAAAGAGTTAATTAATGCTGCACCAATGCAGCTCCCATCATCAAATAATTAATGCTGCACCAACGCAGCTCCCGTCATGAAATAATTCATGCTGCACCAGCTCAGCTCCCGTCATGAAATAGTTAATGCTGCACCAACGCAGCTCCCGTCATCAAATAATTAATGCTGCACCAGCGCAGCTCCCGTCATGAGAGAGTTAATGCTGCACCAACGCGTAGCTCCCATCATCAACGCAGCTCCCGTCGTGAAATAATTAATGCTGCACCAGCGCAGCTCCCGCCATGAAATAGTTAATGCTGCACCAACGCGGGCTCCCATCATCAAATAATTAATACTGCACCAACGCAGCTCCGGTCATAAAATAATTAATGCTGCACCAGCGCAGCTCCCGTCATGAATTAGTTAATGCTGCACCAACGCAGTTCCCGTCATTAAATAATTAATGCTGCACCAGCACAGATCCCGTCATAAAAGAATTAATGCTGCCAACGCAGCTCCAGTCATGAAAGAATTAATGCTGCCCCAACGCAGCTCCGGTCATAAAATAATTAATGCTGCACCAGCGCAGCTCCCGTCATGAAGGGGTTAATACTGCACCAACACAGATCCCGTCATAAAAAGGTTAATGCTGCACCAGCACAGCTCACATCATGAAAGAATTAATGCTGCCAAAGCAGCTCCAGTCATGAAAGAATTAATGCTGCCCCAACGCAACTCCCATCATCAAATAACTAATGCTGCACCAACGCAGCTCCCGTCATGAAATAATTAATGATGCACCAGCGCAGCTCCCATCAGCAAATAATTAATGCTGCACCAACGCAGCTCCCGTCATGAAATAGTTAATGCTGCACCAACGCAGCTCCCATAATCAAATAACTAATGCTGCACTGACGCAGCTCCCGTCATGAAAGAGTTAATGCTGCACCAACGCAGCTCTCGTAATCAAATAATTAATGCTGCACTAACGCAGCTCCCGTCATGAAAGAGTTAATGCTGCACCAACGCAGCTCACATCATCAAATAATTAACGCTGCACCAACGCAACTCCCGTCATGAAATGTATTAATACTGCACCAGCGCAGCTCCCGTCATGAAAGAGTCAACGCTGCACCAATGCAGCTCCCATCATGAAATAATTAATGCTGCACCAACGCAGCCCCGTCCTGAAATAATTAATGGTGCACCAGCACAGCTCTGTCATGAAATAGTTAATGCTGCACCAACGCAGCTCCCGTCATGAAATAGTTAATGCTGCATCAACGCAGCTCCCGTCATGAAAGAGTTAATTAATGCTGCACCAATGCAACTCCCATCATCAAATAATTAATGCTGCACCAACGCAGCTCCCGTCATGAAATAATTAATGCTGCACCAGCTCAGCTCCCGTCATGAAATAGTTAATGCTGCACCAACGCAGCTCCCGTCATCAAATAATTAATGCTGAACCAGCGCAGCTCCCGTCATCAAATAATTAATGCTGCACCAGCGCAGCTCCCGTCATGAGAGAGTTAATGCTGCACCAGCAAAGCTCCCATCATAAAATAATTAATGCTGCACCAACGCAGCTCCCGTCATGAAATAATTATTGCTGCACCAGCGCAGCTCCCGTCATGATAGAGTAATGCTGCACCAACGCAGCTCCCGTCATCAAATAATTAATGGTGCACCAACGCAGCTCCCGTCATGAAATAATTAATGCTGCACCAGCTCAGCTCCCGTCATGAAAGAGTTAATGCTGCACCAACGCAGCTCCCGTCATAAAATAATTAATGCTGCACCAGCGCAGCTCCCGTCATGAGAGAGTTAATGCTGCACCAACGTAGCTCCCATCATCAAATAATTAATGCTGCACCAACGCAGCTCCCGTCATGAATGGGTTAATGCTGCACCAACGCAGCTCCAGTCATGAAATAATTAATGCTGCACCAGCGCAGCTCCCGCCATGAAATAGTTAATGCTGCACCAACGCGGGCTCCCATCATCAAATAATTAATACTGCACAAACGCAGCTCCCGTCATAAAATAATTAATGCTGCACCAACGCAGCTCCCGTCATTAAATAATTAATGCTGCACCAGCACAGATCCCGTCATGAAAGAATTAATGCTGCATCAGCGCAGCTCCCGTCATGAAGGGGTTAATACTGCACCAGCACAGCTCCCATCATGAAAGAATTAATGCTGCCCAACGCAGCTCCAGTCATGAAAGAATTAATGCTGCCCCAACGCAACTCCCATCATCAAATAACTAATGCTGCACCAACGCAGCTCCCGTCATGAAATAATTAATGCTGCACCAGCGCAGCTCCCATCAGCAAATAATTAATGCTGCACCAACGCAGCTCCCGTCATGAAATAGTTAATGCTGCACCAACGCAGCTCCCATAATCAAATAACTAATGCTGCACTAACGCAGCTCCCGTCATGAAAGAGATAATGCTGCACCAACGCAGCTCTCATAATCAAATAATTAATGCTGCACTAACGCAGCTCCCGTCGTGAAAGAGTTAATGCTGCACCAACGCAGCTCCCATCATCAAATAATTAACGCTGCACCAACGCAACTCTCGTCATGAAATATATTAATACTGCACCAGCGCAGCTCCCGTCATGAAAGAGTCAACGCTGCACCAATGCAGCTCCCATCATGAAATAATTAATGCTGCACCAACGCAGCCCCGTCCTGAAATAATTAATGGTGCACCAGCGCAGCTCCGTCATGAAATAGTTAATGCTGCACCAACGCAGCTCCCGTCATGAAATAGTTAATGCTGCATCAACGCAGCTCCCGTCATGAAAGAGTTAATTAATGCTGCACCAATGCAGCTCCCATCATCAAATAATTAATGCTGCACCAACGCAGCTCCCGTCATGAAATAATTAATGCTGCACCAGCTCAGCTCCCGTCATGAAATAGTTAATGCTGCACCAACGCAGCTCCCGTCATCAAATAATTAATGCTGCACCAGCGCAGCTCCCGCCATGAAATAGTTAATGCTGCACCAACGCGGGCTCCCATCATCAAATAATTAAAACTGCACCAACGCAGCTCCCGTCATAAAATAATTAATGCTGCACCAGCGCAGCTCCCGTCACGAATTAGTTAATGCTGCACCAACGCAGCTCCCGTCATTAAATAATTAATGCTGCACCAGCACAGAACCCGTCATGAAAGAATTAATGCTGCATCAGCTCAGCTCCCGTCATGAAGGGGTTAATACTGCACCAACACAGATCCCGTCATAAAAAGGTTAATGCTGCACCAGCTCAGCTCCCGTCATGAAATAGTTAATGCTGCACCAACGCAGCTCCCGTCATCAAATAATTAATGCTGCACCAGCGCAGCTCCCGTCATGAGAGAGTTAATGCTGCACCAACGCGTAGCTCCCATCATCAACGCAGCTCCCGTCGTGAAATAATTAATGCTGCACCAGAGCAGCTCCCGCCATGAAATAGTTAATGCTGCACCAACTCGGGCTCCCATCATCAAATACTTAATGCTGCACCAACGCAGCTCCCTTCATGAAATAATTAATGCTGCACCAGCGCAGCTCAAGTCATGAAAGAGTTAATGCTGCACCAACGCAGCTCCCATCATCAAATATTTAATGCTGCACCAACGCAGCTCCCTTCATGAAATAACTAATCCTGCACCAACTCAACTACCGTCATGGAAGGGTTAATGCTGCTCCAGCACAGCTCCCCGTCATGAAATGGTTAATGCTGCCCAGCAGAGCTCACGTCGTGAAATTGTTAATGCTGCACCAGCACAGCTCCCGTAATAAAAACATTAATGCTGCACTAGCGCGTCTCCCATCGTGAAAGGGTGAATGTTGCACCTACAAAGCCAACATGACGTAAATGACGTCATGAGCCGTGGCATTTTATCTCGTTGTTCCACTTCCGATTCCGCAATTTTAAACAGTTGCTAATCGGAAGTCACGTGTCAATTTCGCTAAATAGCATACACTCTTTCCTGAAAATCGTTCCATCGGATAGAAATATATATAGAAAAATTATATGACGTCATCATTCACACACGCCTTAGGTATAAACACCCACCCGGGTGGTTGCTAATAGGAAAAATATGCGTTATTTTTTAAATGTTTGGGTTGTTTAGGTCTCATATATGTATATATGAAGGGTATAACCAATGCCATAGTTTGTACATGCAATAATACTTGATTACTACAATCTTCCAGCGAGCGTTCTGGATAATGAAAAACTAAAACCCCGAAACAGTCTTAAGCACACAATTCAGGATAATTATAGCTTTAAATGGTTGGAATTTATACATTATATTAGGCATTTTTTTAAATCGTCATGGCACGCACAATGTTACTATCTACATGTGAGTAATTGAAAATCTTATACGAACTGACCTACCATTACGTTATATAGGTCTTAATTTTGGTACAATTTTATGTTACGAACACACAATTACCTACATACAATACATCAATTCTGACATTACGACGTGCTGTTATATTTTATCTATAAAACGGTAACAAGACCCATCTGACAATAAAATGCTTGGTTTATAGCCACGCAGGGAGGGCAAAATGTGCTACAACGCCGTTAGACGAGATGGAGAGCGCGAGAGAGGTCATACATCCTTCTCGCAGGTGGGGGTCCGGGGGAGATTCCCCGGAAACAAAACGGAATAATTGGGGTCCAAAGTCAGATTCTGAGTGTTTCAGAATGGTAAAGTATGCTTTCTATAGGACATACAATTGAAATAAAAATATGAATGACCATTTACACTTTTAAATGCTTACCGTACGTTACGGAGATGAACCAAACAACAATGTTGTTATCAACTGGAGTGCAATATTCCATTTTCCGACATATGAAGCGATTGAGTTGAATATCAGTACGTTAGCGCAGCCCGTTGTGCGTGCGCGTGTGTGTGTGTATATATATATATATATATATATATATATATATAGCTATATATATATATATATATATATATATATATATATGCCCCACCAACCAAGAAAAATGAACTGAACGTTTGTACATTCATTAGAAACTTCAAAAAGCTCATCGAACAGTACCTGACAGTAAATATCCATCTGATCATACTCGGCGATGTGAACCTACACTATGATTCGCATTAAGATAACATGCAGCTAACCTCAAATCTGTTTTGGCCAGTGTGAATATGGTGCAAGTTGTTAAAACTCAAACACATCATAAGCAGAACATTCTTGACTGGGTTATAGTGAGGCAAGACCCAACAAACGTCGTAAAAGCTGACATCGCCGACATAACATTATCTCACCACTGTCTAGGCAATGTCAACACTGCGAAACCGTCTGCAGGTCCAAAACGCCAAATGCTGACCAGGAACCTTAAAGCCATCAAGGCTCACGATTTCAAATGGCTAAACTAGCCTTACGTTTCAACGCTAAACTAAGCTCTCTGATTGACGATTATGCCGCTCTGAAAACGCGCCCTACATGCGACCGCCCTGCAGCGTCGTTGGTGACGAACTAAATTATTGAATCCAAGCGCTCAAGAAGAGCCGAACGCAAGTGTATAACATCTAAGTTGACTGTCCAACGAGAAATATTCATGGACAGTATAGTAAACATGTGTGCAAGTTAATTAAATATGCAACAATATGTTTCTATAACGACTCTATCACACAGTGTAAATCAATGAAAATGTTGTTTAATTTCGTAACACTATGCTGTACTACCAAATAACCACGATACTGCTGTCTTACGAAATATGTTTGCGCATTTCTGTGATGATAAAGTGGTGCGTATAAGATCTAGCATAGAAACAAATATTGATGCAGAATTTGCTGAATTTACCGGGAATAAACTAAACAATTTTCGCCCTGTAACACAAGAGGAAGTAATCACTCTTATCGCAATATTGCCACCGAAATCCTGTGTCAGTGATCCTATGCCAACTCAGTTGATCCGGGAACACATTGCAGTGCTGGCATCAGCAACAACATCTATATTCATTTCATCTTTAAGACAAGGCTCTGTTTTAGGACTTGTTTTATATTCCATGTACGTCAAGCCGCTCGGTGATGTAATTAGTTCCAATGGTGTTCGTTATCACATGTATGCTGACGATATTCAAATGTACCTTTCTTTCCAGCCTTGTCACCTAATCGAAAAATTGAAACAAATACAGGACTGTATAACTGATGTAAATTCGTGGATAGAAATTAACAAACTTAAAAGACGAAAAAAATGAGTTAATGTTATGTGGAACTGATTACCACCTTAAACACAATCTAGGTGAAGAAGTTTCTATAGAACTTTGATAATGAAGAAACTTTCCAGAGAAGATGAAGCCTAAGCAGAATGAGATACCCAGATGGTGAATTTGGTGACGCTAGCCCGCTAAGCACCTCCTGAACTTGATGTAGTACTGAGACTGAGAGGGCGCACTCTTACAACTTGCGTGTTGTTTTAAGGAACTTTACTCTACAAATTTCTAAACTGGAGGACACATAATTATCCTTAAGTTAAAGGTACGGTTGGCCTTGGCGGTGGGTATCCTGTGAACATATTTCCACCCGTCAAAAACCGCTACAAACAGAAAGAACATCAAAATGTAGATATACTTTGTCCGTATACAAATAAGAAATATCGCATAAACAGTATGTTATTGTCATATGTTTGACCATTGTTATGTAAACAAAAGCATAAAAAGTTACTTTTCTGGCGTTTGTTTATATTATGATGGTAAACATAAAGAGCGTTCTTTGTTGGTGAATTCCTGATATGGAACTAATAAAGAGCGTTTCTGCCATTTGTGTGTGATCAGCCAGTAGCACTGTGCGGTCTTCTGTAACACAATCAGTCTCTTGCTCAGGTAAACTATAGTAGGTCTTTACGATAACATGCTGTTTACGCGATGGTCATGGTATATGTGAACGAAACTGTATGCGTTTTAATGTTTTTTCTGTTTACAGTGTTTGGAACAAATATGAATATTTTCGACAATTAAGGCCTCGTGTGCCTTTAAATGGACTTTCACTTTTTATTTATCACACATTGATTTAAGACAAAATTGTTTTGGACCAAATTGGATGCTAATACTGAAATAGACAAAATGACAGTGTTCAATAGCTGAACTAGTATTACTAGATCAAATAAGTGTCAATGAGTTTCAATTATCGCAACAGGAACACTGTGAGTGTGACATATAAACAACGCTCCTTCGTGTATATTTACGGGCCAATAACACATTCATATAATTTATAAATATAATTATTGCAATTTCTACATAGTTGATCTTGGTAAATAAATACCTGGACAAAAATGGCAATATCATTATTCATTTATTTTTTATTTTTGCTGATACTGTTAATGACGGACCGCAAGAGTGAACCAACGGAAACAATTGAAGGGAGTAGCGACTAAACGAGTGCGCCAATGTCGGTGGACAATTTTATGAATCGGTAAGTTTACGTCAACGCTTAAGTGAGAATCAGTATTCTAAAACAAAATGTAACAAATGCATTAAGTGAAACCAACACACTACACGATTTCACCTGTCATAATTCAGTGCCGATGTTTGCGGACTGATGTATAATTAAATCCGTCAAACAGTTGTTGGTATGCTCTCATCGTAAACGCTTAGTACACAACATATCCTCATGCAAATAGGTTCATATTGAACGTATATCAAAAACCCAAATACGCCCATATTGGCGTTATTGGAATCTGAATTACGCTCTATATGAACGTAAATGGGGCACGGAAACAGTAGCTTCTCAAATATGTCCGCAATGAGCGTATACTCGTTATTCCGTTGATTGGCGCGGGCCGCAGTGAAACCACATAATATAAAGAGCGTGTCGATGAAAATAATTCGATTAAATAATGCCAATACGGGCGTGTTTCGTGTGGTGTGAATCAAGTACGCCCGATACGGACGTATTTGAAATATGAATACGCTCATATACGACTGTTTTGTGCATCATTTACGCTCATATAGAGCGAAATTCAGATCCAAATAATGCCGATTGGGCGTATTTGGTTTTTGAATTTTGAAATACGTTCAATGTGGACGTATTTTCAAGAGAACATGCTGTAGAGCAAACATAGTATTGGAGACACCAACAACATAAGCATATGAATTCACAACATTATCTACATTTATTTCGTTGTAAAGTAATGTAATCAAGTCAATTGTATATTGCAGATCCCGGCTGTCAACTCATCATTCCCACTTATCGTTGACTTCAACTGGAATAACCAGGAAAAACGAAATAATCGCCCGATATGTATGACATAATAAGATAAATATACTTAATGACGGTAATTTTGACCATCTTTCGATACTTAATGGTGCACCATGTACGCCCATCGAGCCCAGTATTACGTTATATACAACTTCATAATAGACATATTACGGACATAGTATCGGAAGAGTGATAACCCAATAATGGAAATATAGAATGTTTTCGACGAAAGAAAGGAGATCTATGACAATCTACAACACCATAAACTATCAAATTTGACCGTAAATAAGTCGAATTTCACCTACTGTGTGGGTGGGCTTGGTGGAGGTTGTTTACTGGGTGGGTGGGCTCGGTGGGGGTTGTTTACTGGGTGGGTGGGCTTGGTGGATGTTGTTTAATGGGTGGGTGGGCTTGGTGGAGGTTGTTTACTGGGTGGGTGGCCTTGGTGGAGGTTGTTTACTGTGTGGGTGGGCTTGGTGGAGGTTGTTTACTGTGTGTGTGGGCTTGGTGGAGGTTGTTTACTGGGTGGGTGGGCTTGGTGGAGGTTGTTTACTGGGTGGGTGGGCTTGGTGGAGGTTGGTTACTGGGTGGGTGGGCTTGGTTGAGGTTGTTTACTGGGTGGGTGGGCTTGGTGGAGGTTGTTTACTGTGTGGGTGGGCTTGGTGGAGGTTGTTTACTGGGTGGGTGGGCTTGGTGGAGGTTGTTTACTGGGTGGGTGGGCTTGGTGGAGGTTGTTTACTGGGTGGGTGTGCTTGGTGGAGGTTGTTTACTGGGTGGGTGGGCTTGGTGGAGGTTGTTTACTGGGTGGGTTGGCTTGGTGGAGGTTGTTTACTGGGTGGGTGGGCTTGGTGGAGGTTGTTTACTGGGTGGGTGGGCTTGGTGGAGGTTGTTTACTGGGTGGGTGGGCTTGGTGGAGGTTGTTTACTGGGTGGGTGGGCTTGGTGGAGGTTGTTTACTGGGTGGGTGGGCTTGGTGGAGGTTGTTTACTGGGTGGGTGGGCTTGGTGGAGGTTGTTTACTGTGTGGGTGGGCTTGGTGTATGTTGTTTACTGGGTGGGTGGGCTTGGTGGAGGTTGTTTACTGGGTGGGTGGGCTTGGTGGAGGTTGTTTACTGGGTGGGTGGGCTTGGTGGAGGTTGTTTACTGGGTGGGTGGGCTTGGTGGAGGTTGTTTACTGGGTGGGTGAGCTTGGTGGAGGTTGTTTACTGGGTGGGTGGGCTTGGTGGAGGTTGTTTACTGGGTGGGTGGGCTTGGTGGGGGTTGTTTACTGTGTGGGTGGTGGGCTTGGTGGAGGTTGTTGGGTCATTATTTGCATTCACTTCTTGAAATAAAAACGCTCTTTTAAAACGCTCTTCAGTTAAAAACAAAAACAAATCAGTTCTGGATATCTTCGATTTTGAAAAAGTCTTACAAAATTAATTTAATGAAAACGCTCAGAATAATTTACGCAGAATCAGGACCAAGATGCAGAGTCGTTTGAAAGTGTTGCAGAACATATGACCAAGTAATATCGGATGATGATCTTTAGCATATTTACATGTTTTGATCTGGTGATTCTCCAATTAGTTTAAGACTGAGAAACTGCTACTTCCATTTGGAATATAGAAGCTTGAATTTTACCATCAACTGCTTCAACAACCCATCACGTGTTTGGTATTGTTCAATCCGGAAGATAATTTGTCACTTTGAGATATGAAATGCAACAGAAAAAATGCAGGGTGGACTCAATTGAAGACAACAATCACCTCAACATGAACGTATGTATGTTACATAAGTGTCCGATAGTACATAAGATAGTACATAAGATAGTACATAAGATAGTACAGTGATTGTTATATGTGTTCCCCGATCTAGGATAAACTTCCTCCCCCCAGTGATTGTAATGATAGGGTTAAGTGTATTGATAAGCACAGTACGTCGGAGATGTGAATGGTATAGTATAAGAACACACAAGCATAATTAACAATATTATATTCTTAATTGGTTATGACTGGGGCAACCATTGTATAAGTGAGGGAGGAACAAACCAGTATCATTCTATAGTAAACCATAGTATGGTACAAGTCATAGACAAAGGTATGTTATGTTATGGCAAGGAACTCTATACCGTTGGAAACAACGCGGATAATATACTTCTTATTTAACGCATGTTACTTATAATGTAATGTATTTTACAATATGCGAAGGTCCCAGTTCGAGACAACATCGTGTAGCAACCTTCTCGATATACATTGAATTGATTACTTCTAAGCAATCTCACGAATGTGTGGGAGAAAAACGCATTAACATAAATAGATTAATTTTAGAAGAAACAATCGTTGTTGTCTTGGTGACCAGGAAATGATATTTTGGAAGATGTGCCAACTTACATAGACAACACCTTTGCCAAAAAACATGAATCATTGCGTGCACTATGTAATTGTTTTGTGAATAAATTGTCATGATTAACAATCAGAAGCAAGTTATATAAGTATGCATCATATTAACAATCAGAAGCAAGTCATATAGGTATGTATCATATTAACAATCAGAAGCAAGTCATATAAGTATGCATCATATTAACAATCAGAAGCAAGTCATATAAGTATGCATCATATTCATGTAACTCTAGTGTTAATCCTCACATTGCAGACCACCGATATTTGGTACCAACAGCTTACTTTTGTTCTGACATACATTTCCCAATGATCCTAACCAGGACAATGTACTAACATTCCTTCGATAATGTATGATTATTCCAATAAACACATACTGTCGTTATACTAAACGGATTCTCCCAAACTCCAACTTTCTTATAAAATTATATATTGGAATGGCCTATTATTCATCTGGATGGATGTTCATGATACATGCGCAGACGGTATAGTGTGGTCGTCGGAGGGTTAGACCCAGAATAAATTGGTAAAGAAGCGGTTTTGGTGTCATTCGACGCGGGAGAATATCGTGTATAACATATCCAAAATCCGCTAAAATTCGCTTTGGGCAAAATTCAGGATCCAAGATGGCGTCCAACATGGCCGCCTTTAGTCAAAAGAGATTCTGACTGAGAGATTAATTCGACATAATGAGAACAAATGTTGCCATATTTATACAAATGTAAACATTTTTGCGAAGGTAAAGTATTATGCCACATAGCAGAGATTATCCCGCGTTGAATGACACCGATATCGCTTCTTTATAAATTTCTTCTTGGTCAACCCTTTTTTTTGTTTGCGTACCACGACCACACTAGTAGACAATTGCACATCTATAAAGAATCATATTCATTGATGGTTTAACCAGGGCTAACTATTCGTCAGTAGGTATTTACTAAAGACAGTTATGAATTGGATCCGATATAATATACCAATAACATGATTTTTTGGGCGTTATGGTTTATTATTACCACTTTATAGTGCGTTCTCTAGGCCATTGATAATGTTTTTCGGGGCGTTCCAAATAGCGCGAGTTACGTCCCTTCAACATCAGACTTGCGGTGTTCAAGTTATTTCAAGAAAATAATGGGAAAATGTACCATATTGTCCTCACGCTGTAGTGGTATTATGGTTGGAAATCACGGTATATGGTTGAATTATTGTCTCAAGCGTAAATATGCATAAATAACTTTAGCTGTCAAACTCTTGAGCATCGTTTGACAATCGTCTTCAAGTTCAATGATGGTTTATATTTATTTGTATATTCTTGGAAATATCTCTCTCTTAATCTAGGCCTACTAGTACTTCATTATTCCACTGGCTCAAATATCCAAATATGTGGTAATAATAGTAATAACATGATGATATCGGGCATTATGGTTTATTAACGGCCCTCTGGAATGATTAACAGCCCTCGGGGCAATTAGAGGCCCTCGACTTTGGAAGTCGAGTGACAAACGATGAGAGTTTGACAGCTAAAGTTTTTAATCCATATTTACGCTTGCGACAATGATTCAACCATATAGCGTGATTTCCAATCATAAAACCACTACACTGTCGAGAAAATTTGGTACATCTTTCGATTATTTTCTTGAAATAAAAACGTATGTCAAAGGGACGTAACTCGCGGCCCGCGTATTTTGGTAACAATACGTTATTTGGAACGCCCTGAAAAACTATGTTAATAGTAGAGGCTGTAAGGTCCAAAAAAAAAGCCTAGAGAACGCCCTATAAAGTGGTAATAATATATGTTGTTAATGTTGGTATTGTTGATAACGGTCTTGTCGTGACCGTTGTTCTTGCTATTGCGGCTGTTATCAGTGTTGTGGTAGATGTAGTATTAAAATAGTGATGGCGTGACCCACTTTCCCGCTGAATTTCATTAATAGTCATCTGACTATATTTTTCTGAACTTTATCAACTGATGAATTTCAAAGGGAGATAACTAATACCTCAGAATAAGGTGGCATGTTTTTGAACAGAACAAAATATTTTTAAAAAATAATTAAATCAATATGTGGTTGAATCCTTATGAAAACGACAAACAACTAAATATAATTTGATCGAATACACGAACTGGTTTATTAGTTCAATTCATTCTGACAGAGAACATGGATAATATTTAAACACAGCAGGAATTGCCATTTTGAATAAAAAGTCCATAATTGTAAAAAGTGTCTGAAAGATTTGTCTTGACCATCGATGTTGAAATTGCCACCTTTGGGGCAACTTAGCAATATTAGCAGCAGTGTTATTGCTCTTTGCTGCTGTTGCTTTTGTTGTTCTTGTTCTGATGGTGGCGGTGGTGTTAGTTCTTCTTACATGCATTTCGCATAGCTTCTATCACTGATTTCCATGTAGCTTGATTCCTAAGTTGTTGCTATAAATCATTACTTCGCTTCTAAGAATTTCTAACAACTCGTGTGTGGAATACCTTACATCTCGCCTCATTAAAATATGAATTAATTTTACATCACACAGCAATAATTATGTTGTTGCGACTGTGCGTTTCTATCCCTAACTGGTTATATTTAGTATACGTTTGCATGAGCTAGCCCCCAAATTTCAAGTTGTTATCTCGCGGTGACCTAACAAATAGACAATCCTCTCATCCAGAGATAACATTCTGAGTAACAAACACATATGCCGAACACATGTGTATCATCATGTTGTCCCTTCAATATACAACAAATAATAACAACAGTTATAACAACAAATAATAACAACAGTTATACATGATTGATAACCTCTGGAAGGAATTATAAACTATATAGTTCAGAGCTTATCACCACGTAAATACATTTATACAGACCCTATCACTACATAAATCCATTTATACAGAATCTACCACCACGTAAATCCATTTATACAGAACCTACCACAACGTAAATACATTTATACAGAACCTACCACCACGTAAATACATTTATACAGAACCTACCACCGCGTAAAACCATTTATACAGAACCTACCACACCGTAAATACAGTTATACAGAACCTACCACCACGTAAATACATTTATACAGAACCTACCACCACATAAATACATTTATACCACCAAAGTGTTAACACGGGTGTTCCCTTATATTGTATCGATAGAGGTGCTTCATATTTTGAAAGCAATTGTGTCCCAATCCCTTATCCATATATTATGCAAATAAAATGTGTTTCAACTCGAGTCAAGTAGTAGTCGTGTGGTGTTTGTTGTTGCTGTTGTTGTGGTGGTGTCTATGGTATATTATATAATTGATTGATACGCAGTTTGATGCATCATTTGTCTTTTTAGATAGCTACTGCGCTGTGTTCGCTTCGTTATCGGTTGTCGCCTTTATTGTGTAGAAGTTACTGCCGCGTTGGTACCGGTCGCTACTCTCTTGTGTGATCTCCAGAAGTTCAGCACAAACGTAAGTAACGTAACTGCTTCGACGAGTAACCACATAATTGTGTGTGACAAGGATTGATTCATATATTTAGTGTTTTCATGTGCTGCTCTAGAAAACACTATGTATGAAAATACTGTTAGTCTGGTTTTATTTTATCAACTCATAACCTTTATCTAAACACTAACTATCTATTATAATAAAATCCAAGTATTGGACAAAATGTCTAATATATTTCCACAACATTGGGTAAATTATTTATGATCAACAATTATGTTCTGGGATCAATTGGCTGTTAACCGCGCAGGAACTTCAGTTTGACCACACCCATTTGTCAGTCAATTGTAATAAATATTTGTGGCAACCAACCAACAAGTTGTGGTGCAGCTGTTGACCATGGCCAATTTGTTGCTTGTTGGAAGGATGACCGACACCGATTAAGTTTTTTGAGAAATAAATGTAAAGATGCATTCAGAGTTTCATACATCCAGTTACAACAACAACACGACTGAAGTCTGTTAGCGTCGTGTTCTGCTTTGTTCTATTAAATGTCGCATGTCATCTAAACCTATATTACAAAATAATAAATTTGTTGTTATTTAAATTTTTTACTTAAATTAAATCAATTATTGTAATTTGAATTTAATTCTAAGCAGTAAAACATTTTATTCCATGATCCTACCATTATTCCATTCAATAAACCCATTCTATAAATTGTTTTAAACATGCTATTTCATACGCCAATCTAAATAAGAAGTAAACTTAGTTCCTTAAAACATTAGTCTAGAATCCTGAATCCATCTGTTATTGTCAGTGGCAACCAATTGTTTATGGAATACAGGTTATGATTGAATTACAAATGTAACTGATTGCGACTGTTGTGTTGGTACATGTACTTTGTGATGTATGTACACTGAGTGACTTACATATGCATGCCCACTTCGTTATGTTTTATAAACGGTTATAATCGTATTCGGAGTTGGTAAAATCACACAAAGTAATTATTTAGAATGACATTCAATTATCTTCAAAACTCTCCATTAAAAATACAATTACAAAACTTTAGAAACACACAGTAATTAATCACAATTACTTTTGCAATGTAATTATTAACCTTTATACTACTTTAATGAAACTTTCAAATTGGTTGTATGCCCCATTGTGGACATGTATGTTGACACAAGTATGGCAGCCTGTTCTCGTGAAAACATACCGGGTTTATTTTAATGAGAGAAATAAATCATATTGACAGTATTTAACCCCATAAGTATACACTACATATGAGTAGTAAGTGATGAAGTGTATCTCTTAGTACCTATATGGACATAGACATAAAACGCGGGTTTTAAAACAGTCAATATGGGACAATTTTCATTAGAAATAAGCCCATATTGACATCATTTAAACAACATTTTTGTTTATCAAACACGACTTACCAGATTAACTCTCTTCATAATGTGTTTTCACTGCGGTCCGCGCCATTCAACGGTTAACGGGTATAAGCTCAATATGGACATATTTAAGAATACAACACATCCAATGAGAACCTATGTTAACATTTAGGTTCAATATGAGCCTATTTGCTTGATGATAATTATGTTTAATGTTAAGTTTATTGGAATGTGGATACATAAAACATGCCAGATTATTATTTTGCTACCGAGGGTCCCACGGCACCGAGGCTAAAGATGGCCGAAAAGAGCTTTGCTTAGGGCGAAGTCGATGTGTTTTCTTCGTTTGACCACAGATGGGCTACTAGGAGATTGCTCGTCAAACATGACGGCTGACATTCAGGAAAATATCGTCACCACTTATATCGATATAAAGAGAGCCGGTAAACGGTGCGCGGAGTTTGTCCACATTCGGAAAATCTTACCCATCGCAGTGGACGGTATGGCTATTCTACCCCGGCACAGAGAGGGGCACAAATTGTTTGCAACCAGTTTTTTTTATATATTTTGTCATGTATTGCTTAGTATTAAAAAAGGCCTCTAATTTATGTCCTGCATTCTCAAGGTTACTCTGTGCACATTTTGATAACTATTCTGCCGAACAACTCCCTAATGTAACAACAATAATTCCAAGTTTTCGTACTTTTCTAAACTAACACGTTGAAAAACTGTATCAAGCGATATGTCTGGCTATATTATATCGAGGTAGTTCATTAAAGACACGGCTGACCTTCCCAATGGGTATTGCTGTTAACATATAGTCGGATTCCTTATGTCGAAAAAAATGGTCGCGCATTTTCGGAATGTTAAAAACGATATGAGAACGGTTTATATACCACCAGTGCGTCTATTTTCAGAATCTACCTGTTTCCAGCTTGATAATTTAGTGGAGACAGGTTTTTGCGAGGCTTTTGTTTGTGTACCCCTCTATTTTTCCCGTCCAACTGGTAACAAAAAACTTGCTATTAGGCACAGCAAGTTGCTGTGTTCCTGGAAATTGAAAACCAGAGAGAGATCTTACCACAAATTGCATATCTTAATGTGAAATTGTATCATAAAATCATGAGATGAATTGTATTTATGACTGCATTTTCAATTGTCTTTCCCAAATATTAAGATATTGTATATTCTTAGAGTCAGCTACATCACATTTAGACGAACATGATACAAGGATATCTTGATCATATGTCGCAAACAAAACTCTGATAAGTCGATTTTTGGTTAAGATATCGCAGAAAAGCAAACCCTACCTCACCCTCTCTTCTTTCACGCGTCAGATTCCTTTGGTCGAAAAAAAAAACGGTCACGCAATTTCGGACGCTAAACACGACATGTGAACGGTTTCTTTAACAATAGCGTGTCTGCTGCCATAGTATGCCTGTGTCCAGTTAAAATTTTAATGGGAAAAATTGTTTCTGGACTGTTTTAAGTATTTAAAGAGCGTGTACTCATTATTCAACTATTCCTACTATAAACAACATTAGTTGGAAATTTTATTTCCAACAATTAATTCGTGGGGAATTTGTTATTTTTAGACCAACATTTGCATATTTTTCTACTTTCTACTTTTTACTGAAATGACCATTCATTCGGAAATATTCCAACCTCGTGGAGTGTCACATGTACATGTAGGTTGGACATTTCCAACACCTGGGAAGCTTTATTGTGTCCTGCCCGCGTTACCCCTGTGGCCAGTCAAAAACTGCTAATCAGTTTAAGAACACATTATTTTCCTAAACTTTTGTTCAAACTTGTGAACTTAAATGGTCATCAGTTGGAAATTTACAACCTTAGCCTTAGTTGGGTGTCGGGTTGGAAATGTTCAACACTTGGAAAGCTTGAGGCCATTCTAGATGCTATATGATTTTATGATTTTTATGTCTAGATTTCAAAATGTTCTCACAAGTGCCCGACAATATATGATCGTATTTTCAGTTTCATATCTCTACTTTGTATTATACTGGCAGAACCATGGTCCGCCCAGTGCATAATCACACGTTTACTGATCCATTCAGAATAGGCTATCAGCTATGCTTGTGAAGGAACAGCCGAGGTGGGTGCAAATTTAATTACGCAAAATTATGAGTCCCTCCAACGGAGACACTCTAGCTATACGTCCATGTCCGCCATGGTTATGTTACCACGCGGGTTTCGATAGGCCTACTGACGCAACTAATACAATCTTATCCCGCGTTGATCTCAATTTCTATTTAAATTACTAAAAAGGCACAACGTTTTCTTATAAAAAATGAACTGAACCTGATTTCTTTCAGACAAGTTCACAGCAAAATACCACCTATAGAATCATGTCCGACCAAAACTATGTGTCAAATACCTACAAAATATTGATACAAAACCAATAATTTCCACTCCTCAAAATATTAACAAGGGTCTTTCGCGGCTAGGAAGTCAAAAGCCACATTTTCTCACTAAATTTTACTGTATATAAATTGTTTACATATATTTGAATAACCGTTCCATTGATGTATTATACAGTATAACTTCATATTAGCCGTTTTGACCAGAACCATCATGAACGCTTTGTGCCCTTTTAAGAAACCATCTAGATTCGTCTTGAATTAAATGCGACGTTTGTTTCAACAGACGAATTTAGAATTAAACTCGAGTCTAATTAGAATTGAATTCGAGTCGTCGGTAGTGCGACGTTTGTTCCATGGGTTAGGAGTGGTCACAGGTAACAAATATGCAAGTCATATTACTGTGACCATTGGAACAAACGTCGCACTACCGATTACTCGAATTCAATTCAAATTAGACTCGAGTTTAATTCTAAATTCGTCTGTTGAAACAAACGTCGCATTTAATTCAAGACGAATCTAGATGGTTTCTTAAAAGGGCACAAAGCGTTCATGAGGGATTTTTGTCAAAACGGCTAAAATATGAAGTTATACTGTATAATACATCAATTGAACAGTTATTTAAATATACGTAAACAATTTCTCTTCGAAGCTACGAAACACCCTTATTAACATTTTGAGGAGTGGTCATTATTGGTTTTATATCGCTATTCCTGTCGGATATGATTCTATATGTGGTATTTTGCTCTAATTTAGTGCACGAGCAACATAACCTCCAGAAAATAGGTTCATATGTGACCTAAATATTCACATAGGTTCATGTTGGACTTATTTGTTTCTGAAATAAGCTTATATAGAACTTGTGAATGTCTGACAGAAATCAAGTCCAGTTTTTTTATACAAAAGCGTTGTGCCTTTTTAACAAATTAATAGCAACTCGATGTCAACGCGGGATAACACTATATTGCATTGGCCAGTAAGCCTATCTAAAACCGCGACGTAAAAAAAACATGGCGGACAGGGACATATAACTAAAGGGTCTCCATCGGCCCCGAGATACATGTTGCACAAACTAAATTAACATGTCAGTCAACACAACAAATCACTCTCTCAAATCCTTTGCCACAAGAATATAAATAAATTGTCATTATAAATAGGCAAGACATATCTGAGCACTTTCAAAGAGAAAATTTATTTATAAGACATATATGTGCATTATCTGCTTGGTCTTACATATAGCACAACACCTTCAGATGTAAATGACACAGTGCGTGGTAAAAGCTTTAAAAAATACTTGCATAAACACGATTCACGATTAGTAGCATGTAATAATAGTGACACTTGTCACTTTCACCATGTCTACTATACAAAATTAAAAGTCATTCAGTCTATATGTACATACATGTGTGGGAACTGTGTGTCCTGACAAAAACAATGAATTTGTTGTATTATTATATGGTGATAAAGTCTACTATAATTCTCTTATTTTGCGATAAGTACGCGCCTTTACTGGACGGACATGTGTCGATATTTTGGATTGTACAGCATTGTTTTCATTATGAAGAGATAATTCAATATATCTTTGACTGGCATGATACAAGGTGCGACAGGATCGCGAAGAGATTGGAAGTCGTGCATAGTGGTTTCGTGAATATCACATATTGATCCCAACAAAGTGTCGAAGAACATAGTTGGGGAGAACCTTCCATCATCCTTCATAATTTATCATGACTCCTTCTGAGTCCGATCATCGACTAATGGATCATTTCCCCCCAAGAATATACTTGGGCTTTGAATCGTGACGTCCCATTGCGATCAACACTCTGGCACGTGGAATTTTCCCGTAAATTATATAGTGTCTGCGGTCGGATGATGTTGGTTATGTTCAAATTGTGACACAGATATGAAACTGAACAGATTTGTCCCTCATGGGCCACTGATCGATCACTATAAGATCGATAAACTTTGCCACCCGGTAACTTCTTGGTAACGGTTGCTGGCCTAGGCAACTATCATAAATTGACTGGAAATTGCAATTATAGCTTATAGTTTCTTCATTCAATGCCAGTGTTTGCGTTTCCGATACATGTTAATATCCTAATGTGAAATGTGAGATATACCTGATTAACCCTTTACCCAACAGAAGGGCCCTGTGCCAGTGCATTCTCTTATATATGCGAGTCGACCATAGGTCGCCTCGCATATATAAGAGAATGCATTGGCTTAACACATTAAAAATTATAAAATTGTTAAAGATTGTAAGAAAAAAAGGTAAAAAGTTTTTTTAGGCCAATGCATTCTCTTATATATGCGAGGCGACCTATGATCGACTCGCATATATAAGAGAATGCATTGGTACAGGGCATAACTGTAACCATCACAATGTGGTCAATGAGCCGGTGCCAATGATATCCATATTTGTATGGTTCTATTGAGACAGACCGAAGATATTTTAGGCTGTTGAAGCTTTATTTGGCCGGTTTTGGCCGGTTTGTTGTGTAAAGGGTTAAGTGTAGTAACGGTTGATAAGCAAATACAGTACAGTATCGCATTAATCATTCATTAGTATGTTGCCTTATTTAGTCAGTGTATAATAATCACATGGTGTTGGTTATGTTCAAAGGTGGGCCCATGTATGTCTAAATTTGTGCAGGTATGTTTCGCATAGGCCACTGCTCATTATAAGATCGGGAGACTTTGCCACCCGATATTTCCTTAGTAACGGTTACTAAGCACATACCCGGAATTCGCAGAAAATGCAATTATAGCTTATATAACTGTTACTCATTAAGCTCTAATTTATTGGTAATTCGACTTTACTTGATTGTCACAGCTATACACGAAGCGTGAACATTACTTGTGGTCAGAATTATGATGGTGAATGTTGGGTTAAACAGTCGCTATACTGAAGTTCGCCAAACGTAACTGGCGTGGGGAGTGCGAAAGCAAGCATCTACTGCTATAACTCTCAACTGCCCCATAATGTCCATTTGTCAGTAGCACAAATCCTACGAAAATACAGAATCTTCCAATGTATGTGGGATAGACTCCGATGACAACGATGGAGTTAATGACTATGAAAGACTAACATCTACCTGTGTATTTGTGACACTACATCCAGTTATGATCAACGATTTTGGTTTCAAACAATATAGTCAGTGGACAACAAGACAGACAAGTATCACATTGGGAATCTTCTGTCGTGTTGAGAATGTCTCCGTTTGACTCAACAGCCTGCATACTGTAGAAATTCCAAAACCATTTGACACTTACTTTTGCCAATTACTGTATTTTGAGGCATAACTATATCGTATATTGGATCTATTAAATTACGGATATCTACAGTGGGTCAAACGCGAGTGTTAATCTTTTTATATAGTTGCACATGATGGCCAATAAGTGATATTACAATCAACTTTTGAGCATAATACGAAATTATCCATAGGGTTCAGTGTTAAATTTGATCGCAACTGTGGTCAGCGAGAATCACCTGATCACATCCATTTTTTTTAACTACGTCTGTGATCCATACTTAGTATTTTTTAGGAATATCAGTACGCGCATATCATCATACGCAAAATTGCGCCATTTATCCAAAATACTAGAATCTCCATATGGTTCAGTGATACATTTTGATCACAACTGTAGCCAGCAAGAATGAACTGACTACATCCAAATTTTCACAAATACATGTAAGGGTCATAGCTAGTAGTTTTGAGAAATTTCAAATCGCGCCGATAACCATACGCCAGCTGGCACCATCTATCGTTTTCTGTAAATACGAAACGCTCTCTAAATTATGTTGACCCCTATTTAGGCCCACCCGCCAAAATTAAAGACTGGAAACAAGTCAATCCTGAAACTACACCTACTAGGTATACAGCATCCGTTTTCAGATCGCTTTTAACAAAGCAAAAATGCAAAATGACATAAGGAATCCTACTAATAGTCATGACTGTTAAAACCGCCATAATCATAAATAGTATTAACCCTTTACCCAACAAACCGGCCAAAACCGGCCAAATAAAGCTTCAACAGCCTAAAATATCTTCGGTCTGTCTCAATAGAACCATACAAATATGGATATCATTGGAACCGGCTCCTTGGCCACATTGTGATAGTTACAGTTATGCGCTGTGCCAATGCATTCTCTTATATATGCGAGTCGACCATAGGTCGCCTCGCATATATAAGAGAATGCATAGGCCTAAAAACAAATATGTTTTTAACACTTTTTACCATTTTTTCTTACATTCTTTAACAATTTTATAATTTGTAATGTGTTAAGCCAATGCTTTCTCTTATATATGCTAGGCGACCTATGGTCGACTCGCATATATAAGAGAATGCATTGGCACAGGGCCGTTCTGTTGGGTAAAGGGTTAAAATGTAGGCATATGTTGTTATTATACCAATCATAAATGTAGCATAAATAGCATGTCATTGTCAACATCGTACTGTCGTATTAGTAAACAAAAGCCATATTATTATGCAATAATTTCCTATGGAACATTTCCTATGGGATAAATACTCGTCAACGATGCTTTAGTATATAAATGGTTGAATATATTATCTGAGCTATTCCTATGGGATAAATACTCGTCAACGATGCTTAGTGTAGAAAAGGGTTAAACTTATTATCTGAACATTTCATATGGAACATTTCCTATGGGATAACTGCTCGTCAATGATGATTTAGTATATAAAAAAAGGGTGGAATATATTATGTGAACATGTCCTATGGGTAAACTACTCGTCAATGATTCTTTAGTATTGAAAGGGTTAAACATATTATGTGAACATTTCCTATGGGATAACTACTCGTCAATGATGTTTTAGTGTAGAAAATGGTTAAACTTATTACCTGAACATTTCCTATGGAACATTTCCTATGGGATAACCACTCGTCAATGATCCTTTAGTATATAAAGGGTGGAATATATTATGTGAACATTTCCTGAGGAATAACTACTCGTCAATAATGTTCTAGTATAGAAAGGGTTAAACATATTATGTGAACAGTTCCTATGTGATAACTACTCGTCAATGATGCTTGTGTATATAAAGGGTTGAATATGTTATGTGAACATTTCCTATTGGATAACTACTCGTCAATTATGCTTTAGCGTTATTATCTGAACATTTCATATGGAAAATTTGCTATGGGATAACTACTCGTCAATAATGCTTCAGTATATAAAGAGATGAATATACTATGTGAACATTTCCTGTGGAATAACTACACGTCAATAATGCTCTAGTATAGAAAGGGTTAAACATATTATGTGAACATTTCCTTTGGGATAACTACTCGCCAATGATGCTTTAGTGTAGATAAGGGTAAAACTTGTTATGTGAACATTTCCTATGAACATTTCCTATGGGATAACTGCTCGTCAATGATGCTTTAGTATATAAAGGGATGAATATATTATGTGAACATTTCCTGTGGAATAACTACACGTCAATAATGCTCTGGTATATAAAGGGTTGAATATGTTATGTGAACATTTCCTATGGGATAACTACTCGTCAATGATGCTTTAATGTAGAAAAGGGTACCTAATATTGATTTCATATGGGGTCACTGACCTAATATGGGTCCATATACCGTCACTATTTATCGACGCTGATTGGCTAATCGCAAGAGCTGACATAATAAACTGCTATATCGGTGGGTCCTGTTGATTCACCTATGCAGCTATGGTGTTACGTAATGACCAACTGTTATGGAGAGATTATTTAAATGGGTACTGTACACTAAATCCGGCCATTTATGGTACATTCTCCTTTTGTCCTCAACTATTATTATATAATCAACAAATGAATGAATTTGAGCCATGGCTAAGTGCACAATAACCTCATTTACTTTATGAACGATGAAACCAACATGGTAATTGGCAGATCTGCACGTATCGCCAGTAGCCAATGAGATGGCGTGTGGTATAGGGGATTAGGCGGATCTTCGCGCCAGCTGTTTGCGGTTAGACAACCTGGCTGCTTTCAGTATTCAGTCTGACTTAAATCGCCTACATTATTACGTCATCACTTAAATAAAACATTATTGATCGTATAAAGTAAAAAATGCGGCCATGTGAGATCTAATAGTGACACTCGATACCACGAACGTTTTTGTTGCAATGGAGCTAGTTTTATCCCTTTTTTGAAACCAAAATGATAAATGCATGATAAATTTTGCGGCCAAACTCATTATAGAAATATTATCGAAAAAATCCGCAAAAAAAAACATATAGTTATTATGTTCAAAGCATAATGTCTCAAACTTGATTCTCTTTTTTTCTTCGTGCTGCTCGCGACATAACGCATATGGAGTTTTGCAAGCTCATCAGCTAAGTTGAATTTGATTCACAAGTCTTGATTTTCCTGAACAAGTATATAAGTTAATGTTGCGCAAAGATTTTACCTCGCTCCTCGAATATGTTTACCTATATATTTTACGACAACCGGATTTATTACTGCGAGGTGTTGAGGCTTGTTTTGTTTACTCATATGTCATTAATGATTCATTGTGCTTATAACCCTTTACCCAACAAACCGGCCAAAACCGGCCAAATAAAGCTTCAACAGCCTAAAATATCTTCGGTCTGTCTCAATAGAACCATACAAATATGGATATCATTGGAACCGGCTCCTTGACCACATTGTGATAGTTACAGTTATGCCCTGTGCCAATGCATTCTCTTATATATGCGAGTCGACCATAGGTCGCCTCGCATATATAAGAGAATGCATTGGCCTAAAAAAATTATTTTTTTAACACTTTTTACCATTTTTTCTTACAATCTTTAACAATTTTATAATTTTTAATGTGTTAAGCCAATGCATTCTCTTATATATGCGAGGCGACCTATGGTCGACTCGCATATATAAGAGAATGCATTGGCACAGGGCCCGTCTGTTGGGTAAAGGGGAATAACAAAGAGTCGCGCACAATAGTATCATCTGGTTCCGTATCCAACAAAAAGGTATCATATTGGGGTGTGTTCTCACTCGCTAACTAATTGATTCTGTTTAGGTTTACAGCCCCACGGTCAATGCAAGTTGAGCCGTGATAACACGTGCATTGTACACGCACCCATTTTCTCTCTCCTGTAATGATATGTTACATCATGATGTGAGAGCTCTGTTTCCTGATATAAAAAACACGACTTCGCCGATAGGAAGTAATGATGGCAACATTATCGGCTTCCATTAGTTATTCTAGAGACCGGAAGGCCACTTTCAATAGCTTTGCCTTTGCTGGTCAGTTGGTGTCTGACTATGCGAATGTCATGTACACTGCAAAAAGTTTTGGTACCATATGGTACCAATATTGGTCCGGACCCTTGTCGTTGTGGGAGTACCAAAATAGGGACCAAATTTAGAACCAATTTAAAGTGGTCCTATTTTTGGTACAATAGTGAACCAAATTAGAAACCAAAATTGGTCCCATATGGTACCAATATTGGTCCGGACCCTTGTCGTTGTGGGAGTACCAAAATAGGGACCATATTTAGAACCAATTTAAAGTGGTCCTATTTTTGGTACAATAGTGAACCAAATTAGAAACCAAAATTGGTCCCATATGGTACCAAAATTGGTCCTGACCATCGTCGCTGTGGGAGTACCAAATTAGGGACCAAATTTAGAACCAATTTAAAGTGGTCCTATTTTTGGTACAATAGTTGAACCAAATTAGAAACCAAATTTGGTCCATTATTTAAAGGGGTCCTCTTTTTGGTACAATCATGGATCCAAATTAGAAACCAACATTGAAACCAATGGAACTGGTTCCATTCGTTTTGGGACCATATCATAACCAAACTAGAAACCAAAATGCACGGGAAGCAAACCGAAATGGCCTGTTCCCTGCACATGGAGTAAAATGTGTCTGAATGTCTAAAATAATCGGCCGTAATTATTAATTTGTGTGTAATAATATGAAAAAAACTAATTTGCGATAAATCGCAAACTTCTATACAATAAATATACATGTATGCGATTTAGTGCAAAGGTTTTCGATTTATAACAAATGTTTGGAATTAATCAAATCAATTTGCTTTAACCGTATAAACATAAATCAGACAGGTCTGGGTGAACTAGCTCCAATAGCTCTATAATAGCACGGTCAGGCTAAAATAGACAGACCGATTGGTCATTCACAGCCAGAATGCATGTGTGATGAGGGGAGCAAATCTTAGTGATAAATCACAAAACGACTTTGTGAAAAATCACAAACACCTTTGCAATACCTCGCAGACCTTTGCGATAACTCGCAAACCTTTGCAATAAATTTCAAGCATCTTTACGATAACTCTCAAACTACTTGGTGATTATACTTTACGATTTATCATAAACATGTTTGAGATTTATCACAAAGGTTTGTGATTTATTGCAGATATATTGTTATTGTTATGTGTTCATGTTGGCAATAATGGGCTTGAACCGTATAAACATAATAAATCAGACATCTTAAACAGGTCTGGGTGAACCACAAATCGATCTATAATAGCATGGTCGGGCTAAAATAGACTGATCGGTCTTTCACAGCCAACATACATGTACAATGGAAGCAAACCAATACTTATAACAAAAATTAATTCTGATCTCGTTTGGAGATTTTTTACTGAGAATATTCAAAATTAAAACAACTTTGCGATAAATCGCAAAACAACTTTGCAAAAAATCACAAACACCTTTACGATAACTCCCAAACCTTTGCGATAAATCTCAAACATCTTTACGATAACTCTCAATTAACTAATTGGTGATTATACTTTGCGATTTATCGCAAAGATGTTTGAGATTTACCACAATAGCCGATCAGGTTAAAATAGACCAATCATTCTTTCACAGCCAGCATGTACCTTGTAACATCTATCTGGGATAAGGGGAGTAAGTCTAAACGGTTCTATTATTATCGATCAACCTATACTTCAAAAACAAAATTAGATCAGATTTTGTTTATCAAGACAACATATAATTATTCACTGAGAACATTCAAAGTTAAAACAACTTTGCGATAAATCAAAATCATATTTCTGATAAATCTCCAACTATCGTAATTGGCGATTTATCACAAAGGTTTGCGATTAATCGCAATGATTGAATTATATTGTTATATGTGGGCACTAATGGGATTGCCCCATATAACCGTTATCAATCAGATATCTTAAACAGGTCTGGGTGAACCACTTACTAGTACCGATCTATAATAGACTAAAATAAACTAAAATAAACCGATCGGTCTTTCACAGCCAGCATGCATCCGGGATAAGGGGAGTCACTCTAAACTGTTTTATTGTTATCTCTCAACCAATACAAAAACTAAATTAATTCTGATTTCTTTTGCAAGACACCAAATAATGATTTACTGTATACTAAGAATATTCAAAATAAACATACATGTATACAGATATTAAAACAAACAGATTCAAATTTTCAATAAATTTAGAGTTTCCTCTCTTACAACAGTGAGCACTGTGTCAGGAAGAGCGATCGGTCTATTGTAGCCCGATCAGCCTATTATAGTTAATCTGTGGTTCGCTCAGACCTTTCTTTATACCCTAATAAATATCGCGTATTATAAAATAGTATGTAATTGTTGTGGTTCCTACACTGCATTATGTGAACAAAGCCAAATTCAGTTCGAGAACCTGTTGTAACGTATGTAAATAGCGTGCGATAAGCAAAATACTCAACAATGGGGAGACCACACTAATGAACTGTGGTTAATTAAAACTGGCACTATGTTGTTTGCAAAATACTGTTGTAGCGCTCACTAGTCCTCGCCACAAGATGTTGGTGTTGAATGGGTCACTGGAGTCACTCTCCCAAAACAATTGCCACATTGTTGAGTGTTTTGCTTATCGTACACGTCCGATGTGCTGTATCGGTATATGAACAAACAAACAAACCTCACACAAAGAGAGTTTAATGTATTTAATATATGATCCATTTTGGTACAGCCATAGTGAATAAATTATTCTCCATTCGCAGCTATGCGTCATCGAGTCAATGTCATTGCCTGATCACCAGAGCCATATAATGTAGAATTTCGCGAATATGGTTTCCAATTATGGAAGAGGTTATTTCCCAGCAAAGCGGAAATGTCCGAATCGTTCTGAATGATAGCCACACGTTTTGATAAGAACATGATGCATCTGGACATTGGAATGGTCTACATGTTCATGTACCTGTATATATATACAGCTAAGCTCTAATTGACCCCCCCCCCTCCCTAACGACGTTGACACCGATATTACCGCATTGTCGATGATGGTACTAACCATGATCAATCCTACCATGGCCGACCTTCGTACCTTTTTAAAGTCAGCATTATAACCACCACAGAGTGTATATTTCTGGCATGGCGAATGTCGGTCAGTGACCAACTTCGAATGTTGATTAAACCGTAAACAAATTATTAATTGAAATATTGTTTTGTGTATACCCCGCTCGACAAAACAAGTGTTCATTGATACCGCGGTGTATTTGCCGTTCGGCCGCAGTGTCAGCGTTTGTACACTGCGGTCGAAGGCAAGTACACTGCGGCCCAACTGTAGTTAGCCGGTGGAGCTGCAGTGTTGTTTCATTTCGGCCACGGTGGCAACGCTAACCACACTGAGGTTAAGTGGACACTTGTTTTGTCCAGCAAGGTAGTTAACACAGTGCATGGCGCTCACGAAAGGCTGGACTGGGTGTACATGTAAGGTGGCCATGTGAAAAATTAATGCGGAATACAGGAGTCGCAAAATATTAATAGTAACTGTAGAAAAATCTTTCTACAGTACTATTAATAATATGGTTGAACAGCGGTATGGTATAACCAGTGTCATTAACGCCCTACAACCTTTTTAAAGGGGACGATTAATTAGAGCATAGCTGTAGTACGTTACTACATGTACATGTAAAAGCTTGTGGTGGATTCAGTGATAATGTGTGTCCAATAATTGGATCCGTATCTCCGAGATTATCCGTCATTTCATAAATACAATATCACAACGTCACTGGCGTTTCAATTAACAGAATAACACACTCCGTAACTGGGCAATATGTCATGGTCACATGGTGACATGGTTCTCAAATCACTTTTCGATGAAAATTGAAGAATAGCTGTAGTACGTTACTAAAAGCTTGCGATGGATTCAGTGGTAATGTGTGTCCCAGAGTTGGATCCGTATCTCCGAGATTATCCGTCATTTCATAAATATTTCACAACAATATCACACCGTCACTTCGATCAAAAGAATAGCCGACTCCATACATGTAAGTTGTAACTGGGCGATATGTCATGGCGACATGGTTCTGAAATCACGCTTCGATGAAAATTGAAGTATATGATCCATCTTCCTTTTTACAGGTACTCGTACGTTGTAGCCTTGAACATGCAACAAACTTTCTTCTTCTTTTTTTAACTCCACTCATGATGATTTTATTTGTAATATACACAATCCTTATTTTAAATTCACCAATATTGGATTTTAACGACATCCTCATCCGCCTGTGCGCACAAATGCGATAATATTCCTTCAGAAGCCTTCTGCAGGGAGTTGCATTTTATTGGAAGAAGAAGAAGAACTTGTGACTGACTCGAGTCATGACTGATCTGTGACGTCATAATTCCGACTAATTTCTACATAATTGTATGTCTCGTAATCCTAGTCACCAGTGGTTGACTCTTGCCAGACTTGTTAGGTAATTGGACGGTTTATAATTTTGTGAAACTTAACTATCTGTCTTTTGAAATTCACAACATTGTCGTGCATGTCATTGTCAAACTTGTGTAATCTGCAGTCCCATTGCCATTGGCACTGAAATTGTCTGAATTCATTGACTTCGCCTGTTCTCGGAGGTTATAACCTCTTGTCCCTTTCATATACCAACATAATCCAGACAGTGCTAACAATATTCCATGTTATTAAGAAGCAAGATAGGTCCAATTATTTGCTAAAACAATCTAAACAAGAGAAGTTTGTAAACACGAAAACAATTCGCACATGGTTCGATCATTTACCGGAAGAATATTTTTATTTTCGTACTATAAAGCTCGTACCATAAGTGCAGGGGTAAAAAAATTATGCCGCTTGAATGTTAACGTTATATAGTTTCTGGAACACTTAAATGCGATAAGGTATGAGTTATAAAACGTAGCTTATGTTCAGTAGCTATATATATCTACTTATACTTATTTTTCTTTTCATTGTCAAGTTGACTAAATTTTTCATTTTGGTTCAGTATGGGACCAAGCACATATTTTGGTACCGTTTGGTTTCAATATGGCTATTGAATAGCCATATTGAAACCAAACGGTACCAAAATATGTGCTTGGTCCCATACTGAACCAAAATGAAAAAATTTGATACAATATGGGACCACTAGAAACCAAAACATTTTGCATTGTATGCTCAATGCTATGTCCCCTTTGTTTGTACCACTGTTGAGGACGGACGTGCACAAAGGTTCCGATGGCATTTTCTTGAAACCTATTATAGTTCCCATTGCGCAAAGGTGTTATCACACCTAAAACATGGGAACAACAGACACTGGAATCATCTTAGAGCTGATAAAAAGCATATTTTCACTTTTCCACATGGATATGTCATGAACGTAGGCTTTCATATAATAGTTCACGCCAAACAGGCGACATTTTAGTGACTTATCAACGGAACTGAAACATATGTTCACGAAATGATCTGGTATATCAGCGAGAGTTGCCATAGCCTCAGTGCTACAATACATTATGGTAGAATGTTGTCTAGTCAGCGGCCCATGGTCGGCAACTTAATTAAGAGGCGTGGCTAACGCCTGGATACAGATATATACTATAATTAAAATGAGATCATGACTCCAGTCATAAATTCATTTTCATTTAAATTTATCACGTTGTTTGCATTGTTCATAAAGGTGTATTTTGCATTAATCCAAGACTTCGATTCATTCAGTTGTTGCATATATAGAGGATATGATATGAGTGTTTCTCTCATATGATATTTATGAAACGAGTCTAAGAATTTTCAGTTTTCTCGAGCCTCCGGCTCGAGAAAACTGAAAATTCTTAGACTCGTTTCATAAATATCATATGAGAGAAACACGAATTACATATTTTATTTATCATATGACACCTATAAATTGATTATGATTTCCAAAACGCACACAACTCACTAAATAGCTATATGACATCGGCAGCAAAATGTTAATGTGACGTCACTTCATTGCACCGGAAGCCCAATTACACCTGGTGAACTAGCAGAAATAATATGCACGCGATGATAGTGCGCTATTCTGTTCTCAGTTTGTGACCTGATATCGTATGTTTATTTGATAAATACGAATTACATATTCTATTTATCGTATAACAATGTCCAAAACTATATATTTCAATATTATAATTGCGAGAATTTCGGCATCGCGTTGATTCGTGTATTTGTTTTGCTTTTCAAAAATAGTTCTATTTTGATTGACGCGCACGAATTTGACCTGCATTTAGTCAGAGATGCGGCTCGGCCCCCGGCTGCCATTCAGCCAATCAGAACACACTTTTTTCAACAAACCAATCAAATTATCGGAAGGTGATATGAATTAGTAATTGATATGAAATTGATTTATGACATAGTTTCCAACGTAAATAATGATTGAGTCATTGATAAATTATGTTATGTTGAGTATAAAAGAAGATGGTCACATAAATGGCCTTATTTAGTGTTCAGTACCCCTTTAATGAAGATATAAATGTACGATGTGGTCGGGGATAGGATGTTTCATCCATAGGATGTGATCAAACTGTTCGATTGTCTACGCCGCTGATTGCCACCTGCCAAAATACGCATGTAGATTTGGAACGGAATGCAACTGGTTGGAAATGACTCTCTTCGAGGACGGAAACTTGTTTATAATGGGGAGAGGTTTATAAATATGATACCATGTTACGGGGTCCGTTCCTCGAATTAACATCGTTGCACCTATGCCAGCACAACGTCGCATCAGAACTACAAGGTCGTAACTCACATTTACAACTTTCCGAGAAAATGAAGGTTGAAGTTTTCAGAACATTTCTCATAATGTTGACAAAGCATGACGTATTGTTGTATTTATCCCAATGAAAAACTGGCATTAGCTGTCCATTGAACCACATATTTTTTTCTGTTTACTCCCTCGTTTTCTTTAAAAAGTAATAACTTGTTTGGAGATACGACCTTTTGCATACGACAACGACGATTGGTTTCCGTGCTATTAGGAAGTTGTGCTAATAAATACATGTTAAGCTAAATATGGTGACAATCGCATGTGTCTGTGAACTAAAAGGTGCATATTCTACATTATGAATATTCACTCATGTGCATCCTCATACAGATATGTGTGGAACAATCACAAAATTTAAATCAACAAATGATCACGTGACTAACATGGAGATACGACCATATAGCACACATTTGAGAATTTACAAACACAAAACACGTCGGGCAACCTGAAGCATCCGATTGGCTGCTGTTGGACATACGACCTTATAGCACGAATAATTGTGAAGATCGCTGGAGATACGACATTTGTGTCACTGGTTTGTGATAATATTTGCCATCCAATGCAATACAGTTTGGGCCATCGGGTTGGATTTTTTCTCACGATTCGAATGATATCAAATACTCATTTCCGGCCAAAATGGAGTTACGACCTTATAGTTCTGATGCGACAATAAGTAGCGATACATTGAATAGGCGATTATTCGAGACAGTACAATCACTCATTCCTATCCACAAACGGATTTCAGTAATCATTATTCGAGACAGTACAACCACTCATTATATCCACAAACCGATTTCAGTAATCATTATTCGAGACAGTACAATCACTCATTCCTATCCACAAACGGATTTCAGTAATCATTATTCGAGACAGTACAATCACTCATTATATCCACAAACCGATTTCAGTAATCATTATTCGAGACAGTACAATCACTCATTATATCCACAAACCGATTTCAGTAATCATTATTCGAGACAGTACAATCACTCATTCCTATCCACAAACGGATTTCAGTAATCATTATTCGAGACAGTACAACCACTCATTATATCCACAAACCGATTTCAGTAATCATTATTCGAGACAGTACAATCACTCATTCCTATCCACAAACGGATTTCAGTAATCATTATTCGAGACAGTACAATCACTCATTCCTATCCACAAACGGATTTCAGTAATCATTATTCGAGACAGTACAATCACTCATTATATCCACAAACCGATTTCAGTAATCATTATTCGAGACAGTACAATCACTCATTCCTATCCACAAACGGATTTCAGTAATCATTATTCGAGACAGTACAATCACTCATTATATCCACAAACGGATTTCAGTAATCATTATTCGAGACAGTACAATCACTCATTCCTATCCACAAACGGAATTCAGTAATCATTATTCCCATCGATGTGAGACCCACTGCCATCGCCACAGCAAAAACAACAACCTGCATGTTTTGATTGGGAGACGGCGCCCCTATATACATATGTTTGTCCGGTCACATGGGACACCGTCCCACATAAAAATAACAAAACAAAACTCTCATAAAATTCTTCCTGCAACATCACTAATTTTACTTCATCAGCACCCGAACGCCAGGGAAGAGGAGCATCATTATGTTTGGTAACTTGTGCTTCAATCCCCTGTGCACCCACACCATTGTGTATACAAATATGTGTTATGAAAAAATATTGTGGGTCACAATAAATATGTCAAAACAAGTGTGCGCATACATTATGTTAATAAGGTAATTTGCTATCCAGCTTCACACACTGCTCGGTATGTTAATTTGATTGTTCCGTACAAAACATGAATTTTGTTTGATATAAATTTGTTGTTACAGTACTTGATGTAATAGGTATAGAGTGTGACTTTTGTGTCGGTCTCGAATATGTTGTGGTATATGTAAATATATGTATTATACCACTATGTTGATGGTGCGAAATTTCTGTAATTGTCATTGTTTGAGGACTTTAGATAATCGGAAAGATTCCATTGACTCCGTCACCAGACTGTTCCGTTTACGCAAACCTTGTCGATATGCGATAATGCTAGACCGTTTGTCGATATGCGATAATGCTAGACCGTTTGTCGATATGCGATAATGCTAGACGGTTTGCCGATATGCGATAATGCTAGACCGTTTGCCGATATGCGATAATGCGACGCGGTTTGTCGATTTGCGATAATGCGAGACGGTTTGTCGATATGCGATAATGCGAGACCGTTGGACGATATGCGATAATGCGAGACCGTTTGACGATCACATTCTTCGTCTGACCATCGATAGCTGAAATCGCTTGAAATTGTAAATTGGAAGTTCCTGACCGCAACCTCCATAAGATGTCAATATGACATCTATGCAGTCATTATATTAACCCTTTACCCAACATAACGGCCCTGTGCCAATGCATTCTCTTATATATGCGAGTCGACCATAGGTCGCCTATGTTTGTCCGGTCACATGGGACACCGCCCCACATAAAAATAAAAAAACAAAACTCTCATAAAATTCTTCCTGCAACATCACTGATTTTACTTCATCAGCACCTGAACGCCCGGGAAGAGGAGCATCATTATGTTTGGTAACTTGTGCTCCAATCCCCTGTGCACCCACACCATTGTGTATACAAATATGTGTTATGCAGTCATTATATTAACCCTTTACCCAACAGAACGGCCCTGTGCCAATGCATTCTCTTATATATGCGAGTCGACCATAGGTCGCCTCGCATATATATAAGAGAATGCATTGGCTTAACACATATTAATAATGATAAAATTGTCAAAGAATGTAGCAAAATATTATAAAAATTGTTAAAAAATATAAGAATTTTTTTTTTTAGGCCAATGCATTCTCTTATATATGCGAGGCGACCTATGGTCGACTCGCATATATACGTTGGCACAGGGCATAACTGTAACCATCACAATGTGGTCAATGAACCGGTTCCAATGATGTCCATATTTGTATGGTGTTATTGAGAAAGACCGAAGATATTTTAGGCTGTTGAAGCTTTATTTGGGCTTTTTTGGCCCGTTTGTTGGGTAAAGGGTTAATTCACTTACGGCTACAATCTGAGGAATTATTTCGATGTTATCATGCTCATACTAATGGACATTTGTTATCACATGTAGTTGAGATAAAATAAAACAAATCACGCAACTCCACCAAACTAACACTCACTTACAAACTAACACTCACTTACGAACTAACACTCACTTACAAACTAACACTCACTTACAAACTAACACTCACTTACAAACTAACACTCACTTACACCATTGCGTTCTGGACAATCACAAATCACCAGTCATCACCGACATTCTTATGTCATGTGCATAATCTCTAATATTCCTTTTATATTTGTTACAGATGCGATTAAGTTGATAAAACATGTGCCCCAATCCATTGCAACTTGTTTTACCATGACTAGGTTTAAACCAATGCTAAACACAAAATACCACATCACAAATAATCTCAATTGATTCAGCCGTCATCTGGTTAACATTTTTGTGCTTATTGCAATTGCATTGGAAGGAGTGCTTCATATATTCAATATTTCACCATTATCCAATTTGTATTATTATACAACTAAAATGCATTGCATGTCATTCTATTGCAGCTGTAATGGCGGTCTTTGCGGTGGCTTTGTTGGTGGTGGTGTTAGCTGGTGGCAGTAGAGGTGATGGCACGGCCGTACATTTACACTGGCGTGAGGTTATAGCCGGAAAGGCGGCTGTTGGTCCGGAGTCGATGGATGTTGGATGGACGTCAGCTCGCAGCATCCTCGAATGCGCCTCTCATTGCATGGCTAATCCCAGATGCCGATCCGCGACGTTTATGAAGAACACCCACACATGTATATTGTCTTCTAAGCCAGGGAGATGTCTAGCTTTTAGAGACGACATTAATGCAAAGTTCATTTCTGTCAATGTGAGTGCAAATTAAATGCGACGTGAGTTAATTCGTCCCGTACAAGAAGCCAGAAAGTCAGGACACTTTTCGGCAAAAGAATATAAAAAGAATATAACAAGTATTTGTAATAGCCACCAATCATCGCAACTCGATTATCAAAATAATCATCCGTAAGAAATACATCGAAAACGACAAAAATGCCTCATAATTGAGAACGCTCTTTGTTATACACCATTGTTTTTGCGACAAAAAACCAAAAGAAGTTCATATATCCTGTGTTGAAAGTCGATATCTGGTCATGCATCAACTCACAGTGTGAATATCACGTATATAATTATGATGGTTTGCTAATTCAAATATGATTGGGCATCTTTAACAGTTACCACCAATGCAATTATTTATTCTCATGACACATGACAGATGCGTATGGAGATTAACATAACTTGTATGAGTCGATGGATGTTGGATGGACGTCAGCTCGCAGCATCCTCGAATGCGCCTCTCACTGCATGGCTAATCCCAGATGCCGATCCGCGACGTTTATGAAGAACACCCACACATGTATATTGTCTTCTAAGCCAGGGAGATGTCTAGCTTTTAGAGACGACATTAATGCAAAGTTCATTTCTGTCAATGTGAGTGCAAATTAAATGCGACGTGAGTTAATTCGTCCCGTACAAGAAGCCAGAAAGTCAGGACACTTTTCGGCAAAAGAATATAAAAAGAATATAACAAGTATTTGTAATAGCCACCAATCATCGCAACTCGATTATCAAAATAATCATCAGTAAGAAATACATCGAAAACGACAAAAATGCCTCATAATTGAGAACGCTCTTTGTTATACACCATTGTTTTTGCGACAAAAAAACAAAAGAAGTTCATATATCCTGTGTTGAAAGTCGATATCTGGTCATGCATCAACTCACAGTGTGAATATCACGTATATAATTATGATGGTTTGCTAATTCAAATATGATTGGGCATCTTTAACAGTTACCACCAATGCAATTATTTATTCTCATGACACATGACAGATGCGTATGGAGATTAACATAACTTGTATGAGTCATTATCAATTTTGGCGCACAGTCTTGTCCATTGACAACAGCGTCTTCCAGACAAGATATTTGCTGACAATTTATGAATTTATATATGGCCCGCAATGAGTTCTATAAAATATATACCGTACACCTCTCGTGTAGCGGTATATTCACTCCATACTCGTCACTTTATAGCTGAATTTTCACTAAAACTCATGTCCCAATTTCAAACTTTCGAGTTTGCTCATCCGTCTATAGATATTGTTCAAAATAATTACAGAAACTTTCATGTGTAATTGAACAATGGTCATTACTATTAATGATAATAAACCTTAGGCCATCAATATCCAAGATTTCCACATATGTTTTGTTCGTTACACCTTGTCCCTCAACTCAATGTCTCTTCTATAACAAAGTGATATAAGAGCAAAATAATAGACCCTACCTGTAAATTGTAAATTACATCACTTGCCTTATAAAAGTGAGAACACATGGTATGTTCAAAAATGTGCGCAGATTTGGAATTTTCAGAAACAGTCGCGAAATAAATATGTATCAGGTAGGTGCACCCACAACCGTATATTTAAAAAGCGTCTGAAATGTAACGTGAATTGATCGATATAACCAGGGACCTCAGTATCTCTAAATCATTTTTGAAGAGATGTTTCTGAGTCATTTTGATTGCCACATTATCTCCCCGCTGAAGGTAGAAATCGTTGAGATATTTTGTTTTTGATAGCCAATACATATCTCCTGTAACGGTCTCCTCCTGTTACGAAACAAAAACAGTTACAGGAAAGACCAGTTGTGTTACTGGAAATAAAACATTACATTGAGATGAGACTATTTGAAATATAGGCGCCTAAATTTTAAGTGGAATCACGTGTAAACTGTTGGGTATCTTATTAACTTTGAATTTTAGTGAAGAAATTATAATTCTATGAGACACCATTTGCTGGGATGGTGTATCATTTGAAATCTCGTTACGGGAAATACTTGAATTGTTATAGTATGTAACAGTGTTACCTAAAACGGAGTTAGTTTTGAATAAAATCGACTTTTAGTCACTTTGTCGACTTCGTGCTCTATTCTGACATGAACGAACACCTATGATAATATACCATACATCTTCTACATGTGAGACGTATCAAATGGTGATTTCGTTACACGAAATACTCTGCGAGTAACACGATGGACGACAGTGTGTTACGTGGATTATACTATTGTAAGTAATAGCTAGAAATCGTTTGTTATTCTGTTCAGCATTAGTTTACTCTGTGTAGGTATTTCATATTTAGATGGGCAGTGTAAAACTGATTTGGAAATATCGAAGTTAACAAGATAGTGATACATTTTCAAGCACAAATACACGTTACACGAAATACTACGATTAGCTGTCACCAATTTAGTATTATAGAGGTATCGAGGGTATCGAGGGTATCGAGCAAGTTTGAACGCCGTGAGCCAAAGCAGATTGCTTAAAATCACTATAATATTCATACCTATACATTGTGCTTCATAACAAAACTATCGTTTGTCCATACCCTTCATTAATATTGAGAGCATTGCCATTTAGATTGTGATGAGCTCGCCTTTCTGATTTACCAGCCGCTTTAAAAATTGTCATGTGCACACTTTCGGTAGCCATCCCATCCGTATACGGTTGATCGGTTACGTATATCTCTTGATATTATTGTATTCCTTTTGTCCGCCAATCGATCTAACGTTGATAGCATATGCCTTCCGCTCGTAGTATGCTCAAAATTTAAATAGGGATGGGTTCCCAAAGCATAAAACATTCGCCTCTCTTATTAGCCAGCTGCTTTTTCTAAAGTCTCCTGGACTGTTTGGAACCAACCCATCAATATAAATTGTGCGTTTTCGTACAGTATTGCCTTTTATACATAATGCCGTTTAACAGGGGGTCAACTTTTGTAAAAAGTTGGAAGTGTCATGCCTGACATAATATTATTTGGAAATATTCCACAACATATAGGTTGAAATTGTTCTCATTGTTGGATTTTCCAACCAGTAATTTTTGTTGCTTTGTTGGTAATAATTTCAGTTGCAAATTTTCCAATCTTAGGAGGGGGAGTCCGGTTGAAAATATCCAACAGATATATAGCTTAGTGTATCAGTTGGAAAGTACCAGTCCAAGGGATGCAGTTAGCAATTTTTAGGATGGGCACCCCAACTGGGGGCCATCTAGCCACGCATAAAGATTCGGGTGATACGAGTTGTTCATAAACTGCATAAGGTATATAAATTAGAATAATGCACAATTATTTGCATGGCCAAAACGATGTGCAGATAATTCACGGAACAGTATACGCCATAAAGGAATTATGCCAATATGTAATGAATTACTGAGTAAAGTTGGAATTTATGAAAGATTGTTGGCCGAGTATATTTTCTCAGTGTCCCCGTATATTTAAAGGTTTCACATACTGCTTATTATTAAAGTTTGAAATGTCAGTGATGCACTATAACGATATTGTAAAGGCCATATGTGCAAATGTTTGGAAGATATCCATAGTTGTGATTAGTTTAGTGTTTTCCGTGAAACATATTTCAAATTACCATTTGCACGCATTCTGTTCTCACTTCGTTAGCCTGGTTTGGACACGATGGTTGATCCTAGTGTTTCCGTTTGTGTGCATCTCTGCGTGAGAGTCGGGTGCCCTTTATACGCGTTCGGTTACACGCATACGCACATACATCACATATGCGCGTATCTGCCACATCGCTCACCTCTGGTTGAAAATCATCTTCCCAGATAAAGATTAAATGTTAGACTTCGGACATAAATCTTAACTTATTCTTAACCTTAAATTCCTGTTTATCTACATGCACGTACGTGTCGTGTAACTTAACCTCAAATTAGTTCTCGTGAAACGCTCCCCGTAACATAATTGAGTTGAGATGTTATGTAAGTTACATGCATGATGCATTAAATATCAGCATCCATTTTGTTTATCTGGTGACTCAGCGCGTGTGATCTGAATGGCCCAGTTGGCCTACGATTGTAACTCACGTATGACATATCTGATATATACATGTACATTGCTAGTACATGCTCCACTGTGTGTATCAGGACTGGCGTGCATGCAGTTACGACAGAGGGCAGCGGAGCGCACTACATGTATATATTGTCTCCACAAACTTCATTCTATATGGTGAATTCTTCATTTCAGCCATACATTTTCCTTCTGTTTTGGAAAAATACATGTTCAATATCCCATTTGAATCGTGTTTTGTGTCGAATATGACAATTATGAAAAAGTATTTCATTTAACAATAAAAGCACACATATCGTTTGTGTGACAAGATAATGTGTATTTGACAGAAACTCTTCAACAAGTGAGCTCCCGAATATATTAAACTGCTCTTCCTTCCTCGACATGGATCTAGAAGAGTCCAAACTGTATGCACAGGCTACGTATAGTGTGTAACACATCTGTCTTTAATGTAACATATGACATTTGAAATCCCACAGTAATTTATGAAATAACCATATCCATGTTGCATTATACACGACAAACTGCGGAATTGTATTAGTGTTGCGTTATACTCGAAATGCGACATATTGGTCGTTTAGTGTGATATCAGTCGCACCGGTATGCTCAAAGTTTCTATCCAGTAACGACTGTTGTATGTAATGTAACTGTGATGTCCTCCCTGTAACACGGGGAATAATATACAGTTATCGCCCGCGATTGAGTGAGACACGGGGATTTGTCGCCCGCTCGAGACCTGGAATGTCACCCGATGGCCGCCAGGCCCGAGGGTGACATTCCAGGTCGAGAGCGGCGACAAATCCCCGTGTCTCACGAAAACAAGGGTGATAACTGTTTTGTTATCTGACAAAGGAGTACACACGAACCTCCTTAATAGCAGGCATAAATGCGCGCATATATTCTTTAATCCAGTTCGAAAAGTTAATTTTATGTTGGAATCATCGCTATTTAGAAAATAAAACATTCATAATCTGGATCAATTAACAGACCCGTCATTCGCGCAGCTATTCTCCGGTCAGTTTTCTGGTTGCATGGTGGAAATCGGTTCACGGAAAGAGGAGAAAAGCAATTTCGAAGTTGAGTAGACATGCAGCGAAATGTTCGGTTTCGTTTCAAATTTTAATGGCCGTGAACAGACGTGTTCATTTCCAGATTGCTAAAATGTGAAACTAACACGTTGTAGTGGTGCAAAAAGAATTTGACATATGTCACAGATTGTTACGCAACATACGGGTATTCTCTGAAGTCTGAGGAATGTATGGAAGAAAAGAAATAGTCAATTGATAAACAGCAAAGAGTGGCTATTTGATCAAGCACATTAACGTAGTTGTAACGTATGTACATCGTATGTGCAATTGTCTGCAGCAAATACCAACTGCATAATAAGGTTTATCTATTTGTCCCACGGTCTTTATTATTGACTAGCAGGGTTACCCGGCGTTGCTCAGGTTAATGTATGCTGTGGATATTTGTTGGGAATAGAGAATGCTCTTGCTTAAAGTGGTATACGTTTTCTCATAAATTGTATATTCAAATAGCATCACAAAACATGATTATTACAGTCATGGGATATAAGTAGTGGCTCACCTTGTCAATTGTCATTCTGTTTATCGCGATTAATTAAAGTATTTATTTATTTACAACTGCGTATACATTAGACGTTATAATATGATACATGAACATCATATACACATTAGTTCGATAAAAGATGATAATTGTGTTTTACATATTGAGATGTATCAATCAATCTAGTGGGTTGGACTAAGATCTCGAGGACACGTGGCTATCATATATCCATGAAGATACAGATGTTTCAAAGAAATTTCCAGGTGCTCCTCTGTTCATGGTGCTATATATTGGCTAAATATTCTTAGTTTAAACGAAAAGTTGCTGCGCATATATATCAGCTACATGTGCCAGACACAGAGCGAGATTTTGAGTTGTTTATGTCAGTCGATGAGTCTGTTCTAAAACCCTTGTCAGATGTCAGTATTGGTAGAATCCTGAAAAGTCTTGTGCTACTAACTGCATTTTCTTGTATATCAGAAGAAACTATATTTGACTGCACACTGTGACCACTATTTTTGAACAGGCCTTCCATATCTCTTGACAAATTGTAACTTTTGTGGAAACTGTATTGAATGGAACAGACTAAATTGTGTTATTATATCTATGCAATCCTCTGACGGTTCGAGGTCTCTCAGTTTGCACGAATATATATAACTCTTTAATAGAATGATAAATATACGTTTAATGCTTCTTCTAGTTATCTCTTTTTGCTAGCTCATTGTGTGAATGCCTTTATTGCCATTCCCATATAAATATGACTGTTAAGAAGATATAATTGTTCAAGTGACTTATGTGGGTCACTATATGTCGGTATTGTGAAATGTGAACGCCCAACTACTTAAAATGATATGGAGATGGCCTGGTGACTGTATATAACTTAGATGTGGATATCGGCGAATAGCAATCTTATCAATGATAGTGCATATCCGCTCGCCATCCGTGACGCAAACGACACCAAATGTGATTTAATTTATGGTATATCATTAGAGAAAAACGTGTATGAATTTTGTGGAATTTGGTTTATTAAATCAATTGTTGACGCAACGCTGACTCGAACAACGCCATATTGCGAAGGTGATTATGTATTCGTTTGGTGGAAATCAGCGACAAAACTATTTCACTATATTTTTTTAATTTCCCCTTCCACCAACAGCGTCATTTTAGAAAATTTTAACCCGCACCATTATCTTCCTTGTAAAAAGTTACCCCGCCTTGGTGCCATCTCGATTGTACCGTGTGAAGTTATATATAGAACGCACACAGACAGACAAAAAGACAGACAGACAGCACGATTTTATTTCTTGTATCATTTGAGAAGAACGTGTCTGAATTTGATGGTAATTGGTACTAAACATATTTTGTATCAATTTTGGTGACACTCCCGTCCCTATTTCGGACTCAAGCTGCATACACTAAGACTCATTATAGATTAGAGATGCATATATATGAAATTGGTGAAAATTGGCGAGTATACAAATTCGTATCAAATTTAAGGTCCCGATATCTCTCACCCATAGGGCACCAATTTGGTATATCTAAACCACACGATAAGGTTCCTCGTATCACGGATAAGAATATGTATCAATCTGGTGGAAATCGGCACTACACATATCGATATAATGTGTCCCTCTCATCTCTATACACCACTGATTCGAATGGCTCCACTTGTGACATTCTTAAACCACACGATTACACTCCTGATATCATGGAGATGATTGTTTATAAGTTTGGTGATAATCGGCGACTAAACAATTTGTTTATCAAATTTGGTGCCAATCCCTCCCATCTCCATCTCTCACCCAAACAGCACCACTATGGCGTCTTTAAATCACGATTAGATTCCTCGTATCATGGATAAGAACGTGTATCAATTTGGTGGAAATTGGCGCTAAAACAATTGTGCATCAATTTTGGTGCCCCTGTCCCTTTCAATGCAACCCTGGCTCGAATGAGGCCACATTTGACAGATAAAAGCCACACCATCAGACTCCTCATACCATGGGGATGATTTTGTATAAGTATGGTGGCAATCGGCGACTTATTATCAAATTTAGTGCCCACCCCCTCACAATCTCTCATCCAAAAACAACAATTTGGCGTTGTTAAGTCGCACAATTAGATTCCTTGTATCACGAAGAAGAACATATATCAATTTGGTGGAAATCGGCGCTAAAATTACTTTTATCAATTTTGGTGCCCCTCTCCCCTTCCGTTCATCCCTGACTCAAACGACGCCACTTTTGACATATCTAAACCACACCGTTGGATTCTTCATATCATGGGTATAATTATATGTAAGTTTCGTGGCAATCGGCGACAGAAAACAAATCTGCCCCCCCCCTTCCGGGCACCCCTGACGCGAACGGCGCGACTTTTGCCATATTTAAACCACGCCATTAGATTCCTCATATTATGGGGATGATTATATATAAGTTTGGTGGCAATCGGCGACAATTATTTTTTCTGCCCCTCCCCCTTTTCTACCCCTGACAACAGCGGCGTCACTTTATAAAATTTTAACCCCGACCATTATCTTTCTCGTGAAAAGTTACCCCTGTTAGACCCTTTGGCACCATCTAAATGGTCCCCTGTGGATTTCTATAGAACACAGACAGACAGACAGACAGACAGACATTCGCAAATATAGATATAGAAGATATAAAAAGGTCCAATAGGAATATTACACCTTATAACAGATATGTGTCTGTGATAACACCATTTATTCATAGTGTGCTTTAATAGCAAATAAAAAACACACAATTATGCAACTTAACAAACACCACAGTTCGCGGTTGTTATGAAACGGTGGGGTTTATAAAAACAGTGTTTTTCAAAATTATCAGAGAGCTGTCAGAGAATATCTGCGTGGTGAGTTCTTCGTAGTTCTATGTTTGCTGGTAACAGCTGAGCGGTCAATAACTGAGACAATGTTACCCTCGAGGGTAATATGGTGATTTATCGCCCGCCATGTGACGCACTCTCAGCCAATCAGAAGAGAGGAAAATGGGATGAAATGGGATGAAGGATAACAATGACATTTACAAATGCTGAGTCATATGATTACAAGGGAGTTATGTTGAATGGCCAGTGGTTTGGACCTATCGGGTTCAGATCACTAAACCAATACTCAATATGATAAAATATTCTCTCTTGATGCAATCTTTGGTATCGGCAAAATGTTATTTTAGAAAACACAGTTTTGATACTACACATGGACAAGGCATGATTTAACACCATAGAATATGAAAAATCCTATTTATTCGTTGTAATATAACCCAATTTGACATGTTCGAGTTATAAAATGAAGTAATTCCATTATTTCTTAATAACAGCCATAAAAGAGTGGTAGTTACAGTATATACATTATATATGTATAGCTGGTATCCACAACCCAACCATATACGAATTATAGGTGGTTAAGCCTCTATTTTAGTATTTTAATAACCCATAATGTCTATTTGTTCCAAGCGATCACCAAATTACGTGTTCTACCAACTTATTGTTTTCATTTTTAACCAGACTGAAATATGCGCCAAAATTGATAATGACTCACATACACAAATTGGTAACAAGTATATATATACCATATGTACACATGTATGGCGGCATTGGAGATCATGTAGTTACGATTAGAATATTATATGTACTCATTCGAAAGGTTTGATACGTATCAACAACTAGTTCAGAAGGTATATGTCAACAAGTTGGATTTTCGTCGAACCTCTTAAAAATTGTATGTATAAATTTGCATAGACGCCGTATTTGGCATGGGCTTTGTACACTGAGAAGTTCATTCATTGTTGTAATATTTGGTCTGTTCGGGTATTCTTTTGATATATGTCATTTTCTCTCGCGCTCATGCGCTTCATATTCAAATAGGTAATGGAATTCGTCGCCTAGTCCGTTCTCTGTACATAGCGGGCATGTTCGTTCCCTTAGAGCTGTATCATTCCAGCGACCGGTTTCCACCGGCAAATGGTGATTTGATGTTCTAAATTTACACAATATCGTTCTATTAAATTCATTTGGAGTGTCTAGATAGCCTTCATATGAGATATCATGTTTGAATATCTGTTATATTTTCCCCCGGCTAGATTTTTGCAGATAGGATAATTTTTATTAACATGTTTGATCCTCCATTTATTAACATGTTTGAGTCAATTAAAGTATTTAAGGATGTGATCATTTATGATAATTAATAATTCCATTTTACATTCACAAATTTTGTTCAATACCTTCACGTACACATTGCTTGTGACTTAAACTCTGCATCGTCTTTGTAGGTGGCTGGTGATGCTCAACTGGGACCCGTTGGTAAGTTTTATTCAACACAGGACACAGTCCATCGTGACGTATGTCTGATGTTACCGTAAGCTAAGACGGTTATGTGATTAGATCAGTGGTCGCTTATGCAGCGTATCCATGTACCTTACTCGTATTTAAATTCGCGCAGTAAAACTCAACAAAAAAAACTTGGCTCAGGGTTGTGATGACAACTAACTCAGACTGTATGGTCAGTGTACCCGGGGTAGTGCGTATTGTTCACCACATTTACTGTCTGTTTCCTATCAACTACCTATTACATGTATTCTTTAACAATTTTATAATTTCACCCATACAGAGCCCCAGACAAACATGAGCAGACGACACTATTCTATATGCTTCTATATGTGTGTGGGGTTCCCTGCAGGGTAATGGATGTTTTTTATTTTATGTCCTAAAAATTGTAAGAAAAATTTATTTTTAAAAAAGATAAAATATTGTTAGGCCAATGCATTCTCTTATATATGCGAGGCGACCATTCACAGGGTAAAAAATGTGACGTATGTCTGATGTTACCGTAAGCTCAGACGGTTATGTGCATATCGCCCTATGCCAGCATGACCGTTCCATCGATTACCAAATAATTATAATAGTCCATTCTCCACATATGCGACTTGTGATACCAGCGAACTACTCTCAACCCGGGTTGTGCATCTGGTCAAATGCGTCACTTGCTGACCGGGGATCGACAATTACCAATGCCATCTGCACTAATTTATGGAGGGACGGAACATTTCTTCCATACTGCTTATGTGGATGTATATGCTCGAAAATTAACCTCCTCTGTGACGTGGAATAAATTTTCATAATATGTGTCCTATCTATTTGCACAATACGGGGAGACAGTCCACCTACACGCTTTATTATATTACGACCTATATGATGACCTGTCAACATGGAAGACACAATATCTCTCCCACTTTGTATAATGGGTTTGAACTTTTAAATTGAAGCGCGGTACTTTTGAACGCGAGAGGGGTAACAAAAAGCGTTATGTACGTTGTCTGTATAGCAATCGCATATATATTTTGAAGACCTCTGTTTGTCTGTCGGTCTGTCTGTCAGTCATACAAATCTACGATTCTCGACCGATCGGGACGAAACTTGGTACGTGTGTGTAGTTTGACCAGGCGGTCGACGTTGTCGTATTGGCGAGCCCGTGTGACACCCGCTTCGCGCACGCGCAGACGAGATCTCGGAAACGGGTGGAGCTATCGACTTGAAATTTGGTATGTGAATGTATCTTGCCCCGGATACGAATTGTATCGGGTCGCCGAGCCCGTGCGACGCCAGCTTCGCGCATGCGCAGACCAGATCTCGGAAACGGCTGGAGCTATCGACTTGAAATATGTTTTTTGAATAGCCGGACAACGTCGGGCTGGGTAGAGCTATCGACTTGAAATTTGCTATGTGAATGTATCTTGTCCCGGATACGAATTTTATCGGGTCGCCGAGCCCGTGCGACGCCAGCTTCGCGCATGCGCAGACGAGATATCGGAAACGGCTGGAGCTATCGGCTTGAAATTTGGTATGTGAATGTATCTTGCCCCGGATACGAATTGTATCGGGTCGCCGAGCCCGTGCGACGCCAGCTTCGCGCATGCGCAGACCAGATCTCGGAAACGGGTAGAGCTATCGACTTGAAATTTGGTTTTTGAATAGCCCGACAAAGTCGGGCTGGGTAGAGCTATTGACTTGAAATTTGGTTTTTTAATAGCCCGGACAACGTCGGGCTCATCGGCTGGTCTCATATATATTTTGAAGACCTCTGTCTGTCTGGCTGTCTGTTTGTTTGTCTGTATGTCTGTCTGTCATTAATACAAATCTACGATTCTCGACCGATCGGGACAAAACTTGGTACCTGTGTGTAGTTTGACCAGGCGATCGTCGTTGTCATATTGGCGAGCCCGTGCGACGCCCGTGCAGCGCATGCGCAGACGAGATCTCGGAAACGGGTGGAGCTATCGACTTGAAATTTGGTATGTGAATGTATCTTGCCCCGAATACGAATTTTATCGTCGGCCTCATCGGCTAGTCTATACTATATATTTTGAGACTTCGTATATATATGTGTGTGTGTGTGTGTACTTCATAGAATCCAAAACGCGTGTACAGATTGAGATCAAATTTCGTATGTAAGTGTAAAATCACACCGACACCGCCGTAGTCGTGTTTTCGAGAAGCTCTGATCACCCTTTATCCACTCCCAAATCACAGCAAAGGCACGGCGGGGGTTAATCAAGTGATTATTTAATGAGCGTTTGTTTTTGACGCATCTCTATAAAGAGCGTCTGTTTCCCATTCAACGTTATTCGCATCTGCAGAGTTATACGGGAACGCAAACGTTATCGCTCGAAATTTATTCTCTGCGAGCACGGAGTCGCGCTTTGTTTTTACAGTATATACCTTCGGTATATACCGAAATCATCCCAGATAATCACGAATATAGCATCAGATTTCTCCCCAGATATACGGTTATAAAGCTACTGGAATCTGCCAATCTACGGGAAATTCCAGGGAATGCCGATTGAGCTCAAACTTGCTACCTACGGGAAGTGTCATATATATGAGTGTGTCCTTTATAGACTCTAACCGATTGAGCTCAAACTTGCTAAATAAGAAAATAGCCCCCAAGCCGTAAATATCAACAACAACGATATTGCTACCTACGGGGAGCAACGTTATTAGCATCTGCAGAATTATGCAGAGAGAAAGTGCTTTCCTAGTTTTAGAACGCAAATTTACGTCGCGTTGGTGATTGAGGGTCACAACGGGGTTAATTGACTGTCCACTCTTTGCGACGATGAGGTTCACGACGGGGACTATTGACCAACACTCACAATTTCGTCTTTTGCATCAGATACCAACGCCTCGACCGATCGGGACGAAACTTGGTACGTGAGTGTAGTTTGACCAGGTGGTCGTCGCTGTCGTATTGGCGAGCCCATGCGACTCCCGTGCAGCGCATGCGCAGACGAGATATCGGAAACGGGTGGAGCTATCGACTTGTGAATGTATCTTGCCCCGGATACGAATTTTATCGGGTCGCCGAGCCCGTGCGACGCCAGATTCGCGCATGCGCAGACCAGATCTAGGAAACGGGTGGAGCTATCGACTTGAAATTTGTTTTTTGAGTAGCCCGGTCCTGTACGGGGTTACATTGAAAAACTAAAATTAATGGATCGTCCAAAGCCATGGGACGAATGCCGCCAGTGGCGGGCTAACCTGCTAGTCTATCTCTTCTATATATTTTGAGAACTCCTTGTATTCGAGAGATAGCCCACACCCTCCGGACCTCAATGATATGATCGTGAATGAGTATTGATATACCCCACTAAACTTTGACAAACACCAGTAATGGTGTGTAGATCATTTACATATCTCTCCTATATATTTTAATACAATCTATCTAATTTACATATCTCTCTTATATATTTATGTTTGTGTGTGTGTTGTACTTCATACAAATCTACGATTCTCGACCGATCGGGACGAAACTTGGTACGTGTGTGTAGTTTGACTAGGCGGTGGTCGTTGTCGTATTGGCGAGCCCGTGCGACGCCCGTGCAGCGCATGCGCAGACGAGATCTCGGAAACGGGTGGAGCTATCGACTTGAAATTTGCTATGTGAATGTATCTTGCGCCGGGTACAAATTTTATCGGGTCGCCGAGCCCGTGCGACGCCCGTGCAGCGCATGCGCAGACGAGATCTCGGAAACGGGTGGAGCTATCGACTTTGAAATTTGCTATGTGAATGTATCTTGCGCCGGGTACAAATTTTATCGGGTCGCCGAGCCCGTGCGACACCCGTGCAGCGCATGCGCAGACGAGATCTCGGAAACGGGTGGAGCTATCGACTTGAAATTTGCTATGTGAATGTATCTTGCGCCGGGTACAAATTTTATCGGGTCGCCGAGCCCGTGCGACGCCTGTGCAGCGCATGCGCAGACGAGATCTCGGAAACGGGTGGAGCTATCTACTTGAAATTTGGCATGTGAATGTATCTTGCGCCGGGTACAAATTTTCATGCGCAGACCAGATCTCGGAAACTGGTGGAGCTACCGGGTACAAATTTTTCTTATTGAAACGCGTGGAGCTAAAAATTAAAAAAAAATATATAAAAATGTCATGTTTCGGACAAGCCGCCGGTGGCGGGCTAACCTGCTAGTACTATATATTTTAAGACTTCCGTATATATATGTGTACTTCATAGAATCGAAAACGGGTTGACCGATCGGGACCAAACTTCCTATCTAAGGGTAAAATCACACGGGAATCGTCGTCGCGGCGTTTTGGAGAAGCTCAGAGCACCCGTTCTCCAAACTCAGTCACACAAACGGCACTGCGGTGGTTAATCAAGTGATAATTTAATGAGCGTTTGTTTTTGACACATCGCTATAAAGAGCGTTTTTTTTACCATTCAACGTGGCTTAGGGGGGGGGGTAGTTAGTGTGGATATAGGCATAATGCTTCTCAGAAATCCCGGCAGACGAGATCTCGGAAACGGGTGGAGCTATCGACTTGAAATTTGGTATGTGAATGTATCTTGCCCCGGATACGAATTTTATCGCGTCGCCGAGCCCGTGCGACGCCAGCTTCGCGCATGCGCAGACCAGATCTCGGAAACGGGTGGAGCTATCGACTTGAAATTTGGTTTTTGAATAGCCCGGACAACGTCGGGCTCATCATTAACTCATTGAATTTTTGTTTTTGTTTAATTAATTAAAAAAATTAATTTAAAAAATTTAAAATTGTCATGTTTCTGACGATTGCCGCCAATGGCGGGCTAACCTGCTAGTCTCATATATATTTTGAAGAACTCTGTCTGTCTGTTTGTCTGTTTGTCTGTCATTAATACAAATCTACGATTCTCGACCGATCGGGACGAAACTTGGTACGTGTGTGTAGATTGACCAGGCGGTCGTCGTTGACGTATTGGCGAGCCCGTGTGATGCCCGTGCAGCGCGTGCGCAGACGAGATCTCGGAAACGGTGGAGCTATCGACTGGAAATTTCCTATGTGAATATATCTTGCCCCGGATACGAATATTATCGGGTCGCCGAGCCCGTGCGACGCCAGCTTCGCGCATGCACAGACGAGATCTCGGAAACGGGTGGAGCTATCGACTTGAAATTTGGTTTTTGAATAGCCCGGACAACGTGCGCGGTACTTTTGAACGAGAGAGGGGTAACAAAAAGAGTTATGTACGTTGTCTGTATAGCAATCTCATATATATTTTGAAGACCTCTGTATGTTTGTCTGTATGTCTGTCTGTCTGTCTGTCATTTATACAAATCTACGATTCTCGACCGATCGGGACAAAACTTGGTACGTTTGTGTAGTTTGACCAGGTGGTCGTCGTTGTCGTATTGGCGAGCCCGTGCGACGCCCGTGTAGTGCATGCGCAGACGAGATATCGGAAACGGGTGGAGCTATCGACTTTAAATTTGCTATGTGAATGTATCTTGCCCCGGAAACGAATGTTATCGGGTCGCCGAGCCCGTGCGATGCCAGCTTCGCGCATGCGCAGACGAGATCTCGTAAACGGGTGGAGCTATCGACTTGAAATTTGGTATGTGAATGTAACTTGCCCCGGATACGAATTTTATCTTGTCGCCGAGCCCGTGCGACGCCAGCTTCGCGCATGCGCAGACCAGATATCGGAAACGGGTGGAGCTATCGACTTGAAATTTGGTATGTTAATGTATCTTGCCCCGGATATGAATTTTATCGGGTCGCCGAGCCCGTGTGGCACCAGCTTCGCGCCTGCGCAGACCAGATCTAGGAAACGGGTAGAGCTATCGACTTGAAATTTGGTTTTTGAATAGCCCGGACAACGTCGGGCTCATCGGCTAGTCTCATATATATTTTGAAGACCTCTGTATGTTTGTATGTCTGTCTGTATGTCTGTCATTTATACAAATCTACGATTCTCGACTGATCGGGACGAAACTTGGTACGTGTGTGTAGTTTGACCAGACGGTCGACGTTGTCGTATTGGCGAGCCCGCGCGGCGCCCGCTTCGCACATGCGCAGACGAGATATCGGAAACGGGTGGAGCTATCGACTTGAAATTTGCTATGTGAATGTATCTTGCCCCGGATACGAATTTTATCGGGTCGTCGAGCCCGTGCGACGCCAATTTCGCGCATGCGCAGACGAGATCTCGGAAACGGGTGGAGCTATCGACTTGAAATTTGGTACGTGAATGTATCTTGCCCCGGATACGAATTTTATCGGGTCGTCGAGCCCGTGCGACGCCAGCTTCGCGCATGCGCAGACTAGATCTCGGAAACGGGTGGAGCTATCGACTTGAAATTTTATATGTGAATGTATCTTGCCCAGGATACGAATTTTATCGGGTCGCCGAGCCCGTGCGACGCCAGCTTCGCGCATGCGCAGACCAGATCTAGGAACGGGTAGAGCTATCGACTTGAAATTTGGTTTTTGAATAGCCCGGACAACGTCTGGCTGGGTAGAGCTATCGATTTGAAATTTGGTTTTGAATAGCCCGGACAACGTCGGGCTCATCGGCTAGTATTATATATGGCGATGCAAAAAAACAAATGTACATGTATACAATCTCAATGTTCTGAGATAGCCTCAATGGATATATTCTTTTATATTTACATACACCTAATATCACTTCCGATTTACGATAGACACGCTCCGTTAGTCAATGTGTTCATATAAGACGTGAACGGCGGTTTCAACGTGTTCATGGGATTTTGACCGCGAGAAAACATCAGCAAACTGCATGAACCCAAAATGGGTTCATGCGGAGTTTGCTGAATTTTTATCGCGGTCAAAACCCATGACCACATTGATCCGCCGTTTATTATTTATATGTATATACTTAAATACATTATGAACCAGGATTGTCTGTCTTTCCCACTATTTGTTCAACTTTAAATGAACGCATGGTGTTAAGTTCGGACAGTTCGAATCCTCGCTTTTTAGAATAACAAACATTGTGAGAATCCTCTGGCGGAGAGCGGAAAAACTCAATTTCACAGTAAAGTATATACATATGACGAAATGTCTTGTTTAGCTCGTAATGAATGTAGACGTGTTGATATCAAGAATGATAATATCTTAAACTAACAATTGTTTCGGCTCTGGGTAAGAAATTGACAACACGCCGTTCTACCATAACGATATATTTGTGAGGTCGGGGGATTATTTGTAGCGGAAAAAAAAATGATCAAACTCTACTGAGTAGCGCGGTTATTTGAACATCAACTCTTAGTAACACGAAATGTATTGTATTGTATGGTCGCTCGGTTGTGCATTTGTCTGCGGTATTTTAGTATTAGCAAACAGTAAAATGCTATTGTGCAAAGTTCTATGTAAGTGCTCATGTACGAAGACCAAATAGGAACCCTTCACCATAACACGAATTTACGTCGGTCGCAACACTACATGTATATATGCACAACGCAATTTCAATTGAAATTAAAAACGATAATTATGCAAATGGTCAAACGCCATTGTTCGCGATGTTTCGAAAGTTGTGGGGTTATAAACAGAGTGTCTACTTTATATTATCACATAGCTGTGAGGTGGGGGATCTCCGCACGTGTGTACTTCATATTATCACATAGCTGTGAGGTGAGGGATCTCCGCACGTGTGTACTTCATATTATCACATAGCTGTGAGGTGAGGGATCTCCGCACGTGTGTACTTCATATTATCACATACCTGTGAGGTGAGGGATCTCCGCACGTGTGTACTTCATATTATCACATAGCTGTGAGGTGAGGGATCGCCGCACGTGTGTACTTCCCATGTGAGGTGAGGGATCTCCGCACGTGTGTATTTCCCATTGTAAAGCTGTGAGGTGAGGGATCTCCGCACGTGTGTACTTCCCATGTGAGGTGATGGATCTCCGCACGTGTGTACTTCCCATGTGAGGTGAGGGATCTCCGCACGTGTGTACTTCCCATTGTAAAGCTGTGAGGTGAGGGATCTCCGCACGTGTGTACTTCCCATGTGAGGTGATGGATCTCCGCACGTGTGTACTTCCCATGTGAGGCGATGGATCTCCGCACGTGTGTACTTCCCATGTGAGGTGATGGATCTCCGCACGTGTGTACTTCCCATGTGAGGCGAGGGATCTCCGCACGTGTGTACTTCCCATGTGAGGTGAGGGGTCTCCGCACGTGTGTACTTCCCATGTGAGGTGAGGGATCTCCGCACGTGTGTACTTCCCATGTGAGGTGAGGGATCTCCGCACGTGTGTACTTCCCATGTGAGGTGAGGGATCTCCGCACGTGTGTACTTCCCATGTGAGGTGAGGGATCTCCGCACGTGTGTACTTCCCATGTGAGGCGAGGGATCTCCGCACGTGTGTACTTCCCATGTGAGGTGAGGGATCTCCGCACGTGTGTACTTCCCATGTGAGGTGAGGGATCTCCGCACGTGTGTACTTCCCATGTGAGGTGAGGGATCTCCGCACGTGTGTACTTCCCATGTGAGGTGAGGGATCTCCGCACGTGTGTACTTCCCATGTGAGGTGAGGGATCTCCGCACGTGTGTACTTCCCATGTGAGGTGAGGGATCTCCGCACGTGTGTACTTTCCATGTGAGGTGAGGGATCTCCGCACGTGTGTACTTCCCATGTGAGGTGAGGGATCTCCGCACGTGTGTACTTCCCATTGTAACAATTGTGGATATGTAGGTTTTGTGACCTGATTGATGTGTAATCAGAGGAGATGAGTTTCAGCTGAAGGGTAACAACACTGATTATAGACTAAAACAAATTTCTTGCCAAATGCGGACGTGCTGAATGCTCAAGCAGTCGTTAATGTCCGACAATCCCTGGTGATTTCCGGGATCAACGTGTTCATAAACCTATGAACGACATTGAAAGTGACGTCACGTTACGTTCATAGGTTTATGAACACATTGGCTCAGGGGGCGTGTCTACCATAACGCTATGGAGAAATCTAAAGAGATATTAGGTGTATGTAAATATAAATATACTAGCAGGTGACCCGACTTCGTCCGGGCTTTGACCTTGAATTGACCATTTTGAAGGTCCAGGTCGGGGTAACGATTTGACCCGTCCAAAACACTCCCCAGACAAAAGTAGTCCTAGGTATAAAATTTCGTCGAAATCCGTCCGTTTTACCCGATTTGACCTTGAATTGACAATTTTGAAGGTCAAGGTCTGGTCGGGATCACGATTTGACCCGTCGAAAACAGTCCCCGGAAAAAAGGACCCCTAGGTATAAAATTTCGTCGAAATCCGTGCGTTTTACCCGATTTGACCTTGAATTGACCATTTTGAAGGTCAAGGTCAGGTCGGGGTAACGATTTGACGGTTAGAAGGCATCACAAGGGATGAATTGAGGCCGAAGTGACAAAAATGACGATGTCGTAGAAGCGAGTTCTATGCAATGGAATTTCCTATGTACCGGTTTAACAGTGTCTAAACGCTCTTTATCAACGACACTGCGGATACGAACGCTCTTTAACTATCACGCGATTAACCCCCACAATTCCAAGACGGCGGCAGTGGGAATGGAGAATGAGTGCCCGGAGCTTCTCAAAAGCAATGCGACGACACTTCATGTGGTATTTTTACCCATAGATAGGAAGTTTGGTCGAAATCCGTCCGGCAGTTTTCCCGGCCATAGCTAACACACAAACAGACAGAAGTCCCAAAATATATATTAGATGAACCCAACGTAACGCCATTATTCATGTCGTTCATAGGTTTACGAACACATTGACTCCGGGAAACACCGGGGATTTTGGACATGAACGATCCGTAGACTGATTGAGTATTCAGCACGTCTGGATTTGGTAATTAATTTTAGACATGGCATATACGGCCTACATCTTGACAACTATTGACATGACAAGTAAAACGTAAGGAGATCTCTCACCGTTATGTTACAAACTAACGATGACACGCTGGTTATAACTCCAATACTTTTGAAGTTTTTGAAGCTAATATTGAAATACCGCAGACAAATGCACAACCGAGCGATGTTACCATACATTTCGTGTCACTAAGCTTTGATGTTCAAATAGCCGCGCTACTCAGAAGAGTTTGATCATTTTCCTTGTCGTCCGTAGCAAATGTTCCCCCGACCTAATTATGATATCATTATGGTATCGACAGCCGATACTTGTTTGTTTCAGATATTATAATTCTTGAAATCAACACGTCTACATTTATTACAAGCTAACCGAGACATTTCGTCGTATGTGTATACTTTACTGTGAAATTGCTTTAGTCCGCTCTCCGTCGACGGATTCTCACAATTTGACCGGCAAAATAACAGGAAATTAACAGCCGCCGCTCCTCATCCTCATCATCATCATCATCATCACTGTCATTCATATCATAACCAACATCCCATTACCAGCACCGTTATCACCAGTATCATCACATTCTCATTATCATCATCATCATCATCATCATCACCCTCCTCCACCTCATCATTATCATCATCATCATCATCACCATCACCATCACTGTCATTCATATCATAACCAACATCCCATTGCCAGCACCATTATCACCAGTATCACCACATTCTCAAAATGTCGATGTTTGGTTTTCTAAAAAGCGAGGATTCAAACCGTCCGAACTGAACTCTGTGCGTTCAATTGAATTTGAATAAATAGTGAAACAGACAGACAATCCTAGTTCATAATGAATTTAGGTATACAAATATAAATAAAAAACGGCGGATTCAGCGTAGTTGTGGGTTTTGACCGCGATAAAACCCAGTAAACTCCGAATGAAACCCTTGAACCCGAAATTTTTCTCGCGATCAAAATAAAATTACCACACTGAAACCGCCGTTAATTTCTTATATGACACCACCGCCATCATCATCACATCTGACAGCAACGTCGTATCCATCGTCATCAACAACCATAACATTTATCATCATTATACCACCACCATCGCTGTCACCAATATCATCACCGTTATATTCATCATCATCCGCATCATCATCATCAACAGTAGCAGCAGCAGCATCGTCGTAATCACCATCATCGCCACATCACCACCATCAGACATCGTCACCAGCCTCCTCGTCAGCATCACACGCAACCTCGTCATCACCACCATCAACAACATCGTAACCATCATCACTACATCAGCATCGTCATCATCATCAGTATCATCATCATCACCATCACCATCATCACCACCATCACCCCAACATCATAGTCATCATCACCATCATTACCACACCACCAACAGCATCACCATAGTCACCATCTTCACCATAATTCCCAACATCACACACTCATTCTCGCCACAACCATCATCATCATCACCATCACTGGCATCCATGTCATAACCAACATCCCATTTCCAGCATCATTATCACCAGTATCACCACATTCTCATCATCATCGTCATCATCATCATCAATATCACATTATCACCAGTGTCACCACATTCTCATCATCATCATCATCAACAATATCACATTACCAGCACCAGTATCACCACATTCTTATCATCATTATCAGCATCATAATAAATTGAATTATAAAATAGGATTCCTACATACATATATTTTCGTTCTGTTTTAGAAGACTGCAAGAATCTCTTCGAGGCAGGACACATCGCTAGTAGTCTGTATACCATCAAACCGGATGGCGTTACCATGGTGGCGGCCGTATGTGACATGACGTCAAATGGTGGAGGCTGGACTCTCATTCAGCAACGACGCGACGGCTCAGTTGATTTCTACCGGAACTGGCAGCAATACGTAGATGGTTTCGGAGATGTCCGTATAGGGGGAAATTACTGGCTGGGATTGAGAAACATTCATCAGCTGACCCGCGACGGATCATCTGAGTTGTATGTGATGATGGTGCAGCCGACAGGGGAGACCTCGTATGCGAGATACTCAGAATTCAAGGTTGATGCAGAGGAGTGTTCCTATACTCTTCGAGTATCCGGTTACACGGGTATGTATAGTAGAACTGACGTGGTCCTTGTCACAAGGCACGGGCAGATTGAGATGTTAAAGACATATTGTGGACTTGTTCGAGTTGGTGAAACTGATCAGTTATTACTCAGGCGCTATGCCAAACTGGGGAATGTAGGTGTCTACTAACATCGCTGAAAAATTCAAAGAAATCGACCATACCACTCCCTATAAAACATCGTCTGAACTACGCTCAATTATAAATATTTACATCACTATTCGGCGATAAACTAACTCAAGATATTTCGCCATCGAGAGTCATTGCATTTAATTAATATATAAGAATGGCGGTGTGTGTTGTCAATTTGGATTCATATTCGTACAAAAAATAACCACTTTTAACAAGATTATTCTCAGTTTCTTTTGATCACCCTTCCGGAGTGTTTCACATCACTTTAAATGAATACAAGCCAAATGTGGCCGATTATTGCAGAACTGTCTGTGGATTTCAATATTAAACCCAACAAACACGTCCTATATGTGTACAGTGTGAGACTTCTCAACGTTATCGACAAGCTCCGGTATTACATATAGTAATATCTATCCTGAAATACATGTTACACATTCGTCCGGGATTGCCAGGGACGTGGCTATAAGCTCTCCGCTCGGTGTGTCCCCTGTACTGGAAATGTCCAACTGGTACCTCAATATATTCGCATTAGAAACTATCGGAAATTATTTTATCCATATTGACACTCCATACAAGATTGTGGTTAGAAATGTTCGAACTGATTGCAATTTCAGTAAACTTTCGGCCCGAAGTAAGGCAATATTTGACATATTATAAAAGCAACAATGTTGCTGCAACATGCTGCGCACTGCGTAGGGTCTACTGGCTTGAACATCATAATATGAGATAAATTTTTAACGTATTCTATTAAAATATTGATTTTCAGCTAATGCTATGTAAGGTATGTAATTACAAACATTTAAACTTGGAGTCCAAAGATACGGGGTGACATCGCAGCCACCTCTTGTCACATCCCCGGGGAATGTCGACCCTATCTAACGATACGGGGGTGACATCGCAGCCACCTGTCGTCACGTCCCCGGGGAATGTCGACCCTATCTAACGATCGGTGTCTTTCGTTGAGATGGCAACTTGCTGCACAATCTAGCATAACTTTGTGAATGGCGAATGTGACTTTATTGAACTTACACACATGAATTAAAAAAAAATTTAGTTTCAAAATTATTCCATGAATTTTGTGAATCCATTATACAAACGAAGTGCAATAAAAGCACTGCGTGTGTGTTACTAACAGCATGGGAGTAACTAGCTAGGGTTCGATGGGATTCGGGCGAAACCGGCCTGGGAAGCACAATGCTCTATTGCCTGGAGAATATGTAGGCGTCCAGAACCTTTTCGTACTAAAATATTGGCGTTAACCCACTTAGACAATATTTGCATGTATTGTAACGAACCAAAGCCGGACGCTTTGGGTCGTATGTAGACTATATCTGATTTTTTGACGTTGCCAATTATTATCTAATACGAAACTGCTGTTTTTAATATTTGCGAGCACTTTTGTCGCACAGCAGATACGTGGGCTTAAAGCATTAGTGTCGTAATCTGAAATAAACGTGTGCGTCTTTCAATGGCCGGCGTTCCAAAACGAGGGAAGTTACTATCCGAATTATGCACAGTGAAGTTCATTGGGTAGCCGCGGCTTACATTTTATTGAGAACATAATTATAACATATTATGGACTGTCAAATATTTGCACTGGAGTGGCTTAAAATATAAATGTCGCGCGCAATGGGAAAATCGCAATCACTCTTGTTGGGCTGGAGACAATACTGGAATCGAAATAGAAATTCGTGATGCAAGCAAACGTTATTATTTTGCGTTTAAATAATCCTAATATTACATAGTACATACGTGAATCTGATAATCATCAGATATCCTTCTATTTACTTGAATCGATAAGAAACACATACTTATGAACAAAGCAGAATATACATTTAGGTTATCGCAAATTCGGTCGATGGTGAAAGCCACATGATGACGTCGTTCGTCGAGTTTCGTTGAAATCGACATGAAGACATTTTATTAATGAAATCAACATGATAAAATCGACAAGCTTCTTCGTATAGCACACAACTCAATCGGATTACGCACACAGCGTCAATAATATAATAGTTATTTTCAGTAAAATACTCTGATCCAGACAACAACCAACAGTCTTGACTTTTGAATACTTTCAGTTTGATGTTGGTAGTTTATATCCTATAACAATTTGTACAAAAGGAACGGCTTTTAAAAGTTTTTTATTTAGGTTTTAAGTCTGAGTCGGTGAGCTTGTAGTCTGTTTGCATTGTGAATTTCTTATTTCTCACATGCCTTGATGTATGATATGATTGACCTAATTTATACACGAAATCGCTATAGGACCCACTCTGTCGATGAACTCTTGTGCATGTCTGGAGTGTAATATATCATAATCACACCACGATAAAAGGACTCAGTTACTATTTTTTATTAGAATATGCATCTATGAAGTTATTTTATAGGATTAAAAAGACACAGATATTCCAGCGCATATGTGGTTCGTTAATTACGCTAGCGTATGGTCATATTAGCCATATGTCGTACACGAACCCGTACCGTGGCTCTGTTACAGTTAGTGTTGTGGAAATGAACGTTAATGATTAATAATGTTCGTTACCAAGAAGTCTGAACATTTTGTTGTGAGATGCGTCAGGTGATGTGATGTTCTGCGCTGAAATTGACCCACCAACGGGGGGCACCGCATCAATTATGCCGTTGCTATCAGCTGACGAACCCCCTTAGAGCAAAACTAGCTACACCCATAACTGATGGGGCACAAAGAACATACAGTCAATTAGTCTCTCTCCCTCTCTTCCTATCTCTATCACTCTCTCTGTCTCACTATCTATATCTATATTTATATATATATATATATATATATATATATATATATATATATATTTACGCAGGGGCGTGCATGGTGTCAGGGGGTTAGGAGTGTCTAAAATCCAACATTATCCAACACACTATCAGATGGAAATTCACACCAATAACAGGTTGAAATGAGTCTCGAAGTTTAATATACCAACCAGTCGTTAGCGAGAAACTGGTTGATTTCCGATCAAAAAAAGTCGTCTATTTTCCAACTTTTCAGTCAGATTTTTTGACTAAATATCACTGGACATGCCCAACCTTAGTGAGGATTGTCCGGTTATAAATTACACATGGCTGGATAGCCTGAAGGTATACCATGCATTTGGAACATTTAGAACCTAAATAGAAATACAAATACAATTTGGACACAGATTAGCACACAGTTCGCTCACTAGTGATCAACAATGGTACAACGGAGTCTCGATCTACTGGCGGGCGAAACCAATATAATGCAGGGGACACTTACATGTACATAACTGTTTGCTTCAATAACTCGTGTTAAAGTTTCATTCTGCACTGGAAAATCAATAAAATAGCAGTATGTGGGTTGGTTACACACTTCAGTGTGTGAGTTGGTTACACACTTCAGTATGTGAGTTGGTTACACACTTCAGTATGTGAGTTGGTTACACACTTCAGTATGTGAGTTGGTTACACACTTCAGTATGTGAGTTGGTTACACACTTCAGTATGTGAGTTGGTTACACACTTCAGTATGTGAGTTGGTTACACACTTCAGTATGTGAGTTGGTTACACACTTCAGTATCCACCGAGAGAAACAACCTGAATCTGACTTGTTAACCCATTCGTTCCACTCGATGGTCAAATGGCTCGATCGGTATGTCCTTCGTGTAGGAATACACTATCCCTAGCCCAAACCATAGCCCTAACTCTAATCTTGACCCGAGCCCTAACCTTAACCCTAACATAGCCCTAATCCCAACCATAACACTAATTTAACAACAGTTTGGGATATCAGTTGGGTTGATGATGTTTTTGGATACCTGTGCCCCCTCCAACTCACACACTTGCCCAGATATACGAAACTGATAACCCTCCCTTGGCATGGATCACAAATCTTCGCTTGTCAGGATCGAACCAGCTCCGTTAGGGCTGAACGGCCAATCCCGGCGTAATGCACTGAGCACTATACCGACTGGACCTCATGGGGCCCCCTATGCCGAGTTCAAGTGATATGAAATATAATATCACTCATTTATAAAAATGTGATTTACACAGCCAGGCTAATTACATAGAAAATGATGCACGACTTCGTGACAATGGGCAGCGCTAGAATATTTCAGTAACAATAACTATATTTTGCCACAGTACCGGCTTTATTGACATCAAGTTAACCAAGAACTTTCACGGAGTGTCCAAATTTTAGTGGTATTTCAATTTCAGTGCGTGTGTCGTGTTTAATTGAAAATATTCTCATTGTCATCAAAAATATAGCGATAGTTTGAATTCATTGAATACGATCAACTGCGCGTATATGTGTCTGATATTTATCGATTGTATATCCGTGTGTTTTCACATGGGCGATAAGTACATACTTCCGAAATTTGCCATACCTTTTGAGAACATTCGTGAAATGCCGATAATGGTAAAGCAACACTCTCTCAATTATGATAGAAGAAACTCGTCTTCGCACCCATATTAACTGTAATGCCGATTTTAGATAATAAACTACGATTTGACATTGTTATTCTACATTCCCGGATAGCAGGACTGTTGATCTGGAGTTAAGAATTTGCTCGCCAGTTTGAAATGACAGCAGTATTATTTCAGCTAATATTGGTTAACGGCTCCGTTTCCAAGACCGATAACTCTATATTCCAAGAAGAACGTAATTGCGTGTGTCACGTTTGAGCCAAAGACCGCGATAAATGATATTACTTTCTCGTTCTCTTCCAATCAGAATATCGGAAAGCATATATATTACACTTTGACAAACCATTTGACAGTGACACGGTCCGTATACACTTCACGTGCGTTGTATAGCTGAAAAATGTGTATGTGTATAAGCCGAATTACAATGCGTCACCCATGCTGACGTGCTTATATTCCGGCTAAACGCCGCTATAATGATAATGAAATGATTCCATGCAAATCTGGGACCCTTTGGATATGATATTAGTGACAGTTTTCTCCGCGGACACAATGAAACACAAACCTCTCCAGGCTGGTGAAAATAATGCATTTGTGTGAATGGTATGTTACTTTAAAGGCGATTTTCCGCTATAAACTACCGAGTTGACATTGCTACCATACCTAGCTGGATAGCTTAGATATTAAACTACTTAAAAGGTGCAGTTTGAATTTTCCCGCCAGTTTGGTACAGACAGGCCCATTTTTCGGCTATTGGCAGAAGTACTATGATTCGTGCAAATTTTGATCTTTTAAACAGTTTGATTAAAAATAAATTGAACTCTGATCTGCTGTTGAAAAAACAAATGATAATTTCCTTTTTATTAAAAAAAAAATCAAATTTCTAATTTTTATTTTTATTTTTAGATTGCAACTTTTAAATTTTGATATAATTTAATTTTAAAATTGTTTTTTAATTAAATTGTTTTTTTTAGATTTTTAAATTGAAACCTCTTGCTAAATAAGAAATTAAAATTTTGAAAATCAAATTACAAAAACAATTAGTTTGTTTACAAAATTTAATTTAAACAAAATAAGGCTGTTATAACATCTGCCGGGGGTACCCCAGGCACCACACCAAATTTGGTTGAAATCGATCAAAGGCTCTGGAAGATAAATTGCAAACAGACCAGAACAGACAGACATATCACTGAACTCTTTAATATATCTAAACCAGAGAACACACATTCGTTTTGCCATTAAATATGAAAATTATGTTAAGTGTCATGCGAAATGAAAAACATTGTTATAATCACGGATAAATTTATAACATCATGCCTCAAATATAATTCTCAGTATATTATGATTTGACAAGAAAAAAGTTGTTTTGAAATATAGCCAATTTAACACTGAATGTATTCATGGATATACAAATTAGGGTGAAGAAAGATGACAGCAGAATTTTCAATGCAGCCATTGGCCCGCTCAGTCGGTGATTGGTCGATAATATCTGCTAATAATATTTGATTGACAGCTGTGGAAAGGTCCACATGGTCTTATTTCAACAGGATGTACAATAGGACCGAATGGCAATGGCAGTATAGCTATTTCCGTTTTGTGCTGTGCTTTCATTGCCAACCCCACGCAAATAGAGAACATAGGCGGTTCACATGCGAAAACCGAATTACCTCATTGGTAGTTACAGTGGAATATGCTATAATATAATATGAATATCCCAATGTAGCCACATATGAAGTAATTCCAGTATTCACTTGGGAAACGCAGGTATTTTTATTCAATATATGTTCGACAAATTAGTGACACCTAATTATTATTAACAGGTCGAAAGTGATCCATTGTTTTGTTCGATCAACTTAAAGGTATTTCACGACTCACTAAAAATTTAAAATAGTTTGCTTCAATAGAATGCATACATGAATCAATGCATATCAAACTTCGAGTCAATAATACCTGTCATCGACGCCAACAGTCTAAAGAAAGCTTGACATTTGCTGTGTCTTCAGCACACGTTTGATACCAAAATCTTGCATCCGATCACATGAAACATGGCTAGCCATCTCTAAAACTTATTCCTGCCTCACATTTGCTTTTATGGGCTGGGCAGCATAAAGAAAAGAAGGAGCCTAAACCCACAACGGCCATATCAAGCTGGGCACCCAAACACCTCGTAAAGCTGAGTACCCAACACACCAATTGGTGGCGACAATGTCCCCAATGACACACGCCTTCCGATAAATGATAAGTTGAGAGTACTATACCCTCACATTATCACAATAAAGAGCGCGTAATTTAAAGCCACATGGCGGTAGGCGCTCCAAAATATGCATAATATTATTCGCTTTTGAATTTTTCTCTGTATCGAAATAGGTCGATAAATATCTAATATTATAAACTACCTATCTACGAGCATTATGTAACCAGAAAAGACGCATTGAAGTAATGAAAAATACAACTGTGAATACGGTGTGCGTGTGTCTCAATTCGCGCGACATGGAACAGAAAAGAGCGTTCCGTGGTAGTCAATTCCTGATGTAGTAGCAATAAAGAGCGTTTATCAGACTTCTGGAGAAAAGATGAAAACGGCTGAAAAATGGCTGTGACTTTGGAAAGTGTTTTTCAGAGCATATGAAGCATGTATACCAATAGTTAGTTTTGTTATCGACCTATCGTATCCGTCGCTCCAAATTACGTAGAAAAACATTTGGTGGTTTGAATGAGCCATGTCCGTTTAAAGGGACGGGCGGCCTTCGTTGTATATTATAATTTAGAAATAACAGTATCAAATAATGATAATTTCCTCAAGAATATAGTAATAATATAGCATAATGATGATATGAATGTGATATTATTAACAAAACACGTTTTGTGTCCGACAAAATACAGGTCGACTGTTTTGTTTCTCGCAAAAGGTGCAGTGGATTTTTCAATCAGTCCAATCAAGTTTATTCTCCAAACTCACACAACAACATGAGTATTGAGATACAACATTTAACATAAATACAATTAATAAATAACAATAATATGTACATATTTACAAATGGGAGAGGGGAAGGCGGGATACATGTATATCATTTCAGAATTGTATATTGCAAAAAAATATTTCATTTAACTTCAGAGTTTTAAATAACTGTCTCATCCGTCTCGGTATCTACGGTAGTTGAACCTGCTCGGGGCAGTCAATTCATATACTTTCGTTGTTCCGGGTTAGGTGTTCGAGTACAACAATTAATTCGTCCATATTTCTATGTTTCGTTGTCCATGCATTACGAATAAATGTCGCTTTTCACCAATTTCCGATGGCATACTTATAAATCACAGCTTTGGTGGACTCTGCAATAAATATTCCGTTAAATGAGGTAATGTTTGCGCAAGTTAAGCGCATAACAAATGAGCGGTGACTGTATTGAAATTAAACACGTGGTGTTGCAAAGTGTAAAAAAAATACTCATAATGAGTCATTCTCTGTTCCATTTCTGTCATGTTTCTTTACGATGCATGTCGTGATAAAGAAGGTATTATATTGATGTAATCGAATACACATAGTTGCAACATACATGAACATACCAATGTTTAAAATCATTTACCATTACCAACAATGATATACATGTATAAATCCATTCACTATAAGTATAATAAACAAATTAGCCAGACTTGTATATAAAATTTACATAAATACATATTAATTGAGTCTGAAACATATATGCTAACATGACTGCACATAATTAGGCATTCAGCAACAAATTTATTTTTATATATTTTGTTCAGGTTATGTTTCTCAGACAGCGGGTTAAAATTTGCGAATTCTTTGTTTGCAATCTTAATAATATCGCATAGCTTTCGCAAGTGAACAACATTACTATTATTGAATAATTATATCGCTCATAACAATAGAGTTTGGCCTTCGATTAACGAAGTTTGATAATAGCCGATACCTGGCATTTGAGAATTTTTTTGCAAACCAAAATGTAATGGAATTCGTCTCCAACTTGGCTTGGGAGGCATAAGGTGCATTTCCGCTCATCTCTGTCGAGTCCACTCCAACGACCAGTTTATAAGATGAGTCACGATATTGCGCCATTTCCTTATTTAGATTCGAGCGCCTCAGTATTTCTGCTAGTCGATGTTCAAGTCAATAAGCATGTACCATTAGACATGTGCATGCCTACGTACAGGTTTATAAACATAAAATCATTTTGAATGAAAAAATGTGATCTCTGCGTGTCAACGGTATAAAATAATAACAAAATATTTGCAAACATCATCTTGTCATCTGAGCCTTCTTAACCAGTCACTAGTTACCAAAACCAGTCAATTGCACCAGTCACTAGTTACCAAACAAGTCCATTACACCAGTCACTAGTTACCAAAACCAGTCCATTACACCAGTCACTGGTTACCAATACCAGTCCATTGTGATGCAACATCGGAGTTCACTGGCCAACAATCTTGATCATTATATGTGCACATGTACCACTAGAATTGTGAGGTGAATATTAAAGGTATAAGATGTAATCACTATACATAATGCATATCTTGATATATTCACTCAGAAGTAGTTCAATATTGGCAACAAGATTGGAAGCAGGTGCATATGTGACCCGCCATATCAAAACCAGTCGTAAGTCGGGATTTGTTTTACCCTGTGCCAATGCATTATCTTATATATGCGAGTCGACCATAGGTCGCCTCGCATATATAAGAGAATGCATTGGCCTAACAAATTTTATCATTTTTTTAAAATAAATATTTCTTACAATTTTTAGGACATAAAAAAAAAACATCCATTACCATGCAGGGAGCCCCACACATATATATAGAAGCATATAGAAGAGTGTCGTCTGCTCATGTTTGTCTTGGGCTCTGTATGGGTGAAATTATAAAATTGTTAAAGAATACAAGAAAAAATTATTAAAATTGTAAAATATTGTTAGGCCAATGCATTCTCTTATATATGCGAGGCGACATATGGTCGACTCGCATATATAAGAGAATGCATTGACACAGGGTAAAAAGAAATCCCGACTTACGACTGAATTTGATATGGCGGGTCACATATGGGAACTGTTTGTATTAGCTTACTTCCGATCGTGCTACTACCATTACACTGTTTTGTGTTGCATTAATGTTGGAATAATTATGCTAACACATAATTGCTAGATAGAACCAGCGTGATTTAATTTTGTGTTATATTATTCTGATGCATCTACTAATTTTTGGGGGTGGGTCCCAAACAGTTGGTCAGGACAAAATAAAATAAAATGCAGAGGGTGTGGGTGGGTGGTCAGGTAGCGGTAATTATTTTGTTCGACCCTGTGTCTGATGATTTTGTCACGACCCCCTGCTTGTAAGAGAAACTTTACTCCAACAACTATCGGCTACCTCCATTTCCAGTGTTCTTCAACTACGAATATGAAACATACAAAGCAACATTTAGCATGACTTATCAGGAAATTTAACATAATTTGGTCATTCTTTGAAATGCCGAACAGAGTCCGTACGAGCAAACAATCGTGTCTAACCTATTTGTTGTATCAGTCTTTGTTTCCGCACTTTTCTTCACATACAGATTATTCATGAGCGGAATGGTGTTGACAGTTTCTCTTCTCTCGCAAACAATAACACCCCTGGTCAAGTGGTCCTGCTAATATGCTATGGTGCGGTTGGGTCTTGCTGAATTGATATGATGCTGTTAGGGCAAACTGATGATGTGTAACAAACAGTACCGTTATATTTTTTTAATTGTCTCTTTTTCGCGGTGTTCCGATAATCTAACCATATCTAAGAAAAGCCATTATGCGTAACAAAAATTTATTTCCAAATAATTGTGATACTGGTTGTATTTGTTGAAAATCGGCAATAATCAAGACAGTTATTCACATCGTTTTAGAAACAGCAGCGCAGGCATTATAATATATTTCAAAAATAAATATTTCTTGCATGTTTCATACACACACTGTTTTTTTCCTCAAATCGCTCGAATTAGCCAAACATCACGAAAATGACAACCTTAGAAAAACAATAACGGCACTTGTTTTCGTAACAGTATCAGTTTACCCTACCCGCATCATAGCATATCAACAGGACCGGCAGCATCATAGCATGACCACTTGACCAGGGATGTATCAGTGACATACTGTGAAGCATAAATGTATAGGTGTGGGTATTGTTGATATCCCATACAGGGACGCGGCGACCGGGATTTGGGGGTGCCTAACCACGCCCCCAAGATTGGTCAAACCATAAACTAGAAGGAAATGTCATGCCTGAAACGACATGAGTTGGACCTGTCATGCATGAGACGACATGAGTTGGAAATGTCATGCATGAGACGACATGAGCTGGAAATGTCATGCATGAGACGACATGAGTTGGAAATGTCATGCATGAGACGACATGAGTTGGAAATGTCATGCCCGAGACGACATGAGTTGGAAACGTCATGCCTGAGACGACATGAGTTGGAAATGTCATGCATGATACGACATGAGTTGGAAATGTCATGCCCGAGACGACATGAGCTGGAATGGTCATGCCTGAGACGACATGAGCTGGAAATGTCATGCGTGAGACGACATGGACTGGAAATGTCATGCCTGAGACAACATGAGCTGGAAAGGTCATGCTTGTGACGACATGGGCTGGAAATGTCATGCCTGAGACGACATGAGTTAGAAAGGTCATGCATGAGACGACATGAGTTGGAAATGTCATACCTGAGACGACATGAGTTGGAAAGGTCATGCCTGAGACGACATGAGTTGGAAATGTCATGCCCGAGACAACATGAGCTGGAAATGTCATGCATGAGACGACATGAGCTGGAAATGTCATGCCTGAGACGACATGAGTTGGAAATGTCATGCCCGAGACGACATGAGTTGGAAAGGTCATGCTTGAGACGGCATGGGCTGGAAATGTCAAGCCTGAGACGACATGAGTTGGAAAGGTCATGTCTGAGACGACATGAGTTGGAAATGTCATGCCCGAGACGACATGAGTTGGAAAGGTCATGCCCGAGACGACATGAGTTGGAAATGTCATGCCTGAGACGACATGAGTTGGAAAGGTCATGCTTGAGACGACATGGGCTGGAAATGTCATGCCTGAGACGACATGAGTTGGAAATATCATGCCTGTGACGACATGAGTTGGAAAGGTCATGTCCGAGACGACATTAGTTGGAAATGTCATGCCTGAGACGACATGAGCTGGAAATGTCATGCTTGAGACGACATGGGCTGGAAATGTCATGCCCGAGACGACATGAGTTGGAAAGGTCATGCTTGAGACGACATGAGTTGGAAAGGTCATGTTTGAGACGACATGGGCTGGAAATGTCATGCCCGAGACGACATGAGTTGGAAATGTCATGCCTGAGACGACATGAGTTGGAAATGTCATGCCTGAGACGACATGAGTTGGAAAGGTCATGTCCGAGACGACATGAGTTCTAAATGTCATGCCTGAGACGACATGAGCTGGAAATGTCATGCCTGAGACGACATGAGTTGGAAAGGTCATGTTTGAGACGACATGAGTTGGAAAGGTCATGCTTGAGACGACATGGTCTGGAAATGTCATGCCTGAGACGACATGAGTTGGAAAGGTCATGCCTGAGACGACACGATTTGGAAATGTCATGTCCGAGACAACATGAGTTGGAAATGTCATGCCTGAGACGACATGAGTTGGAAATGTCATGCCTGATACGACATGAGTTGGAAAGGTCATGCTTGAGACGACATGGGCTGGAAATGTCATGCCCGAGACGACATGAGTTGGAAATGTCATGCCCGAGATGACATGAGTTGGAAAAGTCATGCTTGAGACGACATGGGCTGGAAAGGTCATGCTTGAGACGACATGGGCTGGAAATGTCATGCCCGAGACGACATGAGTTGGAAAGGTCATGCCCGAAACGAACTGAGTTGGAAATGTCATGCCTGAGACGACATGAGTTGGAAAGGTTATGTTTGAGACAACATGGGCTGGAAATGTCATGCCTGAGACGACATGAGTTGGAAATGTCATGCCTGAGACGACATGAGTTGGAAATGTCATGCCTGAGACGACATGAGTTGGAAAGGTCATGTCCGAGACGACATGAGCTGGAAATGTCATGCCCGAGACGACATGAGTTGGAAAGGTCATGCTTGAGACGACATGGGCTGGAAATATCATGCCCGAGACGACATGAGTTGGAAATGTCATGCCTGAGACGACATGAGTTGGAAATGTCATGCCTGATACGACATGAGTTGGAAAGGTCATGTCCGAGACGACATGAGTTGGAAATGTCATGCCTGAGACGACATGAGCTGGAAATGTCATACCTGAGACGACATGAGTTGGAAAGGTCATGCTTGAGACGACATGGGCTGGAAATGTCATGCACGAGACGACATTAGCTGGAAATGTCATGCCTGAAACGACATGAGTTGGAATGGTCATGCTTGAGACGACATGGGCTGGAAATGTCATGCCTGAGACGACATGGGCTGGAAATGTCATGCCTGAGACGACATGAGTTGGAAAGGTCATGCCTGAGACGACATGAGTTGGAAATGTCATGCCGAGACGACATGAGTTGGAAATATCTTGCATGAGACGACATGAGCTGGAAATGTCATGCCTGAGACGACATGAGCCGGAAATGTCATGCCCGAGACGACATGAGTTGGAAATGTCTTGCTCGAGACGACATGAGTTGGAAATTTTACACCACATATAGTTTTAAAATTCTCATTGTTGGGTGTATGTTGTATTAGACCAATGGTAGCATATTGTTCGACCTTTTGTTTGTAAAGGCCATCAGTTAGATATGTTCCAACCGTAGTGAGTGTTAGGTTGGAAATTTTCAACATTTGGACAGATTGAGAAACAGAGGCGGACTGGGCCAAGAAACCGGCCCGGGAAATTAATATAATACCGGCCCATCTGTTTGGGGGGGGGCGTCCACAGTCCACCTTGGAAAATTCCAACTGCACCCCCCCCCCCCCTTGAATCAGAATCAGACCAAATACATATTTTTGCATAATTCCATTTGCACCCCGCCCCCCTTGAATCGGATGCAGACCAAATACATGTTTTTTGCATAATTCCATTTGCACCTCTGGTCTAATATCATATATATTCATAAACCATGGTTCTATATATTCCCGGTATGAGACCATTCAGATATTTTTACCTGAAAAATTGCATAAAATCTAACATCTAGCGGTCTAACTCCAGACAAATGCACACGGCTACGGACAAGAGACCAGGACACACCGATAAACTAGACTGACATCAACTGAAGCGTTCCTATTTTCTTGTAAATTTCAATTGGGGGAGGGGTGCGTAAGAATTTTTTTGGGATTTACAGCTGGGAGTTACCGTTAAAATCTCGAGATTAATGAGGTCTTTACGTGGTGTTATATGATGCCGACAAGTTCATTTAATGTCAAAATTACGATTAGCCAATTCGGCTGGTTAAACAACACATGTGGCGGCCCACGTCCGGAATTTTCCCGGTCTCCCGATCGGCCATGCAGTCCGCCTCTGCCCTCATGAACTTATGTGAGAAGAGTACCATCTTATTGGATACACGGCTGGTTAAACAACACATGGTCTAATATCATATATATTCATAAACCATGGTTCTATATATTCCCGGTATGAGACCATTCAGATATTTTTACCTGAAAAATTGCATAAAATCTAACATCTAGCGGTCTAACTCCAGACAAATGCACACGGCTACGGACAAGAGACCAGGACACACCGATAAACTAGACTGACATCAACTGAAGCGTTCCTATTTTCTTGTAAATTTCAATTGGGGGAGGGGTGCGTAAGAATTTTTTTGGGATTTACAGCTGGGAGTTACCGTTAAAATCTCGAGATTAATGAGGTCTTTACGTGGTGTTATATGATGCCGACAAGTTCATTTAATGTCAAAATTACGATTAGCCAATTCGGCTGGTTAAACAACACATGTGGCGGCCCACGTCCGGAATTTTTCCGGTCTCCCGATCGGCCATGCAGTCCGCCTCTGCCCTCATGAACTTATGTGAGAAGAGTACCATCTTATTGGATACACGGCTGGTTAAACAACACATGTGGCGGCCCACGTCGGTTTCATTTGCGGCCCAAGTTGTGGTTGGGCGGCCCAACCACATATACCCCCCCCCCCAAACCGTAAAAAAACCCTCGGATTCTCGCTTGATAGAAAATCACGTGAATCAGAATTTTTCCGGCCTCCGGCCCATCGGGAAATTTTCCGATCTCCCGATCGGCCAGTCCGCCTCTGTTGAGACACCAGTTGGAAAGTTCCAACTCAAGGTGGGGGTGCATGGTGTTAATATAATTATGTGGAACTGCGATTTCGGTTTGATTCAAGGAGTGGTTGGTGCAGTTGGAGAGTGAACCTAACAGTGAACATCCCCTAAATGTGAACATCTCCTAACTGTGAACATCCCCTAACTGTGAACATCCCCTAATTGGGATAATCTAACCATGTCCATGCTAAGATGAACATCCCCTACCTGGGACCACCTAACCATTTCCCTGTTAGTAGATTGAACACTCCCAAACTGGGACCATCTAACCGTGTCCCTGTTAAGGTGAACATCCCCTAACTAGGACCATCTAGCCATGTCTTTGTCAGGTTGAACATCCCCTAACTGTGGCCATCTGGCCATGTCCCTGTTAGGTTGAACATGCCCTAAATGGGACCATCTAGCCATGTCCCTGTTAGGTTGGACATTCCCTAACTGGAACCATCTAGCTATGTCCCTGTTATGTTGAACATGCCCTAACTGGGACCATCTAGCCATGTCCCTGTTATGTTGAACATATCCTAACTGGGACCATCTTGCCATGTCCCTGTTGGGTTGAACATCCCCTAACAGGGACCATCTAGCCATGTCCATGTTAGGTTGAACATCCCCTAACTGGGACCATCTAGCCATGTCCCTGTTAGGTTGAACATCCCCTAACTGGGACCACCTAGCCATGTCCCTGTTAATTTGAACATCACCTAACTGGGACCATCTAGCCATGTCCTTGTCTCATCTTTTATCACCAGGTACCGCCGGGGACTCCATGACATACCATAATGGGAGAGGTTTCAGCACTTATGATAGAGATAACAACCAGCCAGGATGCGGCTTAGCTGATAACTGCGCCGTGTACTGTCATGGCGGATGGTGGTACTGGTGTTGTCGATATAGCAACCTGAATGCTCTATACCAGAACACGACCAACGCCAATAGCCAAACTGGGATGAACTGGAAGTGAGTATAGATCAACATATCAATGTGTAAATAGGTTCACATTGGTCCTAATTATTCGCATAAGCCCTTATTGGACTTAGTTGAAATAAGCCCATAGTGGACTTGTACCCGTTATTACGTTGAATGGCGCGGGCAGCAATGAAAACACATTATAAATAGCTTCCATCTGGTAAGTCGTGAGATGGTATATTATATTATATTTTATATTATTATCCACCCCTTCACTAACAATGTTTCCGATTGGGCAAAAGCCGCCACGTGATAATCCGGGAAAAAGTCATATTGGACTACCGAATGTCATATTGGACTCCCAGGTGTGCATATCACTTTTTTTATCGGGACTCTGTGACGTCACGAATTAACTCTATTGCGAAAAGAATCGGTGAAATTGTGATGCGCGCGCAACACTTGTTGATTTTGCAGACGTTTCACTTCCGCTTTGAGTTATTTTTTCACTTCCGTGTTTACTGTTCCAAATCATGCTTTCTGATGATCAAAATACAGGCTTTTATAGATAATTAAGCGCCGACAAATACCAAAAATAACCACAATTCAGATGGATTATAAAAATGTCATTATACAATGTTGTGTACAGTATGAGTTTTTCTTGTACTCGTCCAGGTGGACTCGACCAAAGCGACGGTTTATATATTAAATTAGTGGCGTAAACCCTGTAATTATGTCGTCATTGTTTTTCAACAGGTATTATTTGCATTGTGGGGTCTAGTGGGGCGATCAAGTATACGACTCTATGTAGTAAACTAAATGTCTAAGTTACATAACGAGTGTGCGATGAGCATATCATCCAACGCCGTGTAATGTGTAATGCACAGGGTGGCGGCAGTTTTATTCCAACCTCACTACTCACGATCGCGAATCATCGCGACAAGTCATGGAGCACCAGTAATTACCGCGAGACATCCTGGAGCACCATTAATTAATCACCGCGACACATCATGGAGCACCAGTAATCACCGCGACACATCATGGAGCACCAGTAATCACCGCGACATATCTTGGACCACCGGTAATCAACGCGACACATCATGGATCACCGCTAATCACCGCGACATATCTTGGAACACCAGTAATCACCGCGACTCATCGTGGATCACCGGTAATCACCGGGACACATACATCACGGAGCTCATGTAATCACCGCGACACATCATGGATCACCGGTACTCACCGTGATACATCATGGAGCACCGCTAATCACCTCACCACATCATGGAGCACATGTAATCACCGCGACACATCACGGAGCACCGACAATCACCGCGATACATCATGGAGCACATGTAATCACCGCGACGCACCATGGAGCACCACTAATCACCACGACACATCACGGAGCACCGGTAATCACCGCGACACATCATGGAGCACCACTAATCACCACGACACATCATGGAGCACCAGTAATCAACGCGACACATATTGGATCACCGGTAATCACCGCGACACATCATGGAGCACCACTAATCACCACGACACATCATGGAGCACCAGTAATCAACGCGACACATATTGGATCACCGGTAATCCCCGCGACACATACATCACGGAGCACATGTAATCACCGCGACCAATCATGGGGCACCGGCAATCACCGCGACACATAATGGAGCAATGTATCACCGCAACACATCATGGAGCACATGTAATCACCGCGACACACCATGAATCACCAGTAATGACCGAGACACATCATGGAGTACCGGTAATCACTTAGACACATCATGGAGCGCCGGTAGTCACCGCGAAGACAGCACGGAGCACCGGTAATCACCGCGACACATAATGGAGCACCGATAATAACCCCGACACATCTTGGATCACCGGTAATCACCACGACACATCGTGGATCACCGGTAATCACCGGGACACATACATCACGGAGCTCATGTAATCACCGCGACACATCATGGAGCACCGATAATCACCGCTACACACCATGAAGCACATGTAATCACCGCTACACATCACGGAGCACCTGCAGTCACCGCGACACATCGTGGATCACCGGTAATCACCTGGACACATACATCACGGAACTCGTGAAATCGCCGCGACACATCATGGAGCACCGATAATCACCGCGACACATTATGAAGCACATGTAATCACCGCGACACATCACGGAGCACCGGCAATCACCGCGATACATCATGACGCACATGTAATCACCGCTACGCACCATGGAGCACCGGTAATCATCGCGACACATCATGTGGAACCGGTAATCACCGCTACACATCTTGAATCACCGGTAATCACCGCGACAAATCATGGAGCAACCGGTAATCACCGCGACACATGATGGAGCACATGTAATCACCGCGACATATCATGGGGTACCGGTAGTCACCGTGTCACACCTTCAGCACCTGTAATCACCGCAACACATCATGGAGCACCTGTAAACGCCGCGACACATCATTGAGCACCGGTAATCACCGTGACACCGGGACCGGACAGGTTTCTGACAAAGTGAGAACTAGGAGTTGTAATTCGGCGATTCAAGCCTGAGCGGTCCTTTAACTATTAACCCATTATTATGACATGCTAATAAGTTCAACAAAAGCCCATAGGTCATAGGCCGTTCGTTGGCGGATAATTAACATAATTGACGTCACGAACAAGTACATGACCTATTTGTTCTGCATGGGGGTAATTAGCATAATTTGAGGTCACAAAAAGTGACCTATTTGTTCTTCAGTGGCCCAGTTGGAGGCTACTTAGCATAATCTGAGGCCACGAAAACGTACGTGTCCTAGATGTTATGCAGTACCACAGTGGGGCCAACCATGGATTTTATGAGGTCACGAAAAGTTATATATTTGTTCTGCAGTGCGCCTATGGGGGATAATTAGCACACTCTTAGGTGACGAAAACGTATATGACCTATTTGTTCTGCAGTACCCCAGTTGGGGGATAATTAGCATAATCTTAGGTCACGAAAAGTAGATGACCTAATATTTCGTGTATTATGTGATGGCCCCGCTGAACGATGTCACTCCCTATCAAATGTGTATTATTTACATGTTTATCACGTGATGACCTCGCTGAACGAGGGGTAGCTTCAGCCTTGAATAGTAAAGGGAGACAATGTGCTCGCAATGTTAAAGGGACGGCACTCTCGGTATGTGTATTTTAAAGGGACACGAGGCACTAACAATGTAAAAGTTAAAGGGACGTAATGCAATATCGGTGCGTGCATGTTAAAGTGACACAATGCACTCAGTCTGTAAATATTAAAGAGAGACAATGCACTCGCGAATGTATATAAGTATATACGTGTAAGTATATTACGTGATGACCTCGATGAACGATGGGAATCCTCGCCCTGAATTAATTTGCTAATGGGTGTATTACCTCATATTACGTTAAAGGTAGACAATGCACTCAGTTTGTGAATGTTAGAGGGACGAGTGTCATTCACGCGGGTGACTATTAAAGGGGCGTGATACAATATTGATGTACGTTCGTAATAGGCGTATTACATTATCTACTATCAGGTTATGTATTTTACGTAATGACCTCGATGAATAATGGGTCGTTTCCGCCTTGAATATAAAAGGGAGACAATGCTTTCGCGATGTTAAAGGGACGGCACTCTCGGTGTGTGACACGAGGCACTTAGTATGTTAATTTTAAAGGGAGAAAATACACTTATGGTGGGGGAATGTTAAAGTTACATGAGGTACTCACATTGTGAATGTTAAAGGGACGCGATGCAATCGTGGCCGGAGAATGTAAAGGGACATAATGCACTCAGTCGGTGAATATTAAAGGGAGACAGTGCGTTCGCGATGTGTGAATGTTAAAGGACGACTCTCTCGGTATGTGAATGTTAAAGTGACATGAGGCACTCACAGTTTGTGAATTTTAAAGGGAGACAATGCACTTACGGTGGAGAATGTTAAAGTGACACGAGGCAACCTCGGTATGTGAAAGTTAAAAGGACGTGATGCAATATCGGTGTGTGAATTTTAAAGGGACACAATGCACTCTAAAGGGACACACGATACTTACTGCGGATGAATGTTAAAGGGACACATTGCATTCGCAGGGGGTGAAAGTTAAAAAGACACAGAAACAAAATTGTAACTTTAAAATTTCAAAAATAATAAAAAAAACTAATTTAATTTTTCGTGACGTCAATTATGTTAATTATCCGTCAACTGGCCCAGTATCATCTTAGGCCTTTCGATGAACATGTGATATCAAAATATTCAACAAATAGAATAGTGTAACTCATTCGGTGCTTAATGGAGTCTCCCATCCAGTTGTGAACGCACGTGATCTATTCATATGGAGGATGTTCGTGAAACAAAAGCAGACAACAAGTAATACAGAGGCAGAAGGATTATATTAGTTGAATATTTTGAGATAAGGGCCTACACGAACGAACGGCCTACACTGTATGTCCTACGAAATGTACATGTTAGTAACTGAAAACACAAGCCCACTATTCATATTATCACATAATCATGTAACAAATGTTTATGTTTATATCTACGCAGCTATGATCACGGATGGTACATTTCGATGATGGAAACAACGATGATGGTTAGAAGAAAGCCATGATTATAAAGATGGTGGATACAAGCAGCCATGAAGATAAAGATGATGGTTAGAAGAAAGTCATGATGTTGAATAGATGGTTAGAAGAAGCCATGGTGAGACATCAGAATGCGAATTTAAAGGGATTTAATGCCTTCACATGTGAAAAACCATGAACATCTTTGATACAACTATCATCAACATGAAGTAGTACATGAAATGTTTAATTATTTTATCTTAATAAAACAATATGTATAGTATGTGAGACATACACATTAAATACCAATACATAACAAAGGCACATTTAACAGGTAAATAATTATGATATAGTAGTGCGTAATATTAATATAGTAAACGTATGCCGTGAAACCATTAAGTGTGAGGGAAGATAATGCATTATATTAATGTTTAATGTATCGATTTAGATGTTTTCTAACTTATTAGATGTACACGTACTACATGTAGTTATACAAAAGCGCTCCTAGGCCTGTCATCGAAACACTCGGGATGTACGAAACTATCGAGCAAGCAATTCATTGAAAAAAATAATAAAGACGAAGCCAAAGTGGATGTGCCCGTTAATATATACAAGCCAAAGTTGATGTGTCCGTTACTATATACAAGCCAAAGTGAATGTGTCCGTTAATATATACAAGCCAAAGTGGATGTGCCCGTTAATATATACAAGCCAAAGTGGATATGCCCGTTAATATACCACAAGCCAAAGTGGATATGCCCGTTAACAAATACAAACTATCTATTTATTTGACACTCTCGTGCCATTCACACATGAATGATGTCATCACGGCATACATAGTTTACCGTTTACAGTACAGAAAACTGAATAAGCTGTGCCATTGAAGCATTGGACCTAGAACAAATTGTGTACAAGCTGTTTTTGGTGTCATATTGTCGGGCAGAATGTAGGGAACAACATATCCAAAATCCGCTAAAATCCGCTTTGGGGAAAATTCTCTATTGAAGATGGCGTCCATAATATCTGTTGTTATCGGAAAATACTGAATTCTGCGGCAGGTGCTCCAATTAATGCCAAATTCGTAATAAATTGAAATATACACAAACATTGCTTAGTCGTAAAACATATATGTAGAATATCTTTCCCAAAATGGCCACAAAAATGGACAAAATCGAATGAAATTTACATTTAGTGCAAAATTGAATAGCTAGTCCTATACGAGTGAACAAACGGTCGAATATTGAGAGGAAGAATGACTACAAGTATAAGAGAAACTTTTGACTAGAGTTGTACGAATTCTCTCTGATGAATCTCACGAGAGAGCAAGCGAAATCAGGGTCTTGTGGAACGGTTAAATCTGGACTTTTGGGTGTCCAGAAACGGAAAAATGACGCAGTTTTATCTGTACCGCTAATCTTGAATCGTGTGATATATGTGTAATTAAACAGCTAAGCGGGATTTAGTAGGGATGTATTTGACTATGCGGCCTTTCTCTAGAAGCAGAAATATATGTATTCAGAGCAGTCTCACGAATGAGACCGATCATCATTTATTTTGATATCTACCGTATAAAACCTTAAAAAATTAATTGCTATAAAACGGTATGAATTATGTTCATATTGTACTGGGGAGAATGCGTAGATCCTATTTTACGTTTCTCAAAATAGTATTTATAGTTGCCTCAGATCAAGTGATAAAACACGAATATTTCGCTTTTATCACAAGAATGCGTGATGGTGTTCCATGAACTAAATTTATTAAATCACAAATGAGTACCATAGACTGTCTTCAATAAATTCAAAACTTGACCAAAATAGCATACATAATTTGTGACAGAGACTGTGTTTATACCTGGAAATTATATTTGGTTGAATTCACCAAGGCCACATCTACGCGAAACTTACTACACACTAAATAAAAAGTTGCTAAATTAACCACAAAAGTAGTTAATTTTTACTACTTTTGGTAGTTCGTATTCATCCCGCTACCTTGGGAGGTTAATTTTACTACCTGGCGGGTAGCTAAAAAATTAAATACCTTTGGTAGTTAAAATAACTACCTTCAGTGGTTGAAATAACTACCTCTTGGGGCTATTTTAACTACCCAAAGGTAGGCTAAATTTTAACTACTTTAGGTAGTGGGATGAATATGAACTACCCAGTATTTAAATTTACTACCTGCGAGTGGGAATTTTTGCTACCTGCGGGTAGTTAATCTTATAACTACTATTGGTGGGAAATTATTCTACCTCGAGTGGTTGTTCTAGCTATTTTAATAGGTATTCAAAGGGGTCCAATCTAATCACTCAAAGTAGCTATTTAATCAACTTTTAGTGGATAATATTGCCTCTAAAGATATTAATGACATGTGGGCCACTAAATATGACAATGGAGAAAATAATTTCAATATTTATTAAAAATAAACAAATATATATAGTTCAGAGCATTTGTGCGTTTAGCTTAAAATAAATTGCAACACAAGGCCTCTTACCAGGAATAAGTACATTAGCCTACACACACAAAAACAATGTAAATTTCGTGAAAATTTGACCAAGGGTACTTTATCAGACATCAGACACTGAAACTTATTTTATCTAAATAATTGATAATGTACCCAAAAGGGTTGCAATCTGGGTCGTCAAATTTTAAAAACAGCAATAAACTGAAATGGAGTGTCATTTCGTATATTCTGTTGATATCACTCTTAAAGAAGCAAAATGAGCAATAAAGAGCGTTCCTTATCACATTAGAAAATATGTAGAAAAATTGCGGGTAACAATGCCTTTGACCCCCAGATGACTAAGGGGTGGGGGATTTCCAAAAATTATATAACCAATAAAGAGCGCTTCTCAAGTTATCAGTTCAAAAGATATGTGTGGAAAATTGCACAAATGTAAAATAATGCATTGTTAATGTCATGGGATAGGTGATGTGGGCATCAAATTATTGACAACTATATCACACTGTGGCAGTGTCATTTCATCGACGCTGTTGACGTCTTAAGGACGCAATAAAGAGCGTTCCTTATCACATTAGAAAATATGTCGGGAAATTGCGGGTATAAGCGCCTTTGCCCCTCAAATGAAGTGGGGGGGGGGTGGGCAAAAAAAATAATGTGACAAATAAAGAGCGTTTTTTATCAGTTTAGAAGAAGTGGGGAAAATTGCACAAAAGTAAAATAATGCATGGTTAATATCATGTGATTGATGCTGTGGGCATCAAATATTTAAAGATGCACTACTAATCAGCAATAAAGAAAATTTATTATCCACTTAATAGATGTAACTTTATCCGGAGTTATATTGCAGCTGCTGTTTATCCCAGATACTGGGTCTTTATTCTATTCCAAAAAATGTCGTATTGGGACATTTTGATCTATTTTAGAGATATTTATTTGTTCAAAGATATTTATATATAAACAGAAAAGTTCACTCTGTTGGCTTTGCAATACTAATGGGAGTGCATGAACTAATGGTTGTGTCGTTTATATGGGGTTGTGGACTAGACAAGACTCTATAAACAATTCCAAAGAACATACATGTACATGTTCAAAATATTGTTTTATAACTTTAACCGACAATAAAAAAGACGTAAGCACCATTCGGACATGATATCAGTCTTCAACCCAGAGAACATTGCGGGCATGGATTAGTATCCCTTGTCACCACTGGGCGGAGCCACTCTCCCTGTTCATTCATTAAGAGCATCGAAACACCAGGTGCGTGGCATCCGAAATAGTATTATACTAGTCTATTTCATACCATTTCAGTTGAGTAGAGTCACAACAGCCCTCGCACCTCGCATAGCCATTAGCCAAAAGATAATTTTATAATTTTGTGTAGTCCACTTGAGGTAAAACACACCACTCTAGTTATATGCAGTGAAGAAAATATTATTTACCAAATTGCCTTAATGTTTACAAGGAAAACATACTTTTTTGCCAACAATTGCACAGAGGCTGACATAATTTCATTATGATATTTAAAATTTGGCAATGGATAAAAATAATACCCATATAGTTTAACGAGATACAAGGCTTATTTTCACTCGTATATATAATTCACCAAATGGGGACCTTGCTAAAGCTTGGTTCCCAATTTGGCATTTGCTGAATCATACTCGCGAAAACAAACCTTGTATCTCATAAAACTGTATGGATATTCTATATTTAACCATTCAACCAACTCACCGATGCGCTGCCCGGGAGTGACAACAGTCGTACCTCTCTCCCCTTGTGTCGCTATTCTCTTGGGATGAATTACGCAGGGTACAGATTCGCCAACAAGTAAATGTATAAGGGCAATTGAACATCATCACCAATCACCATTATCAAAAGAAAACTGTTTCCACATAAATGGGGTCGACCTAACCAGCAAGCGACTCAATTGTTGTCAGTGATCTGACATCTGATAGTAGAGCGAGATCTCTTGGAGATCCCATAATTGTGGACAACAGCTGTAAACGAGGTAATTGGTCCAGGTAGAGGACACCTTTAGTACCATATTGGTCAATGACATGGTACCACACGTCATTAACAATGACTGGCAGTCTAAATATATGACTAGATGTGTTTTAATTCATGCTAGGGACAATGATGACATAGCCATGTCGTTTTCACTAGCCATGTATATTTCACTCAAATATAATTAACCAAGCTTGTGTGGGCATCGTGCTTTACTTTTCCAGTATATACCAAAATCATCAAATAAAATCATAAATGTGACATCAGATTTCTCCCGTGATGTACCGTTATGAAACTACTGAAATGTGCCAAAATTGGGTATAAGACAAAACATTGAGTATGTGGCTTTTGGGTTTGGGAGAAAAATAATCCATGACCTGGGATGTGGGCATAGCAAAATCTCATCTTCGGGACCAGCTATTGGGTCCGGACAATCGGCCGAAATATCTTGCCTCTCGGGGTGAGATCTGTCCATCCCCACACCTCAGGTCAGGATGAATAATATTATTTTTATCTCAATCTAACTTCAGCTGAACATGCACTGCGCTCATAATGTTTTGCATTCAGAATTTTTTATTTCTGGTATAGTTACAAAGAGCTTATAAAGTCAATGAAAATGTCCCTGATTCTAATCAGATGTTCATGACATGCATGTGCTATCAACTGATACAGATGACAATCAGCCATGACATGATGATACACCTGTTGCGTCTTGTCAATACAAAAGAACGATCAAGTTTTACATGTGTATATCACCTGGATACACATGTGTATAATCAGTTCTCATTAAAAGTAGGCTCTCAGCCTGGAATAAGCTACACATAACAGTCCTAATGAATATACACATGTAACTATAAGTCACATAACTGCCACTATAAATAGTTTATGCATGCAATTCCTGTTGTATAACATCAAAGCGCAGTTTTACGATTGACAGAATGTAATTATCTCCTGTTACTTGAATTTTGGCGAATAAGAAAAACGGGTGCTAACTGTTGAAATTCTTGGAAATACTTAATTCTATTCTCCTTGAAGGCTATTATTGATAATTTCTGGACTCTTCAAATGGACACACATTAGTGTTAAATTAGTTGTAATCACAAATTTGTGAACACTGAAATAAGCATTGTGACCAGATATGACAGGAAACTTATTATGCTATTTTAGCTATGTGTCGAGAAACTCTGGAGCCGATGAAAATCGTCAATATACTGATTGGCTTCATCACTTTACTGTTAAATGTTGTGATTGACTGACATTGATGTAAAGATTCTTGGGGATAATGGAAATACCAGATATTTTCTTCATGAATCTTTAATGCTTATATAGCTTGTTCAAGAGTGTAATTTAGTTAGAACTGTTGTATTTATGTAATACACACGCTTCACACATCTCGATGATACTGAAATTAATATATGAAATAATAGAAAAAAAATCTTCAAGGTGACATGCAACAGTTTTAGAGTGATCTGGACCCCCACATCTGATCCCAAAAAGTGGAAAAGTGTAGGTTGTGTTTGTGTAACTACTACACTTTTCAGTTAGATGAGAATCCAACCCATATGTTATGAGTTCAAGGAATACTATTTCACATGCGGAATATCCGTGTCGCACAATAGGCCCATAGCCCCATAGGGGATAGCCCCAAAATTGTCTATTTGATCATATCAGATTTTGAAAACAATTTGGAGACAGTCCGTAAACTCTTCCTTTTCTGGTCAAATCGTATCATTGGCTCTGTATTCAATTAGAATTATAAGATATACTTTGTAAAAGAATGAATACATGTATCACTTGACTTTTCATTTTGCAGAAATATGCTATGTGTTGGTAGAAATCAACAGCGAAGGCTTTATCCTCAATCGGTGATGTGACAAAATATGGGGAGATAGCTAGGTCATGAAGTTTTCGCTCAAAATGCAAAACATATCTCAAAACATTGAAATGTTACGCCAAACATCACTAGATAGGAGCATTTCTAAAATATCGCATCTGACCGAAGTGGCAACCAATTAAATTCATTATTTAGCCAAACCGGTTGCATATGTCACCTTTAACTGTAGATTAAAGATCCAAACATTTTTAACGTATTGTTCAGGTTTCTAAATCTGAGATAAATTGAACACATTGTATGCATTCAATATGTGATTACATGTTATTTTGAAAACTTTCCTGTATTAATATAAGTTTAGTTGTGGTGTATTGATGGTAACATGGCGTGACGTTGACAACTTCAGGTTTATGTTCAACCGATTCACATAGCGACAAGGTTGAACACAAGCTAAAAGTGGTCAATGTCATGACATGTTACCATCAATCCACCACAATGGCGTACGTGTATTTGTTCTGCCAACAGTCCTGGTCATTCACATTAATTTGGCACTTATTCCGCATAATGATCAGTAGAAAATGTCAAAATCTCCTAAACCTCTCTCCAACATATGACATGAAACGGCCATCGAGAGACGATGAAGCGGTCTTGGTTTCCGTTATGCTAATGGCTCCAGACGTAAACATGGGATATGTTGCACGACTGTCTGACCAATCAAAGATGCGGTTTCTTACTGGAAGCAGAACATTGTATGATTTTCATCCTGGTCAGCACATTAGAAAATTTCCTTCAGTATATACACAGGTACATACTAGTAGATGCAACCTGTGGGTACGATGCTGAACATTTTATTCTTAGTACGAACATCAAACTCAAGCTCCGGATCATATTAGGCGTTTGCGCTGAATTTCTTCTCTGTAGTTCCAAACATGTTTCCGTTATTTTGATGGCTCCAGGCGTAAACATGGGATATGCTGCGCGACTCTCCGATCAATAAAAGATGCGATTTCTTACTGGAAGCGGAACATTGTATGAATTTCATTCTGGTCACCACGTTAGGAGAATTTCCTGCTGTACATACACAGGTACATGTACATAGATGCAACCTGTGGGTATGATGCTGAACTTTTAATTCTTAGTACGAACATCGAACTACACTACCTGAAGCTCAGATCGGGATCATATTATGAATTATTCTCTGTAGTTCCAATGTAGTTCCAAACATGTTCCTGCACTGTACCTGCAAATAACGGGCCAAAATAGATGATATAGATTAATAAAAGTGTTAAGACCAGCGAAAAAATTAGGGTAGGTAGGTCGGTAAGGAATTTTTATTTTATTTCGATATTTTTTATCCAACTGCAGAAATACCTCGACTGATGTTGCCCAGTTGAGGGTCATCAAGATATGGATATATGACGATCCACATCATGCTGACTCCCAAATGGGGTGCACTCAGCCTGGTGTAGGCATAACCTCGTACGTGGCTGTCTTCCTGCTGACCCCATCATCATATGTATTTTGTCAACTCCGGTTACATAAAATGCTAACCCATGCTGTGGGGAAAGTATTACTTGATTAAAGTGATGTGAAACACTCCGGTATGGTGATAAAATAGAAATGGAGAATAATCTTGTTCAGTGTAGTTATTTTAACAGATATTATATCTAAATTGACAACAAACACCGTCATTTGTATATATTAATTAATTGCAGTGACTGCCGATGGCAAAATCATTTTAATTAGTTTATCGCCGATAGAAGCGTCCCGATTCGAGTAGTAAATATTTACAATTTAGCGTAGTTCAGACAATGTTTTCTATGGAGTTGTACGGTCGATTTGCTTGAGATTTTCGATGATGTTAGTAGAATGCTACATTCCCCCAGTTTGCATAGCACCTAGATACTAACTTATGAGTTTCAAGCACCCGAACAAATACATATTATGTCTTTAACAGTGGAAATATACATTAAGATTAAACTTACTTCATGCTTAAGTAAGTTTTTTTATTATTCACATACCACATTTGTTTTATAAATTTTGCTATAAACTTGGTACAAAAATCATGTCACTAACTTTTTATAAGAATTTTACCAATAATACCGCCATTATACCGTACTTGTATTGTGACAACTACATCGATCCTTTTTCAGGGGGTAGCCAGTACGTCCACCGAGCATGCCTGGTTTGTTAAAACAGTAGCTATACCCCTAACATATGTGGTGATAACCTATATACATGTATATATACAGATACACACCCACCATGTCTGTTGATAGTGTTCCAGAAGTCCCAAAACAAGACATAAAGCAGGCAGGAGATCAACTCTCAGGAAATTAAAAATTGCAAAATGTATGCCCATTAATCCATAACCCAACACACACCTGGGGCTTTTGAGACAGCTGTCACTTCGTGGTAACTTTTCACAGGGATATGTTAGAAAACATGCGTTTTGCACACTAAAGATCATCAATATTTATGAGCATTAAATTTTGACTTTTTCTCAAAATATCAATAAAAAGTTTAGGGTCGGCAGGTTATTTTTAGGTTCGGTCGATGTACGGAAACATAGTATCTCTCTGTTGGACTAATGTAGCTCAGCTTGGACATGAGATATAATTCTCACAGAAGTTCATGGAATGATGGAGGAAAGATGGAAATTTCCAGTGATGGATTGAAGAGTATACCCTCTGTTAAGCGGATTCATGATATACCCCCTGGTATCACACACGGTTCTAGGCCTTATGCCGACCCGTTATAATAAGTTTGGGTGCCCGGAGCCTGGGTTCCCAAAATTAAGTATAACCGAACCGTAATATTCAGAATTTGTCATGCTTTTGTACATTAATTTTATTTGGGAAAACGCTGAAAGATCTAATTAAATGCGAAAAAAGGATATTGGATGTAACAATAAACAGTGCCATTGTAGCTATATATAACACTAGCAGGTGGACCCGACTTCGTCCGGTCTGTTTCCTCTCTGCTTTTTGGCGAATTGCGCGATTTGACCTTGAATTGTCCATTTTGAAGGTCAAGGTCAGGTGGGGTCACGATTTGACCCGTCCAAAACACTGGCCGGACAAAAGTACCCCACAAAAGTACCCGTCGAAATCCATCCGGTTTTACCCGATTTGACATTGAATTGATCATTTTGAAGTTCAAGGTCAGGGTCACAATTTGACCCGTCCAAAACACAGTGGACAAAAGTAACCCTATGTATAAAATTTCGTCGAAATCCCATCAATATTCGCGATTTGACCTTGAATTGACCCGATTTCAAGGTCATGTCGCACGGGCAAACGAATAGGCTTACGACACTCCCCATACTAAAGTATCCCCAGACACTAATTTTTATCGAAATCCCGTGATACTCGGGCGATTGACCTTGAAATGACCCGATTTCAAGGTCAAGGTCATTTCGCACGAGCAAATTTATAGGCCCATGCCACTCCCCGGCCGAAAGTACCCCAACATACCAAGTTTCATCGAAATCGGTTCGGTCGTTTTCGAGTCCATCGCGAACACACAGACAGACAGACAGATTTCCCAAAATATATAATAGACTAGCCGATGAGCCCGACGTTACCCAGGCTATTCAAAAACCAAATTTCAAGTCGATAGCTCCACCCGTTTACGAGATCTGGTAACCAAATTTCAAGTCGATAGCTCCACCCGTTTCCGAGATCTGGTCTGCGCATGCGCGAAGCTGGCGTCGCACAGGCTCGGCGATCCGATAAAATTCGTATCCGGGGCAAGATGCATTCACATAGCAAATTTCAAGTCGATAGCTCCACCCGTTTCCGAGATCTCGTCTGCGCATGCGCGAAGCGGGCGCCGCACGGGCTCGCCAATGCGACAACGACGACCGCCTGGTCAAAATACACACACGTACCAAGTTTCGTCCCGATCGGTCGAGAATCGTAGATTTGTATAAATGACATACATACAGACAGACAGAGGTCTTCAAAATACAAGAATACAGGATATAGAAAAATAATCATAAATAGGATTGAATCATCAAGTGCATAAGATCAGTTACTTGCCCAGTTGAGGGTCAGCAAGATATGGATACCGGTATATGACGATCCACATCATGCTGACTCCCAAATGGGGTGCACTCAGTCTGGTGTTGGCATAACCTCGTCCGTGGCCGTCTTCCTGCTGACCCCATCATAATATGTATTGTGTCAACTCCGGTTATGTCAACGATTAAATGTGATACTTATTATATAGCAGACATACGGTATGTGTATGTTCTTCTTAATTTGACGGACCCGAGGGAGTGTGGCATGTGGTCCCGCGGGTTTCTTAAATAGAGATTTATGTAAACCAAGGTTACCCTCATTTTTGAAGAAACCCGCCAGGCCAGTTAGATGAGATCCAAATAGAACGCTAAAACAGTATATTGTTGAATGTGATGGAAGGGGGTGGAGTCACTGCACGGTGCATACGGGTTTGAAGTGTCACGCATATACTAAGTAGCAAATCGGGATCAACAAATCTAAAACGAACTGTGCTTGCATTCAGAATTTAAGAGTTATAGTGCCATCGTTAACATGTGCAATCTGGGCAGTATGGGTTATTACAAGTCACTGACGTGGGATATGAATCGATGAATTTACTGATCATTTTTTTTTTAAATTGCATCTTGTCGTGTCTTAATCACGAGGAGATATCTCTTAGCCACGAGAAGATATTTGCAAATAGTGGATAAATATGCCCAAAGTCGAGGTAGAACAAAGGAGCTAGATTTTAACAATTGAATAATTATTAATCAATAATTATATTGATATCTGTTTGGTTTTAAAGCACAATTGTTTGAGCATTCACATACTAATATAATAGAAGTAATGTGCCACACACATATGTGAAATTATCAAGAACTTTTGACATAAAACATAGTAAATAACTCATTAAACATTGCCATTAGCAATTATTTTATGTTCTGCCCTGCCAGTGTGAACCAATTTACATCAGCGTGAATTAAATTAAATAAATTAATCAAATAAAAATGAAATTTAGAGACATTATTTATCGGAAATTTGAGTCTATATATATACTCCTTAATATTACCAACTTAACTGTGAAGTTATTTTTTTTATTTTTTGTAAGTATCATTGTTAATTGATATATTGAAAGCCATTGATAATAAATCAAATTTTGGGAAAATGAACAATTTGATGATACAACTTGAGTATAATATTATGACATACTGAAAAGAATAATAAAAGATACTTTAAATCTGTGACAGAATTGTTTGGGTCTTGTTAATTGAGAGTACCACTTATCATAATTACGCAATGACTTACAATGCGCATCAATGACATTGCAAATCAAATGGTGTTATTTCTTTGTGTGTCAAAATGACGCTGCAAGAAATTATGGCTAAATGTTGGCTGGAGGGAATAACTTTGGTCATATGTGCATTGGGTTTTGGGTTAAGAATTTGCTATCTAAAATATGACAATCTACCAACATAATAGCACAATATACTTTTAAAGCTTTTGAACATACACAGATTCACCCCCCTCCCCCAAGCACAAGCCATCACCATTTCTGGCCATAGGACTGTGGCCATCGGGACAGTACCTAAATTGTGCCCAAACATGAAACCTGGATCATTGCCAATATATCCAAAAATGTTTTAATGACGATATATTCTTCGAGAATAAGTTGTATATAGTTTCCAGGGCATAAAATAATAAACATTGAATCAAAAACATGACAACATATCCGACCACTAAGCATCTGTAACTTATAATATGGGTAGAATAATACATCAATAATTATGTTTTGTAGTTACTAATTATATTGTTGAACATCATTATTCGGACAAAGTGATAGCTACACAGATATCTGTTGTCGACATAAATTCAATAGCTATTCTGACAGTACAATGTGAACACACACACTCTGAATATAAGGGAACTTAAACCTTTCATGACGGGAGCTGCAGTGGTACAGTAATGCTCTAATTAATCGACTCCTTAAACACAGCAGAATCATGGGTAACTTTTCAGGATTTAGTCGGAAATATGGCTTGTTGCCATTCATCGGAAAGCTCTCAGGCATATATTTGCTCCATTGCTAGTAGACCAAGAATTTGTTGATGATTTTGGGATTTGACATGAAAGTCAGTTGTTAGTTGTTACTCAGTATTATTTGCAGAGCATTAACCCTTTCTATACTAATGTCTTTTCCCTAATCAGTTATGAAAGTATACATTGGAATTCCTTGTTATTAATCTGGAGGGGTGTTCATGAATAATCATCACATAATAACAGATAATATCAGTGCCAAAATAGTTATTTAATAGAAGGAAATGTTCAGATAATAAGTTCCAACAAACCAGATGTTGTTTATTGACCTTATTATCTGTATATTTTCTAAGGGAACTATTCATCAATGAGTATTTAGTATAAAAAGAGGTAAAGCTACCGGTGGTGTGCCTGTCCCAATGGTAAAGTATAAATGTATACTTACTGTATGAAAACTCAAAAACAAGTCTACAATCCTTTGATCACATTCTTTAAAATGCAGCAGCTTCAATTTTGGAACAACTAGGGATATAGCACATGTGTCCTTTCTCCTGGAAATAACAAAGGTCAAACATTCAAACATTTCGCACTCTTCAAATTCCCCCTTCAATTCAACACCATAGAAACTACTCTATTTTTTTCATTTTCACTTCCTACTATTTCTCACTATAAATTGAAAATACTCAAACCTGATTGAATGAGGGTATGTGTTTGCCATCTTGACACAAATTCATGCCATATAATTTGATTCTTGACTGGGGAGGTAAGCATGTACCATTTGGCACCCAACTCATCTACTTCTTTGTAATTTTAAAAACTCCAAATTGTTGAAATTTTGTTGAAACATAATATGAGGAAACTACTACTAGTAGCTACTAGTAGTGAATATTTAGTATAGAAAGGGCTGAATTAAAATGGTTTCAAGTATGACTATGAGGAGAATAATTATGTGTGTTGTAGTTAATGAATGATGAGGGATGTGGCTTGTTGGGTGTGCCAATGAATTTAGTCATGAAAAGAGTAAAATCCAAGTTGGCCACTGGCGACCATATTCTTTAACAAATTTCGGAAGCTATCATTCGCTCCCAACTAGAGATAATTCCCAGGAGATCATTATGATGTTGGTGCAAAATATCTCAGATCGAAGTACTTAATACATGTGCCGATCAGTCATCATCTATATTATTTACTCTGACAGTCAGTGTTTTAATTACAGTGGTGCCATACTGATAGGCCTGGTTCAATCTGAGGTTGATGTCGCAATCATTTTTGATTAAAAATAATAGGTTTCATTTATTCCTCCCAATACATGTGCGATATGCACATTCAGCCCAATTGTGTCCCGTTATATACTTTGTGCTGCCATGGGCATATTTTTCAGAATGAATATATTCCACAATCCACATATGATCTTATTGTGGTCGTTTCCAAAAAACAATGAATCAATTGAATTCCACCTGCCCTACTTTTCTACCATATGTTACCGGAAACAACAAAATTTTGTTTTAGGCCTATGTAGCTATACTTACACGTTGGCAACTTTTCGCAATTTGGGCTATGATTGTCATTTTCTTGTTATATTTTATGCTCTCAAGTCAATATTCCACCTTCTCTCTTAGAATCTTACTCAGCCCCAAAACTTCAACTTAATCCTTTGAACATACTTGTACCTTGATGGAATGAAAGAATGAAAGAATTATATAATTTTTTTATGCAAATGACCTGTGGTCAGATGCCCGTAGCCTGTTTATATATAACTATGGGTATATGCCAGATTTTACCGTTAAATAAAAATGCTGTGCTTTTGACAGTGTATTTATCCATGGTGTATGTTGCTGTGGTTGGCCGTGTTATCTTATATTTTGAAGGGTTATCTTGTTTGACTGGTAATTAGTTTAGCGGTTTCTATGTTTTGTCTGGTCAGATGTTACCGGTATGTTTGAGCTTTGTCTGAAATAGAAAACACTTTTATATTAGAATTTGCGCAACAGGAGCGCAAGGACATCGCATGTCCAGTGTGTTTAAAGACATATTATGTACTTGTTCGGGTGCGTGAAACTGATAAGTTAGTATGCAGGTGCTACACCAACTGGAGGAATGTAACATTCTACTAACATCGAAAATCTCAAGCAAATCTACCGTACCACTCCATTGAAAACATCGTCTGAACTGGGCTAAATTGTAAATATTTACTACTAGAATCGGGACGCATCTATCGGCGGTAAACTAACGAAAATGATTTCGACATCGGCAGTCACTGCATTGAATTAGTATATAAGAATGACAGTGTTTGTTGTCAATTTAGATATAAGATTTGTAAAAATAACTACTTTGAACAAGATTATTCTCCACTTCTATTTGACCACCCTACCGGAGTGTTTCACATCACTTTAAGGGCTTTTAGAAACCGAATATATATTATATAGAGATAATGAAATTATATACATGTATGTACCGGTATATAGTATTTGAGTTGATTGTGATGACTTTCGTGTAGTTTTGTGGTTATGAGAGCACATTCTTATTGTCCCCTTGATTTCTGTATCTTTTCTACTTTAAAAATATATCTTTTCCAATATGGGTGGCACCAGGATATCTCCCAATTATATCTACCGGGCAGACTACTGCAGATCTCCCCGATGGGGATGGGGCCAACCCTCATGGACAAGCTAGGGGTTGTGGTCCCATCCTGTTTTCCAACAAAATCTAATATTGATGATTTCTCATCATCAGTAGTCCAAGTCTTCTTGTACTAAAACCAGCTAAGATATTGGGATGGCGATGCTGGTCTTTAGTCCAAGACCGCTTGTATACCAATCCTTTGACACGACTTACGCCCACGATCTGTGGCGGGAATTTGTGGTGTATTTTACTGGATTTACCTAGCAAATCAATACATGATGCTATATGCATCGGAAAGGCTTACATCTTATGGTCATAATGGTGTATAATAATCTAACTTTAATGTTAAATTACACATAGAATATTCCGGTTGATTGCCACACACATCGATTTGTTTCTCTGTTTGTTTACATTTTAACCGAAAGCCGAAGTGGTCCGAATAAGTTCGGCATAATCCGCTGTTTGTTCTACTAATTCTACTTTCCGTTTCTATATATAGCGCGGGTTTTCCGAACAAAAATAGCGAAAACCGATCGCCCGAAAGTCCAGTTTTCTATGTGCTTTCAGAACAATTCCCGCACTAAAAACTTAATGACATAATGGAGGATCAGAACGGTAGTTTTGTTGACAATTTTCGCAAGCAACTTGTCAAAATTGGAGCAAATTAGAACTCTTGTGTCTGACTTGCCATGCGTGATGTGCATTTGACATCTGTGTTGATAAAATAATCGGAGAACCGAATCACACAGTTTCGAAATATAGTTCTTCCGTTTTAGTGGGACTTTTCAAACTTAAGGTTCATTTATTTAGTGTATTACATTTATATCTCCAATGTTTAATTAATCTATTTATTATTTTATTTATTGACACACATAATTACGATTACAATGGAGAATTCATCGTAATTTGCGTTGTTGTCCATAATCTACGGAATATTTTCAACGGAAAATGCCGAACGCAGTTCGCAAGGTCAACTGAGTTCGCATACTTTAAAAAATATGCAAACACTGCGGCAAATGTTTCTTTTCACATTAAATTACCGCTTTCAATTCACAACCGATGTGGGTTTCAGATAAAATAGCATGTCTTCTGCGGAAACTATCCGTTTATTGTAGCAATTGTGATATTTTATTTCATATAATTGTGGTTTTATTTGAGCGGATCACTAACGCTTAAGTCCTGTCAAAGGAATGCATGGGCCTGGAACTCGGACTAAAGACCGGCACCTCCATCCCGATATCTTAGCCGGCTTTAGTACGAGAAGACTTGGACTAATCATCAGTGAATGCAAGACCACACCTTTGTCATGGGGTGCCAGACAGGGGCGTGATGACATGGGCTGGTTATGCAGGGGTCTTACCCCCGCTATAGCCAAACCTCACACAACATTTAGTTGGAAATTATACCAAAATTAGGTTTGATTTTCCAATGTTCAATTTATTAGTGACATATTTGTTTATTTTAGAACATTTGCATATATTCCTTTCATTTGCAAAACTTTGGACTCAAATGGCCATTAGTTCAGGGGGGGTATGCCGGGGTGGGTGGGTGGTCAAAGCCACCAACAAGCAATTTTTTCCGCAACTAAAAATAAAATTTCCTGCTTGTTTTTTGGTGTTTTGGCAATGAGTTGGGCTTCAAACCCACTTTGAATGAGAGAAATAATGTAATTCTAACTGTAAACTGACTGCAGGCAGTTATCGTGTTGTATTTTGTTGCAAATTTTGAAATCAAAGATGGCCGCTGGCAGCCATGTTTTTTTGGCCGAATGACCTCAAAATGACTCATTCCTATTTACATGTCCATGTTAACATCCATGATAATTAGTATGCACAGAAATTCATATACAGCTGTTTACAGTGAATTTCCCCCCGAAAATCTATGTTTTAGTGTTAAAAGGGGGGTGGGTGTAAAAAAATGGTCGGAAAAAACTGCCGAAAACAGAAAAAAAATTGGCGGTGGGGGTGGGTGGGTACAAAAAATGATCGAAAGGGAAAAAATGCCATACGTGCCTGAATTTTTTTTCCGACCCCCTGATTAGTTGGCAATTTTCCAACATTTGGATGGGTATCAGGTTGGAAATTTCCCCCAATTTGAACATCTTGAGGCCAGTCTAGATGCTAAGAATGAACAATTTTCATATTCAGAACCACCGGGCCGTCCGACCTATTTGTCTTGTGATGTTCTCAGTGGCCAGTTAAAGCTGTTAATTAATTTTTTAAAACACAATAAATTGGGGTGCGAATTTTCCTGGCATTCATCAATATCACAGACAATTAGGTGTTGTAATTTTCAGGTTCAGATCTAAATAAATTCGCATACTGGGCCGAACCATCCTTTTCATCCCCTGCATGGATAGTGGCCACAAGACTACTGATCCATTTAGAATATGCTACCATTTACAGTAATGCCCTAATTAATCGACTCCGTAACCACAGCAGAATTATTGGTAACTTTCAGGATTTAGTCGGAAATGTGGCTTGTTGCCATTCACCAGAAAGCTCTCCGAGAGCTTTCCAATGAATGACAACAAGCCATATTTCCGACTAAATCCTGCTGTGGTTATGGAGTCCATTAATTAGGGCATTACTGTAGTAGTCTGTGGTGGAAAAGTTCAGAACAATTGAATTACGCAAACTTAGTTTTTGTCGTTCAAGGGGTTGGGGGGGGGAGGCTTCAGTTGGAAGTACCAAGATGTCGACCCTCCCCACCAAACCATCTAGCCACGTTCTAAGTGCCAAATATCCCAGACTCAACCATTAGGTGCCCCTCGCTTAGTTTTTGCTTTGGGTATATTTATTCTATCCGAGAATACTCTACACCCACAGCAAAATATGGACATATATATATGTACTCTTAAAAAAAATGTTCTGTGGCGATCACACATTAAAATTGTGTAGCCAAGTAAATATAAGGTGATAATTTTGTTGTAGAAATGATACGGACAACCGATCATCAAAAAACGAAATTGTCTCAATGACTTTACTGTACAACCCTTCCATGAATGGAGCTTCTTGAAATTTTACAAAAAACCCTGTGCCAATGCAATATCTTATATATGCGAGTCTCCCATAGGGAGCAATGACAAACATTTTCCAGACTTGTTTTTGATAATGGCAAAAATTCAAATGAAGCGACATTTAGAAGAAAGTTAGAAAATCAAATTGGATAATTTACTCACTCCATGTACTGGATTTACCACATACATGTATGTTCAAAATGTTAACCCAATCGGGCACATATCGTAGGAGATGCAGGGTATTATTACTTTTATATGAGATGTACTAATGGTTATATGGACTTTTATATTATTGGCAAATGTATTCATCATTTGTTTCTCGAGCCCCTTTGAGCATTGACTGAAATCTAGAAGGGGCTAATTAGTAATATGTGCCATGTGGATACATTTTGAATGGCTGACCACATAAACTCACTGTGCAATGTTATGTGATAGTTGAACATTTTTTCAAAAGTGTTGCTCAAGTTATCTCAGGCGATTTAGACTTGGTCGTGGCAATTCCAACAAATGGCATATCCCTGGTGAAAATTGGTGGTCAAAACCCAAATATTTAAACTTGACTTGTATTTTTGGGCTAGAGAGATGAAAATTTATTGCGAATTTGAACAAAAAGGGACTTACCTGCGTTAAAATTTGTGGACACAACCCACATACCAAATTTCATTCCCTTCAGTTGAGACTATCTAATGTTATCAACCAAAAGCGAACATATGGACGGATGAACCAACATTTGGTATTTATGGGTTAATTTAACTGAGCTAATTCCACATGGTAGTACACCTACCATTCGATGTGCTGCCTCTCTGGCTGACAAGACCAGTCTCTGGCATACAAGGCCACCTCTATGGCCAGAACTTTTTGTTTCATAAGGCTGCGGGCATTTAAATCAATAAAAACAGAATGGACAGGTACTGGTACTAGTATGTGTCAAATTTAACACAATCACCCCAGGGCATATATTTCATCTGATTTTGTGAGAATCTATACATACTTTTTCATGAGAATCCAGGGTAATTTGCGAGAATATTTACGAGAATCTAGAATTGGATTCTCGCCGAAATATAAGACCTGCACCCTTTATTCTGTGATTATAGCCTGGCCACACATGGTGGTAGACTCCTAACAACAGATAGCAATACAACTCAGAAAAATAGGCTTCAAAAAGCGAGTGGGTATGACTTTTCTACACCTGCCAAATTGAATGTCAGATGTCTTTCAAGCCACTGACATATTCAAAGACACGGACAATCGTAGCTGCACTGTTGATGCAATTGCAATGTTGCAGTGACCAACCTCATACATATACATTTATGCTGAATAAACAATGTACATGTACTGAATTACTAGGTGTTTTGTTAACATGAAAATAAAGATACCCTGATATGGTATTTGTGAACTAAATACTTTGCGATTGAACATGGCATACTAGTAGGTCAAATGTGGATGAGTTTAAAAATTTCTAGATTGAATTTACCGTTATTGCAGTCACAAAAAATGTATTTGGCATTTATTTACTGGGTTATCGCAGTTAAAAATCATTACCGTGGTAAGACTACCGATGGACACCACATGTCAGTCGCTATTATTCGACGTAATACCACTTGATTGTGGTTTACTGGTGGTACGAACGGTAATTACCGGCCTACATCCACGTTAAAGGGGTCAATTATTTTGCGCATACATATAGCTGTATATATTCGAATTGAGATTTGATTCGCGAACCTCATCCCCAATTGAATTCAAAATTTGATTTGACTGTAAACTCAGATTCGCAGGGCCCTAGTAGAGCTAAGTTTAAAAATAAAAAAACCATGACGGGCTGGACAAAATACCATAATTACCCCATAGTTGCCAAATGTTAGCATGGATGAACAAATGGACTGACAGACAAATAACATAATACAACTGCAGCCTTCATAATTGGCTACGGCAATAAGCATTGCCGAAGCATTTTGCTGAAGTAAACTGGGCCACGGCATACTGTTGCTGTAGCAGATTGCCGAAGCCAAACAATCTGAATTAAGAGGGCTGCAACTGGCATATAAAAAATTTGGTTAACAATTTTATCCGGTGTGAACAAGCAATGGGTTAACCAACAAGACAGTCAAAGACTGTGGGGTCGCTCACCAGACTGCAAAGACTGATGAGACTGGGACTCTGGAGACCACAATAGTCAGAACTTTTCATAAGCACTTTGAAAAAAGTAGATCTAAACACGATATGTGGCTAGAGAGGCTTCAGTAGTGTACAGTGGGTAATTTCAAGGTGAATATCCACCATGAAATTGCCCACTGTTCACTACTGATCACCCCCCTCCTCCAGCTCAACAAGTCCCCTCCCGACCGGGCTCCAGACTCCCAAGTCTTGGGTTGGAATTTCACAACCGACATCTCAAACTTTCTCAATTTTTGGAAATTTCCAATCTCACAAGCACCTTTTTATAAAACCATTTAGACATGTTTGAAGCCCATTTATCCATGGACCCAAAACACCATACATGTACATGTATGTCAGATTAATCAGTTAGGTAGTTCCAAGGAAGATATTTTAATGAATTTGGTATTTCAATGATTTTTTAAACACAAAATTGTTAACTCCCCATAGCCCCCGTCATGTCTTAACAGGTTGACCTGATGTTAACAAATCTGAATATCAGTCACTAAAGGATCATCCATACTATATGTAAGCTAAATAGTCCAACCTCTCTTGAGAAGAAAATTTAAGAATGACTATAGAGACATACAGTTATGTCCCTGGTCCCACCCTATTTAACCTGGTGACCACATCTGAATAAATTTCAATACCAGACACCAAAGAACCCTTCATACTAAATATCAGCAAAATAGACCTGTCAACATTTGTGGCGATTTCGGTCGAACAGTTTAACCCGAAGTAGGAAAATGTGAACTGTTACTGGTTGAAAAATCAAATCTACAGCCTCATTGCCTCCACCCAGGCAGCTTAGAAATCAATAGGAATCTATATATTATTATACCAGTATCAAACAGCATACATACAGGTAGGGTGGTGGTTGAGAGTTAAACCCCCCCCCCCATTGAATCAGATGCAGACCAAATACATGTTTTTGCATAATTCCATTTGCACCTCTGGTCTAATATCATATATATTCATAAACCATGGTTCTATATATTCCCGATATGAGACCATTCAGATATTTTTACCTGAAAAATTGCATAAAATCTAACATCTAGCGGTCTAACTCCAGACAAATGCACACGGCTACGGACAAGAGACCAGGACACACCGGGCTGTTCATGGTTGTTCGGCCCGGGGTGAGAACATTTTGAAAACTATACAAGAAAATCTCGAATCCGATAAACTAGACTGGCATCAACTGAAGCGTTCCTATTTTCTTGTAAATTTCAATTGGGGAAGGGGTGCGTAAGAATTTGTTTGGGATTTACAGCTGGGAGTTACCGTTAAAATCTCGAGATTAATGGGGTCTTTACGTGGTGTTATATGATGCCGACAAGTTCATTTAATGTCAGAATTACGATTAGCCAATTCGGCTGGTTAAACAACACATGTGGCGGCCCACGTCCGGAATTTTCCCGGTCTCCCGATCGGCCATGCAGTCCGCCTCTGCCCTCATGAATTTATGTGAGAAGAGTACCATCTTATTGGATACACGGCTGGTTAAACAACACATGTGGCGGCCCACGTCGGTTTCATTTGCGGCCCAAGTTGTGGTTGGGCGGCCCAACCACATATACCCCCCCCCCAAACCGTAAAAAAACCCCTCGGATTCTCGCTTGATAGAAAATCACGTGGAATCAGAATTTTTCCGGCCTCCGGCCCATCGGGAAATTTCCCGGTCTCCCGATTGGCCAGTCCGCATCTGGCCAACAGAGAAATAAAAAACAACTGAAATCATAGATAGGTGGTATTTTACCTCAAAAAAATTTATAGTGATGGTGCCTTATAATAGTGATGGCATGGGGTGATAGTCTGGAGGGTACAATTTAGATAATCTCATGCAACAGAATTCGGAACATGGCTTAATTGACAGATTGAGAATGTTGTGCAATTTTTGACCACACGACTCACAAACGGTACCCCATATGTTTAAAGTCGAAAAAGGGAGATAACTCCACCAAAAAAGTCTGACAGACGCCATAATCGCAGGTGCTCAGGTTCCCATGGTGGTTGATGTCTCTGCCAAGTTTCACGGAAATTGATAAAAAAAACGACTGTCTGAGAAAAACTCCGGACAAATTTGTGTCCACACACGAACGATGGACGAGCTGATTTCACTATACCACCCCAACATTGTTGCAGGGGGTATAATGAGCACAATGTATTGAATACCATTAGCATCACAGTTCTCAGCAATGTTATGGTTATACTATTTGTGAGTTCATTAGAATGAACATAGCGATTAATTTCAGTGTTATGAATAGCCAAATATATACAAACAATATAAAAGTAGGAATGTATGATGGACCGCCGGTGGTTCCTAAATAAAGGAATCGAATCGGAAATTAAAAGTTTCATCAAACTACCAGATAGTGGTTTATAACAATTACAATGGACTATAGTTTTGTGTATAATGCAAAGTAAATCGTGCATATAAAAAAATTGCATGCAACGTCTCGGTCAGGGCATGATAATTGATATTTCAACTTAGATTCAACGTACAGCATGTATCAACATTCAGTGTTAGGTTTCCCACATTAAAGGTACTCAATCCGAATTAACGCTCACGAATTACAATATCATTGGCTTCGGGGGTACAAAATATTTAACTTGAGTCGAGGAACCCACCCATCAAGGTACAGTAGGAGTAATCAGATATCGATATTTTAAATCTAGTATTTTAATTATAAGTGGCCCAGTAAACTGTCAGCGAGAAGAACTTATCTGACAAGATAGCGGATGAAGATCGATAACTCTCAAATCGACTCGCAGCCTTCATAATTGGCTACGGCAATCAGCATTGCCGAAGCAATTTGCTGAAGCAAACTGGGGCACGGCATACTGTTGCCGTAGCGGATTGCCGAAGCCAAACAATCTGAATTTAGAGGTCTGAATCGAGTGGCTTTTTGTGTCAGATATTTGACAACCAATAAAATTTTGTTGAAAATAACTTTGATAAATAACAGGTTTTGGGCAATTTTATAGTTGACTGTGGTTCTAAAGCATTGTTTTGGGCAATTAATCTTTTCTGATAACTGAAATGGCATTTAAAAAAATGGTGTTGTTGTTGGAATCTGATGACCGTCGAATCGGATTGAGTACCTTTAATTCAACATTAGATAACATCTCGATATTCAACATTAGGTTTCCAACTTTATTTCAACATTGATTAATTGTTGAACGATTGTCCAAATTTAAACTGTTAGATTTCTAACATTATTTCAATGTTGATCGAACATCACAAAACTTGACAAAAGTGAACATTAGCTTTCAAACGTAATCCCAATGTCGATTCAACGCTAAATTAATGTCCAGAAATTAAACATTAGGCTTCCAGCGTTATTTCAACGCTGAGCGAACATAAAACAAAATCAACATTAGGATTCCAATGCTATTTCAAAATCGAGTGATCGTCCCAATATTCAACATTAGTTTTCCAAAATTATCCCATTTTCAATTCAATGTTGTTGATCATATCGAGCGAACATAACAAAACAAATACTTTTTTTATTCCAATATTATTTTAACGTTGAGCGAATGTCAAAAAATTCAACGTTAGCTTCCCAATATTATTCCAATGTTCAAAGTTAGTTTTTCAATGTTGTCTCAAATGTATATTCTAATATTTCTATGTTCACTTCAACGAGCAAACTGGACCAATCGCCAACGTTATTTCAAATTCAACGTTGAAACAAAATTTGAGACAACCGTTTACTTTAGTCTTTACATTGGATCAACATACTCATAGGGATGCTATCTGGCCTGGTGAGGCCATTTGGCATGATTTTGGGAAACATTGGGACATAAATATTATACAGACTGGAATCAGTAGGCCCTATAGCTGATTTCACCTATTGTCGCGGATTTTTTATACAACTACCAGGTCTGGCAAATGTGAGAATACAGCTACAATAGCTGTATTCAGCTAACCTAGCTGTATTCAGCTATAAATTATACTCTCAAAGCGGCTGTTTTTCGATAATAAACTAGAAGCGCTAATTTGCGCATCAAAATTAGGCTACCATATTCTCCGGTCACCCTCAACCAAATCAAAATCGTCGCTTGTGTTCTGACAAAGTGTTGCCTTTTGTCGACACGGCAATTCTGATTTTGTGTGAAAACTTACTACGGTGGTCGATGTCAGTAAATATTCTGGGGACTATTTTCTGCAAATGCATTCATTAACTAACTTATAAAATAAAGATCAAATTCATCCCAAACACTCGTTTACTTCTTCCCGATGCTAAACCGGTAGGGGGCGTTAGAATGGTGTACCTATATCGAACATTTAGAATTACATACCACTAGCGGTTTGTGAGCGATACTGGTAACTATTCATAACGGTATATATACAGATATTGTGTGGCATATTGCAAATGTATGGCACAACATAGGGACAACTGAAATGAAAATGCGACTTATATAATTTCTGAAGTATTTCAAACATGAAGTCCTGGTCTTTAGCGAGTCAGAACTATTCAATCTGTTTTGGCGGGAAAATATATAATGTGTGAAAACTTACTAAACATAACATTGGTATTTGTATTTTCGCGATTCGACATACATGTATGCGTTTCCGTATTTTTGGAGAGAATCAGCTCAAGCAGTGAGTGGAACCCTCTCGGTTAAACTCTGGCTAGAGATGTTCCCCCTTTTACCTGTTTTAACGCACCAACCAAACTGAGTTTTACCAGTATCGACATATTGATACTTCCGGGAATGATTAAGATGTTCCATCTTCGGTGATAAATATTGTATTTTTCAAGGTATTCCGCATTGCATACTTTTAAGAGAGTTATTAACCGTTATGACCGACATCGACCGCCATAGTAAGTTTTCACACATAATCACCATCGCCGTGCCGACAAAAGGCAACACTTTGTCAGAACACAAGCGACGATTTTGATTTGGTTGAGGGTGACCGGAGAATAGGGTAGCCTAATTTTGATGCGCAAATTAGCGCTTCTAGTTTATTATCGAAAAACAGCCGCTTTGAGAGTATAATATATAGCTGAATACAGCTAGGTTAGCTGAATACAGCTATTGTAGCTGTATTCTCACATTTGCCAGACCTGACTATATATAACTTGAACTAGTGGAATTATGTTTATATGATTACAGTTACCAGTAGGCTACAATGTGAACACAGAACATATAGATATACGTCAATATAGAAACAAAAGCGACATGAGCGCAAATATTACCTCTCCTTGTCACAGATTCAAATTTCAAAAATAAATTGCGAATGAATGAATTGGGAATTTGGTGACGTCTAAATGTCGTATCAATAATTGGTAAATTCGTTACCGGATGTCCTGCATGTACCTAAGATTATAAATAACCATGACTTGTCACACAGAAGTTATACATTTTACGCCTTTCAAATTTTAGTCTAGCTGGATTGACAGAAACAGTAATTGTGCCTTTTCTCGACTCGACTGGGAAGCCGCCATTTGAATAGGTTGTCACGTGCAGTTATAGAACCAATCACGAATAGACATCGCTTAACTATCCCCGATCCGTCTTGTAACTACTTGTCAAGTAGCAAAAATAGCATATTTAAGTAGCTTATAATGCTATAAAAGTCGTTGGAATATTCTAACCACCCAAATTTAGCTACTCGAGATTTAGTGTGTACGTTGTCTTCAAATGCATCACCGCGTTTACCCATTTTCCATAATGTTACACATGTCTGTTGCACACATAACCACAACGAACACTATTGGGGGACTGTTCAACGTTGGAATAACATCTTAAACGATGATCACCTGATATTTAGCACGATTACGTGGGTGGTAATGGTAATATATTTTCAAACAAAAATAGACTGAAAACTAATAGTGTGCATTGCGCTTTAGCTTATTATAGCTGTAAAGTGGCCACTGAAGTAATTTTAACAAAATTGTCTCCTAAGAAACCGGGTTGGTAGCAGAATGAAAATTAGTCTTACATACAATGTACTATGTACAGTCTCTTTGACCTGGTGAGATTCCGTGCTAATCCATTGAAGATATGAGTGTTTCTTTACAGTATAATAACCATTGCGACAAACGTGTATCGTTTATTATCACCGGGAGTGTTGACAATACCGGAAATATAACTAGTATTTATACCTCTAGAGTATGCACTTAAATTTCGGCGTTGCATTCAATATTTAATCACCATGCCGAATGAAACTACCATGCACCTAGAAGCAAAACATTAGTTCGTGTGTTGCATGCACGAGCTATTTTTGTTTTGCCCAACAGTTGGATGTTGGATAAGCAGAACACCCAAACATTAAAGACGTAAATCATTGGGGGTTGACTTGCTGTGCAGTGACCGATGATCCTTCAGATTGATATGTTTTAATGATGTGTGTACCTTTAAAGATATTTAACAACCGACTTGTATATTGCCAATACGTATTTCACTCTTATGTAGTTACCCAATATGTTGCTTTCTACGTGGTATGGTTTGGAGTTGCGGCCATTTTGACAGCCATTTCATGGCCACGATTGTATAATTTTCTGTCCGTGTCACTCTACTGGCTCCCGCATTATAATTTAACACAAACTGATACAACGGCATAATTCTGATGCCACTATATATCGTATGACTTATATCGAGAACTGATGTAGTATAGACAACCATGTTGGACGCCATCGTGGATAACAAAGTTTCCCCAACGCGGATTTTGGATATGTTGTTCCTGATGCTTTTCCGCGTCGAATGACACCGAAAACAGCTTGTAAACAATTTGTTCTAGGTTCACCTCAAACTCGACTCTCAACGACCAGACTAGATTGCGCTCAAATAATGAACTCTTTTTATTCCTGCCTCTAAAAGCCTTTCAGATATAACATGAGTTATCAAATCAGCATCCAGTGGGTGTCACAAACGACACCGTCGGTGTTTAAATACGCACTGATGTCCACAAATAACATTGTCGGTGTTGAGAATTTGAACAGTGATAAATATAACATTCAGATTAATATATTTTTACCCTGTGCCAATGCATTCTCTTATATATGCGAGTTGACCATAGGTCGCCTCGCATATATAAGAGAATGCATTGGCCTAACAATTTTTTTTCATTTTTTTTAAATAAATGTTTCTTAACATTTTTAGGACATAAAATAAAAAACATCCATTACCCTGCAGGGAGCCCCACGCATATATAGAAGGATATAGAAGAGTATCGTCTACTCATGTTTGTCTGGGGCTCTGTATGGGCGAAATTATAAAATTGTTAAAGAATACAAGAAAAAAATATTAAAATTGTAAAAAAAATTGTTAGGCCAATGCATTCTCTTATATATGCGAGGCGACCTATGGTCGACTCACATATATAAGAGAATGCATTGGCATAGGGTAAAAAAATCCTGACTTACAACTGGATTTGATATGGCGGGTCACATGTTACCAACAGTACAGGTGATACTACTTTTCATTGTAACTCCCGAGTCTAAAAATACGAAAGCTACGCTGCATGGTATTACACTAGTACCTGCTCTCGGAGTACTTATACAGAGGCGATGCTACGAAAGCTACGCGTGCACCGTAGTACAATGGTACCTGCTCTCCGAGTACTTATACAGAGGCGATGCTACGGAAGCTACATCTGCATGGTAGTACAATAGTACCTGCTCTCGGGGTACTTATACAGAGGCGATGCTACTTATAGTTTTCATAATTAATTACATAAACTTTTTTCTGCTTTATATTCAATACAAAATTCATAATATGCTAACACGAAGGTTAAAACGCGACTATCATCCTGTCGTCGACAATTTAACCCCCTCGCTGCTAAATTACTTTATAACGTCGTGTGCTGGCTGTTGACGTTATTGCCATTTTCCAGTGTAAAAATATAATGGGGATATCACAAGATAAAACAGACTCAGTTGAAAGGCTATTATCATTCAGAATCATGGAACATAATACACTGTTTGAAACTTCGAGATACAGTTATTCCGATACACCAATCTCTGAGTTCCAGTTATGAGTAACGGCCTATTGCTAGTGTACTGAAGTAGGTCTGTAGATGCCTCGTGCTTTCTGTGTCCGAATGCCATCTCGCTCGGTAATGTTCAACTGGTACATACACCCCCCCCCCCTGCAACATAGACCTATAGCAGGTTCTATAAACATATTACAAACTTCTAATGGACTACATTATTTCCTGGTATGACCTACGCACTTGATTGTGTTTTGGATCTAAATTGTGCGTAAAGAGCCGGGTAAAGTGGTAAACCATGGTAACCATCCAGGAGCGTCGCCTTCCCATTGCTATATACATTCCACCGTTATAGATATATCCACCGATAAAGACACATCCGGATGACGGGATAACAACATAATGAAATTCACAATATAAACACCTCGAAAAAAAAAAAAGTCCCCTAATCTATTCGGTAACATTACATTTGTATGATATATTGGATGGATTTTGACGAACCTTTACGCAAATGTTTAGTGGTATCTGAAACACAACCTGTGTGAGGCACCGTCATGTGAGTTGTTATGGCCGGCTGATCATGAATTGAATGGAAGAGGGTGCTTTTCAAAAGTTGCAAAACAGTGACGTAGAGTGGACAGTCACTCCATTGTTCCATTGTTCACACAAGTTGTTACTGGCTGTAAGTGGTCTGTTAGTTCACGATACCATGCGTGTCATCTTCGGGACACAATGTTCCTGCTGCATGCCCAGGTTATTCAGTCTATCCACATTCCTTTGGAATGACTCCTTGAAGTTTCATGCTGTGAGCAACACAGAGTTATTGAAATCAGTCTCTTTGGAGCCATTTTTCAGTAAACAATTTTCCCCACCATGTATGTCATTGCGGTACCAACAGATAAGAATGTTCTAAGCCTGTGCGCGAAGTGGGGACCAAGGCACACTGAATGTCTGTGATCACTCTACCTATGTGTTTGCAACTTTTGAAAAGTGCCACTCTTCCAATCAATTTGTGCTCACTCAGCCATATCTCACATCACAGCACGGTAATTAGCACACTTGGTGTCTGTGGTACCATAAATCATTTGTGGAAAGTTTAATCAAAATCCATCTAATATCTCATAAAATATTACCGAATATATTAGGCGGACTTTCTTTGTTGATGTGTTTGCATGGCAAACATACCTGTAAAACCATACAGCCTTATTGAACATACATATAAAACCACATAACCTTATTGAATATACCTGTAAAACCATACAATCTTATTGCGAGTGGCCACAAGATTGAACGGTACTATTTACTCATAAACGGATTCTGCGAAAAGGCTTTTGGACCGTCCGAAACAGATACAACGACTGTATAAACTATTAACTATTCGTTATTCATATCAGTAGTAGTTCATTGTGCGAACGGTGTCCATTATATTTTCGTTGTAAATAAAATCTCGGCGCTCTTCTATACAGCTCTTCTGTGGAAAGAAATTTTAGATTGGGGCGAAAGGTAGATATATCGATGAATATGCCACATAGAGGGGGCTTGTGTTTGTGTCTAACTAAAGGCCGATTTTCGCGCCAGAAAAGTTTATTAACCCCGCCACCGGACACCAGAAGTTTCATAAAATTGTCAAAACCAAGGCTGCGAAACAGCTGTGAATTGTATTTGTACAGCGACAAAGCTGTGTACACACAACATTGGTATATTTAACTTAAGATTAGCATCTATTGCACCACATCATGTATTCATTCGACAGAAGGAATTATTTTTTGTACATATAGAGACCGATTAACCCTCACATGCGAAGATGCTACGAAGCATAGAAAAAAACTACGTCCCATATCAATATTTAGAATTTAAATTTATCGATGAATACGATAGCAAGCAATAAGTGTTGCGTGTCAAATTACGCATTTGTCATTCTGTACTGAGTCCATCCCATATCCATATTGTCATGTCCCCACACGACTTATGATTATACTTTGACAACGTTTTACAAGGCTAACGATCGATAGGTTTTACCAATGTGAAAACAAATCCACACTTAACACCACAATGACACAGCAGCCACTCGCTATAACGCTATAACGTCAAACCGATTGTGGTCCTCCAACAAGAGAGAAAATCACGCCAAATGTTGCTAATAGTTTAGTTATATTGAGCCCATTAAGGAGAAATGAAATCAATGATCCATTAGATGCAAGTGGTGAAATCATAGCACGCACGCATTAACACATTTCGTGGCTTTCTACCGCACGAGCATTTCTTTCACTATTCCTCATCCTCAGGTGAAAGACGGAAAGGCTTTATAATCCTTTTATGTTAGCTATCCGTATCAGGTGTGTCACGTGGCCAGACACCCACCTACCTATAGGGTTAAATCTATAACACTTTTATTGAAGGAATGAAATCAATGGTCCATTAGTGAAACAAGCGATGGTGGGCCTGCATCACTCATTCACACCTTTATACCATAGTTGTGTGTGTATCTATGTGCCACTCTGTCAACATACTCACAATGAAACATATCTCATTGTGTAGTAAACCTGACCGAATGTGACAGGTTGTTGACAATACTGCACCGTTTCCTAGACACAGTAAGGCTGAACAATTCAACTGAAACGCCCACATATTGCCGAACCACACCTGACCAGACGAGAAAAATCTCAGAAAATCTACAAGAGTCGTTACAACAGCTACATTACCAGGAATAGTTCATTCTGTGAATACCACAACCTGAAATAATTTGGCGGACTTATTTGTAACGGAAACTCTCCATTTAAGTCATATTTAAGTCATATTTCAACGATAGCTGCAGGATTAAACCAACCAGATTTCACTTTGACTTTAACGAATGCACACACAGTGTATATCCGTTGAGCTCAAGAAGAAAATATAGGTAATTGGAATCTTAAATCGTGATATAAGCTGAATAATTATAGGTGCATTATATATTAAGGTATACTATTTTGTGACAGGCGAGATTTCGGGATGTCGCATTATTCACGCGCTTGCATGATTGTTGCTGCAACATTACTTGTCGCATGTTGTTGTTGTGGAATACATTTAGGATATCTAATCCGGATGGATGCTCTCCCCTGTGACAATATAATTGTGTTAAAGATGGCAACTTCAAACCTGCTTCGATGTGAAAACCTATGCATCCGACACCAGGGCTGCTCTAACCATGTGTTCGATGCCAAGGATCGGATATGCTACCTAATCGGAGAAGGATATCATGGGAATGGCGATCCGAAGTCGACCCTGTACCAACATGAGCAGGTAATAATTAGGAATCCACTATGTATTTAATTTAATTGGGAATGGCGATCCAAAGTCGGCCCTGCACCAAGCATGAGCAGGTAATAATTAGGAATCCACCATGTATTTAATTTAATTGGGAATTACCACCAAACTTATATATAATAATCTCCATGATATCAGTCCAATGGTGTGGCCTAAAGCTGTCAAAAGTGGCGTCCTTTGCCGATTTCCACAAATTTGATATATAGTCTTGTCCCCACATTCGGTTGTAACAAGCAATCTGATTGGCTATAACGCCACGTTTAAATCACCATGTCCCCCGTCACCCTTGAAAGCGGGGTATAAGAGAACGTGTGCCAAACATCGGGGGTATATGAGCACGTGAAACATCGGGGGTATATGAATGACCCTTGAACTGGCAGTTTCCACCAATCGTGACGTTGCTCTCGCACGCCGAATTTGACGTCACCTGACGCCTGATCCTTAGGTCATCTATTGAATTATTCTTATTGGTGTGAATTAATCGGAAAAAACTATGAAAAACACACTTAAATTAAGGAAACATGGTTATTGTTGTGGGGACAAAATCGTTATCTCCGGTAACATCATGGGGTACATGGAGATTTGATACCTGGATGTCTCTTTTTGAAAATCGACACCCAGGTATTAAATCTCCATGTACCCCCGATGTTGCCAAAGATAACTAATAATATTCATTATTGTGCGGTCCATTGACGTGGTTTAAATATGTCGAACATGGCGTCGCTTGATGCAGGGATAGGGAGGGGATGATCACAACAACTAATACAATATATATTGAGCGCTAATTTCCACCAAATTCATACACGTTCTTTTCCAATCATGCGAGGACTCAAATAGTGTGGGTTCAGGCGGCACATTTGGTACCTATATTTGCGAATGTCTGTTCTATAGAACTTCACTAGGGGCCATACAGATGGCACCAAATGGGTCTAACATTTTATGAGGAAGATAATGGTGTGGTTTAAAATTTTCTCTAAAGTGACACTGTTGGTGCTATGGGGCAGAAAAGGGAGGGGGCAGCAAAATGTAATATATTTGTCGCTGATTTCCACCAAACCAAAATACATAATCATCATTATGATATGGTGTCGTAAGGGGCACCAAAATTTATTTTGAAAAATAATCTACTTTAACGCCGATTTCCACCAAATTTATACATATTCTTCTCCATGATACGAGGAATCGAACCGTGTGATTTAAAGACGCCACATTGATGCTGTTTTCGATGAGAGATGGGGACACTATATTTGATAAGAATTTGTTTGGTTGACTATAACCACAAACGTATACATAATCATCACCATAATATCAGGTGTCTAATGGACGTGCTTTAGATATGTCAAAATGGCGCCGTTCGATTCATAAATGGGGAGAGGAGGGGGCCAAGCTTATACAAATATATTTAGGACTAATTTCAACCAAATGCAAACACGTTCTTCTCCAGTGGTACGAGAAATCAAATCACGTGGATTACAGACGCCACATTGGATACATTTAGGTTAGGGAGGGAGAATGGAGGGGCCCTAACACTGATAAGAATGTTTTAGTCGCCGATATCCACCAAAGTTAAATATAGTAATCGTCAAACATCGTTCTAAGAAAGTTTTGGCGTTCAAATTTCACAACCTCGAGAAATGGTGACCGAATTAAGTCACTTGAACAATAATATCTTCTCAATTGTATATTTATATGGGGATGGAATCAGACCATCAATTCCAACCAAGTCGAATGTACGATTTAAAAACTGATGATGTCTTGAGTGCTTTGATCAATACATTAATCAGGGCCCGCCCCAAATCGCAAATTAACGGTTATCGGGATTTGAGCAAGCACTGCCATCGGTGGACGGCTTAAAGTGTCATGCACCTTACTAACCGAATGAGAAGAACATTCGTACATGTAATTGTCAATGAACACACACTGCCGAGCAAACGCCATGCGGTTTCGCCTATTACGATCTTTGTGCGGCATAAAGTTCAGTACAAATGAGTTATTTGTATTGTCTGTGTGGCGTTTGTCTTGGTTAGGGCATTGTGGGGTGAGGCTGTGAGTATCATAACTTATACATACTAATCTCTATGATATGGCGTCGTTCGAGTCAGGGGTGCACAGATGGGTAGGAGCAAGATCATACACGTTCTTCTCTAATGATCGAGGAATCAAAGGCTATTGACGACACATTTGGTGTATTTAGGTCAGGGATGGAGAGTGGAGGGGCCCTAACACTGATAATAATGTTTTAGTCGCCGATATCCACCAAAGTGATATTTAGTCACCTCCATAATTCGTTCGAAGCAATTTTGGCTTTCAAATTTTACAACCTCGAAAAATTGTGACTGAATTAAGTCACTTGAAAAAGTATATCTTCTCAATTGTAAAATGAGTATGGGGACGGTAATCAGGGCATTCGTATAATGAGCTGACAAGAACAGATACATGGAAGAAAGTATTGCGCGTTTATTTATCATTCTATTTAAGGAATACATATATTCTTGCAAAATGAGGGACCTTGAACTGTAAAATGATGACATGTTAGAATGGCTCATGTACTGTGTCAAAATTGAGTCTTTCCCGTTCAAGATATTTCCCACAAAAAAAATATAATTTGCCAAAAGAGATGGAAATGTATAGAAGGCCAGTTCAAAAATAGTGGTCACAGTGTGCACTCGGTAGCACAGTCAGTAACAATCAGTAGCACATGAATTTTCATGATTCTCCAATACTGGCATCTGACAAGGGTACATCTGCCCGATACATATAATGTTTTTCAATGTTTTGAACAGACGCATAGCCTTACATAAATAACTTAAAATATCGCTCTGTGTCGGGCACATGTAGCTGATGTATTGCAGCATTTATTATGTACTGAGAGTATAGTACAGTACAGCCAATACAGCCACACGAACAGAGGCGCACCTGGACATTTCTTTAACACATCTGAATCCTCATGGATATATGATAATCAGGTGTCCTCAAACACTAAGCCTAACCAACTAGATTGATTTATATATCTCTATGTAAATCCTAGTTGTGGTTATTTTGAACTAATGTTCATGTCTTGATCCCACTAACAATTATTTAAAGCAAAAACAAAAACAGAACAAATGGTATACTGAACGCAAATCATAGCTGTGTTCTTAGTTTAGATAATTTTAGTTATAATATTTCCTGTCAAACTGTCCATCGACCTACATGAAACAATGTATTTGTTAAACCATTTGTTTCATAATTTGAACATATCTCTCATAGTGTGAAGGTAAAGAGTTGTTGTTATAATAGCATACATTGGTTATAAGGGATAATGAATTTTTTCCTTATAAAAATAGTTTGAAAAATCACGAATTCTTAACCTGGGCAACGCAGGATAGCCATGCTAGTATGTTTATTTAACTGGTATTAGTACAAATTATTATCTGGGTAGTTGTAGTGGCCTTTGTATTATACATAGCCGGTATTGATATAACTTATTAACTGGGTAGTGGCCTTTACATGTACACAGATTCGGTACTGGAAAATTTATTAACTGGACAGCTTCCTTTACATGTATACATATCCGGTAGTTGGTATATAGAGGATCTACAATGAGTCCCCAGTTTATATTGGAATTTACAAAACGAGTCCAGTAAATTAGGTCCAGACCTAATTTACTGGACGAGTTTTGTAAATTCCGCTATAAACTTGGGACGAGTTGTAGATTCTATTTATTACATGACCCAAAACCTTGATAGAACATACTTAAATCAACAAATGGGACGCGAAATAACACCAACTTCTATACGGGATGCATGCGATGACGTTTCACACAACTCTGAGTTGTTTGCCCGCGCCAAGAAATAGTCCCAGATAAATAAAGACTCTTTGGCGTATTTAATGGCGTATATTTAATGACATAACTTTTCGAACTCTTCATTACTTGCGCCAGTCCATGCTGGACGCAAGTAATGTTTTCGATCCGGATCTTTGTCTGTTTATTTGTCCTTCCGCGAATATGTTACGTCATACCGGAAGTACATACTGTAAATAATGCACACGCTAATATGAGATGATTGCATCAATTGTAATTTAAATCCACATATATTCTTAATTTGCATCGTTATCTGGTTTTATTTTGATAATAAATCGTTCATAAATGAACAAATTTGAATGATTTCTTCCTGGAAACCAATCAAGACGCCATGACGTCACGACGCACATAAGGACGTCACGAGCTACATGGTCGCGCAAAACACCAGACATGACTGCGTCGATGTCCAGACAGCTTAGACTCGTATTACACGGACTGGCTAAACCATTCCATCTGCCAACAACTTCGTGTTTTATTATTATAAATATATATATATTGCATGGAAACAAAAGTGGGCAATAGTACTACCCATTAGAAGTCTATTTTATGTAACTTGAAACTCGAAGAAATGAGTTAAGATCAAGTATAAAAAAAAGCGTGCGGAATCGTTTTTTTTTTTTTCGCAGAGACAGTGAGGTGCCAACTGCCAACATATTTCTTGAAAGTTCAAAACATTTTCGAAAGATCCTGGTGCATATAAATCGTGTCCGGCCAAACAGTCGAGCGCGTGGTTCAATTGAAAAACAATTGCACTGAAAAATGTGAATGTGCACAGAAACATGGATTATTAAAATGCCTTATTAATTACCTGGGAAAACAAGCTTTCTCATTCTCAACGCAATATATAGGCATTTTGATGGTATGTTCCCGAAGATTGTAGATCAGTTGCTAATGAGGGAACATTCCCATTGACACAATGTTAATCAAAGACTAGCCAATGGTCGCGTGTGTTTTATTTAATTGTGTCGGTATTTGTAATTATGTGATTCTCGTCAAACTAGTAATTTAACCCAATAGGTATATAATATAGCATCATCGGCAACCAATCATTTTCACACCCTTTCTATAAATATGTCGAACAACTCGTACGTATCACTGTCCGCACACACAACTATTTCTGCGATGGGTGAACTGAGATTTGATATCTAGAGTCTTGTTATCGATCTCTCAAACGAGAGGCCAGCACCCGTGGTTCAAACTGTTGTTGGTAAGACGCCAGAAAACATGCCAAATGTGTGATGGGCGCAAGTATAGGCAGCTCCAGAGAGTGCATTCTAGTTCATTATAGTTTGTTGAAAAAATATTTGAAGCCATAGTATTTTGAGACGTAGTGTACGGAATGTAAAGAAACCACAAACCGGAAGTCAAAGATCACCTGGCACTATTTCCTGTTATTAAACGAACGTTTAATATCACAATTTATAGAATGGGTTTATTGAATGGAATAACGGTAGGATCATGTAATACAAATAATTATTAACTGTGGCCTTTATACGTGTAGTGACCTTTATATGTATATAGTTTAAGAGCTCGTCTGTGTCAAACTAAATCCCGTTTGGTGATTGGCCAACTGCCAATTGGGTCACCCGGTTTACACCCAATAATTCACAGAGTGTCGCACGAACAGGAAGTTGCAAACTGTTGACCTGATCTGATCTAATCGCTAAACGGGGTCAGCAGAATAAATGGTCGTGCTTTTAAAAGGTTAGCCGAATTTCATCTGAAGCCAGTTATTTATATAGATCACGTTATCGTAGCTTAAAATGTGTAAATCACATATTGGGCTGAATTAATGTGCAACGTCTCAAATTCGCGGTAACTTTTGTGAAAATAAAAAAGAATACTCTCATATTTGTTATGGGAATAAATCATCAAAAAGTTATATAAATATAAGAAATAAATGTAGTGTGGGTGTGTGTTATTGGGGGATAGGGTGCTACTATCTCAGATATAACCGGTATTGATATAGCTTATTAACTGGGTAGTGTGCTTCAAATGTATAGGATAATGACTGAAAACTCTACATTATTTCACTGAAATAATGTAGTTTTCAGCTATTATCTGACTTAAAACGTGGCCGCGTCTATTTGTTTGATGCGTCGCCTAGCTCGTATTAGAATGGATTAACCTGAAATTGGGTCAAGACACCTGAGTTGTACCATGTGTTGGGCCATATCCAATCGCTCATTGACTGCACGGATGGCGTGACATCTTAACCCATTGCCAACTTAATGGACAGGCAGTACCCCATAGCCTTTCCGACCGTTGAATGAACACGGCGTACCGACAATGAGCTCCTTCTGCGATATATTTACGAATGTCATCGGGAGTTTTGCCCTAACATTTCTGCATTCGTATTAAATTATTTAGGCGGCATATTTCGGATTTGCCTGAGAATTATACATTAAATGGCAAATTGGTGCGAGCGGTATGCATACTCGGAGATTTGGTGATCTCGTAGTTTGAGATCGCGGGTAATACTGTAGATCGAAGGACTACATTTACATGTACATTACTATATCATAGTTTAGTTTTTATCGTGAGGGGGTCATACAACATGCCATCCGGGAACGGAATTAGATTCGACAAATTTTAACTGTTGAAAATTCAATGAATGATCGTGAAACGACATGCCTGAAATTTGAAGTTATACACGATGCTCTCTCTCTGTATATAGAGGTATATCCCTAATTTTGTCATACTCTAGCAATCAATAACAGCCATAATATACCTGAAAAACCATTGTCTACAGAGAGCTACATGCGTACATTATCATACATGAAAGTCATATAAAATGAAATCGTCCACAGTACAATAACCGTTCATTGAGTCGGATATTGAACGTACGTTATTAAAATAATGTACGATCTCGACAATAACCATCCATTATCCTATAAACTGGACTCGATGAACAAAGGAGTGACATCATAGTCATGTTTTAAGTGTATATACCCGGTATTAGTATAACGTATTTATGTGAGTAAGTAACATCTAAAGAAGAATTCAACAATTCATAATTATTTCTCCGATGTATATGAGGGATGATCGGATATGAATAATATGATGTAAACAATCGAACTGGGCGCGTTCGTTGAATGAACCTTAGTACCAAGTTCTTCATTGCAGCTAATAGTACATTCACAATTTGGAACTGCATTTTATTTTTGGAATGTCCCATGCATAGCAAATTGTTTAAATAAACTACAGTAATTTCATCATGAACATTACACGCACCCTACTTCTTATTCAGACGACGAACCGTGCTTCTAAACAATGCGACAGAGGAAATATCTTATTACCAACACAAAATGGTTCCAGATGCTACAAATACGGTATGTTCACGTTTCTCCTTTTGTTTGTTTGGTTGTATGTTTAGTTAGTTAGGGTTTTACGGCGTGGTGGGCCAGGTATTTTGACAAAATCTCGATAAATCCACAACCCTACGGATAGAATAATAATAATAATAATAGAGAACATTTATATAGCGCTTTTCCCAAAAGGCCCAAAGCGCTCGGCCACAACACAAGTTCACGCACAAATATGCAATATACAAGTGGGTCACGTAATAAACATAGGCAGAACTAAGAGGCATCACTGTCAGGGACGACGTTTCCATAGTAGAATTTGAAAAGTTCCTATTTAAGTAATGTTTTAAAGGGATATAGAACACATATTGAGAAATGCATAACATGTATTTAACATTTTGAAATATGAAACATAGTGATTGTAACTAAGATAGTATTAGGCCATCACGATTATTAATTTCACTTTCAGCTTAAACCCCACCCATCATTAATATTATTAGGCCATCACGTTTATTTATTTCACTTTCAGCTTAAACCTCACCCATCACTAATATTATTAGGCCATCACACTTATTAGGCACCTGAGAGTTTAGTTGAATTTAACTATTATAGTTGAATACAACACAATAGGACACAATATAGACGCTAGTTCTCTAAACTCTAATTGTTTGTGATGTATCCAGTCTGGTCAGTAATAGAACAGCATGTGACCAGAATTTGGCAGCATGATTAAATTTGTTTTTTGACAATAACACAAGAAATATGTGGCAACCATGATTATTATCATAAAATATAAAATATGTGACTAGCGTTCTAAACGTTGAGTTGTGTGCGTTGTTTGTGAAAAATGTCAGTTATTCAAATGCTCGTTGGTCGACCATTTTGTAAACAAATAACAAGAAGTCTTCGAAAGTTGATCAGACTCACACCACAGTATATACTCTATTCAAGATGGCGACGGAGGCATAACAAACTCATTTTCGCTCCCTCAATTTCGGCTTTTTAACGGGACAAATGGTGTAATCAAGAGGCGCTAACAAGTGGAACTTCACGTGTGTAACATCAAGAAATATACGCTCCGATTATATTAATTTCAAATTTGCTTTGCTGCGTTTTTTCACACTGAGAAACGTAGAAACTCCAAACATAAACAATCTCCGATCAAAATGGCGGGCGTGTTAGAAGACCCACCAAATAAACTTGTCGAGAAACCACAAGAGAACCCTCTCTCAAATATACGTGTCCGTTGATGACCGAATTATCTCACCAAATCCACATTCTGTTCAAAATCAAAAAGATCCCAAAGTAGTTGCCTCAATTGCATATCCAGATGGAAGCATCCAGTCTGTATTTCTCATCAATGGCACAAAATCGGACTCAGTGATGGAGGTAATTAACTCTGTGGCTGATACCAGCTATGATAGACCTGGATCACAAACTCAATCTGATGTAAATACTAAATCTGAATCTGATGTAAATATTCATGCCAACTTCACATCCGGTCTTCCATTCAGCCAATGTTCAAGTTTAAATGCTACACCACAGTGCTGACCGATAGGCACCTCTCCAAGCTTCACATCCAATTTCCAATCTGTGTCCGAGTCTATGCGATCATTCAGAGCCAAAGAAAGGAACAAACGACGCAGAGAAGCAGCCAACGATGAAGATTCCCTGGATGATCATATCAACAAGACGACCAAGGACCAAATAGGCATATGCATGAAGCAAGAGTTCCAGACACTTGGACATCAAATCAAAATACTAACCGACATGTTCGCCACTATGAACAACACCATAGAAGAAACTGTAAAAACAAGTATAGCTAAGACACAACAAGAAGTAATCATAGTTAAAAGTGGGATGCAGTCCATGAAACTAGAAATCGACTCCCTCAAATCTGAAGTGGGTCGACTAAAGGGCGAAATTTAAAAAATTGACTGAATTAACAAAGCAAAACCAAAATTCAAAATCCCCTACTGAATCAGTTGATAAAGAATGGGTAGAAAACCTGATTGAGCAAAAATTCCAGGAAGCGATGAAACATACTGATGAGGAGGTTGAGAAAGGCGAACAATACAGTAGAATAAACTGTCTCATCTTTCATAGTGTTCCAATTCCAGATCACACCTCAAACTCCTTCAATATTGATGCCAAAGGTGTTATTCAGGACATCTGTGAAAACTTCCTTAAGGTAAAACTAGATACCCGAGACATTTCCAACGCTCATCCTCTTGGTGCGCATTATACCGTACCAGAAGGTCTTCTAATCCCAGTTAGGAAAGTTGACACACACAAGCCAGTCAGATGGGCAAAACAACGACCAAGGCCTGTAATATTATAGTCCGCTTTGGAAATTGGTACGCGCGCAAGGCAGTTTTCGACAACAAAAAAATGCTGAAAGGACAAAGCAAGATATTTGTAACCGAGAATCTTACCAAGGCCAGAAATGACATTGTGAAAGAACTTGCAGCATTAAAGAAGGAAAACCATATTGCATCATACTGGACATTTCGTGGTAATATTTTGGCCAAGAAAACTGACACTTCAAGGCCCATCAAAGTAACTTCACTCAATGAAGTTCGATCCATCAAGAATAAGTTAAAATATCTGATGTACCTATGAGCATCTCCCACACCTATGCCCAAAATCTTCAAACAACCCCCATATACATGTAAATTTGCACTTTTATCCACAAATCCCCCTAAATTTATTAAGCTGAAAAAACTAAAAATCTACAATACCTAATTTTACAATGCATGTTTTCACTTTGAATATTGATCTCTGTTCTCAGCCTATGAAAACAAAACTGGTTAACAAAAACAGTCAACTTAGAACAGACATCCAATCTCCAGAGTGACTGTGCAAACCACATAGGGGAGGTCACACTGCCAATTTTTAAATAGCATATATATTCTGATGAGCCACGCTAAGAAATAATAAAGCACTAAAGATGTGCATATGTTCCATAATAACATTTAACCTCTCTGAGTAGACGCATATTGGGTCCCATATATATAATTATTGCTGTAAACAAAACAGAAAATTTTAGCCTTTAAAAAACAACAACAAAAACAAACAAACATAATTTCAGCCTTAAAACAATGACAAACAAACAAACAAAAACAATTGATTGACTAATTTTCTATGTCCTCGATGTGGTTTGCCATGTTCATTAGCATTCGCTGTGGCTGTGTGAACCCCCCCCCCCCCCACATACCATTTCACCAAAACATATTTTCATAGACCCCCACCTCCCACCCCACAACAGCCACTTATGGAACATGCTACCACTCCAGCCACCCCGCTTGACGTCAATGTTACTGAATACAGATGAAATCTTTAAAATGTCGAACATCAGATCATTACTCGGTATAACTCACCTATATCAGTCTGAACTAAACCCAGACATTATCGTCGCTATCGACCTTTTCAACCTCAGAAGAATAAGTCCACGTTGACTATAACATGCAGTTAATCTATTAGCTTTAAGGCTGAATATACATGATTTTTCACGACAACACTAGAAGTATAGCCAAAACTGATTCAAACTGAAACACCCACGTTGAAAAGCTTCACACAGCATCAGGCCAACTTGAACGGTCACAGGCAGCATATCGCATGATCACGATGTGTTATGTCGACCTAATTGTGTCGATCCATGCAAAGTCCACTTTTCACGACTATTCTTTCCGCGCTATTAATTTCAAGCACAATATCAACAAAGGGTAACTTTTCTCGTGCAAATAATCTACTTGCCCATGTCGACTGGGATTACCTCATAACAAGTGCACCTGGTGTGAACACAGCTGTCAATAACTTTCAACTAGAATTCCTGTCCATAATGGAGAAAACAATTCCACAATCATACGTTACAGTAAGAACCTCCGACAAAATTTGGTTCAATTCGGACATCTGTTTTGAGATACGAAAACGTGACAGAGTGAGGAAAAAAGCCATGAAGGCGAATAACCCTGATGTCTGGATAAAATACAAAAACATAAGGAACAAAGCCAATAACATGAAGAAGCACGCGAAAATCAAATTTGAAGAAAATGTAGAAGAACGAATAAGAGAAGCATCTAACCCACGAGACTTTTGGAGAATAATACATTACATACTAAACAAGAAACGAGCAAAAAACATCCCCCACTATACAGTTCTTTCGGCACTATCTCTGCCAATAGTAAGACATATGCAATTGATGATGTCGAGAAATCAAAAGATTTAAACGAAAGCTTTATTGCGTATTCTACCATTAATGATACCCATCATAACTTGCCTCGTTTTCCGAATCGTACTGCAAACACCATGCCAGATTTGGTTTTCACAGAATCAGAGATTCAATCAGCCATCAAATCTTTTAAACTTAACAAAGCCCGTGGGCATGATGGGATTAGTGTTAGAATCAATAGCTCACCCACTGGTCCTTCTATTCGGGAAATCTATTAACTCAGAGAAATTCCCAGAGTCCTGGAAAGCAGCAAACGTGATCCCGATTTTCAAAAAAGACGATCCCGCGGACGCCAAAAATTACCAACCAATTTCCCTTCTACCATGTGTGGCTAAAACTTTTGAGAAAGTGGTTTTGAAACAGATTAGTAAATTTTTCATTAAAAATGAACTTTTGTATTTCCATCAATCAGGCTTTCTCACAGGTCACAGTACAACATACCAACTATTTGACCTATATCACAACCTGTGCCAATCACTTGACAAAGGACTATTTACATGTTCAATATTCTGTGATATTTCCAAAGCATTGGAAAGGGTTTGGCACAGGGGATTGATACACAAATTAAATGCTTATGGATTGGAAGAAAATATTTTAAATTGGATAGTAAACTATCTAGAAAATCGGACTCAAAGGGTCCTAATGATACATTTTCAAAATATGAGGTCATCCCAGCGGGAGTTCCACAGGGGTTAATTCTGTGTCCGTTTTTGTTCTTAGTCTATATAAATGATTTAGCCGACGGTATTGAATCAATAACCTGAATGTATGCCGACGACACATGCCTCACGAACAGTCACTTTGATCTTATTATACTTGACCATACTATGAACAGCGATTTAGACAAATTTACAGCTTTGTCCCTAAACAGGCTGGTCAGCTTCAACCCAACAAAAACAGTTGGCATGTCCTTTTCATTTGTTGCGCCCTCAACAGTGAAACCAAACCTCAATTTCGTAGGAAATTCAATCGACTTCGTGGACAAGCATATACACTTAGGCCTGGAACTCCAATCAAATCTCAAATGGAATGCACACATTGAAGGGTCTGTCAAAAGAATTGCCTCGCGCCTGTCTCAACTCCGACGGATTCAATATCATCTTAACCGGAAAACCATTGAAATTATTTACAAAACATATATTGCACCCTTATTTGATTATTCAGACGCCGTTTGGGACAATGCTTCAAAATATATGTTAGAGAAGCTTGACTGGCTTCATATCGACGCTGGACGGATAGTCAGCGGTATCATCCGTTCTGCTTCGGACAACACGGTATTACAGGAGGTTGGATGGCCCTCACTCAACAAACGACGTCAACTACATAAATTGCAGGCACTCTATAAAATAATCAATAATTTAGCCCCCTCTTATCTAGCCAATACACTTCCCCAGATCACACGAAGTTGCATGTTATAATTGGAGACGCCCCGGTAAATTGTATTCATACTATTGCAATACTGAACACTTCAAACAGTCAATTTTCCAGCGATGGTCATAGAATGGAATAAGCTTCCAAAAGTAATCACCGATGATGAATAATTTTCTACCTTTAAAACCAACTTGTACCATATAGATCCCACACTCAGCCCCCCCCCCCCTCCGCTGGACGCATAAAATACAACATTTATCATTGTCGCATACGTAATTTTTGCAGTGAACTCAGATGTGATATGCAATTATATCGCTGACAGCCCCGCATGCTCATGTGGAAATCGATCTGAAGACGCCTATCACTATTTCTGCATGTGTCCATTGTACCAACGTGAGCGCTCGGCTTTCTTTGAGAAACTAACCCGCGAAAATATCAAAATGAGCAATATTTCAGCACTCATGTGTGGAATACCTTATATCTCGTCCCAAAAAAATATGAAACTATTTTCCATCACATAGCAATATATTGCAGCGACTAAGCGTTTCGACCCCAAATGATTATATATATTTTATTTGCGAATCTATACTTTAAAAACAATTGCTTCCGGAATTTCAAATTTTACCTCACAAGTGGTCAAACCTCCCATTCAAACATCTCATTCTGATTTATTATCTGAATTACCTTCCAGAGCACAACAATAACAAAAATAGAAAACAAATCAAGTGTACCATTATATTTTATAGCCAACATATAAGTACTAAGAATAGATAATATATTGGCACTTGTCAATCATACCAAAATTCATAAAGTAGTGACATTCTTTAAATACAAAGTTTCTCACAGCTAAGAAACAACCTCATGTCTGATCATCTCTGGAAGGCGCTACACACTATATCTCTCATAACTTATCACCATGTAAATACGGTTGTACCGTCATCTTGATCACATGTGTGTTATTATATTGTATTAGGAGAGGTGCTTCATAAGTTGCAAAAACTTTGTGCCCCAATCCCTTTTGTATATTATGCAAATAAAATATGTTTCAAGTCAAGTATAGAGTCGTTCATGAGATCGTTGGTACCGACAATTCAAAAGGTAATAATATCATTTGTATTTTGTAGCGCAAACTACCTTTCTGCGAACATTCTGTAACCCAAAAAGGCGCATTGGCTTTAATTATCAGTTCCTCACAGGTGAACATTGGTCAGTTTTGACACGCTCCAGATTACTTTTCTTTAAATATGGGTGGTCACCGAGAGCAATATGACATTAGTTTATGCCTATATTCGCCAATTATCAATGAATAGTAACTTACATTTAACAATTGTTCACGAATTACAGGAAATTATTTCATAACTCACTTTGGTATGCCGAAATATATTATTTAGTTTAGTTAACCTATTTTGTGTGAGTGATTGCTAACATGTTGATATTCTGACACCAAGCCAAAACCCCCATGTCGCAAAGTCCCTGGGGTTTGATTTGAACGTCAAGATCATTTTAGAACCATTTGAACAGTTTGAATTTAATGGATTGGGAATGCACATGGGAACTCTATTATATGGTGTACACTTCACACACGACCCTCTAACGACAACCCCTGTGCTATTTCATGTGCCAATCTTATAGTGGACATTCGTGTGGACCTGAACGTCTGTAGTAATTTCAACCCATAGAGACCCCCCACACAGACTGCAGCAGACGATACTGTGAAGTGAATGCTTCCGTCGGAGTGAGACTCCATTTGAGTTAAACATTAAACTTTATATATAGCTCGGGTTTCAGTCATTTGACGGCGGGAGCCGCGCTGTTGCAACATTACAGATCCTATGCCAGTGCATGATATTAAATAGGCGAGTCTCCCGCAGGGATCCTCGCATATATAAGAGAATGCACTGGCTTACAAGATGAGTGTAAATATTGTTAGGCCAATATATTTTCTTATATATGTGAGGCGCCCTATGGAAGACTCGCATACATAAGATAATGCATTGACACAGGGTTTTCACAGAATTGCAGGAAGGTCAGGACAGTCATGGACGTCATGGGTTGTAGTATTTGAAGCACACTGTAGTATATAATCACCGGACTTATTTAAACATAAAATAATAGCAACCACCAAGGGTACTTATATATAAAGCAGGTGAATGACGTCATATTAATTGTTCTATATCCATCAGTGATTTTTCAAGATCGCGGGTATAGATTTTGGAGAAATTGTCACGTGACTTCCGGTTAGCAATCGTGTGGATATTGCAAAACAAACGCGGAATTGGAAATGAATCATCGCGATAAAAATGAAAGTAACTACTTCAGAACTTACGAAGAATTCACATGTGATTTAAGTCTATTAATTTCATTTAGACCAATTAAAAATTAAGAATGACGATAATCCAGATGAGATTTTACTATCCACGACACGTCTTGTCAATTTGGCATGTCGTCTCCGTCGTGACCACTGCATGTTGTTACATAAATTATTCTTAGCGTTATGTCGCCGAAAAAAGGCAAATGTGAGGCACATCATGTGTGGTTGCTCCACTACGTGTCACGTACGATTCATATTATCAAAGACCAATCGAGTCGTGTTTAAGAATACCATCTTATTCCTGTGACGATCATTGAGCTATGAGTGGCTCGATAGTCTAATCAGGCTTCGATACGATAAGATAAGATACGTTTTAATGGTCTTTAACCCTTTACCCAACAGAAGGGGCCTGTGCCAATGCATTCTCTTATATATGCGAGTCGACCATAGGTCGCCTCGCATATATAAGAGAATGCATTGGCTTAACACATTAAAAATTATAAAATTGTTAAAGAATGTAAGAAAAAATGGTAAAAAGTGTTAAAAAAAGATTTTTTTTAGGCCAATGCATTCTCTTATAAATGCGAGGCGACCTATGGTCGACTCGCATATATAAGAGAATGCATTGGCACAGGGCATAACTGTAACTATCACAATGTGGTCAATGAGCCGGTTCCAATGATATCCATATTTGTATGGTTTTATTGAGACAGACCGAAGATATTTTAGGCTGTTGAAGCTTTATTTGGCCGGTTTTGGCCGGTTTGTTGGGTAAAGGGTTAAGCCATATATTGGTGTAGGATAACCTACATGTATAGATAACAATAAACAGGATGACATGGTATATATGTGATACACATGTAACAAGTAACAGATTAATAGAAATTGTAAAGATGCACGATATCAAATTATTGATTTATTACTGGACATAGGTCACCAGCGGAAAGATGTGATGTACCAAATGGTATATTGCCACTTCCTCAGTCGACCAATGCCCAGCATGAGTATGGCGTTTATACAGGGTATGAGACTGTAAAGGAGTTGTCCGGCACTAACAGGTGACCAAAAGCCATCGGGATAGCATAAAACAGTCCTAGGTCCATTTATTTCCATTATAGTACTCAAATGGAGTCAAGCCACACGAGATACCGGAAGACACCCATACGCTTCCTGCCATCACAAACCACTGGATTAAAAATATATTATGTTTGATTTAACAATGAAATGCATATGGTCAGTTGAAATTGAAGTCACGATAGGTGACAGTGAGCTAAACAGCAAGTATTCCACTAGAAGTTAAAAAACACTGGAGAGATATATCGAATAAAATAGGAGAGAGGGTGTCATTGACTACTGATGATATGAACAGCATTCACAAAGTGCTTCAAATGCGAATCCCAAACTAAGTCTCCATTGTAACACATCGAATCTTAATACTGATTATAGGCTGCTTAATTTTATATGTTAACCAGTACAGGTAAGTGGGTGCCTGACAAGGTAACACATCTGCCCGGGTCAAAGAAATTCACACACAGCCCTCCGGAATGACATCAACAAGTCAGAAGAGAGCACTGGCTGACGGACCTTATGGCCTTTCCGTTTGTCAACATAAATAGAGTGAAAGAAATAATGGCTTACAACCTATCCGTCATATAATTTCCCCACATAATGAAGGTGGTGCACAAATGTATGGATGTCAAAAGAAAGGGGAGGTTGTCTGCTAAAGGCATATTAAAGAAGATTCGATGCTAAATTTGATGATGACCAAGGTCCCCTGTTTCTCGCAGACAAATTGCTCCTCGTTCTGATGACATGAATGTTGAGGTGGAAGCTGGACCCTGGAGCGGTTTATTAGACTTTTGAAAATAATTTTAGAACGTACTAAGTCTCCATTGTAACACACTGAATCTAAAGTCTGATTATATGCTGCTTAATTTGCACCGCTAAATGACGTGTGCTAATGATCGATATATAGTAGAATATCTTGTTATAAATCTGTGTGTTATTCTTCAGTATGAGATATTTGATGATACCGGGCCCGTTTGGCTGCATTTCAGGAACGATAACTCTATCCGACCTACATTCTCTGCAGTACTACCGTTGGTGTTTGACCTATATTCTCCGCCCACGCGTCGGTCTATGATCCCCATTAGCATATTATTATTTAGATACGGTGTATATATCAGTGTATTATCTATGTCACGTGATATCGTTATAAGGGTTTTGAATGTACTATTTTATAATAATTTATTATGGAGAGTGATGGTTCTTCAGAAAAGTGGTATTGGCTCGGCCAGAAAGTACCTAGATCCGAGATTGTATATTTCTGTCAAATTATTATTATTTATACGATAGTAATCACATCTATCGTTAATTTGTCAATAGGTCACGAGGCCTCGACATTATGGACGAGTCTATTGAGTTCGTCTGTTGGGTACCTGCTTCCGGCCCCTACTATAAATAGAAGAAGCGTCGTGGTATAAAAGGTAATGTGTATATCATAATGTTGTCACTATGGTACGCGTAACTAATGTAGTATGTTCCAGTCAGTTAGGATGTCCTGTGGATGTGATATATTTGGCTAATGCACTACGTAACGTCGTATGTAAGAGGGGTTTCTTAATTTGGAGGAATCGTTCTATAGGCGGATCATGCTGGCTCTATAAGACGGGTAAACTTATGTGTGCGGGAGCCGCTAGTCACGCGGAAGATGGAATTCGAAGACTGCGAAAGTATGCCAGAATAATTCAAAAGATCGGATACCCAGTATGCCTGTCCAGAGTTCGTATAATTACCATGTCAGCCGTTCATAAATGCAGCCCATTATCATTAAGGTTATTGGTCGAATATCTCGGTGGTAACTATTATCCAGAAATTTTTCCTGCTGTGACATTCTACACTGAGGGTATCCACTTCGCTTGTCACCTGAGTGGATCTATTTTAATAACGGGTATAAAGAATCAACGACAGATCGTACGTGAGGTGCTACCGAAAATTCTAGAACTCGAAATCTGCAGTAATGGATGAATATCTACATTCTCTGTATTATGACCCGAGTAAACCAGGTAGTTTCGGAGGAGTTGAAAAACTATATCAGGCTGTTAAAGCTGAAGGATCACACGTTATCAGCAGGAAGAAAATTCGAGATTGGTTCAGTTCTCAAGAGACCTATACGCTAATTAAACCATCTAGACACAAATTTCCTAGAAGTAGAGTCGTGGTTGAAGGCTTAGACTCGTTGTGGGACTGTGATTTGGCAGACTTGACTGCTTCAGGAAGTCGTTATAAATACATTTTGGTTATAATCGATGTATTTTCAAGATACGCTTGGTGTCGTGCCTTGATAAAGAAAGATGCGAAACACGTAAGTGAAGCTTTCGAAGATGTGTTTCTTCACGAAACACGTAGACCATCCATACTGAGAACGGACAAGGGGACGGACTTTAATTCAAGACCCGTTCAGAGGTTATTCAAGCGGGAAGGAATCAAATACCTGTCAACCGAAAATGAAACTAAAGCCAATTACGCGGAGAGATTAATAAAGACCCTGAAGACGAGGTTATATAGATATCTCGTTCACAATAGTATTCAAGAATATTCCAGTGTATTGCAGGATATTGTGGAAAGCTACAATAACACGGTACACCGTTCCACCGGTTACACACCGACGTCAGTTAATAAAGGCAACGAATCTGAGGTGCGCTATCAACAGAAACTACTTCTTCGAGAGGGTAGTGTCAAATTAAAAAAGTACGAGTTCAAGGTCGGTGACAGAGTGAGGATATCACACATCAAAGGAGTTTATGACAAAGAATTTTATAAGAAGTGGACGGGTGAAATTTTCACGGTGGTACTGCGATATAGAAGAGGAGGTGTGAACGTTTACAAGTTGAAAGATTGGGACGAGGAAGAAGTCACAGGCTCATTTTACGCGCAAGAATTACAAGCAATTAAAGTGGACCCTGATGCAGTTTACAGAATCGAGAAAATACTAAAAAGGAGCGGGAACACAGTTTTAGTTCGTTGGCTGAATTGGGGTTCTAAATACGACTCTTGGATATCGAGAACTGATCTAGTGAAATACGGAAAGTGATGAGATTATACTTATCTAGCCGTCATAGTGACGATTCTTTTCCCGGAAATGAAGCGGGTGATTTCACAACGCCACTACCCGCTGATTGGTTACTAGATTCACGATGGACGTGTTGCCTGGAACAATTTTCTATAAAACCCGAGGACCCGCATGACGTTATGTACGTATGTTGTGACGTATGCGAACATTCATTCGTTTATAATAAAATGGCACCCGTACTAAGAGTTATTTATAGAGGCAGTAAATCAACTTATAAGTACGGTAAGAGTCATGACGTGCGCGTTACTAGGACTGACCCGCAGTTTATAAGGGTATACGTCTTGGATGGTAATTTGGCGCCTATAAAAATTACTACTTCAGAGTACACGTTGAACTTTAGCCATAATGGGGACTCCGTACTATTATGACTTTGATCTTAAAAAATATGTACCCTATGATGACTCGAAGTACCTACCCGAGACTGAAGCGAAACCTGAAAAACTTATAAGGAAAGCCGCAGCTAAGAAGATAAAAGTTAAAAAGATAAAAGCAGGAAAAGCGAAGAAGACAAACATTGGAAAAGTTAAAACGGAACCCGCAAACGACATATTCTCCTCACCAAAATGAGTAACTTACCTACATTTTCGAAGGCTACTGAAAGGCCGGAAGTTATGCAAAGGGAATGGATGGAATACAACCCCGTTAACCAGATAGTAGACGGTGCTCCTATAGAGTTCAACGTACCATCGACGTCTCAGAAATATATTGATTTTCGAAACAGTTTTCTAAACTTGACTTTGAAAATTGTGAAAGGTGATGGAAGCGCTTTGAAAAAAACTTCAAAAGTAGGAATTATTAACGCACCAGTCCACTCATTGTTCTCGTCAGTCGACATCGAGCTTCAGCAAACTACGTTATCAACATTAGGGCCGTTTTATCCTTACAAGTCTTATCTGGACGTGCTATTGAGCGCGGATGAAAATGCTATCAACAATGGTCTACAACGGCGGATGTGGTACAAAGACACGCCCAACGAATTCGACGATACAACACCCATCGGAGGCAATCTAGGTTTTTATGAAAGAGTGAAGCTCACTGCGGAAAGCAATGAAATAAAAGTTTCCGGACCGATACTACATGATCTGTGCCAACAGGATAGATATATTATCAACGGTGTGCCCGTCCGCATTAAATTATGGCCCGTGAAGAATGCTTTCGCACTAATGAATGGCGAAGAGAATGAAAATTACAAAGTTAAAATAACCGAAATAATTTTCATTTGACAAAAGTTTTGGCAAGTCACTTTTTAATTCCTCAATAAAGTTGAAAAATATCGGTAAATCAATACCATTCATTTTAGAAAACTCTTACCAGATTAACTGCATCTTAATGGAGGTGTTAATATTTCCCGGCATGCGTAACGAGGTGTAACTTCTGTATGCCATTAAAATGGAGGCGTTTATTGTTGACAATTTTTTTCTAAATTTTACACACCGTGAAATTATCTATAAGTTTTATCAGAAATATGGAATTACAATTAGGTGAGTGAACTTCAAAAGCCACAGCTCCTGAACCCCCCCCCCCATTCGCATGGATGCAGGGATGTGGTAACGGAGAGTCCAACATGTTCTCTGCCTTGTTTGTTCAATGTTATAAAGTTCCATGTTAGAACATAAAAAAAGTTCCCATGTTTTGCACTGATGGAATAATATCTCTACAAGCACTATGCAGAGTAAAGTTTCATGGCAAAATCTGGGGGGAGGGGTTCTTCTGACTTCAATTTCAACTACATGTTTGGGGGGGGGTGTCCACCTTGGGAAATTCCAACTGCATCCCCCCTTTAGTCAGAATCAGACCAACACAAGTTTTTGAATAATTCCATTTGCACCCCCCCCCTTGAACCTCAGTCAGGCCTAATTTCTAATATATTCATAAGCCATGGTTTTATATTTCTACATTCCTGGTATGAGAACATTGACAGATATTTTAACCTGAACATTTATTAGTTATTTGAAAATTTCAAACCTCATACTCCCCTCAGGTTGGAAAATTCTTCAAGTGATGACCATTTCTGTCCACAAATTTGACCAAATGTAGTAAAATATTGTTTTGCTAAACTAATTAGCAGTTTTGTATTGGCCATGTGGATGTGGGGCAATGACACACCGGGCCGACCATGGTTCGATCCGGTGTGCGAAAATTTAGAAATCTTAACAAGAAAATTTTGAAATCGTAACATCTACACTAGCCTCAAGCCTTCCTACCGTTGTAAATTTAAACCCTACACCCCCCACTTAGGTTGGTAAAATTTCCAACTGATGACAATTCCAATGACAATGTTGACCAAATGTATGACAATATTGTTTTCTTAAATTAACTAGAAGTGTTTGACTGGCCACGGGGGAGGGACCAGGACACAAGCTTTCCAAGTGTTGGAAATTTCCAATCTGTTACCCCCCCTAAGGTTGGAAAATTTCCAACTGATGACCATTTCTGTCCAAAGTTTTTACCAAACATAGGAACATTTCCCCCCCCCCCCAATAAATTGTTTTATAATCAAACTACAAGAACATATTTCACCTATTGTTGGTGTGAAATTTCCAACTAATGTTTTGGCAAGTATGAAATTTCCAACTGTTATACTTTTGACCAAAGTTGGGGGGCTAACTACTAGTATACGTGCGAAATAAATCTCTGTAGTTCCACTGGTAACGATGCTACCGGAATTTGCCTGTAAATATCATGCAAATTATCTCACAAGAATAAATCATACAGGTATTTGGAGGTAGCACTGGTAGTACAAGTGGAACTATATAAATGTTACTTCCGATGTCTTTCGCTCTGGTAAAGATGCATGTTAGGTGCATATTTCCGTTCATATTCTGGCACCATGTGGTTTTCTATGACGAAATGCCCACAAAAATGTACCTTGCAAACTTGCCAGCGTATGAACGTACCCTGAATCATGCCAGAAGCTGGGGTTTGTCCCACAAAAATATTCATGATTGCCAATTACTCAATCAATATATTCACTGCAAGTCTATCACAGCTAGTGACAGTCAGTTGTGGTGTTCAATTATTAACAGACTTTTTCATTATATTACATTTAATTACATGCGGCAACACTCACTTAAAAAGTTGCTCAAATGTATGCATACTAATCACTTGACTATATTTAGACTCATTTATAGTGAAAATTCATACATGTGTTAAGTACCATATTAATAAATAATTTTAAATCTGAATAATGACAAATTATAGCATTTAGAGGTGTATCTACAGCAAAATTCAGCCCCTCCCTTTTAAAATTGATACATAGGCCTATACATTGTACACATATGGCCATGTCCGATTTGCACTGAGGTGCCGGGAGCATCCAAGGGCATCGGGGGGGGGGGGAGAGCCTACAAAAATGGCACTTTTCTGCCCAAAAAAGGGAATTTTCTCCGCAAACTCGGAAAAAACAACCATAAATTCATTGTGGCAAAAATCCCTATTTTAAAGGTATTTGTCGGTTTTTATGGCCGTTTTTGACAAAAAATTAATATTCCTTGTGAAATTGGTGGTATTTGGACCCAAAAAGTTACATTTTGCTATAAAAACACGAGATTAAACACAGCATTTTCTGTCTCCAGAAAAAGGGCAAGTCCTGCCCCCTTGGTCAAGGGCAGGGGATCAGCTGCCCCCTCTTCCGGCACCCCTGCTGGGCTGATCACATACTTAATTGTATACATGCGCTAATGGCGCACCGCGCCGAATGCCCTAATGGCGCACCGCGCTAATGGCGCACTTTTTGTCGCTTTCGGCGCTTTCGGCGCGCGCGCCGAAAGCGACAAAAAGTGCGCCATTAGCGTTGTTTCGGCGCGCGCCGAAAGCGCCGAAAGCGCCGAAAGCGCCGAAAGCGCCGAAAGCGACAAAATGTCCGCCGATCGGCGCACTTTTTGTCGCTTTCGGCGCTTTCGGCGCACCGCGCCGAAAGCGACAGAAAGTGCGCCATTAGCGCGGTGCGCCATTAGGGCATTCGGCGCGGTGCGCCATTAGCGCATGTATACAATTAAGTATGTGATCAGCCCAGCAGGGGTGCCGGAAGAGGGGGCAGCTGATCCCCTGCCCTTGACCAAGGGGGCAGGACTTGCCCTTTTTCTGGAGACAGAAAATGCTGTGTTTAATCTCGTGTTTTTATAGCAAAATGTAACTTTTTGGGTCCAAATACCACCAATTTCACAAGGAATATTAATTTTTTGTCAAAAACGGCCATAAAAACCGACAAATACCTTTAAAATAGGGATTTTTGCCACAATGAATTTATGGTTGTTTTTTCCGAGTTTGCGGAGAAAATTCCATTTTTTGGGCAGAAAAGTGCCATTTTTGTAGGCTCTCCCCCCCCCCGATGCCCTTGGATGCTCCCGGCACCTCAGTGCAAATCGGACATGGCCATATGTGTACAATGTATAGGCCTATGTATCAATTTTAAAAGGGAGGGGCTGAATTTTGCTGTAGATACACCTCTAAATGCTATAATTTGTCATTATTCAGATTTAAAATTATTTATTAATATGGTACTTAACACATGTATGAATTTTCACTATAAATGAGTCTAAATATAGTCAAGTGATTAGTATGCATACATTTGAGCAACTTTTTAAGTGAGTGTTGCCGCATGTAATTAAATGTAATATAATGAAAAAGTCTGTTAATAATTGAACACCACAACTGACTGTCACTAGCTGTGATAGACTTGCAGTGAATATATTGATTGAGTAATTGGCAATCATGAATATTTTTGTGGGACAAACCCCAGCTTCTGGCATGATTCAGGGTACGTTCATACGCTGGCAAGTTTGCAAGGTACATTTTTGTGGGCATTTCGTCATAGAAAACCACATGGTGCCAGAATATGAACGGAAATATGCACCTAACATGCATCTTTACCAGAGCGAAAGACATCGGAAGTAACATTTATATAGTTCCACTTGTACTACCAGTGCTACCTCCAAATACCTGTATGATTTATTCTTGTGAGATAATTTGCATGATATTTACAGGCAAATTCCGGTAGCATCGTTACCAGTGGAACTACAGAGATTTATTTCGCACGTATACTAGTAGTTAGCCCCCCAACTTTGGTCAAAAGTATAACAGTTGGAAATTTCATACTTGCCAAAACATTAGTTGGAAATTTCACACCAACAATAGGTGAAATATGTTCTTGTAGTTTGATTATAAAACAATTTATTGGGGGGGGGAAATGTTCCTATGTTTGGTAAAAACTTTGGACAGAAATGGTCATCAGTTGGAAATTTTCCAACCTTAGGGGGGGTAACAGATTGGAAATTTCCAACACTTGGAAAGCTTGTGTCCTGGTCCCTCCCCCGTGGCCAGTCAAACACTTCTAGTTAATTTAAGAAAACAATATTGTCATACATTTGGTCAACATTGTCATTGGAATTGTCATCAGTTGGAAATTTTACCAACCTAAGTGGGGGGTGTAGGGTTTAAATTTACAACGGTAGGAAGGCTTGAGGCTAGTGTAGATGTTACGATTTCAAAATTTTCTTGTTAAGATTTCTAAATTTTCGCACACCGGATCGAACCATGGTCGGCCCGGTGTGTCATTGCCCCACATCCACATGGCCAAATACAAAACTGCTAATTAGTTTAGCAAAACAATATTTTACTACATTTGGTCAAATTTGTGGACAGAAATGGTCATCACTTGAAGAATTTTCCAACCTGAGGGGAGTATGAGGTCTGAAATTTTCAAATAACTAATAAATGTTCAGGTTAAAATATCTGTCAATGTTCTCATACCAGGAATGTAGAAATATAAAACCTTGGCTTATGAATATATTAGAAATTAGGCCTGACTGAGGTTCAAGGGGGGGGGGTGCAAATGGAATTATTCAAAAACTTGTGTTGGTCTGATTCTGACTAAAGGGGGGATGCAGTTGGAATTTCCCAAGGTGGACACCCCCCCCCAAACATGTAGTTGAAATTGAAGTCAGAAGAACCCCTCCCCCCAGATTTTGCCATGAAACTTTACTCTGCATAGTGCTTGTAGAGATATTATTCCATCAGTGCAAAACATGGGAACTTTTTTTATGTTCTAACATGGAACTTTATAACATTGAACAAACAAGGCAGAGAACATGTTGGACTCTCCGTTACCACATCCCTGCATCCATGCGAATGGGGGGGGGGGGGTTCAGGAGCTGTGGCTTTTGAAGTTCACTCACCTAATTGTAATTCCATATTTCTGATAAAACTTATAGATAATTTCACGGTGTGTAAAATTTAGAAAAAAATTGTCAACAATAAACGCCTCCATTTTAATGGCATACAGAAGTTACACCTCGTTACGCATGCCGGGAAACCATATCAACACCTCCATTAAGATGCAGTTAATCTGGTAAGAGTTTTCTAAAATGAATGGTATTGATTTACCGATATTTTTCAACTTTATTGAGGAATTAAAAAGTGACTTGCCAAAACTTTTGTCAAATGAAAATTATTTCGGTTATTTTAACTTTGTAATTTTCATTCTCTTCGCCATTCATTAGTGCGAAAGCATTCTTCACGGGCCATAATTTAATGCGGACGGGCACACCGTTGATAATATATCTATCCTGTTGGCACAGATCATGTAGTATCGGTCCGGAAACTTTTATTTCTTTGCTTTCCGCAGTGAGCTTCACTCTTTCATAAAAACCTAGATTGCCTCCGATGGGTGTTGTATCGTCGAATTCGTTGGGCGTGTCTTTGTACCACATCCGCTGTTGTAGACCATTGTTGATAGCATTTTCATCCGCGCTCAATAGCACGTCCAGATAAGACTTGTAAGGATAAAACGGCCCTAATGTTGATAACGTAGTTTGCTGAAGCTCGATGTCGACTGACGAGAACAATGAGTGGACTGGTGCGTTAATAATTCCTACTTTTGAAGTTTTTTTCAAAGCGCTTCCATCACCTTTCACAATTTTCAAAGTCAAGTTTAGAAAACTGTTTCGAAAATCAATATATTTCTGAGACGTCGATGGTACGTTGAACTCTATAGGAGCACCGTCTACTATCTGGTTAACGGGGTTGTATTCCATCCATTCCCTTTGCATAACTTCCGGCCTTTCAGTAGCCTTCGAAAATGTAGGTAAGTTACTCATTTTGGTGAGGAGAATATGTCGTTTGCGGGTTCCGTTTTAACTTTTCCAATGTTTGTCTTCTTCGCTTTTCCTGCTTTTATCTTTTTAACTTTTATCTTCTTAGCTGCGGCTTTCCTTATAAGTTTTTCAGGTTTCGCTTCAGTCTCGGGTAGGTACTTCGAGTCATCATAGGGTACATATTTTTTAAGATCAAAGTCATAATAGTACGGAGTCCCCATTATGGCTAAAGTTCAACGTGTACTCTGAAGTAGTAATTTTTATAGGCGCCAAATTACCATCCAAGACGTATACCCTTATAAACTGCGGGTCAGTCCTAGTAACGCGCACGTCATGACTCTTACCGTACTTATAAGTTGATTTACTGCCTCTATAAATAACTCTTAGTACGGGTGCCATTTTATTATAAACGAATGAATGTTCGCATACGTCACAACATACGTACATAACGTCATGCGGGTCCTCGGGTTTTATAGAAAATTGTTCCAGGCAACACGTCCATCGTGAATCTAGTAACCAATCAGCGGGTAGTGGCGTTGTGAAATCACCCGCTTCATTTCCGGGAAAAGAATCGTCACTATGACGGCTAGATAAGTATAATCTCATCACTTTCCGTATTTCACTAGATCAGTTCTCGATATCCAAGAGTCGTATTTAGAACCCCAATTCAGCCAACGAACTAAAACTGTGTTCCCGCTCCTTTTTAGTATTTTCTCGATTCTGTAAACTGCATCAGGGTCCACTTTAATTGCTTGTAATTCTTGCGCGTAAAATGAGCCTGTGACTTCTTCCTCGTCCCAATCTTTCAACTTGTAAACGTTCACACCTCCTCTTCTATATCGCAGTACCACCGTGAAAATTTCACCCGTCCACTTCTTATAAAATTCTTTGTCATAAACTCCTTTGATGTGTGATATCCTCACTCTGTCACCGACCTTGAACTCGTACTTTTTTAATTTGACACTACCCTCTCGAAGAAGTAGTTTCTGTTGATAGCGCACATCAGATTCGTTGCCTTTATTAACTGACGTCGGTGTGTAACCGGTGGAACGGTGTACCGTGTTATTGTAGCTTTCCACAATATCCTGCAATACACTGGAATATTCTTGAATACTATTGTGAACGAGATATCTATATAACCTCGTCTTCAGGGTCTTTATTAATCTCTCCGCGTAATTGGCTTTAGTTTCATTTTCGGTTGACAGGTATTTGATTCCTTCCCGCTTGAATAACCTCTGAACGGGTCTTGAATTAAAGTCCGTCCCCTTGTCCGTTCTCAGTATGGATGGTCTACGTGTTTCGTGAAGAAACACATCTTCGAAAGCTTCACTTACGTGTTTCGCATCTTTCTTTATCAAGGCACGACACCAAGCGTATCTTGAAAATACATCGATTATAACCAAAATGTATTTATAACGACTTCCTGAAGCAGTCAAGTCTGCCAAATCACAGTCCCACAACGAGTCTAAGCCTTCAACCACGACTCTACTTCTAGGAAATTTGTGTCTAGATGGTTTAATTAGCGTATAGGTCTCTTGAGAACTGAACCAATCTCGAATTTTCTTCCTGCTGATAACGTGTGATCCTTCAGCTTTAACAGCCTGATATAGTTTTTCAACTCCTCCGAAACTACCTGGTTTACTCGGGTCATAATACAGAGAATGTAGATATTCATCCATTACTGCAGATTTCGAGTTCTAGAATTTTCGGTAGCACCTCACGTACGATCTGTCGTTGATTCTTTATACCCGTTATTAAAATAGATCCACTCAGGTGACAAGCGAAGTGGATACCCTCAGTGTAGAATGTCACAGCAGGAAAAATTTCTGGATAATAGTTACCACCGAGATATTCGACCAATAACCTTAATGATAATGGGCTGCATTTATGAACGGCTGACATGGTAATTATACGAACTCTGGACAGGCATACTGGGTATCCGATCTTTTGAATTATTCTGGCATACTTTCGCAGTCTTCGAATTCCATCTTCCGCGTGACTAGCGGCTCCCGCACACATAAGTTTACCCGTCTTATAGAGCCAGCATGATCCGCCTATAGAACGATTCCTCCAAATTAAGAAACCCCTCTTACATACGACGTTACGTAGTGCATTAGCCAAATATATCACATCCACAGGACATCCTAACTGACTGGAACATACTACATTAGTTACGCGTACCATAGTGACAACATTATGATATACACATTACCTTTTATACCACGACGCTTCTTCTATTTATAGTAGGGGCCGGAAGCAGGTACCCAACAGACGAACTCAATAGACTCGTCCATAATGTCGAGGCCTCGTGACCTATTGACAAATTAACGATAGATGTGATTACTATCGTATAAATAATAATAATTTGACAGAAATATACAATCTCGGATCTAGGTACTTTCTGGCCGAGCCAATACCACTTTTCTGAAGAACCATCACTCTCCATAATAAATTATTATAAAATAGTACATTCAAAACCCTTATAACGATATCACGTGACATAGATAATACACTGATATATACACCGTATCTAAATAATAATATGCTAATGGGGATCATAGACCGACGCGTGGGCGGAGAATATAGGTCAAACACCAACGGTAGTACTGCAGAGAATGTAGGTCGGATAGAGTTATCGTTCCTGAAATGCAGCCAAACGGGCCCGGTATCATCAGATATTATATAAACTTCTGGGTAAGATGATTATTGTCTATAAAGAAAGTGTTCCAACACGGACCCAAGCAGCCGACAGTCATCAGTGTATCGTTCTCTCTATCCATATATAAACGAAATTTGTCACTTGCAGAATGAGGTCCCCAAAGGGTGAATTTAGTGACGTTAGCCCGCACGACGGGCTAGCATCACTAATTTCACCCTCTGAGTACATCATTCTGCTTAGGCCTCAACTGCTATGGGAGATCTAGGATCAGATTGAATTTCCCCGGTTGACGTTGGTGGTGTTCACCCATTGCGCACCTCGATTGTGCATTTTATCTTCTGCAAATTAGGGGATATACAAACTTCCCAGAAGTGGAAACAGTAACTAAAATCAAAGTTAATTTGAGACTTTATGTACTTATCGGAAGAAGATCATAAGCAGAATGAGGTCCCCAGAGGGTGAATTGGGTTATGCTAGCCTGCTACATATAGAGCCAGATCGAAGTGTTAAAAAGATCGAAGTGTTAAATAACTCATGTCTCTCACCGACAATACTTTCAGGAGGAATGGTCGAGACTATTGAAAACACTGGTGTTAAGTAACTCATGTCTCTCACCAACAATACTTTCAGGAGGAATGGTCGAGACTATTGAAAACAGTGGTGTTAAGTAACTCGTGTCTCTCACCAACAATACTTTCAGGAGGAATGGTCGAGACTATTGAAAACACTGGTGTTAAATAACTCATGTCTCTCACCAACAATACTTTCAGGAGGAATGGCCAAGACTATTGAAAACACTGGAAACAGAAGTGAGTTCGTTATGGGTGTGTACTGGAATTGTGCTGGTCTGGGTATCCACGAGCTGGTCTTCAAGACAGATTCACCGGGCGGGGATGAAGTTACCGTCATTACCCCAGTAACCACGGACGTAGCCGGCACACATTTCGTTCCTACGAACGGAATTACTACTCTGAGAGTCGACAATTCCTTACAACCAAACCGCAATACGGTTTTGAAGAAAGGGGTATACATGAATACAACAAAACCTATACATGTTAGGGCTGGTATGCACAAGAACAGATGTTCGGCAATATATCAAGTATTACCGATAAGCAGTTTGGGTATGAACTACTGGATTTCAACATGGGGTGACAACGGGCAAGTGATGATCGTATCAACCGGAAATGATGTGAATGTTACAGTTAAGTTCCCGTCCACGATGCTTGAGCCGTTAACTTACTTAGGAAAGATTTACGCCGCGTCAAATGTCCTAAATATTACACTGAATTACCTGGATGTTATTATTATGTACCATGACCATGATTTGACTGGAACACATATAATTTCCGATGAACGGATCGGAGTCGTCGCAGGCAGTTCATGCGGCCATTTTAAACAGACCTCTACGTGCGACAGTGTCGTGGAACAGCTTCAACCAGTCGACGCTTGGGGTACTGAATACATCACGCCGCATGTCCCGAATGTCGACAATCTGGACCATTACAACGTGTTGGCGAGTGAATCATCAACAGAAGTGGTGGTAGATGGTGTTACTGTTTGGGCAAGTGCAGTCCCAGGAGACGGCTATAGACTGTCATTCCCGACGAACGAGTTCCACAACATCACGACAACCAAACCGGTTATGGTTACAATGTTCAGTCAAGGAAAAATCAACGGCTTAGGAGATGGTTTGATGGTTTTACTGATGAGTCCAGAATATTACAAGAACTCATACAAGTTTTCCACGCCGGATTGGTATGGTGATGTTTCGATCCAGGACGCTGCGAAAGGGATGAACTATACCACCTATATATCGGTCATTATAAGCTCCGCCCATGCAGGCGGTCTCACCATTGATTGTCAGCTGGTAGCTGGTTTGCCAGAAGTAGCGCGACATTCAGTAAATGGAACAAATGGTGGTCAAGTTTGCTTGGAGTTCATTGTCGAGAGAGGAAGCCACATATTGTCCAACAGCGCCACTAAGTTCGCGGCGTACATGTTTGGTATTGGTGACCAATATAACGGCGTTGGGACATACCTCGTATGAAATACAATGACATTAATTTCGTGGCGTACATTTGTTGTATTGGTGACAGACATAACGGCGTCGGGACATACCTCGTATGAAATACAATGACATTAATTTCGCGCCTTACACGTTTGGTATTGGTGACATATATAACGGCGTTGGGACATACCTCGTATGAAATACACTGACATTAATTTCGCGCCTTACACGTTTGGTATTGGTGACAGACATAACGGCGTCGGGACATACCTCCTATGAAATACAATGATATTGATTTCGCGCCTTACGTGTTTGGCATTGGTGACCAATAAAACGGCGTTGGGACATACCTCGTATGAAATACGAAATACAATGACATTAATTTCGCGCCTTACACGTTTGGTATTGGTGACAGACATAACGGCGTCGGGACATACCTCCTATGAAATACATTGATATTGATTTCGCGCCTTACGTGTTTGGCATTGGTGACCAATAAAACGGCGTTGGGACATACCTCGTATGAAATACAATGACATTGATTTCGCGCCTTACATGTTTGGCATTGGTGACTAATATAACGGCGTCGGGACATACCTCGTATGAAAAACAATGAGATTGATTTCGCGGCGGACAAGTTCGGCATTGGTGACAGACATAACGGCGTTGGGACACACATGTACCTCCTATAAAAGAAAATGACATTAATTTCTCGGCGTACAAGTTCGGTAATGTGACTAATATAACGGTGTTGGGACATACCTCGTATGAAATACATACAGTTACATTACTTTCGAGGCGTGTTCGACATGTTCGATATGGGTGACCAAATAAACGGTATCGGGACATACTTCGTATGACAGTCAATGACATTATTTCGCGGTCTACATGTTCGGCGTTGGAATATACATGCACCTCGTATGAAATACAGTGACATCAATTTCGCGGCGTACAAGTTTGGTAATGTGACTAATATAACGGTGCCGGGACATACCTCGTATACAAGACAATGACATTATTTTCGCGGCCTACATGTTTGGTATTGGGAACCGATTAAACGACGCGGGGACATATACTTCGTATGAAAGACAAGGACATTAATTTCGCGGCCAACATGTTCGACATTGGTGACCAATATAACGGCGCGAGGACATACCTCGTATGAGAGACGCCGGGATCGACGGTGTCCCTCGACCGTGTTGTAATGTTGTAATCTTAAATATTTAAGAACTAACTCTTTATTTTATTAAAGGCACGTGCGGCCTTAATTGTCGAAAATATTTATATTTGTTCCAAACACCGTAAACAGAAAAACATTAAAACGCATACAGTTTTGTTCATATATACCATGACCATCGCGTAAACAGCATGTTATAATAAAGACCTACTATATTTTACCTAAGCAAGAGCCTGATTGTGTTACAGAAGACAGCACAATGCTACTGGCTAATCACACACAAATGGCATAAACGCTCTTTATTAGTTCCATATCAGGTATTCATCAACAAAGAACGCTCTTTATGTGTACCATCATAATATAAACAAACACCAGAAAGTAACTTTTTATGCTTTTGTTTACATAACAATGGTCAAAAATATGACAATAACATACTGTTTATGCGATATTTCTTATTTGTATACGGACAATGTCTATCTACATTTTGATGTTCTTTCTGTTTGTGGCGGTTTTTGACGGGTGGAGATATTTTCACAGGATACCCACCGCCAAGGCCAACCGTGTCTTTAAGGTTATGCATTTATAACCAAAAAGGCTGAAGACGAATTACATTACGGGCTTAATGCGTTATAGTAAATTTATATTCAAACTGCTCGTTATAACTCATAACGTTAATCGAAACATGTGTTATTTATTATAATTTAATCCGCTATTTCACAGGATAACCACCATAAGTAGGCGGTAGCAGTAAAACAAATAAAAAAAACTCTAATAAAACTACACTTAAAGTTGAACGCGAACACGCTCTAATTATCGATTGATCACTTGGCGTAATCATTAACCGTTTTTGATTGGCTAGTGGCGAGTGATCACGCAATGCTCTCGTGTTCCTCATATTTTCGCTGAACATTACTGTAACTGTTGTTAGTTTCAATTTCATGTCGATCTTTGCAAGTGTCAGCACGAGTCTTGTTGATTTGTCTGGGTACTTGTGCTCTGATGGTTTAACTATTAGCTGCATGATGGGTCTGTTTGGTGATCAAAATTCATTGAGTTGTGCAAAGAGATGTTACTTTCTTAAATCAGCAAGTGAACGCGGATTCAACATGTATTCATGACATGATGAGATAGAATCATATTTGAAGCTCGAAAGCAAATAAAAAATAATACTGGCATCTTTTGCAAGTCAATGAACAACATCATTAAATGATCGACGGATTGGAAAATTTAAAAACTGCCAGATCAAATAGACAAGACTTTTCAAAATTGTAAACGATCAACTAAGAGATATCAGAAGTACACTGCATTGGTGGTGCTGATTTAGCTCCATGTGCCGAAATTTTTTAATTGAGACATTTTATTTGGAGCCGTCTCCTCAGAAAGCTTGCTCTGATCACTGCTCTGCATATATCAGTATAATTTATAAATTTTAAATTAACTTTTTGATTTACTTTAACTCTATCACTTAGGCCAAATAAATATATACCTGTGTTTCTGGTGACATGCAAGAAATAAAATAGGGGCGGGCGGGTCGCTTTACATTTTATTTCATTTTTTCATTTTATTTCCAACTTTGCTCAAAATAAATATGAATACCACCCCCCAGACTTCTCCTTATTTGTAATTTACTATAAAATAATAAAACTAAGTAAATAATATTAGAATATAGTGTAAGTTATTGTTTTATTGGATAAATCATGAACAAATAAATTTGATTTGACATAAGTTTGATTTCGCATAAGTTTGATTTCGCATAAGTTTGATTTGGCATAAGTTTGATGGCATAAGTTTGATGGCATAAGTTTGATTCGGCTGTGACCTAATTGAAGTGTTGTATAATTTCCGGTTTAAAGGCACGGGCGGCCTCAGTTGTCGAAAATATTCATATTTGTTTCAATCACCGTAAGCAGAAAAACATTAAAACGCATACAGTTATGTTCATATATATCATGACCATCGCGTAAACAGCATGCTATCATAAAGACCTACTATATTTTACCTATATACCTGTAGAGCCTGATTGTGTTACAAAAGGCAGCACAGTGTTACTGGCTAATCACACACACATGATATAAACGCTCTTTATTCGTTCCATATCAGGAATTCAGCAACAAAGAACGCTCTTTATGTTTACCATCATAATATAAACAAACACCAGGAAAGTAAATTTTTATGCTTTTGTTTACATAACAATGGTCAAACATATGACAATAACATACTATTTATGCGATATTTCTTATTTGTATACGGACAAAGTCTACATTTTAATATTCTTTCTGTTTGTGGCGGTTTTTGACCGGTGGAAATATTTTCACAACATGGCACAGCGTAATCTACAGTAACATGGGCTGTGGGTCACGGTACATATGTACTAATCGAATAACTCTTTAATTGCTTGTTTAACATCCGCTATCGAGCCTTTAAGTTGTCACTTTTTATGTATCGACGTGGATACATCAATGAACGCCTTGTCGATAATTATCTTCCATAGTCTCACTTGGTGGCACCATATATCAATTAAAAGACGATCAACAGCTCGTTAGTCAATCATCTATAACGACCTCTATTTGAACCAAAGTCTATACAATAATGCACTTTAGTGTAAACCAATACATTAGTGTAAACCAATACTTATTTGAAAAACTAGCCTTCACTTTGACTATGTATACATAGATAAGTAAACAAACAATCTTATCCCCTTGGATAATATCTCAAAATCTTCCTGTAGTAAAAACTAGACCCACTGTATATTATGTTGTTGCCATGCATGATGTTTCGCCATATTGTTATATTTAGTATGTTGTTATATTTAGTATGAACTCAATAATTACGTATACTTATATGTTGGACTGCACTTCAAATGTTGTTTCGAGTTCCGCTGATTTAGGTGAATTGAGGTGAATATTACATTTTAGGGAGAATTGGAAGGCTTACCAGCTCCATGGCTAGTATATTGAAATTATGTCAGACATGAGTACAACAGATCAAAGTAATACAATCGGATATACAAGCTGGAATGTGCAAGGGATCCGTAAAAAAATTAGAGATCCAGAATTTAGACACCAAATAGAGAGATATGAGTTTATTACTCTGATAGAAACGTGGCATCAAAATTCATCAGAAATTGATTAAGAAGGCTACGAAAATCTAAATTTAAGTCGTGCCAAGGGCAAGAAAAAAGGTGGTATCGCCTTTTTATTTCCTCTCAAAATTCAAAAAGTACATGCGAAAAGTCTACACTGTAACCGAAGTAGCACTAATTGTTGAGTTCGATGGTAAATTACTTAACCAATCCACAAAAGTAATATTTGTGTCATTGTACATTCCTCCCAGCAATTCTAGCTTTTGGAAGATGAAAGATAAAGATGATGATATTTTTAAGTGTGTCGAGAAGGCATTAGCTCGGTACAAGAACAATGAACTTTTAATTCTCGGCAGTGAATTGCCAGACCACGTGGTATCTGACAGTGATCAGCACACGCCGCTCCCAGCTGATTATATAATAGACACGTGCCCTAATAGAGTCAGTATGGATAGTGGTGTAAACTCTTTTGGACGCCAGCTCATTACACTTTGCCAAAGTAGTGGTATTCGTATAATTAATGGACGATCTGCAGGCGATCGACTTGGTCATTTCACAAGCTGTCAATATAATGGGGCGAGCGTCGTTGATTATATCCTTATAACAGAGAGTTTTCTTTGTGCCGTTGATTACTGTTGCGTTAAACTTCCAACAGAACTCTCTGACCATTGTCAATTAGTTCTTCACTTAAAATATGATAATGGACGATGACAATCATCAAACAAATACACATATACCCGAATAAGAACACATCTTAAATGGGCAGATCATAGTGATGAGAAATTGCGTGACGTCATGCATAATAGATCCATGCGGGGACGCTTATCTAATTATAAAACGTATCCCTATCAGCACGATGTTTGCGGTGCCACAAATGCGACCAAAGACCTTATGCAAATAATAAAAGACGTGAACATGTACGCATGTGCACGTAGGGTAGTCACGAGGAAGAGAACACCGCGTAAAAGAAAGTGGTTCGATGGGCATTGTAGGGAACTTAAGCGTGATCTCGTGAAAATCATTAGCGTTATGAGAAAGAACCCACTTGAAACAAACCTAAGAACACGATATCACGTGAAACTGAAAGCATACAAAAAGTCGCTTAAGACTAAACGACGGGCATTTTACGCAGATATATATTGTAAACTAGATACGTTAGAGACAACCAACCCAAAACAATATTGGGAAATCATAACAAAAATGCGACAGAAACAGGTTTCCCAAAATGAACTTGATGCTGATAGATCAGTTGATTTCTTCACTAAGCTTTATTGTCCGGAACCTGATAACCCAGATTGTGGATTATATTCGGTCATACATAAATCTTCCAATCAATCTATTAATAATGATGTCATCACGACAGAGGAAGTACTTGGTGCTACGCGAGAATTAAAATACGGGAAGGAAATTGGACCCGACCAAGTTTCTAACGAATTGCTTAAGTCGCTCGTTCCTTTGATGATTGATGAAATTGTAAAATTGTTTAACTTAATACTAGAGACAGGACAGTATCCGAGTGAGTGGAGTGAATCTACCCTCACTTTAATTCATAAAAAAGGAGACAAAAGTTATCCCAATAACTACCGGGCAATAGCAGTATCATCGTCGGTCGGTAAATTGTTTAATAAAATAATTTATCGTCGGTTAATCGCGTTCTTGGATGTAAACAATATTATTAGCGAAAACCAATTTGGTTTTTCGAAAGGGAAGAGCACCATTGATGGAGCGTTCGTTCTACACGCGGCCATACAAAAATACAAAGGATTGGGCAAGCCGCTATATGCTGCGTTCATAGATTTCAGAAAGGCGTTCGACACAGTTAACAGGCAAATACTTTTAAAAAATTTGAAATGCGTGGGGATTAAGGGACACATAATGCGGGTAATTCAGTCACCATATGACAATAGCTATTATATCACCAAAACAAACAAAGGGTTGGGGCCTTCATGCTTGTCCACGATAGGTGTCAGACAAGGGTATATATTGTCACCAAATTTGTTCAAAATCTTTATTGATGACATTAAAAATGCGTTTGACAGTTCTTGCGATGCTGTCCGTATAGGCAATGCTTCCCTTAATCACATTTTATTCGCTGACGACCTAGTTTTACTTTCGGATACTCCAAACGGGCTTCAGCGGTGTCTAAACATACTAAATAGATACACGGAGACCAACAAACTCGCCATGAACACTGATAAAACTAAATGTATGGTGCTTAGATCTAGGAAAGCTAAACCTTCACCAGACTTTCACATTGGAAATAAAAAGTTGGAAAATGTCACTGAATACAACTATCTTGGAATTAAATTTAGTAATACTGGTAGATTCATACATGCAATGGAAGAGATAAGTGCTGAAGGTCTCAAAGCAATACATTCACTAATTAATGCATGTACAAAAGACGCACCGATTCCAATATCGACGTCTTGAAAACTCTTCGATAGATTAATTAAGCCGATACTGTTATATGGTAAAAGTTTACTCTGAGTCGGTAAATTTTCTTCGAACAACGCTGTCCGCGCTGAGGTAGGGAGCCACCCACTATTCATTGATGTGGCATGCAGACTTACATCATATGTAAGTAAGTTAATGTCACGGTCGGACTGTAATCTTCTCCGCAGTGCTGCGTTGGAACAACAGGTGGCACCGGTTAAGAAATCAATCTTGTTCATTCATTGTGTGATGAAGGTGTACATGCCCATCAAATAATTCAGGTGTCAGGACATAAGAATGTTAACAGCCTCCTGAATTTCAGTAAAATAAACCCAGAACAAAGTAGGCAATTTATATCTGATATTCTATCGGACAATGACAGAAATACAAACAATGTTTCTCCAAGAATTCAGCCTGAAAGCAGTGAAAGTGCATGTACCTGTGTAGCTGTACCAACCCCCAGTCTCTGTGTAAAGAGACCTGTTGAAATCTCATTTCCAAGGCATGGTGAAATTTGTGACAATTCCGGACAGTTGCCGAAGTCGGTATTCAGTGGTAATACATTTCATGGAGCCGTTAATGTTTATGTACAGGCTTCTCACTCTCAGAATCATAACATTACAAATGAAATGAACCTCAATGGAAATCCAAAGCGAAAGCGTATTCGGGTCATTGACAGCGACAGTGATTGAATTTGTTGTGTTTACAATTTCGAGTCGGTGTTTCCTGGTGTACTGTTTCCGGTTTAAATTATCATTCCAAGTTTGTTTTGAAAAAGGACAAAGTGAAGAGAGTCATTGTGATAATTTAATTTACATTATATTCACTGATATTATTCCAGTTTTAATTAAAATCTATCTTATGTTGAAATTGGACATATTTATGGGGGAAATAAAGGGAAGAATACGGGAACTATATTTTTAATTCTGCGGATGGTGAAGTAGTATTGCATGAACATGCAACGGTAAACGTTTATTATGTACACGCTGATTATGCTTATCGCTGATTCTGCAGACGGTAGTTATGCTTAACGCTGAGTTGGTGTGGGTGAACGTTTATTATGCACACGCTGATTATGCTTATCGCTGATAATGCATAACGCTGAATTGGAGTGGGTAAACTTTTAGTATGCACACGCTGATTATGCGTAACGCTGAATTGGGGTGGGTGAACTTTTAGTATGCACACGGTGAATATGCTTAACGCTGATTTGGTGTGGGTGAACGTTTATGATGCACACGCTGATTATGCTTAAACGCTGATTATTCACACGCTGATTATGCTTAACGCTGATTATGCATAACGCTGATTTGGTGTGGGTGAAAGTTTATTACATACTTGTTCCTACAATTACAGCGTGCGTGCTGCGTCATATGTAGAAATCCATAATAATTACATGCTTGTTCTTACAATTACAGCGTGGTGCGTCATATGTAGAAATGGCGGGGGGATTTGATGGAAAATCTCAGATAGATAAGAACAAATTAAATGGCGGGAGATTAGATGGAAAACACAGATAGATAAGAACAAATTAAATGGCGGGAGATTAGATGGAAAATCTCAGATAGATAAGAACAAATTAAATGGCGGGAGATTAGATGGAAAACACAGATAGATAAGAACAAATTAAATGGCGGGAGATTAGATGGAAAATCTCAGATAGATAAGAACAAATTAAATGGCGGGGGATTAGATGGAAAAACACAGATAGATAAGAACAAATTAAATGGCGGGGATTAGATGGAACAACTCAGATAGATAAGAACAAATTAAATGGCGGGAGATTAGATGGAACAACTCAGATAGATAAGAACAAATTATATGGCGGGGGATTAGATGGAACAACTCAGATAGATAAGAACAAATTAAATGGCGGGAGATTAGATGGAAAAACACAGATAGATAAGAACAAATTAAATGGCGGGGGATTAGATTTACAATCTCAGATAGATAAGAACAAATTAAATGGCGGGGGATTAGATGGAAAAACTCAGATAGATAAGAAAAAATTAAATGGCCGGGGATTAGATGGAAAAACACAGATAGATAAGAACAAATTAAATGGCGGGGGGTTAGATGGTAAAACACAGATAGATAAGAACAAATTAAATGGCGGGGGATTAGATGGAAAATCACAGATAGATAAGAACAAATTAAATGGCGGGGGATTAGATGGTAAAACACAGATAGATAAGAACAAATTAAATGGCCGGGGATTAGATGGAAAATCTCAGATAGATAAGAACAAATTAAATGGCGGGGGATTAGATGGAAAATCACAGATAGATAAGAACAAATTAAATGGCGGGGGATTAGATGGTAAAACACAGATAGATAAGAACAAATTATATGGCGGGGGATTAGATGGAACAACTCAGATAGATAAGAACAAATTAAATGGCGGGAGATTAGATGGAAAAACACAGATAGATAAGAACAAATTAAATGGCGGGGGATTAGATTTACAATCTCAGATAGATAAGAACAAATTAAATGGCGGGGGATTAGATGGAAAAACACAGATAGATAAGAACAAATTAAATGGCGGGGGATTAGATTTACAATCTCAGATAGATAAGAACAAATTAAATGGCCGGGGATTAGATGGAAAATCTCAGATAGATAAGAACAAATTAAATGGCCGGGGATTAGATGGAAAATCTCAGATAGATAAGAACAAATTAAATGGCCGGGGATTAGATGGAAAATCTCAGATAGATAAGAACAAATTAAATGGCCGGGGATTAGATGGAAAATCACAGATAGATAAGAACAAATTAAATGGCCGGGGATTAGATGGAAAATCTCAGATAGATAAGAACAAATTAAATGGCCGGGGATTAGATGGAAAATCACAGAGAGATAAGAACAAATTAAATGGCGGGGGATTAGATGGAAAATCTCAGATAGATAAGAACAAATTAAATGGCCGGGGATTAGATGGAAAATCTCAGATAGATAAGAACAAATTAAATGGCCGGGGATTAGATGGAAAATCTCAGATAGATAAGAACAAATTAAATGGCCGGGGATTAGATGGAAAATCTCAGATAGATAAGAACAAATTAAATGGCCGGGGATTAGATGGAAAATCTCAGATAGATAAGAACAAATTAAATGGCCGGGGATTAGATGGAAAATCTCAGATAGATAAGAACAAATTAAATGGCGGGGGATTAGATGGAAAATCACAGATAGATAAGAACAAATTAAATGGCGGGGGATTAGATGGTAAAACACAGATAGATAAGAACAAATTATATGGCGGGGGATTAGATGGAACAACTCAGATAGATAAGAACAAATTAAATGGCGGGAGATTAGATGGAAAAACACAGATAGATAAGAACAAATTAAATGGCGGGGGATTAGATTTACAATCTCAGATAGATAAGAACAAATTAAATGGCGGGGGATTAGATGGAAAAACACAGATAGATAAGAACAAATTAAATGGCGGGAGATTAGATGGAAAAACACAGATAGATAAGAACAAATTAAATGGCGGGGGATTAGATGGAAAAACACAGATAGATAAGAACAAATTAAATGGCGGGAGATTAGATGGAAAAACTCAGATAGATAAGAACAAATTAAATGGCGGGGGATTAGATGGAAAAACACAGATAGATAAGAACAAATTAAATGGCGGGAGATTAGATGGAAAAACACAGATAGATAAGAACAAATTAAATGGCGGGGGATTAGATTTACAATCTCAGATAGATAAGAACAAATTAAATGGCGGGGGATTAGATGGAAAAACACAGATAGATAAGAAAAAATTAAATGGCCGGGGATTAGATGGTAAAACACAGATAGATAAGAACAAATTAAATGGCGGGGGATTAGATGGAAAAACACAGATAGATAAGAACAAATTAAATGGCGGGAGATTAGATGGAAAAACACAGATAGATAAGAACAAATTAAATGGCGGGGGATTAGATTTACAATCTCAGATAGATAAGAACAAATTAAATGGCGGGGTATTAGATGGAAAAACACAGATAGATAAGAACAAATTAAATGGAGGGGGATTAGATGGAAAATCACAGATAGATAAGAACAAATTAAATGGAGGGGGATTAGATGGAACAACTCAGATAGATAAGAACAAATTAAATGGCGGGGGATTAGATGGAAAAACTCAGATAGATAAGAACAAATTAAATGGAGGGGGATTAGATGGAACAACTCAGATAGATAAGAACAAATTAAATGGCGGGGGATTAGATGGTAAAACACAGATAGATAAGAACAAATTAAATGGCCGGGGATTAGATGGAAAATCTCAGATAGATAAGAACAAATTAAATGGCCGGGGATTAGATGGAAAATCACAGATAGATAAGAACAAATTAAATGGCGGGGGATTAGATGGTAAAACACAGATAGATAAGAACAAATTAAATGGCGGGGGATTAGATGGAAAAACACAGATAGATAAGAACAAATTAAATGGCGGGAGATTAGATGGAAAAACACAGATAGATAAGAACAAATTAAATGGCGGGGGATTAGATTTACAATCTCAGATAGATAAGAACAAATTAAATGGCGGGGGATTAGATGGAAAAACACAGATAGATAAGAACAAATTAAATGGAGGGGGATTAGATGGAAAATCACAGATAGATAAGAACAAATTAAATGGAGGGGGATTAGATGGAAAAACACAGATAGATAAGAACAAATTAAATGGCGGGAGATTAGATGGAACAACTCAGATAGATAAGAACAAATTAAATGGCGGGGGATTAGATGGAAAAACTCAGATAGATAAGAACAAATTAAATGGAGGGGGATTAGATGGAACAACTCAGATAGATAAGAACAAATTAAATGGCGGGGGATTAGATGGTAAAACACAGATAGATAAGAACAAATTAAATGGCCGGGGATTAGATGGAAAATCTCAGATAGATAAGAACAAATTAAATGGCCGGGGATTAGATGGAAAATCTCAGATAGATAAGAACAAATTAAATGGCGGGGGATTAGATGGTAAAACACAGATAGATAAGAACAAATTAGATGGCGGGGGATTAGATGGTAAAACACAGATAGATAAGAACAAATTAGATGGCGGGGGATTAGATGGTAAAACACAGATAGATAAGAACAAATTAGATGGCGGGAGATTAGATGGAAAAACACAGAGAGATAAGAACAAATTAAATGGCGGGGGATTTGATGGAAAATCTCAGATAGATAAGAACAAATTAAATGGCGGGAGATTAGATGGAAAATCTCAGATAGATAAGAACAAATTAAATGGCGGGAGATTAGATGGAAAATCTCAGATAGATAAGAACAAATTAAATGGCGGGCGATTAGATGGAACATCTCAGATAGATAAGAAAAAATTAAATGGCGGGAGATTCGATGGAAAAACACAGAGAGATAAGAACAAATTAAATGGCGGGAGATTAGATGGAAAATCTCAGATAGATAAGAAAAAATTAAATGGCGGGGGATTAGATGGAACATCTCAGATAGATAAGAACAAATTAAATGGCGGGAGATTAGATGGAACATCTCAGATAGATAAGAACAAATTAAATGGCGGGAGATTAGATGGAAAATCTCAGATAGATAAGAACAAATTAAATGGCGGGAGATTAGATGGAAAATCTCAGATAGATAAGAAAAAATTAGATGGCAGGGGATTAGATTGAACAACTCAGATAGATAAGAACAAATTAAATGGCGGGAGATTAGATGGAACATCTCAGATAGATAAGAACAAATTAAATGGCGGGAGATTAGATGGAAAATCTCAGATAGATAAGAACAAATTAAATGGCGGGAGATTAGATGGAAAATCTCAGATAGATAAGAACAAATTAAATGGCGGGGGATTAGATGGAACAACACAGATAGATAAGAACAAATTAAATGGCGAGGGATTAGATGGAACAACTCAGATAGATAAGAACAAATTAAATGGCGAGGGATTAGATTGAAGAACTCAGATAGATAAGAACAAATTAAATGGCGAGGGATTAGATGGAACAACTCAGATAGATAAGAACAAATTAAATAGCGGGGGATTAGATTGAAGAACTCAGATAGATAAGAACAAATTAAATGGCTGGGGATTAGATGGAAAAACACAGATAGATAAGAACAAATTAAATGGCGGGGATTAGATGGAAAATCTCAGATAGATAAGAACAAATTAAATGACGGGGGATTAGATGGAAAAACACAGATAGATAAGAACAAATTAAATGGCTGGGGATTAGATGGTAAAACACAGATAGATAAGAACAAATTAAATGGCGGGGATTAGATGGAAAATCTCAGATAGATAAGAACAAATTAAATGGCGGGGGATTAAATGGAAAATCTCAGATAGATAAGAAAAAATTAAATGGCGGGCGATTAGATGGAAAATCTCAGATAGATAAGAAAAAATTAAATGGCGGGGGATTAAATGGAAAATCTCAGATAGATAAGAAAAAATTAAATGGCGGGCGATTAGATGGAAAAACACAGATAGATAAGAACAAATTAAATGGCGGGGGATTAGATGGAAAAACTCAGATAGATAAGAAAAAATTTAATGCAATTCCAAATCAAAGCAAGTTTGTACAATTGGTATCATAACTATCTGTAAATATAACACGATTACAGCACATCTAACAGACATGAACCAAGTGAATTGAATAAGTTGTTGGTGACGCATCCTGGTGCCTGCCAGAGTGTATGTTATTTCCTCCCATATTGAAGAAATAATCACTTCAAACTCGAAATGGTTCTATCTTTATTGCTAACTAGACAAATTTCGCATAATGAGCATCTTCGATGTGGGTATTGCTGTTAAATAGCCACATCCGTTACTTTGTGTGACCCACATTATGTGAGTAAAGGGGGGATGCCCTATAGCACTACAAACAGAAAGAATATTAAATATATAGACATATTTTGTTCTTTCCCAGTCATACATATCACGTAAATAGTATGTTGTTATGAAGCTTGTACTCTTTGTTAGGTAAACAAGAAAGTTACAGAACCTGACTTGTGCTTACATAACACAGAGTACAAAATTGACAATAACATATTGTTTATTCGATATTTATGATTGGTATAAGAACAAAATATGTCTATATTTTAACATTCTTTCCGTTTTTGGCAGTTATAACGGGTGTGACTAATTTAAGAGCATCCACCACGAAGGCCATCCGTGCCGTTGAGACATAATTGTGTACACGATGCCTGCTACACGTTGTTATTACGAGGAATGTATTGAAACTGAAGTACGGTCTCCCTTTAAAGTTTGCTCATCATATGAGCAGTGGTAACACCTCCGAGCATGACATTCTCATCGGTAGTGATTTCTACTACAATGGAGTAGAGGAAACGCAAATCAAGGGAACCGATGGGCCAGTTGCTGTTGAATCCCTAACGTGGCTACTTGTTAGCATAATGTCGGTAACAAATTACATAATGGTCCCACATCAATGCTTAGCGTATTAACTCATCTTTATGACGATGAATTAAAATTTGCTAAATTCAGGTCTTTAGAAGCGGTAGGCATTGCACCACCAAAAGTCACACATGAACCGTTTACTAGTGTTAGAATACTGCAATATCATTGGTCATAAAGATGATGTTTTTAACGCGCATTATCACGCCAACGGGGCAACAAATACGTAACACATATGAAATTTTATCCGTACCTAACCCTTTAACCAACATAACGGCCCTGTGCCAATATATTCTCTTATATATGCGAGGCGACCATATGTCGCCTCACATATATAAGAGAATGCATTGGCTTAACACATTAAAAATTATAAAATTGTTAAAGAATGTAAGACAATGCCAATGCATTCTCTTATATATGCGAGGCGACCAATGGTCGACTCGCATATATAAGTGAATTCATTGGCACAGGGCATAACTGTAACCATCACAATGTGGTCAATGAGCCGGTTCCAATGATATCCATATTTGTATGGTTTTATTGAGACAGACCCAAGATAATTTAGGCTGTTGCAGCTTTATTTGGCCGTTTTTGGCCGGTGTGTTGGGTAAAGGGCTAATACATCGAAGTAACAAACCTCCAATAATTCCCGAAAAATGTAGTGAGGTAGGGTGACCCCTCTTCGGTTCCTCGTGTAGTGAGGTAGGGTGACCCCTCGTCGGTTCCTCATGTAGTGAGGTAGGGTGACCCCTCTTCGGTTCCTCGTGTAGTGAGGTAGGGTGACCCCTCGTCGGTTCCTCATGTAGTGAGGTAGGGTGACCCCTCTTCGGTTCCTCGTGTAGTGAGGTAGGGTGACCCCTCGTCGGTTCCTCATGTAGTGAGGTAGGGTGACCCCTCTTCGGTTCCTCATGTAGTGAGGTAGGGTGACCCCTCTTCGGTTCCTCATGTAGTGAGGTAGGGTGACCCCTCTTCGGTTCCTCATGTAGTGAGGTAGGGTGACCCCTCTTCGGTTCCTCATGTAGTGAGGTAGGGTGACCCCTCTTCGGTTCCTCATGTAGTGAGGTAGGGTGACCCCTCTTAGGTTCCTCATGTAGTGAGGTAGGGTGACCCCTCTTAGGTTCCTCATGTAGTGAGGTAGGGTGACCCCTCTTAGGTTCCTCATGTAGTGAGGTAGGGTGACCCCTCTTAGGTTCCTCATGTAGTGAGGTAGGGTGACCCCTCTTCGGTTCCTCATGTAGTGAGGTAGGGTGACCCCTCTTCGGTTCCTCATGTAGTGAGGTAGGGTGACCCCTCTTCGGTTCCTCATGTAGTGAGGTAGGGTGACCCCTCTTCGGTTCCTCATGTAGTGAGGTAGGGTGACCCCTCTTAGGTTCCTCGTGTAGTGAGGTAGGGTGACCCCTCTTCGGTTCCTCATGTAGTGAGGTAGGGTGACCCCTCTTCGGTTCCTCATGTAGTGAGGTAGGGTGACCCCTCTTCGGTTCCTCATGTAGTGAGGTAGGGTGACCCCTCTTCGGTTCCTCGTGTAGTGAGGTAGGGTGACCCCTATTCGGTTCCTCATGTAGTGAGGTAGGGTGACCCCTCTTCGGTTCCTCGTGTAGTGAGGTAGGGTGACCCCTCTTCGGTTCCTCATGTAGTGAGGTAGGGTGACCCCTCTTAGGTTCCTCATGTAGTGAGGTAGGGTGACCCCTCGTCGGTTCCTCATGTAGTGAGGTAGGGTGACCCCTCTTCGGTTCCTCATGTAGTGAGGTAGGGTGACCCCTCTTAGGTTCCTCATGTAGTGAGGTAGGGTGACCCCTCTTCGGTTCCTCATGTAGTGAGGTAGGGTGACCCCTCTTCGGTTCCTCATGTAGTGAGGTAGGGTGACCCCTCTTCGGTTCCTCATGTAGTGAGGTAGGGTGACGTCAAATAAAATCTAATCCTTTTGGAGTGAGTTCCCTGAGATCCAATTACCATGTTAGACCAGAATCGAATTCAGACCTTTCTCCCTTTAATCAACAATTAATTATAAAATAACTAAAGGGTGATCTGATGCATGCATCTTATTTTTCTTGTTCTTACTTTGTATGGCAGTACGTTTGTCAGCAGACGGGGATGTCTAATACTGGCAGTATGTTTGTAGGACGACGGAGGTGTCTAACAACATTAATGGTAGTACGGGGATGTCTAACGCTGGCAATACGTTTTCATGAGCTTCAACCAGGTTCACGCTTGCCGGAAAAAATCTTTTGACAACTTTTTTTTCAGATATCTGATACATTTTTGGCTAATTTTCAGAAACGTCGGCAAATTGTAAAATCAAAATATGATAAATACCGACACTAAAACAAAGATATAAAGACACACATAAAAATAACTGATTAATGTCGAGTTGAAAAAAGTGGCAATGGGAACAACAAGAACTAAAATAGGCCCACCCGGTAAACTACATCAACATAAAGAGGTCCATCCGGTAACCTACATCAACATAAAGAGGTCCACCAGTAACCAACATCAACATGAGGTCCACCCGGTAACCTACATCGACATAAAGAGGTCCACCCGGTAACCTACATCAACATAAAGAGGTCCACTGGTAACCTACATCAACATAAAGAGGTCCACTGGTAACCTACATCAACATAAATAGGTCCACCCGGTAACCTACATCAACATAAAGAGGTCCACCCTGTAACCTAAATCAACATAAAGATGTCCACCCGGTAACCTACATCAACATAAAGAGATCCACCCGGTGACCCACATCGACATAAAGAGATCCACCCGGTAACCAACATCAACACAAAGGGGACCACTCGGTAATCCGCATCAACATAAAAAGGTCCACCCGGTAACCAACATCAACATAAAGAGGTCCACCCGGTAATCCGCATCAACATAAAGAGGTCCACCCGGTAACCTACATCAAAATAAAGAGGTCCACCCGGTAACCTACATCAACATAAAGAGGTCTACCCGGTAACCTACATCAACATAAAGAGGTCCACCCGGTAACCTACATCAACATAAAGAGGTCCACCCGGTAACCTACATCAACATAAAGAGGTCCACCCGGTAACCAACATCAACATAAAGAGGTCCACCCGGTAACCTACATCAACATAAAGAGGTCCACCAGGTAACCTACATCAACATAAAGAGGTCCACCCGGTAACCTACATCAACATAAAGATGTCCACCCGGAAACCTACATCAACATAAATAGGTCCACTTGGTAACCTACATCTACATAAAGAGGTCCACCCGGTAACTTACATCAACATAAAGAGGTCCACCCGGTAACCTGCATCAACATAAAGAGGTCCACCCGGTAACCTACATCAACATAAAGAGGTCCACCCGGTAACCTACATCAACATAAAGAGGTCCGCCCGGTAACCAACATCAACATAAAGAGGTCCACCTGGCAACCTTCATCAACATTAAGAGGTCCACCCGGCAACCTACATCAACATAAAGAGGTCCACCGGTAACCTACATCAACATAAAGATGTCCACCCGGTAACCTACATCAACATAAAGAGGTCCACCCGGTAACCTACATCAACATAAAGAGGTCCACCCGGTAACCTACATCAACATAAAGAGGTCCACCCGGTAACCTACATCAACATAAAGAGGTCCACCCGGTAACCTACATTAACATAAAGAGGTCCACCCGGTAACCTACATCAACATAAATAGGTCCACTTGGTAACCTACATCAACATAAAGAGGTCCACCCGGTAACTTACATCAACATAATGAGGTCCATCTGGTAACCTACATCAACATAAAGAGGTCCACCCGGTAACCTACATCAACATAAAGAGGTCCACCCGGTAACCTACATCAACATAAAGAGGTCCACCCGGTTACCTACATCAACATAAAGAGGTCCACCCGGTAACTTACATCAACATAATGAGGTCCATCTGGTAACCTACATCAACATAAAGAGGTCCACCCGGTAACCTACATCAACATAAAGAGGTCCACCCGGTAACCTACATCAACATAATGAGGTCCACCCGGTAACCTACATCAACATAATGAGGTCCACCCGGTAACCTACATCAACATAAATAGGTCCACTTGGTAACCTACATCTACATAAAGAGGTCCACCCGGTAACTTACATCAACATAACGAGGTCCACCCGGTAACCTACATCAACATAAAGAGGTCCACCCGGTAACCTACATCAACATAAAGAGGTACACCCGGTAACCTACATCAACATAAAGAGGTCCACCCGGTAACCTACATCAACATAAAGAGGTCCACCCGGTAACCTACATCAACATAAAGAGGTCCACCCGGTAACCTACATCAACATAAAGAGGTCCACCCGGTAACCTACATCAACATAAAGAGGTCCACCCGGTAACCTACATCAACATAAAGAGGTCCATCTGGTAACCTACATCAACATGATGTCCACCCGGTAACCTACATCAACATAAAGAGGTCCACCCGGTAGCCTACATCAACATAAAGAGGTCCATCCGGTAACCTACATCAACATAAAGAGGTCCACCCGGTAACCCACATCAACATAAAGAGGTCCATCCGGTAACCTACATCAACATAAAGAGGTCCACCCGGTAACCTACATCAACATAAAGAGGTCCACCCGGTAACCTACATCAACATAAAGAGGTCGACCCGGCAACCTACATCAACATAAAGAGGTCGACCCGGCAACCTACATCAACATGAGGTCCACCCGGTAACCTACATCAACATAAAGAGGTCCACCCGGTAACCTACATCAACATAAAGAGGTCCATCCGGTAACCTACATCAGCATAATGAGGTCTACCCGGTAACCTACATCAACATAATGAAGTCCATCTGGTAACCTACATCAACATAAAGAGGTCCACCCGGTAACCTACATCAACATAAAGAGGTCCACCCGGCAACCTACATCAACATAAAGAGGTCCACCCGGTAACCTACATCAACATAAAGCGGTCCACCCGGTAACCTACATCAACATAAAGAGGTCCACCCGGTAACCTACATCAACATAAAGAGGTCCACCCGGTAACCTACATCAACATAAAGAGGTCCATCCGGTAACCTACATCAACATAAAGAGGTCCACCAGTAACCAACATCAACATGAGGTCCACCCGGTAACCTACATCGACATAAAGAGGTCCACCCGGTAACCTACATCAACATAAAGAGGTCCACTGGTAACCTACATCAACATAAAGAGGTCCACTGGTAACCTACATCAACATAAATAGGTCCACCCGGTAACCTACATCAACATAAAGAGGTCCACCCTGTAACCTAAATCAACATAAAGATGTCCACCCGGTAACCTACATCAACATAAAGAGATCCACCCGGTGACCCACATCGACATAAAGAGATCCACCCGGTAACCAACATCAACACAAAGGGGACCACTCGGTAATCCGCATCAACATAAAAAGGTCCACCCGGTAACCAACATCAACATAAAGAGGTCCACCCGGTAATCCGCATCAACATAAAGAGGTCCACCCGGTAACCTACATCAAAATAAAGAGGTCCACCCGGTAACCTACATCAACATAAAGAGGTCTACCCGGTAACCTACATCAACATAAAGAGGTCCACCCGGTAACCTACATCAACATAAAGAGGTCCACCCGGTAACCTACATCAACATAAAGAGGTCCACCCGGTAACCAACATCAACATAAAGAGGTCCACCCGGTAACCTACATCAACATAAAGAGGTCCACCAGGTAACCTACATCAACATAAAGAGGTCCACCCGGTAACCTACATCAACATAAAGATGTCCACCCGGAAACCTACATCAACATAAATAGGTCCACTTGGTAACCTACATCTACATAAAGAGGTCCACCCGGTAACTTACATCAACATAAAGAAGTCCACCCGGTAACCTGCATCAACATAAAGAGGTCCACCCGGTAACCTACATCAACATAAAGAGGTCCACCCGGTAACCTACATCAACATAAAGAGGTCCGCCCGGTAACCAACATCAACATAAAGAGGTCCACCTGGCAACCTTCATCAACATTAAGAGGTCCACCCGGCAACCTACATCAACATAAAGAGGTCCACCGGTAACCTACATCAACATAAAGATGTCCACCCGGTAACCTACATCAACATAAAGAGGTCCACCCGGTAACCTACATCAACATAAAGAGGTCCACCCGGTAACCTACATCAACATAAAGAGGTCCACCCGGTAACCTACATCAACATAAAGAGGTCCACCCGGTAACCTACATTAACATAAAGAGGTCCACCCGGTAACCTACATCAACATAAATAGGTCCACTTGGTAACCTACATCAACATAAAGAGGTCCACCCGGTAACTTACATCAACATAATGAGGTCCATCTGGTAACCTACATCAACATAAAGAGGTCCACCCGGTAACCTACATCAACATAAAGAGGTCCACCCGGTAACCTACATCAACATAAAGAGGTCCACCCGGTTACCTACATCAACATAAAGAGGTCCACCCGGTAACTTACATCAACATAATGAGGTCCATCTGGTAACCTACATCAACATAAAGAGGTCCACCCGGTAACCTACATCAACATAAAGAGGTCCACCCGGTAACCTACATCAACATAATGAGGTCCACCCGGTAACCTACATCAACATAATGAGGTCCACCCGGTAACCTACATCAACATAAATAGGTCCACTTGGTAACCTACATCTACATAAAGAGGTCCACCCGGTAACTTACATCAACATAACGAGGTCCACCCGGTAACCTACATCAACATAAAGAGGTCCACCCGGTAACCTACATCAACATAAAGAGGTACACCCGGTAACCTACATCAACATAAAGAGGTCCACCCGGTAACCTACATCAACATAAAGAGGTCCACCCGGTAACCTACATCAACATAAAGAGGTCCACCCGGTAACCTACATCAACATAAAGAGGTCCACCCGGTAACCTACATCAACATAAAGAGGTCCACCCGGTAACCTACATCAACATAAAGAGGTCCATCTGGTAACCTACATCAACATGATGTCCACCCGGTAACCTACATCAACATAAAGAGGTCCACCCGGTAGCCTACATCAACATAAAGAGGTCCATCCGGTAACCTACATCAACATAAAGAGGTCCACCCGGTAACCCACATCAACATAAAGAGGTCCATCCGGTAACCTACATCAACATAAAGAGGTCCACCCGGTAACCTACATCAACATAAAGAGGTCCACCCGGTAACCTACATCAACATAAAGAGGTCGACCCGGCAACCTACATCAACATAAAGAGGTCGACCCGGCAACCTACATCAACATGAGGTCCACCCGGTAACCTACATCAACATAAAGAGGTCCACCCGGTAACCTACATCAACATAAAGAAGTCCATCCGGTAACCTACATCAGCATAATGAGGTCTACCCGGTAACCTACATCAACATAATGAGGTCCATCTGGTAACCTACATCAACATAAAGAGGTCCACCCGGTAACCTACATCAACATAAAGAGGTCCACCCGGCAACCTACATCAACATAAAGAGGTCCACCCGGTAACCTACATCAACATAAAGCGGTCCACCCGGTAACCTACATCAACATAAAGAGGTCCACCCGGTAACCTACATCAACATAAAGAGGTCCACCCGGTAACCTACATCAACATAAAGAGGTCCATCTGGTAACCTACATCAACATGAGGTCCACCCGGTAACCTACATCAACATAAAGAGGTCCACCCGGTAACCTACATCAACATAAAGAGGTCCACCCGGTAACCTACATCAACATAAAGAGGTCCATCTGGTAACTTACATCAACATAATGAGGTCCATCTGGTAACCTGCATCAACATAAAGAGGTCCACCCGGTAACCTACATCAACATAAAGAGGTCCACCCGGTAACCTACATCAACATGAGGTCCACCCGGTAACCTACATCAACATAAAGAGGTCCACCCGGTAACCTACATCAACATGAGGTCCACCCGGTAACCTACATCAACATAAAGAGGTCCACCCGGTAACCTACATTGTATTAGTTTCTGACCACAAAGCAGTAAAGTATTGAAAATTGATTTAGAAAGAACCCCGTTATAGTGGCTAATTTTCGTAATCCCGGGGTTACCCCCTTCCCGGGCCTATCACCACCACCACCACCAACAACAACAACAACAAAACACCTCAGCTGATTATGTGTCCGCATCTATACGGGTTATGTCCTTCATATAATAATACACTAACCCTAACTATAACCACCAACCCTGGCCCTCACCTTAGCCCTTACCCAACCCCTAGTCTAACCCCGATCCTAACCCAAATTGTCGTAATCCCGGGATTACCCCCTCCGAACAATAAAAAAACACTGGGATGATTATGTGTCCGCGTCTATAGATTGTGAGTGAACATCTCAAACTGTGTCTTTGTGCTCAGTATTTCGTTGAACATGAAGTAAATCGAATCGTTCTGTATCGTGTATGATCTCTTTATTATATTCTGTTCGTGACACAGACATTCTCCGATAACTTACTATTCTTAACACAGGCATCATTCTCGAGCTTCAATGTGAATCTGATACTAATACTATCTGCACTGAGGCCAATAGAAATAATTGCTATAGCATCAGCCCCTACCTGACCAGGGAGGTGGTGACATGTTGGAGTGTGTGTTTACCCCCCCCCCCCCATTTTGGGTCAAATTTTTCAAATTCCATGCGTGAAACAACATAGTATAAAATGTTACAGGACTTATGGGTTGAAATTGTACTTATTGTTTGATTTTCCAACCAGTAATTAGTAGCGAATTTGTTGGTTTAGACCAACAAAAGATTGAGGTACCAATATGAAAGGCCAATCCAAGTGGGTGGGTGCAAATGTAACTCTGCTAACCTGGGAGTTTGGTCTGGTTGTGGGGGTGGGGGTCACAGTTGTGGGGTGGGGGACACAGTTGGTAATTTCAAGGACGACAATTTAAATCACTGTAGGTTTAAGGTATGATAGGTCTTCAGTTTATAGAACTGACCTTGTCCGTTTATGTTAACAAGAATAAAATAAAACATAACATTAGCCCGCCCGCCAGGGGACCTAGTTTCTTTCCGAGCACGTATGTAGTGATGTGTGGTTGATCATGAGGACGAACATGCGATTTGTTTCCTCCATACATTTCCCCACTGTTTTTGGCCTTGTAACTTAGCTATAATGTAATTCTAACACTATAACTGGCCTTGTAACTTAGAGATAATGTAATTTTAACACTATAACTGGCCTTGTAACTTAGAGATAATGTAATTTTAACATTAATTACTGCAGTCAGTATAGATTGTTTCTTGTTGTAAAATTACTAAATGCACAGTATATTTAAGTCTATGTCACTCCGAACATAAACTACATGGACACGCTGCATATGCAACCACTGAGCTAATAACATACACCGACCTGGAATAGGTAGTTGAAATAAATTGTTTTCGGAAGAACAATACAATATTCTTCCGAAAACAATTGATTTCGTTGTTCTGGTGATGTGGGTTCGAAATATGGTCGGAAACAAATATTTGGGTCGAGCGGTGGCTAGCTTAACAAAATTTCCGTGAATAAGAATCTAGTAATTTATTGATAATGGCCTAACCAGAATGAAACCGTGTACATTGTATGGATCTGGCCAGTAAGTTCTAAAGAGCTCGAAGTATAAAACCTTATCTGCACCCGGGCAGTACTTTCACTGTACAGAGCTCGAAGAGACAAGTGTTTCCGATTTGGACGATAATATAGTTTGGAAACTGTCAATTTCGGTGACAAAAGGTTTGTCAAGTGTAGATTGGCACACACTTCTAATTTAGCGATTAACATAGGGATCGAACATTTCTTAGAGTGTAGGGTCGTTGTCTTCGATTCATCTGCGTTCGTGTGTCTTTTAGAACGGTTGGTCCTCAAACACAATTCGTATACGTGACAATTCGGACAGCGAGAACCGACTAAGAACGTGTTCGCGGGTTATGATTTCCACTCCACCAAAACCCGCGATCGTTCAATGTTTCCGGGTTATGATTTCCACTCCACCAACATCCGCGATCGTTCAATGTTACTGGGTTATGATTGACACTCCACCAAAATCCGCGATCGTTCAATGTTCCCGGGTTATGATTTCGACTCCACCAAAACCCGCGATCGTTCAATGTTCCCGGGTTATGATTTCGACTCCACCAAAATCCGCGATCGTTCAATGTTCCCGGGTTATGACTCCCACTCCACCAAAATCCGCGATCGTTCAATGTTACTGGGTTATGATTGACACCCCACCAAAATCCGCGATCGTTCAGGTTACTGGGTTATGATTTCGACTCCACCAAAATCCGCGATCGTTCAATGTTACTGGGTTATGATTGATACCCCACCAAAACCCGCGATCGTTCAATGTTACTGGGTTATGATTGACACCCCACCAAAATCCGCGATCGTTCAATGTTACTGGGTTATGATTTCCACTCCACCAAAATCCGCGATCGTTCAATGTTACTGGGTTATGATTGACACCCCACCAAAACCCGCGATCGTTCAATGTTACTGGGTTATGATTGACACCCCACCAAAATCCGTGATCGTTCAATGTTCCCGGGTTATGATTTCGACTCCACCAAAATCCGCGATCGTTCAGGTTACTGGGTTATTATTTCGACTCCACCAAAATCCGCGATCGTTCAATGTTACTGGGTTATGATTGACACCCCACCAAAATCCGCGATCGTTCAATGTTACTGGGTTATGATTTCCACTCCACCAAAATCCGCGATCGTTCAATGTTACTGGGTTATGATTGACACCCCACCAAAACACGCGATCGTTCAATGTTACTGGGTTATGATTGACACCCCACCAAAATCCGCGATCGTTCAATGTTACTGGGTTATGATTTCCACTCCACCAAAATCCGCGATCGTTCAATGTTACTGGGTTATGATTTCGACATTCCACCAAAACCCGCGATCGTTCAATGTTACTGGGTTATGATTGACACCCCACCAAAATCCGCGATCGTTCAATGTTACTGGGTTATGATTTCCACTCCACCAAAATCCGCAATCGTTCAATGTTACTGGGTTATGATTGACATTCCACCAAAATCCGCGATCGTTCAATGTTACTGGGTTATAACTCCCACTCCACCAAAATCCGCGATCGTTCAATGTTCCTGGGTCAGTTCCCGGTGTTAGAATCCAGTCATACTTCCGTTTTGACTCTGTTACCGACTGGATACGAGTTTAATGAAATGTTCCGCATACTATATTTAGCGCAGATTTTCACCACAGCAATGGCCGATACCACAAGATGCCTCAAAAAGTGCTGAAAGTGGGATGTTTTGTCTATTTTGGTTCATATTTTCACGACAAGTGCAATCCAGAAGGCTCCGTTGATAAACTCGCCTGCTGATTAATACTGACATATTCTGACAGATTGAACATTTTTGTGACGAAGTTTTACGTTAACGTTAACCGGGAAACCGGATCACTCAATTGTACGAAATAATGCTCGATTTCTATCAAGAGTTTTTCGAACTCAAGGTTTGAAATGACACATATTTATTTTATTAGATAATTGTATCATAATATTCAATTGTTGCTGGGAATGCCGCGAGTAGTGAGGGTGAGTCCCAAACCACTACCCTGCTCACAAGCAATGTGTATTCTTGGGTACACATAGTTGAGTATACCAGAAGGGTGAACAATTATAAGTCAACTAAGTAGAAAGGAGCATAAGTTGTCAAATTAATCAAGGATTGCTATAGGAATGCTGCTAGATTGAGTGTAGGTCCTAAACCACTGGTATGCACACAAGCGAGCCATTTATTGGGTAACAAAATGTAAAGAAGAGAATCGGTAGCTTATCGACGGAGTATTGAATTATAAATGTTGCTCACATTTTGGTAGTGTATGCCATATGATAATACGATCCCAATATAATTCAACTTTTTAGCCTACATTATAGTATAAAGTTACACGTATGTGGGTATACCCACCCCGATTTAAAGCATATTACGAAAGTATAGTAAATACTTACCTTGTGTATATGTTGTAATATATATTGTAGTCGTTTGCGCCCAACTTTAATAATTTTGCGATTATTATGTATACGATAGGAATCTGTTACAGGCTATGTGGATACAATATCAATTATGTACCCCCACTCCAAACTGACAACATTGATCAAGACAGTACAGTCGCATTCGTGCTATATCATAACGCTGGTTGTCAATGCTATATAGTGATTGGAATATGTAAGAGTTTTTTCGAAATCAAGGTTTGAAATGACACATATTTTATTTGATATTTGGGGGGTGGGGGCTGACTATGTCAATTTGTAGCGCTGTGCGTTCGGTGTATATACCGATAACGCAGAAGTCCACAACATAACAGGTAAAATATGGTCGGCTGCACCGGTCTTACCGAGTCATCAATGGTGTCAAACCCTGCATGGAGTTTGGATCGAATCGATAAGAACATGTTTTCAGTGTTCGACCTTAATTGATAACTTGCTGGTCGCGATCTTTCAATACCAAGGAATCGATTATATCGACGATGGCGGCGCGCGACACAACTGTAGGTCTCATTGTGTATTATACATAATACAAAGTAGGATAATTATGTACAGCTGTATGTCTGTTTTTCTCCAAGATCCTCAACCGATTTCAACAAAATTTTGTATGTTGGCCTGGGGTAACCCGGCGAATGCTATACAGCTGTTATTTTTTTTCAAAATTGTTATTTAGAAACAAATTAATTTAGCTTTAAAACATATTTTGTTAAATTGAGCTAAATATAATTATAAATTATTCTGTTTTTTTTAATATCAGAATGTTTGAGTGATCAAAATGTGTGCCAAGCGCACAAAGGGGCCACATACCCCTTTGTTTTGGGGCAGCAAACCCTAGCTCCGACGCTGAATAACGGCTCCCGAAAGAAACATAATAACAGTTTAAGCAAGTGCAACTATATCACAGTGGCGAAACACCACCCCTCTTAAGATGGCTCGACTTGATTACTATCTTATATCGTCCGATCTTATGAGTCTTATATGAGCTAATCCTGATATTCTTCCTGGTTATCGTACCAACCACTCTATCATCAAAATGAATATCCAATTCAATAAAATCAAACATGGTCGGGGGTTGTGGAAATTTAATATTTCACTTCTTTTATAAAAGGAATATCAGGAATTAGTCAAACAAACAATTAAAGAAAATGTTGAACGGTACAGTAAGAATAACACGGAAGGCATTGTTATTAGATATCATAGGCAAAATCATTCAGTTTTGCACCCGGGTTAACAAGGACGAAATAATTAATGAAAAAGCGCCTGATTCTAAATAAAACAGAAACCTTCAAAAACTGTGTGATTCAGATAGCACCGATCCGATCGATAGAGTGCACCCAATTGAGTTGTGATTCTCTTATTTACATTATTATTCTCGTAAATACGCAGATCTGCGAAAAATGGGCATATCACCACAAGAGTATCAAGTAAGAATCGGAACCTTTAATCCCAAATGAATCCTATCTAGCCTCCGGTACAAGAGAGATAATCCAATACGTTCGTTAATTGTATCTACACTTCCGCGGACGGACGTTAAAATAGTACTGCTATTACCACTGTTGTTATGGCACTATGTTCACCCCGACCTGGCCCCGCTCGGGACTCCAGTACAACTATAAAACATCTTAATATTTTTCATTATAACAAAGAAGCATCCGCAATAAAGTCAAATCGATATCTCAAATATTGTGCACATTTATGGGTCGCCTATAAACAGTCAACATACAGGAAGCTCACAGTGTGTTATAACAACGCGTACAGGGTGGTGATGGGTTACCGTAGGGGTTGTAGTGCGAGTGGAATGTTCGCGTTCGATGGAGTAAGGTCGTTAACGGAGGTGAGAAGAAAGACAGTTTTCGGGTTTCGCGAGAGAGTAACTGACAGTGACAATACAATCGTCAAAGTAATATGCTATTTCAGTCTCATTACATCCTCAAAACTGATTCAACACTGGAATAGTCTTTTATATACATAATTTGTGTTTTATTTTGATTTATTGTTGTATTTATTTATGATATTTCTATAGACAATCCTGCCTGAATTAAATAATAATAATAATAATAATATACTTGAGAACTATGATATTCTATGTTTTCGGAAACTCGCAATGACTATAAAGTTGACTCGACTACGTTATAACTAGCTAGTTATTCTGGACCAATACGGCGCGACCGAAATAGCTCCGGTGGTGGACTATGTGCTTATTTTTCTGATAACATACTATACAGTCGATGTACATAATTAGATTATGGTGACTCTGTTATGTGGTTCAATGTTAGAAAGAAGCGCTCTTCTTTTTTACTTTGTATCACTTACGGCTTACGACTACACAGACTCTTCTTTCTGGAAGGATCTGTAAAAAAGCATTTCCACGGCATTACTCAACAACAGTTCAGTTACCATTTCAACTGCGACTTGATGTATCCTGGTAGTGTATTACAATCCATACTCGACTTTTTTTCCATGAAAAATGTAACCGACAAATCTACATGCATTTCCCCTACAAGCAGTTCTCTATTAGACCCCATCATAGTATCTGATACTATTGACGTATTGTATGCAGACGTATTAGACCCCGGAGTTTCAGATCACCAAGCAACGTATGTTACTATTTCGTGCGACTAAGAAATTACACCCTCAACTAAGCGACACATAAGGAATTACAAACTCGCCGATTTTGATGAAATGAATAGCTTTTTCTCGTCAGTTGGGTGGAAACACATACTCTCCATTAGTTTCCCAAATGAGGAATATGTAACCACGTTTGAAAATATCCTACAAAATACAGTCGATAATCATGTCTCCCACTACACAGCAACCATACGGCCGAACGATAAACCATGGTTCGATAGTCGCATTTGACATGAACAAATTTGCAAAAACTAGATATCTCGAAGATATTCAGACCCAGATAGATAGCTCACATAACTCTAAATCATTCTGGAAAATCACAAACCACCTGCTCTAGAAAAATCAGAAATCAAATGCCATTCATCCACTTCAATCCAGCTCCACTATTGCGTATGATGATAAGAGAAAAACCAAATATCCTCAACGAAATTTATTTTTATCAACAACATTGGAATAAATGATCAAGGGCAGTCTCTTCCTGACTTCCCGAAACGAACGCTCGCTAAACTTGATTCAATCACCATCACGGAAAATGACGTCAAAAACATTCTCAAGGAACTAAATGTTAACAAAGCAACTGGTCCAGATACTATAAGCAACAGAATCCTAAAATGCTGTTACCAATCGTTATCTCTCTCTCTCTCTATCCTCTCCTCTCTCTCTCTCTCTTCTCTTTCCCTCTCTCTCTCTCTCTCGCTGTCCCTCGTTGCATTCTTTTTAAACAATCTATGGAAACTGGAATATTTCCCCCTAAATGGAAGATGGCCACAGTTATCCCAATCTAAAAAAAGGACGATAAATCTGACCCCACCAACCAATTTCGCTCCTTTCGTGTGTTAGTAAAGTTTTAGAAAAGATTGTCTTCCATATAAAGCATACGATCACTTCGCAAATAATAACCTTCTATACAAGCACCAAGCAGGATTCCGCCCTAATCACAGTGCAACGCATCCAATTATCGAAATAGTACAACACCTTAGCCATACGAGAAGTAAATCCAATATATCTATTGGAGTATTTTGTAACATTTCGAAAGCCTTTGAACGTGTTTGGCACAAAGGTCTATAATTCATAAATTACAAAGCTATGGTATATGCGATAAACTCCTTTTGTGGTTAGCAACAGGTCCCAACGTGTACTTGTTGGATCAGAATTATCTAGCCCGTAAAATTTGCATCCGCTATTAGGTCCCTTCTTATTCTCCATTTTCATCAATGACATAGGTGGCAAAGTGAAATCGAACGTTCGTTTATTCGCCGACGACACGTGTATTTTCTATTCACTACCATCTCTTGACAGCCTGGTACCCCACATGAACGACGATATAGAACTACTCTATAACTGGACCAACAGGTGGCTATTGTCTCTTAGTGCGTCTAAAACAAAAGCGGTGAAATTTCAGGGCACACAATCATCAGGCAACCGCACCGCGGACCTCACATTTGGTCCTGATAAACTCGAAATTGTTGAATCTCATCGACATCTGGGAGTCATTCTCCAACCCAACCTTGACTGCGGTCTCTCTATTGACCACAATTACAAGAACGCATGTGCAAAACTATCTCAAATTCGTAGATTAAAATATATGCTACCAAGAAAATCTCTTGACACAATGTTCAAAGATCATGTCTTACCAATTCTAGAGTATGGAAGCTGCGTCTGGGATCATGCGCCTAATACCGAAAAATCCCTACCATACAAGTTATATGACGATGGAGCTCGAGTCGTTTCCGGACTTACTAGGCGTCGCATCAGTGCTATGATGTCGTAACTCCATTTTGGCGGGAAATGAGTATTTCATATCATTCGAATCGTGAGAAAAAATCCAATCCGATGGGCCAAACTGTTTTTGTATTGCATGGCAAATATTCTCACAAACCAGTGACACAAATGTCGTATCTACAACGTTCTTCACAATTATTCATGCTATAAGGTAGTATATCCAACAGCAGCCAATCGGATGCTTCATGTTGTCCACGTGACTTCTGTTTTGTGTTTGTAAATTCTCAAATGTGTGCTATATGGTCGTATCTCCATGTTAGTCACGTGATGATTTGGTGATTTAAATTTTATGATTGTTCCACAAATTTCTGTATGATGATGCACATGAGTGAATAGTCATAATGTAGAATAGGCACTTTTTAGTTCATAGACACATGCGATTGCCACCATATTTAGCTTAAACTAAATAACCCGACAAAAATATATAACAACGACACAGATACACTAAATAACCCGACACAAATCTATAACAACGACACAGATAAACTAAATAACCCGACACAAATCTATAACAACGACACAGATACACTAAATAACCCGACACAAATCTATAACAACGACACAGATACACTAAATAACCAGACACAAATCTATAACAACGACACAGATAAACTAAATAACCCGACACAAATCTATAACAAAGACACAGATAAACTAAATACCCCAACACAAATCTATAATAACGACACAGATAAACTAAATAACCCGACACAAATCTATAACAACGACACAGATAAACTAAATAACCCGACACAAATCGAATATCACATTTATATTCAATTAACATAAAAATCAAGTTCCGATATTGACATCGGCATCATTGTGCTAAGATCTTACATCAGCGCGCGTGTCGATAATGCACGTGTGTCTTTCTAAAAATATGAGGCCGTTTTTATGGGCTATTATGTGCTAAATATATGTCTTTGGGGTAGTGGGGTCTATTGTGCAAAATACCTGTGGCCGTGACGTGCCAAATTTTGCCGAGACTATACGCGTGTAGTGCACGGGTTTGGCAGCGACCATCTCACAGATGAACATATCGCGAAATAGGGGCTCAGCTATCTGCCAATCAGAAGGCGGGAAAGTGACGTGAGATACCATATTAGATAGATGTCGTCTGAATCAGATTTTGGCGTGGCGTGATGCGCAATCCAATGGGACAAATGGGAGATAACCAAACTGTCACAGATAACTACCCTTAGTGGGCTAGTTATCTCCTTTATTCCATCAGCTATGTGTTAGTAGGTTAAAAAGACTCTATGTGTTAGAATTCATTGTACAATTCATGTAGAGAGTTAACATATTTTATTCAAACTACGTTATACAGAATCAGATAACAATCAACTATGTGTTATATGGTAAGTCTGTTGAATTAATGCAGGGATTTAGCATATTATATTCCAAGCTACATTATACTGAAGTATATGTTACTAGGAATTCATGCACATAATTAACATATTTTATTCCAAGCTACTTATACTGATATATATCAACTCTGTGTTAGCACGTCTGTGGAATTCATGCACATATTTGACATATTTTATTCTAAGCTTCATTATAATGATATATATCACATGACTCAGTTGTATCCATTGTTTCCGAGCCTATGCTTAATAATGTCCTGAAGTGTCCTGAAGTGGCCGATTGGACATAATATTATCGCAGAAGTTTTTAGAAATAACATTTATCAAGTTATATAATTTCCTCAAGAATATACTAATAGTATAGCATAGTGATGAAATGAACGCGATATTATTCACAAAACACGCTTTGTGTCAGAGAAAATGTAGGACGAGTATTGTGTAGTTTCTCGCAAAAAACGCAGTCAACTGATTATAATCAGTCACGATATTGCGTCATTCCCTTATATGGATTCGCGTGCATTACACTTCGGTTGTAAAAAACCGAATGTCTGTCTACACTCTTTAAAAAATAGGTACTTCAGAGTACCTACGTAGGTACTAAGCTTTGTCCCAGGGGGAGTACCAAAAGTTTAGGTACTCTGGAATACCAAAAGTGGTACTCTGGAGTACCAAAAGTTTAGGTACTCTAGAGTACCAAAATGTTTGGTACTCTGGATTACCTACTAAATATTTAGGTTCTATCCGGGCATTGTGCATATAATACCCACCCTGCCTTTATGTCACGGAAGTCATGACGCACACGATATGAAGTGCCAAGAAATACACGCTTTCTTGACACACCCATTATATTATATGAAGTACCGAATATAAAGACAGCTACTCTGAAGTATTTAGGTACTATGCATAGTACCTAGCAATGTGGTACTCCAGAGAACAAAACATATAGGTACTAAGCGGAGAACATGCCCAGATACCAAGAACTCGAAATTACGAAACATGGCCGACGGCAAATTTAACAATGTGGCATGTTAGATTCCAAATGAAGCTATGGCGTTTAAACAATGAATAAAGTACAAAACCACATGGACTCCATTTTTTAGTGATAATGAAATAATCCGAATTATACATAAATTACTTGACTTACTATAGAACATTGATCGTGATTTTGTACTTAATTCAAAGTTTAATATCTAGATTTCAGGATTCCCTGTTCTCTGCATGTGGAGTAAAATTGTTCTGAATGTCCAAAAATAATTTCTTAATTTGTGTGCAATAATATAAAAGTAAACATTATAAATCAAACATCTTGAAACAGGTCTGGATGAAACATCGATCGATCTAGAATAGCCCAATAAATAAAAAACTACCTTGCGATAAATCGCAAACCTTTGCGAATCGCAAACTACTTTGCAATAAATATATGCGATTTAGTGTAATGGTTTTCGATTGACTACAAAAGGTTTGCTATTAATCACAATGGTTTGTGATTTAACGCAGATATATTTTCATGCATTGGCATTAATGGACTTGAACCGTATAAATATAAATATAATCCGACATCTTCAAAAGTCTGGGTAAACCACCAATCGATCTATAATAGCATGGTTGGGCTAAAATAGACCGATTGTTCTTTGACAGCCAGCATGCATGTGGGATAAGGCGAGCAAACCTTCGCGATAAATCACAAAACAACTTTGCGAAAAATTACAAACACCTTTGCGATAACTAGCAAACCTTTACGATAAATCTCAAACATCTTTACGATGACTCTCAGACTGCGTACTGGGTGATTATATTTTGCGATTTATCGCAAACATGTTTGAGATTTGTGGCAAACTTTTTGGTGCTAAAAAGTTCTTAATTTGTGTGTAAACATTATAAATCAGCCATCTTAAACAGGTCTCAGTGAACAACCTATCAATTTATAATTGAACGCAGATGCATGAATGGTGCGAGCAGCAAAACTTTGCGAAAAATCACAAACACATTTGCGATAACACGCAAACCATTACGATAAATCTCAAACATATTTACGATAAATCTCAGACTACGTACTGTGTGAATATTTTTTTTGATTGATCGCAAAGATGTTTGAGATTTTTCGCAAAGGTTTTTTGGCGCTAATGGGCTTCTGTGAATATTATAAATCAGACATCTTAAACAGGTCTGAGTGAACACCCTATCAATCTATGCCAGGTCGGACTAAAATAGACCGATCAGTCATTCACAGCCAGATGCATGAGTGATGAGGGAGCAAACCTTTGCGATAAATCGCAAAAATTTGCGAAAAATCACAAACACCTTTCCGATAACACAAAAACCTTTACGATAAATCTCAAACATCTTTACGATAACTCTCAGACTACGTACTGGGTGATTATATTTTGCGATTTATCGCAAAGATGTCTGAGATTTGTCGCAAAGGCTTTTTGCTGATAATGGGCTTCAGTGAACATTATAAATCAGACATCTTAAACAGGTCTGAGTGAACAACCTATCAATCTATAATTGCCCGGTTGTGCTAAAATAGACTGATCGGTCATTCACAGCCAGGGGAGCAAATCTTTGCGATAACTCCCAAACCTTTGTAAATAGTGTGCGATAAGCAAAATACTCAAAAATGGGGAGACCATTAACTTTGGTTAATTAAAACTGTTGTTTGCAAAATACCGCTATAGCGCCCATTACTCCTTGCTACAAGGAGATGTTGAATGGGTTACCAGAATTATTATCACTCTCCCAAAAAAATTGCCACGGTGTTCAGTGTTTTGCTTATCGTACACTTCCAATGAGCTGTATCAGTAAATGAACAAATACTAAGATACATGTAACACAAAGAGAGCTTAATGTATTTAATATATGATAAAGTTTGGTAAAGCCATGGTTAATAAATTATTCTCCATTCGCATATATGCGTCAACAAGTCAATGTCATTGCCTGATCACCAGAGCCATATAATGTAGAATTTCGCAAATATGGTTTCCAGTTATGGATGAGGTTATTTCCTAGCAAAGCGGAAATGGCCGAATCGCTCAGAATGATACTAGTAGCCAGACATGTCTTGATAAGAACATGAAGCATCTGGACATTGGAATTGTCTACATGTTCATGTATGTATAAAGCTAAGCTCTAATTGCCCCCCTTAACGACATTGGCCACCGATATTACCACGTTGTTGATACTATTAACATTGATTAATCCTACCTTGGCCGACATTTGAACCGTTTTAAAGTCAGCATTATAACCACCACATAGCGTATATTTCTGGCATGGCTTGACGCTGCCTTGGTAGTTGCGAATGTCGGTCAGTGACCAACTTTGAATGTTAATTAAACCGTAAACAAATTATTAATTGAAATATTGCTTTGTGTATAGTTAATATGGTGCATGGCGCTGATGAAAAGCTGGACTGGGTGATTACAAGGTGGCCATGTGACAAATTAGTGCGGAGTACAGTGGTCGCAAAATATTATTAATAATACTGTATAAAGATTATCTGCGGTTGCCACATATCAACCACTTGACCATGGTTGAACGGCGGTATGGTATAACCGGTGTCATTAACGCCCTACAACCTTGTTAAAGGGGGGGGGGTGATTAATTAGAGCATAGCTGTAGTACGTTACTAAAAGCTTGCGATTGATTCAGTTATAACGTGTGTCCCAGAATTGGATCCGTATCTCCGAGATTATCCACCATTCCATAAATATATCAGAACAATATCACAGCATCACAGGCGTTTCGATCAAAAGAATAGCAGACTCCGTAACTGGGCGACATGTCATGGCGACATGGTTCTCAAATCACGTTTCGATGAAAATTGAAGAATATGATGCATCGTCCTTTGCACAGGTACTCGTACGTTGTAGCCATCAAACTTGTTACTGAATCATGAGTCATGACTGATCTGTGACGTCATAACTCCGACTAATTTCTACAGAATTGGATGTCTCGTAATCATAGTCACCAGTGGTTGACTCTTGTGAGTTAATTGGGCGGTTTATAATGTTGTGAAACTTAAGTATCTGTCTTTTGTAATTCACAATACTGTTGTGCATGTAAAATGTAACCCCACTGCACTCAATGACTTTTGAATTTGGTCTGTCTCAGTTCACCGAAAATTGCTGCTTTCTTCAGACTGCAGAGGAGAATATCAATAATGTTAGCGCCCGTTATTTTTTCGGAGGTTATATATCATCTTGTCCCGTCCATGTACAAACATAATCCACACAGTGCTGACAATATTCCATGTTATTGTGAAGCCAGTTAGGTCCAATTTCACACCCAAAAAATATGTTGATGAATTTCAGAGAAGTTACTTCCCTAATCTTAAATCCACCCAGCGAGCGAACAACGTACCTAAACTGGCATACGCTACAGCATGTAAGCCGAGTCCGATGCCAACATAACATGTCTAAGCCTGATGTTTGTTTGTCTCTTCGTCCATATTCATGTGGGTAACACTTGGGTTCCGAGATCGGCTAGTACCAAATGAATTATCACATGATGCCATCACGTGGGTAAATTTTAGGTTCCGAGAGTGTATAGTACCAACATGATGTGGTATTATATCAATATATAGAACCAAATTCTTCTCGATACCTGTTGGTCTGGTACTAACAGACATATTGGCACTACCTTAGTACCTATACGGCTTGTTATTTCTAAGTGTGTATAAACAAATGGTTTTGTAACGTTTTTGATGTTTGTTTACATAACAAAGCGTACAATCGTGACAATAACATGCACTCTACGCAATATTTATGATTTGTATAAGAACAACATCTGTTTATTATATATTGTAATTCAATTGAGTATTTGTCACTAAAAACAAGCATTCTGATTGGCCGAGAGCGGCTAGCTTTAGTTTTCGATTCACCGACATCGGCAGCTTCACCGTGCATCAAATCTGAATGTAGCACGGTACAATTCCATCGGCGTAGAACGTAGTAGCGAAACGACCCAACCCGCCCCACAGGAAATTGTTACGGAGCAGTGTTCCGAGCAACGCAATGAACAAACCCAACGATTTGTGCACGGTGACAACGGCAAAATGAAAGTCTCGATTAGTGTCATGAAAATGACGAAATGATACTTTTTATATAGTTTTTTTTTGTTGCAAATTCCTTGCTAGATTGAATTATAAAGGAGATAAACGTATCCTGTTTCGTTGTACATTCTGGGATTCGAGCATGAAAACAGTCTGTGAACTCGCCGGCAAGCTGTTTTCATGCTCGAATCCCAGAATGTACAACGAACCATGGCACGTTTATCTCCTAAATATTCGTTCTGTTGATGGCGGTTTTAACGGATGTGACTGTTTTACAATCTATACGCACGACAAAGGCCTCCCGTGTATTTAATCTGGTATATCGTGTGACGCGAACGTCTCACCGCGCACTACTATCCATGCATCGCTGTGTTAACTAAACCTAATGGTCGTAATTTTGCAAAACAAGAACGATGTGTGGTTCGAGATAAGTTTTATGACTACTACCAGCTATAACGGTAATTGAAATTCAGTCTAACAGTAATATTGTGAAATCTCTCCATTATAACAGACTGCTGCTGACAAAAATGGGGATTATTGATCGTCTGCGCAGATTCGGAAGATTTGAGTTATTCGGCGTCTTGTCATTGGTCGTCATGATTGTATGGCTTACCGCTCTCAGCGTGTCATTCATAATACACCGGGATGTCGACCAACCAGGCGGTATGTATATCAGTGTGTCATTCATAATACACCGGGATGTCGACCAACCAGGCGGTATGTATACATAAGGGACCTACCGCTCTCACCGTGTCATTCGTAATACACCGTGACGTCGACAAACCAGGCGGTATGTATATCAGTGTGTCATTCATAATACACCGGGATGTCGAACAACCAAGAGGTATGTATATCAGTGTGTCATTCATAATACACCGGGACGTCGACCAGCCAGGCGGTATGTATAAATAAGGGACTTACTGCTCTCATTGTTTCATTCATAATACTCCGGAATGTCGACCAACAAGGCGGTATGTATAAGAAGGGACTTACAGCTCTCAAGGTGTCATTCATAATACACCGGGATATCGACAAACCAGGCGGTATGTATAAATAAGGGACTTACCGCTCTCAGCATGTCATTCATAATACACCGTGACGTCGACCAACCAGGCGGTATGTATAAATAAGGGTTTTACCGCTCTCAGCGTGTCATTCATAATGACACGCTGAGGTCGACCAACCAGGCGGTATGTATAAATAAGGGACTTACCGCTCTCATTGTGTCATTCATAATACACCGTGACGTCGACAAACCAGGCGGTATGTATAAGAAGGTGATTACCGCTATCAGTGTGTCATTCATAATACACCGTGACATCGACCAACCAGGCGGTATGTATAATAAGGCGCTTACCGCTCTCAGTGTGTCATACATAATACACCGTGTACGTGACGTCGACCAACCAGGCGGTATGTATAATAGGGTACTTACTGCCTTCATAGTCTCATTCGTAATTAGAACGTGACGTTGACCAATCATGCGTATGTATAATAATGTGCTTTCCGCTCTCAATGTGTCATTCATAATACACCAGGACGTCGACCAACCAGGCGGTATATATAAATAAGGGAGTTACCGCTCTCAGAGTGTCATTCATAATACACCGGGACGTCGACCAACCAAGCGGTATGTATAATAAGGGACCTACCGCTCTTAGAGTGTCATTCATACTACACCGTGACTTCTACCAACCAGAAGGTGCGTATAAGTAGTGACAAACTGTCCTCAGTATCTCATTCATAATACATCGTGACGTCGACCAAACCAGGCGGTATGTATAAGAAGGCGCTTACCGCCATCAGTGTGTCATTCATAATACATCGTGATGTCTACCAACCAGGCGGTATGTATAAATAAGGGACTTATACTCCCCGCATTGTCTCACTCATAATACACCGAAACATCGACAAACCAGACGCCATGTATAAGAAGGGACTTATACTCCCCACATTTTCTCATTCGTGACATCTACAAATCAGACGGTTTGAATATCAGTGTGTCACTCATAATATACTGTTACGTTGATCAATCAGATGGTATGTACAAATCAGTGTGCCAATCATAATACACCGTGACGTCGACACATCAGACGGAATGTATAATAATGTACTTACCGCTCCTAGTGTCTCATTTATGATACATCGAGATGTCGACAAATCAGGCGGTATGTATAAGAATGGACTCTCTGCTCTCAGTGTGTCATTCAAAATACACAGTGACGTCGAAACATCAGACGGTATGTATATCAGTGTGTGAAATCTTTCCATTCATCGTACAGCCTATAATGTCGAATAACACAGAATAGCCTATACTATTAATAGAACATTAATTAGAACATAAAACACAAACAAACATAAACGTGTTCACCCTTGCACATGCACCCACCCTAAAGATGATCCATGTGTCGGCCTGTCCGAATGATAGTTGGGATATCTTCAAGCAGAAACGGTCAAAATGTTAAGCATGTCATTCGCATCTTTGACATCCCAGCTCTGGTTTGGCGACATCTCATCGCAGGATCGATGTGCGGCTTTGATACCCGGAATTATGGTGTGTACCCACACTTGGACGCATATAGTATTTTTGCGAACCGCTCTGCAGGCTAGAAAATGTTATGGTTAATTAAACATATATTTTTCTATTGATACACGCATTATCCGCCATCTATGACTGATAGTTATGTTTCAAACGAGCTACCTAACGTCAAAAAGTGTTTACTATTTATGATAAAATCGGAAATGAGCCCGGAATTTCTATTAATTTTATCGGGGTGAGAGCAAGCTATGATCGCTATCCCATTGAGGGAACATTCCGCTTTGCGAATTGTGTTTTGAATAGTGGATATCACCATTTAACTGGGAGATATATAACTTCATCCTAGGAAGATATGTTCATTTATCAAAACGGCATGGTCTGGTTTGGTGATACCCTCGGGTTTGGTGATACCACGTATACGGGGTGAATAACCACCGGTTGATATTTCGATCCATAGCGGCTGTCAGGATGAACATTTCCAACATTATGAAAGCTCGATGTAACAGTAGTAAGGGCAGCACACACATGATTTGCCAGACACAGACATTCGGGTCTGGTTCAGAGGGTGAATTTGTAAAAAACTAAGTTAGTCACCCGAAACATTCCCTTCAAGCCAAGGCACTGCATCAATGGTAGTAAACAACGATATTTGTTTTGTTATCAGGTATCGAAGTATTGTTCGCGCGATTCTCCGAATGAAAACTCTGGTTAAATTACTGAAAATATTGGCACAAAAGAGATATCAGTAGTGTGTTCGGTAAATAATCGGCATCACATTGTTGTACCGTGGCCATTCGTAAAAATAACTTGCATGATTTTGTATTCCACAGTTAGCTTCGTGGCACTCGTCAACTTGATACCACATACTTGTCGAAACTGCTGTTTCGGAGATTGACATGTACAGCTTAGCTCATTGTTATCTCCGTACATGTACACCTCAGTACAATAGTTTCTTTTTTATTAACAGACAACAATGCCGGCCATGATCAGTCGGGAGACACAGATGTCACGACAATCAGTGTTGTTAGTACTTCAACTTTCAAGTTTCCTCCATGTGGAAAAAAAGGTAAATGAGAGGTTTTTATCCTTGTACTGACAAATGACTGACAGTGCAAGTGGTGCGCTTACATCGGAGAGCGTTACACAAAGACCTACACTCCATAGTATATTGATGGGTTTACGCCAATATGGTCACTATTGTGTTTCATGTACCTGCTAAAAATTTGAATTATAATGTGGTGGTAACATCGATTCAGCACGCGTGTTGATCACTGGACATGCGTTTGTTATGGGTTATTCTGGAATTGTGGCAGACTGGAATGGCTGAGAACGCTTTTTATATTACAGGATATGGTTCTATCGACATATTGGGTTCTTTCTGAAATGCTCTTCTGAACAAGTCGGTTGACATATTATACCATAAAGCAGTAACATAGGCCGATAAGGATCTATTAATAGTTTACTTTAAATTGAATATCTGCCAATAAGACACTTATTCTTAATGATCGAGAGCTGCTAACTTTAGTTTTCGGTTCATCAACGTCGCCCGCTCGTGATCACATTTGAATGGGACACGTCACGGTTCACAGTAAGTGTCAAAAACGTCCACATGCATCCAGGTGGCGATTAATCTAGCGCAACCGCAAAGTTGTTTACTGTACATAAAGGTGTCATCGATTAAAATGAAGTCGTCCGAGCGTTGTTCCGATTAACGCCATGGAACTTAGCCATATATTTGATAACCGGAAAAGGACATCTCACTTCGTAGACTGTAGATATAAAGATATAAAGTGGTTATGTGCGGTTTCGTTTGCAGCAAACGGTGGTACTTCGCTTAGAGGGTTCATCACTTAGTTTCGACTGTTCTATCATGTCTGTGACATACACATACATACATACTTAACTAATTTCTATGTTAACCTCTTTGACAATATAAAGTTATATGGCCTTCCGGATACGTTCTAAATTATTTTCTAAATGATCAGGACCCTACCCTATCAGTTTACGGTAATTAAATTTTCATATGTTAGAAATGGCGATGGTATTCTTGTGGTGATTGTAAATGGTACGTTTGCATGATGCTTCACTATATCAGTTGGTCATTCACAATCTAAAATGTGAGCATCTTCATCTAAAAATGATACCACCGTTATACCGCCATACTATACTAGGCCTACTGCTCATGTGTTATACTATACCACCGCTATACCACCATAAAATACTAGGCCTACTGCTCATGTGTTATACTATACCACCGGTATACCACAATCTAATACTAGGCCTACTGCTAGTATGTTATACTATACCACCGTTTTACCACCGTATTATATTAGGCCTACTGCTCATGTGTTATACTATACCACCGCTATACCACCATACAATACTAGGCCTACTTATCATGTGTTATACTATACCACCGCTATACCACCATACTATACTAGGCCTACTGTTAATGTGGCTGATACTATAATTGGTTGTCCTTATGACGTTCTCCACAATGTTTACTCAAGACAATACACCATTTTGTGTGGTTTAGTGCTGACCCTCACTACATTTCTTTTACAGTATGTGTTAATTATTATTGAAAAGACTAGCTTGCCGATAAGGCGCCCAACACAGCCTTGAGCAGACAACATTTTGCATGACATGCTGCTACATAGGGCTCCATGTGTGTTACATTTAAACACGACAAAAAAGTCTTACTTGCGTCATGATCAATTCACCATTTCTTGCAGGAGGAATTCTCCAGAATGATGAAGACGCTGCGAGTGAGTTCGTGGTGGGTGCGTTCTGGAATTGTCGTGGTCCAGGTATCCATGAACTTATCTTCATTACAGCTTCACCGAACGGTGATGAAATTACAATTATTGCCCCACACACTTCGTCGGACCCTGGAACACATTACATTACATCAAATGGAATTACTGCTGTTCGGGCTGATAGGTTTCTTGGACGAAATACTAATTTGGGAAAAGGGCTATATCTTAATACAACATCACTCACACATGTTAGAGCCGCTGTTCATAAGGACAAATGCTCGTCAATATACCAAGTGTTACCAATAAGGCGCTGGGGTAAGGACTACTGGATATCAACATGGAACAACAACGCACAGGTCATGATCATATCCGCCGCAAATGACATCCACGTAACAATTGATTTCCCATCGACGATGATCCAGACGTTGAAGTATTTAGGTACGTATTATGCAGCTTCAAGTTCTCTGTCTACTACATTAAACCATTCAGATATGACAGTTTTTCACCACACGTATGACCTGACAGGAACACATATACTTTCTGATGGACCAGTAAGCATCGTCAGCGGTAACAGGTGTGGCTCTGTGGAAGCGACAGACACGTGTGACAGTATGACCGAGCAACTTCCACCAGTCGACGCTTGGGGGACTGAATACATAACACCACATGTCCCGAATGGCGACTACCCGGACCATTACAGCGTAATGGCGAGTGAATCATCAACAGATATTATGGTAGATGGTGTTCATGTTTGGACATGCGCAGCACAAGGGGACGTATATAGACCGTCATATCCTACGAACGAGTTCCATAACATCACGGCAAACAAACCGGTCATGGTTACAATGTTCAGTCAAGGGAGAATCAATGGTTTAGGGGACAGTTTGATGGTTTTACTGAGGAGTCCTGAACAATACAAGAACTCATACAAGTTCTCCACGCCGGACTGGGATGGTGATGCTTCGTTTGTTGGCGCTGACAGAGGGATGGACTACATCACTCACCTGTCAGTCATTATGAGCACTGACTACGCGGGCTGTCTCACAATTGATGGTGAACCTGTGTCTGGGTTGCCAGACTTAACGTCGCATTCAGTGAATGGGACAGATGGTGATCAAGTTTGCTTGGAGTTCATTGTCGCCAGAGGAAGCCACAACTTAACAAACAGCGCCGCTAACTTCGCGGCGTATATGTTTGGCATTGGTGACAAACATAACGGCGTTGGGACATACCTCGTGTGAAAGTTAATGACATTAATTTCGTGGCTTACATGTTTGGTATTGGTTATGGTCGACTCGCATATATAAGAGAATGAGCCGGTTCCAATGCTATCCATATGTGTATGGTTCTATTGAGACAGACCGAAGATATTTTAGGCTGTTGAAGCTTTATTTGGCCGGTTCTGGCCGGTTTGTTGGGTAAAGGGTTAAATATTTAAGAAATAACTCTTGATTATGTTATTCGCTTAGAGCGTTGTAGTAAATTTATGTTCAAACTGTTCGATTACATAACTCATAACGGGGGGCCTCGGTGGCTCAGTCGGTTATGGGCACAATTCCAAGCCGTTTCGCCCTCCAGCGCTGGCGATAAAGGTTCAAATCCACATGTTCCCATCGTGGACTTTCTAACTCGAATCGTTATCTCGTGGATTTTCCAGTTACTCGCCGATGGTTGTGGTTTGCCGCTCATATATAGTCGACGAGTTTATTAGCCATTGCAATCACTGTTAGACTAGCCGTAAATGTGCGGATTTCCTCCACCACTAAAACTGGCAATGTCGTGACATGGCCTTAGTTGTTGAGAGCGACACTAAACCCAAATCAGTCAATCAAGCAATCATAACTCATAACCGTAATCGAAACAAGCTGAAGGTATAAGCAAAACAAACGAAACTCTTGAAGAAAACTACACTAAAAGTAATGCACAAATTGCGTCGTGAAATGATAAATCGCTACCACACATACCTATACCACTGGCACTAAAACTGTTCATACACTAGTAAACCCAATTTTGCTTTATGGAAGCGAAATATTGGCACCAGAGGTATCGCGTAATGATAGCTCGCCCTCTGAGAAGATACACTTGAGCTTCTGCAAAATGATACTCGGTGTAGGATCAAAGGCGGTCAACCATGCAGTGAGACTAGAACTCGGCGTATATCCTATTTATGTCGATTGCATAACACAGGCGTTTAAATTTTTGAAGCGAATTAATGAACACCCGAACCAAATCTTGCGCGAAGCACATAGATCAAGCGAATCGAATACAATCAAACCCTCACTTAGAACAAAGAAAGAGAGGTATGTAGCATCATTGAACACGGCAGATGAAAATAGTTTGTACATTTCGGATAACTATATTAATAACGCCACAGAAAGATTGAAGGATGAATACATTCAAAACCATTTTTCGGCTCGAACCATATCTACTACATACCACTTCGATCAAAGACCGTGAACAATTATGTAGACTTCGATTCAGTTGTCATTCATTAGAAATAGAAAAAGGCCGACACAAACGCCCACCGACGCCAGCCGATAAGCGGATATGCAAAATGTGCAACACTAACTCATTGGAAGACGAGAAGCATTTTGTTCTCCACTGTACCACATACGACAAGTTGAGAAAAAGTCTATTCGAAGAACTAAATTATATAAACAGCGCATTTCTAATGGCCAGTAATATCTCAAAATTTATATACATAATGCGAAACGACCAACCAAATACAAGTAATGTGATCAGTCGAGCTATCAAATAATTCTTTGAAACGAGAGAAAAAGCCCGCAATTGAGAAATGAATTAATAATTACTTTCTTTTCCATACGATATCATAGACCTTCATACAGTTTATTTGCACGCTTATATTATTGAGCTTCTACTAAGTCACATTGTATACATGCAGTTTGAATATGTTGACAGTTTACTATATGAACTATGTATGTATATGTAAAGTATATGTCTTATTATTATGTAATGCAAACGGCTCACATGAGTGTTTTTATGCCAATTAATATCATATCATAACATTGAAACCAATCACACTGTCACTCAGGTCTCAAACTATCGATTAATCACATGGCGTAATCAATTAACCGTTTTTGATTGGCTCATGGCGAGTGATCACGCAATGCTCTCGTGTTCCTCATATTTTCGCTGAACATTAGTGTAACTGTGAGTTTAAATTTCATGTCAATCTTTGCAAATGTTAGCACGAGAAAGCTACACTTACATTTGAACCAGATCAGGCTGTCGCGCAGATCTCTAATTATCGATTAATCAAGTGGCGTCATCAATTCATCGGTTTTGATTTTCTACTGGCGAGTGATGACGCAATGCTCGCGTGTTTTCTGTATATTTCGGCCGAACAGCAACTGTAACACGAGTCATGTTGATTAATGTAAACTTTAATGGACACACTCGAAGTTTTAGCGATGTATATATCGTTCGCAGACGAACAGGTATATATATATATATATATATATATATATATATATATATATATATATGTATATATATATAACCGTTTATATAGTACTTGAGCGTAGAGTTGTATATGTGATCCAAAATAATGGAGACATGACTTATACCACGATCATTTAATACATGTGTAAGTCTATATGTATATATATATATATATATATATATATATATATATATATATATATATATATATATATATATATAATTCTGCTCTCTTACTTAGGGGGCGTGCTTCAAAATATGCATTCATGGGACATAATGTATATCATTTATGTATCATGCAATATATATAACACTTCAAATACAACCACTCTATCCATCAAACAAACTGAAAATGCTATCTATTCCAACGAGGAGTCAGCATTATGGGATATACCTTCTTTTTTTTTGGGTCCCCTTAATATTTTGAGAGTATGTTGCATTCTTTAAGGAGACGGATGTATATACATAACATGCAGGGGACCGATGTACATAATTTCACTGTTTATGAATGGAAGAAATGTTTGTTATGAACATTTTGTCCACACGAAATAAACACTTGCTGCATGTGGTTATGTGAATTTGTAAAATGACTGTTGTTATGTTATGTGTTTCTTGAAATTATGTTTAAAAAATGAATTTTTAAAAGTGCCAGTATATATTTCAAAAAGTTTAATAATCTTCATTAAGGGGACCACAAAATGATATTTTGACTGGCGAATATATTTACATTACCGAAAAAAGACATTTTAAAACTATCACCCTATATGGCCATGCTAACTGCTCAAACATGAAGCCAATAAGAACAAGTAGATGTATATATGTACGTTTATATATGCATATGTTACAGTCCGATTGTGAAACCAGTCATTTCGTGAAATGGTATGCGGCTTATACGGACCCTGGCTCTTACGGACCCTGGCTCTTACGGACCCTGGCTTTTACGGACCTCCGGCTGATACGGACCCTGGCTCATACGGACCCCCGGCTTATACGGACCCTGGCTCATACGGACCTCAATTTTATTTTTTATGTTTATTTAAATAAATTTAAATTATGATTGTCTTTTCAAACATATATCTGTATTAATTGAGAATTTCGGTTATTTTTTTGGTGATTTTCAAACTTTATGAATTTTACCAATTTGTTCGGTGATTTTCGGTGAACTTATATTTATGAAGTTAATATATAATTATGATTGTCTTTTCACACATATATCTGTATTAATTGAGAATTTATGTGATGTTCTGACTTGAAAAGGCATTTATTGAATCGTGTTAATTAATCTCTTCGCCGTTGTATAAACACGCGTGTGTGATCCCTTTGTGTCGTTGTATAAACAGACATGCGGTGATGAATGGTCAGTGAATGGTGATCAGGATGAATCCACTGAGTTTGATTTGCTACGAAAACATGTTAGGAAAAACACAACTGGTATATATTCAACTGATTTATTGTTGACTGGCATAATTCCACAATGTCTAACTGTGCTTCATGTGGAGATACCATTCGACATCGTCAGGAGGTTATTGGCTGCATTGAACCTGAATGTTCCCGTTTGACACATCGGGTTTGTGACACAGGTGAGTTATAAAACAATTATCGTTAATTCTCGTTCACTACAGTCGTTCATTGTCCGAAAGTTGTACTCGTTCATTTATATGTGATTATAAATTGACATTTTTGTAATTTTGTTTATAATTCTTTTTAGGAATAAGCCGAGATGAATACCGTCAAGCCAAACGCCTTGGTACACCGGTTGAATTCAGCTGCCAATATTGCCGATCACCGACTCAACCAGACCTCAATTGTTCCACCATCCATACATCGACCGATACTACACGACAGACGTCAGGTGATGATCTGAAGCAGCTTCCTCTATGCTTCTGCCTCATGTCAAGAAGACAAAAGAAAGACTACAAAAAGGTAGGCACCATAAATAATTATATACAAATATATATAAAATAGTTATCATGCAATTCGTCCAATTAATCAACAACATATAAATAACGAAAATAGATATAAAATAATAATAAATAATGAATAAAAAAATATTATATTTGTATTTCAGGTCCTGTCAGCCATCATCAGCCTTATGTCGGATGACATCGCAGCAGAGTCTTTTGTCGTCGACTTCGAATCAGGCATGTGGGGAGCTCTGAGGGAGGTTTTCGTCGATCCTGAAATTCATGGTTGTTCCTTCCACTTCGGTCAGGCGCTTTGGAGAAATGTCCAGGAGAAAGGTCCACAGCCAGTGTACAACAAAAGAGACCGTGTGTTCAAGCTTCTTCGACAGATCTTCGCTCTACCTTTCCTACCTGCGAGTGACATACCGACAGCCTTCACCAGACTCGAAGAAAAAATAACCAAACACATCCAGGATCCGACGACCAGCACCAAGGTTGCACTGGACCTAACAGCATTCATTGACTATGTGAAATCGACGTGGATGAATTCGACCGTCTGGCCAGTTGATGCGTGGACAGTTTTCGGCAGATGTATCCGCACCAACAATGACTGCGAAGGCTGGCACAATCGACTCAACCATGCGGCGAAAAAGGGAAATCTACCATTCTACGTGCTAGTCACCCTACTAAACGAAGAGGCAGCTGATACACCAACCAACGTCAGGATGGTTTCCGAAGGGAAGATGCGTAGACGACAGGAGAGGAAAACGAGGGAGACGACCGGAAAGTTAATGACATTGTGGAGAGACTACTCGTCGATGAGGATAAGTGCCAGCAAAATACTAAAAGAAGCCGCCAAGCTGTACACCCCAGTTTAAATAATGTTCGTCTGATGTAATTTTGTTCCATTTTTGTTATCAACATATTTTTGTTATCTCTCTATGTATGTTGTCATAATTTAAATTTATTTAAATAAACATAAACATAAAAATAAAATTGTGTATTTTAATTGAGGTCCGTATGAGCCAAGGTCCGTATAAGCCGGGGGTCCGTATAAGCCAGGGTCCGTATCAGCCGGAGGTCCGTAAGAGCCAGGGTCCGTAAGAGCCAGGGTCCGTAAGAGCCAGGGTCCGTATCAGCCGGCATTCCGTGAAATGACTAAAATGTTCAATATTTTCGTGAAATGACTGTGAGTGTCAGTCACTAAAATTTCCAATTCACTCGATGAAATGACTGAAATTTAGTTATACCCTTTGCACAATATGACTAATTTCAGTCAACTTGTGTAATTTCACATGTATACCGCTGAAGAGAGTGCTTTGGGGGGGGGGGGGCTAACCCCGGGATTGTCGAAAGGGCCACAGGCCATTTCCTTAATCCCTCGTATTGCTGCCTTTAATTCAAACAACATCAACGAATAAAAGAAGAAACATTAAAGACAAAATACATTTTACATAATTTTCAAGTTTTCTTTGCTGGTGGTTCTTCTTTTGGTGCTGGTGTGGAGGAATTGCTGGCTGCTTTAGCTGCCTTTGCTGTGCGAGTTTTTCTGGCCAGTGCTATCTCTACTGTCCTTTGTTGATATTTAGGAGATCCTTCATACATCAATTCCAGACCGCGTTCCAGGGATTTGGTGAATCAGTCGGTGTATTTTGGTGCTGTTGTTGCTGCTGCCTGCACAGGACTCTTTCCATGAGACATGTGAGGTCGCGGTGTCTGCGGTTTGAAATCCGCATCCGGAACTGGAGATGGTGGCAGTGGTAGAGTCTCCATCTCCAAGTCGACGACATGGGAGGCCAGAGTAACATCGGTCTCCCTTGATCCGCTGGCGACGACGGAAGAAATTTCAGACATCGTCAACCTTAAAGCCGGAACGCTCCAGGGGTCCGTATTAAGTCCGTTACTATTCTTAATATACGTCAACGACATACCTAACAATCCACTACACAAAATACAAATCTCACAATTCGCCGATGCTATTAAGGATGCTCAGGGGCACATACTGGGGACTCAATCAAGCAACACTAATTGAGCTCTATAAGCAATTTGTACGACCAATCCTGGAATATGGGGCCATCATAACCGCCGATTTACCCAAATATACACTCAACAAACTCCAAGTAATCCAACACAAAACCTTGAGAATGGCACATATAACAGCCGACATACCGCGCTCCACGTTAGACTTCAAACTCTAGCGGCATACACTCTAATCAGACTACAATGCAGCACACTAATTGACGAACTCGAGCTCAGGAAAACACTACTGACCAAAAACAAAACATGAAAACCAGGCCGGCGATATCAGCGATCCTTCTGTGCTATGTCGGGATAATTGTTCTCAACGGTCGCACAAATACATCCCTAATTTAATAAATATTTAACAATCAACAAACAAACAAATAGGCCTATATCTCAAGAACTTAATAAACACGCGAGGTCGATCATGTTATAACACAGTCCAGACAATCAGACGTAAGTCTAATAACCAAAATCTCATTTCAGCTACCCACGGAACAACACCCAAAATAGGTAAATTCCACCAGACATCCATACAGGTGATTTTCAACAGGGCTCTGGATGCGTACTGATCTATGGCAGGCGAACAAAGTGGATTGGCCACGCCACCCTGTATTATAAATCCTCAATACAGTCCAACGCTAGAACACCAGTATAAATAAGCCAACATGTACTAACCTACATGCATGCAAAATCCGCAATATCGACCACAACATATGCCTAACACCAATATCAAAATCTAGGCTAGCGGACCCACGTCCGAGATGGCCCCGGTGGCGTTGATGACTGTACTCGGGCGGTGTAGAAACGTTTGTCGTAGCCGTAGTATATACCCGTCAAATAATTGTCTCCCACAAACTACTAACAAACTGCATATACACGTTTGCAAAAACATGCCTTTACGCGCGCCCGTGCCTATGGGAGGACGGGTGGTACAGAAAATCGTAAACACTACTTGACACTCCAAACCTTCCGAAAACACACTAAGCAACTCAGGCTGGCCTGATCTGCGTTCTCAGTCCGCGATAGCAATATACAATATATATGTATATAAAAGAGTAAGTCCTCATCGCCGGGCCAGGTTCGGAATGGGGGGGGGGCAAACACCTACGTGCATGGGCAGATAGTAATCTACTTACAAACTCACAAATCCTACAATCGCTCTTCAGCGGAATTATAGCATCCAAAAGTGGGTTGTATGAGAGGGCTGGCAGCCCTTTCAAGTCTTCCCGGGTATCATCCCGAACCCCAAACTTGCCTTTTTATTCAGAAATCTCTTCAGCGGAATTACAGCATACAAAAGTGAGTTGTAGGAGAGGGCTGACAGTCCTTTCAAATATTCTCGGGTATCATCCCAACTCTAAACTCATATTCTTACTCCCGGACTGTGGGGAGTTCCCGTTCTGTTGGGAGTCCCCGGACTGTGGGGAATCCCCGGACATTGGGGAGTAAGAATATGGACCGGCGAACATGACGTTGCAGTGTTCCAGAATAACTATTGGCATGCTCTGTTCGACTTAGTTAGTCCAGGCACATTGGGGTTCACTAGGGACTAATAAGAAGATGTCTATGGACAACATGGCAAAAGTCCCCTAGGATCCGAGTTGAGATTTTTGAGATATAATGATCTTTCGGAATGGTTCAAATTATGACGAAATTCCACCAGGCCATATGCGAATGGAGTCATATGTTGAATGATTTACGGACTAACGGTTCACACATACCGGCATATCGTGGATCCGGACCTGGTATCGCTAGAGATGTGTAATTGATGCTAGAGCTTTCTAGCAACCGATATTCCGTAACTGTGATGATATTGATTACAGAAGAGAGCATAGAAATCGCACGATGATTCAAAATGTTAAAAGATGGCTTCGAGTGTCTGAAATGCGATAAAGACCTCATAATAGTCCAGGCGTCTTGTGTAACAATGGTGTAAATGATCATAAACCCATGAAACGTGGCAAATAGGTTCCATATACACTATTGATCATTTGCAAATGTGTAGACATCGCGGCATGTACTTATTTAGCAACGATTGCTAGGCTACAATCCAACATCGAGGAAATGAAAATATGACTGATATTATGGCAGTTTTAACAAACTAAACTACGTCATGTAGCATTTTTATTGTGAAAATAACAATATCAGTTGTTGTTAGTGTGGATCTGACGGGAACATTATCATATTTGAAATTGCTTACTTACAGGGGTGGTCACGGTTGTTTGGGACATACATGAATTCGAAAAATGCTCAATATTATGTAGTTTTAACAAACTAATATAAACTACGTCATTATAATTTTATGGTTAAACAATTGCAAAATGTGTTAGTGTATGTTCGACTGAAAAATTACTACACACTTCTTACTGACAGAAGTGGTAACGGTTGCTAAGGAAATCGTAAAATGCACATATGACTGATATTATGGTAGTTTTAACAAACTAAACTACGTCTTGTAACAGTTCTCTATTGAAAACAAGTACAATTGTTGTTGTTGGTGTAGACATGACATTAAAGTTACCACATTCGTTAATTAATGGTGGTGTAATGGTTGCTATGAACATAGCCACCATTGAAAACATAGCGTTTGTAAGAGTTTCTGGCAATAACTGTTTTATAATACGGTATGAGTTTCTGGCAATATAAATGATAGATTTGTTTCACAATATGCCACATTATGCTTATATTGACAAATAATGTATCAATACAAGTTGTTGTATTGTGTAGTGATGCACAAATTGCCCTACGTATATGTCAATACATGGGCATTGATCCTTTACAAGTCTATACGTACAGGAGCATGGTCTATATATTTCAGACTGAGATACCGTGAGCTACCTTTGGGAACCGGCGCTCATTTCCTATCTACATGGGCACCCATGGGTCCATGACAAACCCATAGTTACATTGGTTCATGACCTATATATATGGAACTGAATCCAATGACGTGTCCTTATCATATACAGGGGCCTGGACTGATGACATACCAGTTAGACATAGTTATATGGATTTATGTAGGGACCTGGGTACATGTCATAAGTTCATAAATATAAGCACCTGTGTGTTTGCGCTACATGCGCGAGGTTCACATCAGTCCATGGTTTATGTGAGGATGGGATTAGAGCCCAGTATGTAGCATGTATATACATGATGTAGGTTCATGTCTTACATATAAATGCCTGGTTATCATGTTGGATAATGTCATAACTAAATCAGCCAGGATACACGGGCTGTCCATAGCGGCCAGTGTCAATTTCCTACCTACATGAGCCTGGGTCCACGACCAAGCTCTGGTGGTTTCACACAGCCGATATGTAGGAAGTGCATAATATGCATATGGAGACGTGGAACCATGAATTTATGTGAATCTATGACCTGATTAATACGACCGGTTCTGTAGCTTATATATAGGAACCTGAGCCCTTGTCCTACATGTAGGAACATGTATCCAATACACACTTCATTATAATCACATGTGTATTAGTACTACGTGTCTGTGTTTCGACGTAGCGCCTATATGAATATGTGTAATATTACCATATGACCACTATTGCTTTATGACTGACAATACTGGTGTCGTTTATGATGAAGTGCACACGGTGAGCCTATGTTGGCACTGTACATTTACAAATGGGTAAGAGGCGAGATTTGGGTGAAGTTTGCACGTGAATTTCGTGTTCTTGTGTGTTGGATTTTTTATGCACGATATATGAGTGTGGGGCATTCCATTGCGAGTTACATGTATGCATTAATGATCTTATGTTACCCCTGTACGTGTATCTGGGAGTCGTATGGCTGTATGCACGATTGTGCACTATTTGGGGCCGTGTGTTGCGAGTTACATGTATGTAATATTGAGCTTATATTAGCCCTGTGCATGTATATGGGATGTTTATGCACGATTGTGTGCCACCGGGCGTCAAGTGCAGCGGGGGTGTATATGAAGCGGGGTGTATATGAAGCGGGGTGCGGGGTGTATATGAAGCGTACTCAATATGTTTTTGTGAGAGTCATCTAATGACGTCTATGTCATGGTAATTGACATGCTTCCTGAAGGTGGTCTTATGACACTAAGGCCAATATTAATAATTGCTAGATTATCACCCCCTCCTGACCAGGGTGGTGGTGACATGTTGGGGTGGGAGAGTCTTACCCCCCAAATGTTTGTCACAATTTCCAAATTTAATGCATTGTAACATTGTACACGACTTATGGGTTGAAATTGTTCTCATTGTTTTATTGTCCAGCAAGTAATTAGTAGGGAATGTGTTGTATTTAGACCAACAACAGATTGAGATAAGAAAGATTGAGATTGAGAAAGTCCAACCCAAGTGGGTGGGTGCAAATGTAAATCTCCGAACCTGTGAGTTTGTCTGGTTCAAGGGGTGGAAAATTCAAGGACGACAATTTAAATCACTGTGGATTGTATAAGGTGTGGTACTGTTTCAGTCTATGGAACTGACAATGGCCGTTTATGTTAACAGGGAGGGATAAAATAATAATAAAATTAGCCCACCCGCCAGGGGACCTAATTTCTTTCCGAGCACATATGAGGTGGTGGGTTGGTCATCAGGACCGAACAGCGAATTTTTCTGCAGTTCAACACAAAATTTCCTTCATACTTTTCAACTATTTTTGGCCTTGGAGATAATGTAATTGTAACATTATCAGTATACAATATTTCTTATTAGCGAATCTCATCAAACCAGGTGTCAATGGCGGATAGGAGTTGGTTATCTTCCGCACAGAGGGCGCTACACACAAAGTCGGTCCTGCGGTGTAAACAATTAATTACACCGCCCTATAGAATCAGCGTGGAATGATTGAAATCGGACGTTCTTCTGCGTCTTCTTTCTCTCAAATTCGTTTTTAAAATTCCTTCTACCTGTTGTTTATTTGATATGTTGTAAGTTATTACAGTATATTAAGCTTTTGGAATAGGGAGTAGAAAGTAACTAGAAACAAACATCAGTTCAAATGCGATAACGTTGGGTTAAATTAGTTTGTCGAGTGAAATGACTTTGCCATGCGCATGTTGCAGATGTGTTGTTTTTAGAAACCATATGTACACGCAGTGAGGATATAATAATACAAAACATCGTCCGATTGTTATGACATAAACTGTGTTACAGTAATACATGCATGCTGCTATCTCTTAAGTCTCCAAAGGTGCAATAAAATTATGCAATGACAGAGAACGGGTACAGATGTGATTCCTGTCAATTCTCGAGTTATAAATAAATAAATGTGGCGGTGAGACAGAATGCCTCTTTTTTACCATTCACAGGTCAGCTGTCCCGCGAGTATTTGATACAAAATATCATTGTCATCATGAATTATAAACTGAGTTAAGTTATCTATAGTTTCTGTGAGGTGTTTTATTTATTTAATAACATCTTTGAAATACGTTGTGTAAAAATCCGATAGAGAGGACACCATCTTCGAGATGAACTCGTCACGCTCGACAACTATCCATCCATATCGCCACGTCTCTGACTCGGGTTCCAGATTTTCTTCGTTACCAAGCTATTTGCTGTTTTTGTAAAATTCCAATTTGGAATACGAAATTATTTTGTTTCAAATGTTAATTTGACCGCAATTAATGCTATTTGTCATCAATATATTTAAACCGCCAATGATCAGCGTCGATGTGAACAAGCGACATGTGGGGATTTATTACTTGAGCATTCCCTTTGGGTGTTATGTAAACAAAGTATACAGATGCGTGTGTCATTCTCAATGTAGGAAGACAGTTAATTTAATTACAAATCACACTGTCGGTGGTCATAAGCAAGGCGACAATGCTACATTTTACCAAGAAACCTAAATACCCTATAAAATTACGTCATCACACTATCATGCGCTCGGCTAGCACGTGCCACCCACACGTATTCATATATTGTTGTATATCTATATACAGTTTGCCGTTGTGCATACATCTGATGGGTATATTTAATGTAAAAATTATCAATTTATCTGATGTGTTATAGTTTGTTCTGTTTGGGCGTAAATAAATGTAATAAACCACGATATATAACTATGACTTTGCGTGCTATTATATATAAGCCGCGGAATCAAGAAGTTGTTTCTCAACATGTTAGTCAGTGTAAACACTATTTTATTATGGGTATTTCCTCTGATGTACAGATAATATAAGAATAAAATGGCACAGCAATACAATGAGCAGCAATTATGAGAGGCGATATCGGTGAGAGATGCTTGTTTATTATTCGATAATATTTGAAACATACCTCTGTTTTAATTCATGTTTTCGGCACGGTTTAACACCCCCCCCCCCAACAAATTCCACCCAGCTACTCGCCGGGGATACCCACCCCCCTCCCCAACAACAAATTCCACCCAGCTACTCGCCGGGTTACCCACCCCCCCCCCTCCCCAACAACAAATTCCACCCAGCTAATCGTCGTCATCCCGGGTTACCCCCCCCCCCCCAACAACAACGACAACAAATTCCACCTCAGCTAATCGTCGTCATCACGGGTTCCCCCCAACAACAACAAATTCCACCCAGCTAATCGTAGTAATCCCGCGGGGTTACCCCCCCCCCCCCCCCACAACAACAAAAATCCACCTCAGCCGATTATGTGTCCGCGTCTAAAGATTGTGAGTGAACATCTTACTCTGTGTCTTTGTTCTACGTATCAGTATTCACCCCTGGGAACCGGTCGTGCTAGAAACGCTTACACCTGTTTGGATCCATGTTTACAACTGGTGATTTTCTTTAAAAATGTAAACAAAAACAACCCAACCTCAGAAGAAATTTGAGTGCATCTCGCTCGACAACAAATGTGTATTTTTTGCCGTCTGATGCGGTAGCAGGAGGTTTAATACATGACATATATTTTTTTCATTGTTATTCGTTTAGTAACCACTCTATAAATTAATGTTTTAGTGAATATTTGCCTGTGTCGTACACATTAATGACAACTCTATCTATACCGATTCGTCTAATACAATTATGTCAACATAACCGTGGATTGGAGACAACCATATACTGTTATTGTGTTGTTGTTTTATTATATATCGAAGCACTAACGAAGTTATCGTCGAACATATATTTTTGCGATGGTGACCTTTGTCTTGTTCGAAGATGCAGGCTACACCCGTTTGAAAGATACGAGTGGTAACGCTTACAGCGGACCATTCTTGACATTTCTTGTGGACTTATAGAATGCCTCTATGATATCGCCCTTAAATTACCTCACTCTCTCTATATTGTCAGAGTATGATATGCAAACATGTATCTCTTCAAGTGCTACTATTATGTCTTATAAATGAGGAACAAAATAACATGTTTTAATCACGCGAACACAATTAATAATAGCGATGCTTGTTAGGGCATGATTTTCATATTGTATGTTCACATGCATGTGTCTGGTCTCGCTCCTGTGTCTTGAAAGACCCGACTAGTACGCATAAGTTTTGCCACATGCGCAGACAAAATCAAGTCCACGGTTATGGTTGGCTTTAATGTGGTCCATCAGACTTTGATTGTGTCTCTATTCAGAACCGCACACATCGCATATGTGCCTTCGCATGTGTCGCATCATTCTGGGACGTTCGTTGTGCACAATTTGCCTTACATAGGTTGCAACTGTACGGCCGGTTGTTTAGATATACATTCATATGGTCGACTAATTAGAATTTACGAATGAATATTTTCTCACATGCGGTTCTGTGAGTGCGTATTTTTTCTTTTGGTGCATATAAAGTTAAATATGACCTTGTTGAACAACTCTTTCCGCATATTTCACAAACCATTTGTTGGTGATGATCTGTGTGAGGGTTAGGCTCTTCAACGGTACCAAATGAGCGGGGGACATTGGCCACACCTGGCTTTCTTGAAGAATGTTATGAACTTGTGTGACGGCTGAGCGAATGCGACCATTTCGTTTTTAAAATACATTGATACACTGATGGATCCGCGTCACCTAAAGTACATAACCACAGTTAGAAATAGGCCAACCTTCTAACAAATTACAAGCCGAGAAAGTTACAAATGATTCATAAGAGTTTCGCTTGCATCGCTTGTACATGCATGCGGAAATTATCCTTGAACCATTCAAATTTGAATGCACACCTCAATTATCGAATGTGTACGTAGTACTGCAGTCTGTACATTCATTGTACATGTACACAAATCCCACAGGAAGCCTCGCATATGTAAGAGAATGCACTGGATTAGGCATACAAGTTGAAGATAAATATTTTAGGCCAATGTGTTACCTTATACATGCAAGGCTCCCTATGGTGAACTCGCACATAGATATGAGAATGCATTTGCACAGCGTCTTTGCAAAAAGTTAGGATACTCCAGTCATGAATAGAGTATACGGTTATACCGCTTGGGGTAATCAAATTTATTATATTTTCAGTAACTTTTTCTGCCAAAATAATAATCGTATCCTACTCCCAGATGTTTATCCTTCTCCCAGCGATGACGGACTATTTATCCCAACCTCGCACGTTCCGAATTACGTAATTCGAAGTGCACGTTTTTGGGTTACTCCCCTTACACCAAAATAATTGTCTCAGTTCAAAAACACAGACCACCAATGTGTTATCGACATCAAATTCCAGCTCAGTGAATTTGCAGGATCAACTCCAACTGGGAAACATTTGGTTGCGCTACACTTCGGAATCCAAAGATCGAAATCGTGATAAACAATTGTTCCCACAAATGCATTAGCACCAAGAAAATGAAAACAGTGTTGAGATCCACTTCAGTATCTTCAAGCAGTTCCACTTCAAATCCCACTGATATGCCAGTGCATATTCCAAATGAAAGTGAGCAGTGATATCTCATAGAACTATGAACGCTTATCCACACAATGACATTCCAAACAGTTACTATTTTAATCAATAAAGTGTGTTGTTTGTTTGAAATATTCCTCCGAAAAATCCCCTTTGAAGTTGGTGGCAATTATAGGAGAAATCATTCAATGAAATGACGTCACGTTCCTTATACGTGGTAAAATACTATGGCGCGCGCGGCTATAGTAAAAAATTCATGAATGAGTGACGTAATCGATTTACCTTATTTGGGTTGTTATCTTATCATTGCGCGTAATTTAACGGAAACATTTAGGTCAATATTCAGAATCGGAACATCTTCTCAATGCATTTTATTCGAGTTGTGTCGTGACAAACTGTTGTGGAAAATATAATAAACACAATAGTTAACTGTCATCAGCGACGAACGAAGTTTCTCCTCTCGTGAGATGCGAGGATTATTTTTCACTCGGCTAACGTCTCGTGAAAAATAATCCTGCGCATCTCACTCGAGGAGAAACTTCGTTCGTCGCTGATGACAGTTAACTATTGTCTATATATTCCTTTCTAGTTTATGGCTGCGTTGAACATAAATATTTACCTGCTAACGTCAGTGTTCACAATTATTACCAAAATCCTTAACACTAGTGCTCAATATTGCCCATTTGAACGCTAATTTAGCGTCTAATATCTGTTGCATGTGTTCTGAACACAATTATGCGTTCAAAAGCAGAACACTGGTGTTAACATTATTGAGCACTGGTGTGTTGATCAGTAGTGTTATAAGTTGAAAACTGGCGTTAAGATATGCACACCAGTGTTGCAGACACTTTGGACGCTAGTGTTAACATATATGAACACAAGTGTTTAAGATTGAATACATGAACACGTTCAATATATGTTGCAATTTTAGCGTTAAAAAACGAACATTTGTTATTGCAGTGTATTCGCGACTGGTTGTTTTTGTTCACAGTCATATGCGGAGGCACACTGGTATATAGGATACATATACATGATGATATCAAAGTTGATCATGTTAAATATGGTATACACCAGCATGCACCCGCATCCTATAACAGTGTGGGTCCGTATATGACTATGAACACAAACAACTAGCCACGAATCCGTACCAGTGTATATCCGGGTCGATCGATCCCACCCGCACGATATTTTATTTTTAAGCACTGACTTCTTAATATCACTACCACGACACGGTTTGATTGATCAACGCCGAAATTCTGGGACGTTAATTGGCTTACGTATTTCTGTCTGACGGCATTACGTATAGCCGCGAGAGAGAAAAAAACATCTAAAAATATATTTCTTTAAGAATTTACTTTTGTTTTGTGGCTTTTAAAAGTAGTAAACATAATTGTAAATATTAATGAAGCTTGAGTTTTCTGTTTTGCTGAACCTCGGGCAATTTCTTATACTCGTTTCATAAATATAATATGAGAGAAACACTTATTTCATGTCATCTATTATTATTAGTATTTCAGACTAGAAATTCGTATAACGCAAACACATTTATTACAATACATGATATGATAAGTTTGATAAGCATGTGTCGTAATGTTGTACTGCTATAGAATATTTATAAACAAAAAGCATATATTTCTTTTATTATTCCGATAAAGTAGCCCAAACTGGAATCATCTGGAAAATATAATGATTGTTCATTATTTATTTATTAAATGAGATTTATTTAGGTTTTTTAACCTGAATTATAACCGATTAAATTGTCCCACTGTAATATGTATGGGTTTGTGAATAAAGGTTTTGTGGTGGAGCTTTTGATATGTGTTAAAATTTTAATGCTGATGAAAATCTTTCTGAAAGTGCAATGACGCGCGTCAAGTATATATAGAACCGTTATAATCTTGCTAGAGATGTCATATACGCACACTCTTATGACTAATGTGTAGGTTTTCTACACAAAATGTGTAGCCCTGCTACACAATCATTATTCAATTTTGATCTTAAACATATTTGTGTAGTATATGTGTAGTTTCATATTCGTACACAAATTGTGTAACAATTTTTACACATAAATGGGTAAATTTTTACACATTTATACACACCTGTGTGTATAAAATCAACACATATCCCTTACACATTTTGTGTAGGTTCTTACACATACAGTTCGTAGACAAGAAATGCAAGTTCAGTTGTCCGACCTGTGGGTATAGTATTAAAGATATATGCAGATTTATATGTTAACACTTTCATGGCGCATAGTGGTATGTAGTATTTTGGTCTATACTGTGAGTTTTTGCTTTGAATGAACACACCAGGGTCGAGGCGTGATTGCATAATATTAGTATTATTACAACAATCATAACAAGAGTCTAAGGGCAGTAATCGCCATGAAAGTTTTAACAAACAAATCCTCATATACTATTAATACTAAACCCACAAATTGGAATTCTGAACCTACATCCTTGTCTACGATCGCTGTAGATTGTATTCCAAAAAATATACTCAAACAATATGGCCGTCACGAAGCAGACTATGAAACTGACGGCACCGCAATGCGCATGCTCTACGTTCTTACACAATTGTGTGTAACAACATATACACATTATGTGTAGAACGGCACTTGGTCAATGTATTTGTATGTAAAACTACACATTGCTATGTGTATTAACCGGGTTTACACATTTGATGTGTAATCGTTTCTACACATTAGTTATAAGTGTGCAATATCTATACATTATTGTATGTATAGTCTATCGGCGTTCACTCTGTAAACTGTACCTGAAACGGGTGTAGACTGGACCATCGCGTCGAGACGGTCAGATGTAAGTTGTACCCTACATATTGCTCCGCGCACGTTAAACATATAATACGTTCAGCACGAGGGTTGATTCGGTCGTTTTGTTGTTCAATTCATTATATTTACACACTAAGTGTTGTCATCACTAAATCCAGCATTCTGATTGGTCGGCGCCCACGTGGCTAGTTGCAGTTATTTCTCGGTGAATGCGCAACGCCTTATAACACCAAGCTCATAACACCATCGATACGTCATTTGGGTTTGGAAAGACGAACGCGTAATGTTTTGGGCGCATTTGGACTCGCGCAGGATTGACTTAATACATCATCGGGTTTCAATACGAAGAGAAATTGTTCCTATTAACTTTTGCCAAGGGTGCTATTGGGTATTTTGGGCTGATCTTGTCACGATACACTTTTCGATTTAAATACATTTACAAAAGTGGCTTTTTCGCTAAATGTATATAAATATAAGGATTAACTGTCATGTGGACTATTTTTATGGAGATGTAACCGTGAGGTAAGTGGTCATAACTTGTATGTAAAACCCTTCGGGTTTTACACAAGTTATGTCCACTTACCTCACGGTTACATCTCCATAAAAACAGTCCACATGACAGTTAATCCTTATGAACAGTTTGTCGTCGATGAAAACGTATGGCTGTACAGTCAACCATGTTGTTCGAGTATTTTCTGTACTATATGGTGAATTTCTGGAGATATTTTACTCCAATCGTGAAATAATTGACATATATTTATGTTGTATACGCAAGGTGTCAGATACGGATGCATAGGGTTACCACTGGTACCTCTTAAGACTTCTCTCGTGAAAAGTGCGACTGCATCCTAGAATAATTAATTCTGTCGCGTATCGGACGGTCAGATGTAATCGATTTGGCAGGATCCAAACAGGTGTAACTGTTTATATCAGGACCGGTTCCCAGGGGTGGTACTCGTTTAAGTACATTTAAGTACATCGGATCGTTCTGTATAATCTGTTTATCATATTCTGTTCGTGACACAGATACCCCTCGATAACTTACTGGTCTTACTACAGGCATAATCTCGAACTGCAGTGTGAATTTGATACTAATACTATCTACACTGAGGCCAATATAAATAATTGTTATATCATCACCCCTACCTGACCAGGGAGGTGGTGACATGTTGGGGTGGGGTGTCCAAATGTCATGCGTGAAACAACATAGTATAAAATGTTACAGACTTATGGGTTGAAATTGTTCTTATTATTTGATTTTCCAACCAGTAATTAGTAGCGAATTTGTTGTTTTACACCAACAAAAGATTGAGGTACCAATATGAAAGTCCAACCCAAGTGGGTGGGTGCAGATGTAACTCTGCGAACCTGGGAGTTTGGTCTGGTTCAAGGGGTGGGGGTAAAGTTGGTAATTTCAAGGACGACACTTTAAATCACTGTAGGTTTAAGGTATGATACGTCTTCAGTTTATAGAACTGACCTTGTCCGTTTATGTTAACAAGAATAAAACAAAACTTAATATTAGCCCGCCCGCCAGGGGACCTAGTTTCTTTCCGAGCACGTATGTAGTGATGTGTGGTTGGTCATGAGGACGAAAATGCGATTTTGTTTCCTCCATACTTTTCCCCACTGTTTTTGGCCTTGTAACTTAGAGATAATATAATTTTAACACTGTAACGGGCCTTGTAACTTAGAGATAATGTAATTTTAACATTATAACTGGCCTTGTAACTTAGAGATAATGTAATTTTAACATTAATTACTGCAGTCAGTATAGATTGTTTCTTGTTGTAAAATTACTAAATGCACAGTATATTTAAGTCTATGTCACTCCGAACATAAACTACATGGACACGCTGCATATGCAAACACTGAGCTAATAACATACACCGACCTGGAATAGGTAGTTGAAATAAATTGTTTTCGGAAGAACAATACAATATTCTTCCGAAAACAATTGATTTCGTTGTTCTGGGGATGTGGGTTTCAAATATGGTCGGAAACAAATATTTGGGTCGAGGGGTGGCTAGCTTAACAAAATTTCCGTGAATAAGAATCTAGTAATTTATTGATAATGGCCTAACCAGAATAAAACCGTGTACATTGTATGCATCTGGCCACTAAGTTATATAGAGCTCGAAGTATAAAACCTTATCTGCACCCGGGCAGTACTTTCACTGTACAGCGCTCGAAGAGACAAGTGTTTCCGATTTGGACGATGATATAGTTTGGAAACTGACAATTTCGGTGACAAAAGGTTTGTCAAGTGTAGATTGGCACACACTTCTAATTTAGCGATTAACATAGGGATCGAACATTTCTTAGAGTGTAGGGTCGTTGTCTTCGATTCATCTGCGTTCGTGTGTCTTTGAGAACGGTTGGCCCCCAAACACAATTCGTATAAGTGACGATTCGGACAGCGAGAACCGACCAGGTACGTGTTCGCGGGTTAGGATTTCCACTCCACCAAAACCCGCGATCGTTCAATGTTCCCGGGTTATGACTCCCACTCCACCAAAACCCGCGATCGTTCAACGTTTCCGGGTTATGATTGACACTCCACCAAAATCCGCGATCGTTCAATGTTACTGGGTTATGACTCCCACTCCACCAAAACCCGCGATCGTTCAATGTTCGCGGGTTATGATTTCGACTCCACCAAAATCCGCGATCGTTCAATGTTCCCGGGTTATGATTTCGACTCCACCAAAATCCCGCGATCGTTCAATGTTCCCGGGTTATGATTTCGACTCCACCAAAATCCGCGATCGTTCAATGTTCCCGGGTTATGATTTCCACTCCACCAAAATCCCGCGATCGTTCAATGTTCCCGGGTTATGATTTCGACTCCACCAAAATCCGCGATCGTTCAATGTTACTGGGTTATGATTGACACTCCACCAAAATCCCGCGATCGTTCAATGTTACTGGGTTATGATTCCGACTCCACCAAAATCCGCGATCGTTCAATGTTCCCGGGTTATGATTGACACTCCACCAAAATCCCGCGATCGTTCAATGTTACCAGGTCAGTTCCCGGTGTTAGAATCCAGTCATACTTCCGTTTTGACTCTGTCACCGACTGGGTACGAGTTTAATGAAATATTTAGCGCAGATTTTCACCACAGCAATGGCCGATACCACAAGATGCCTCAAAAAGTGCTGAAAGTGGAATGTTTTGTCTGTTTTGGTTCATATTTTCACGACAAGTGCAATCCAGAAGGCTCCGTTGATAAACTCGCCTGCTGATTAATACTGACATATTATGACAGATTGAACATTTTTGTGACGAAGTTTTACGTTAACGTTAACCGGGATCACTCAATTGTACGAAATAATGCTCGATTTCTATCAAGAGTTTTTCGAACTCAAGGTTTGAAATGACACATATTTATTTTGTTAGATAATTGTATCATAATATTCAATTGTTGCTGGGAATGCCGCGAGTAGTGAGGGTGAGTCCCAAACCACTACCCTGCTCACAAGCAATGTGTATTCTTGGGTACACATAGTTGAGTATACCAGAAGGGTGAAAAATTATAAGTCAACTAAGTAGAAAGGAGCATAAGTTGTCAAATTAATCAAGGATTGCTATAGGAATGCTGCTAGATTGAGTGTAGGTCCTAAACCACTGGTATGCACACAAGCGATGCCATTTATTGGGTAACAAAATGTAAAGAAGAGAATCGGTAGCTTATCGACGGAGTATTGAATTATAAATGTTGCTCACATTTTGGTAGTGTATGCCATATGATAATACGATCCCAATATAATTCTACTTTTTAGCCTACATTATAGTATAAAGTTACACGTATGTGGGTATACCCACCCCGATTTAAAGCATATTACGAAAGTATAGTAAATACTTACCTTGTGTATATGTTGTAATATATATTGTAGTCCTTTGCGCCCAACTTTAATAATTTTGCGATTATTATGTATACGATAGGAATCTGTTACAGGCTATGTGGATACAATATCAATTATGTACCCCCACTCCAAACTGACAACATTGATCAAGACAGTACAGTCGCATTCGTGCTATATCATAACGTTGGTTGTCAATGCTATACTATGTTATATAGTGATTGGAATATGTAAGAGTTTTTTCGAACTCAAGGTTTGAAATGACACATATTTTATTTGATATTTTTGGGGGGGGGGGGCTGACTATGTCAATTTGTAGCGCTGTGCGTTCGGTGTATATACCGATAACGCAGAAGTCCACAACATAACAGGTAAAATATGGTCGGCTGCACCGGTCTTACCGAGTCATCAATGGTGTCAAACCCTGCATGGAGTTTGGATCGAATCGATAAGAACATGTTTTCAGTGTTCGACCTTAATTTATAACTTGCTGGTCGCGATCTTTCAATACCAAGGAATCGATTATATCGACGATGGCGGCGCGCGACACAACTGTAGGTCTCATTGTGTATTATACATAATACAAAGTAGGATTATTATGTACAGCTGTATGTCTGTTTTTCTCCCAGATCCTCAACTGATTTCAACCAAATTTTTGTATGTTAGCCTGGGGTAACCTGGCGAATGCTATACAGCTGTTATTTTTTTCTCAAAATTGTTATTTAGAAACAAATTAATTTAGCTTTAAAACATATTTTGTTAAATTGAGCTAAATATAATTTTAAATTATTCTGTTTTTTTAAATATCAGAATGTTTGAGTGATCAAAATGTGTGCCAAGCGCACAAAGGGGCCACAGACCCCTTTGTTTTGGGGCAGCAAACCCTAGCTCCGACGCTGAATAACGGCTGCCGAAAGAAACATAATAACAGTTTTAGCAAGTGCAACTCTATCACGGTGGCGAAAAACCACCCCTCTTAAGATGGCTCGACTTGATTACTATCTTATATCGTCCGATCTTATGAGTCTTATATGAGCTAATCCTGATATTCTTCCTGGTTATCGTACCAACCACTCTATCATCAAAATGAATATCCAATTCAATAAAATCAAACATGGTCGGGGGTTGTGGAAATTTAATATTTCACTTCTTTTATAAAAGGAATATCAGGAATTAGTCAAACAAACAATAAAAGAAAATGTTGAACGGTACAGTAAGAATAACACGGAAGGCATTGTTATTAGATATCATAGGCAAAATCATTCAGTTTTGCACCCGGGTTAACAAGGACGAAATAATTAATGAAAAAGCGCCTGATTCTAAATAAAACAGAAACCTTCAAAAACTGTGTGATTCAGATAGCACCGATCCGATCGATAGAGTGCACCCAATGGAGTTGTGATTCTCTTATTTACATTATTATTCTCGTAAATACGCAGATCTGCGAAAAATGGGCATATCACTACAAGAGTATCAAGTAAGAATCGGAACCTTTAATCCCAAAGGAATCCTATCTAGCCTCCGGTACAAGAGAGATAATCCAATACGTTCGTTAATTGTATCTACACTTTCGCGGACGGACGTTAAAATAGTACTGCTATTACCACTGTTGTTATGGCACTATGTTCACCCCGACCTGGCCCCGCTCGGGACTCCAGTACAACTATAAAACATCTTAATATTTTTCATTATAACATAAGAAGCATCCGCAATAAAGTCACATCGATATCTCATATACTTGAGAACTATGATATTATGATATGTTTTCGGAAACTCGCAATGACTATAAAGTTGACTCGACTACGTTAGAACTAGCTAGTTATTCTGGACCAATACGGCGCGACCGAAATAGCTCCGGTGGTGGACTATGTGCTTATTTTTCTGATAACATACCATACAGTCGATGTACATAATTAGATAATGGTGACTCTGTTATGTGGTTCAATGTTAGAAAGAAGCGGTCTTCTTTTTTACTTTGTATCACTTACGGCTTACGACTACACATACTCTTCTTTCTGGAAGGATCTGTAAAAAAGCATTTCCACGGCATTACTCAACAACAGTTCAGTTACCATTTCAACTGCGACTTGATGTATCCTGGTAGTGTATTACAATCCATACTCGACTTTTTTTCCATGAAAAATGTAACCGACAAACCTACATGCATTTCCCCTACACGCAGTTCTCTATTAGACCCCATCATAGTATCTGAAACTATTGACGTATTTTATGCAGACGTATTAGACCCCGGAGTTTCAGATCACCAAGCAACGTATGTTACTATATCGTGCGACTAAGAAATTACACCCTCAACTAAGCGACACATAAGGAATTACAAACTCGCCGATTTTGATAAAATGAATAGCTTTTTCTCGTCAGTTGAGTGGAAACACATACTCTCCAGTAGTTTCCCAATTGAGGAAAATGTAACCACGTTTGAAAATATCCTACAAAATACAGTCGATAAACATGTCCCCCACTACACAGCAACCATAAGGCCGAACGATAAACCATGGTTCGATAGTCGCATTCGACATGAAAAAAATGTGCAAAACTAGATATCTCGAAGAAATTTACACCCAGATAGATAGCTCACATAACTCTAAATCATTCTGGAAAATCACAAACCAGCTGCTCTAGAAAAATCAGAAATCAAATGCCATTCCTCCACTTCAATCCAGCTCCACTATTGCGTATGATGATAAGAGAAACCCAAATATCATCAACGAAATGTTTATCAACAACATTGGAATAAATGATCAAGGGCAGTCTCTTCCTGACTTCCCGAAACGAACGATCGCTAAACTTGATTCAATCACCATCACGGAAAATGACGTCAAAAACATTTTCAAGGAACTAAAGTTTAACAAAGCAACTGGTCCAGATACTATAAGCAACAGAATCCTAAGATGCTGTTACCAATCGCGCTCTCTCTCTCTACCTCGTTGCATTCTTTTTATGCAATCTATGGAAACTGGAATATTTCCCCCTAAATGGAAGATAGCCACAGTTATCCAAATTGTGTCATTTCGAAAGCCTTTGATAGTGTTTGGCACAAAGGTCTATAATTCACAAATTACAAAGCTATGGTATATGCGATAAACTCCTTTTGTGGTTATCAACAGGTCCCAACGTGTACTTGTTGGGTCAGAATTATCTAGCCCGTTGCATCCGCTAGCTGGTGTTCCCCCGGGCTTCGTAATAGGTCCCTTCTTAATCTCCATTTTCATCAATGACATAGGTGGCAAACTGAAATCGAACGTTCGTTTATTCGCCAACGACACGTGCGTTTTCTACTCACTACCATATCTTGACAGCCTGGTATCCCACATGAACGACGATATAGAACTACTCTATAACTGGACCAACAGGTGGCTATTGTCTCTTAGTGCGTCTAAAACAAAAGCGGTGATATTTCAGGGCACACAATCATCAGGCAACCGCACCGCGGACCTCAAATTTGGTCCTGATAAACTCGAAATTGTTGAATCTCACCCACATCTGGGAGTCATTCTCCAACCCAACCTTGACTGCGGTCTCTCTATTGACCACAATTACAAGAACGCATGTGCAAAACTATCTCAAATTCGTAGATTAAAATATATACTACCAAGAAAATATCTTGACACAATGTTCAAAGATCATGTCTTACCAATTCTAGAGTATGGAAGCTGCGTCTGGGATCATGCGCCTAATACCGAAAAATCCCTACCATACAAGTTATATGACGATGGAGCTCGAGTCGTTTCCGGACTTACTAGATCTGCCTCGAACTCAACCTTACTATCAGAGTTAGGTTGGAAACCTCTCCAGCGTCGACGCGATGCACAAAATTTAAGTTTAATGCACAAAATAGTTAACGGAAAAGCCCCCTCATTCTTAACAGATCTGCTTCTACCTAAGGTTGGTGACACCAACCGATACTTTCTGCGAAACTCGAGTGATTTCGTAAACTACTTTTCCCTACTCGAGATATTCAAACAACCATTCATTCCTGGTACTATAAAAGTTTGGAATTCTTTGGCAAAGGATATTCAAAACAAATCATACGATTCTTATAAGTCATCTATTCTTCCCAAACAAAAGATCCCCGCTTACATTCTCATAGGATCAGTTCAACAAACATTTTGCATTGCCGGCTGAGAAATGGTTGCAGCGATTTAATCACGACAAAGTGAGCAACTTCATTGCCGATCACATTGATCACACTGAATCTTCCAATCATTAAGTATATATTGTTCGGGCAGATATGATTAAAACATACCAATTTATGAGCGGAATCTATAACAACGACACAGATAAACTAAATAACCCGACACAAATCTATAACAACGACACAGATAAACTAAATAATCCGACACAAATCTATAACAACGACACAGATAAACTAAATAATGTGAGGTAATGAACACATATATATATTAGGTACAAGTCTTTATTACGTCGTGAATAAGATAAGCAGTGTATACAAATATGATGATCAAGAGTCGCAGCCAAGTGAGGTCCCCGAATGGGTGATTCCTGGTGTGGGTGATGCCTGGAGAGGTATATTAACCTGGAGATGAGATGAGTCTAGTGAAAGCATGAAGTGATGGGATGTGGTTGTTTCTTGTATACTATTTGGGATGCATATTAGATGAGGCGTTGGGCAATACACATCGGGATTGGTTCCTCCGTTATGGTCATTTCCCTTGACCATATTTGGGAGCCATCTTCATTGTGTGTATGTCTTCGCTGGGAGTAAGACGTGTGAGGTTTCGTTGGGACATTCGTATAGTTTGAATCAAGTTGTGAGATTATAATGGGTCGTTATCTCACATATGTCCCATTTTAATGGAATGGAAACATCATTGAGTTTTCTCAGATCGATCACCAATCGGTAATTAGGGGTGCCATCAGGGTTGGGTGTGGATTTGCGGATGAGGAGACTGGGAAATCCCCATGAGGAATGGGCAGTGGGTTTAATGATGTCTGCATCTAATAATTTTTTAATCTCAGCAGCCATAATTCGTTGTTTGTTAAGTGGTGTTGGATATTTTTTGCAAAAAATGGGTAAAGTATTTGGTTTGAGGTCGATTTTCATTTTAATTTTTGGACAATATCCTATCTTGTTTATGTCATTTGTAAAAACATCAGGGTATTGTGATACTAGTTGCAATATTTGCTGTTTAAGGTGTTGGGGTGCTACGATATCATCGATAGATATAGGTTGAGTCTCGGTGATTGGAGGGTTAACGTCTTGCCGGTCACATATGGTGTTGATACAGGGGTTGGTTGGCGGAGATGAGTTAATGTTTTCCTCATCGGATGTCCTGCATTTCATTTGCTCTTGAGTGCCAAATGCTTGTGCTATTACACGACCTTTCCTAATGGTCATATGTGACGCCGATTGATTTTCTATCATGACGCAAATATTTGGATTAGTTGCATCTGCTATCGTGTCGGTTACATGTACATTTGGTTCCTGTTCAAAAATGGACATATTACCTTTACCTATTCGGATTATAGGTGTGTTAAACATATCATTTGGCCCTATGAGTCTGCCTGTTATGATTGCGCATGAGTGGGGTGATAATGAAACGTTATTTGTTGATCGGATGAGTGATGCAATGTGACCGTCCCTTAACATTGGGTATAATTGATTCTGAATTCTGAATTTTTCTAGATCAAAGTAAAGTCTAATACTGTGTTGTTTCATAAAGTCGCGCCCTAAAATGCACGGACGGGATAAGGTTGCACATATGACACATTTGTGTGTAAGAATGAGTTTTTCCGATTCTAAATGTGAGATGTGTGGATCCATAAACTTTCATTGGTGTTCCATCGGCTGTTGTGAGTAACACATGTTCTTTAATTAAAGGTGGCCGATTTGGTATGGATCTATAAATGTCGTATTTCAAGCAACTGGTGGTTGCTCCCGAATCTAATAGTAGCCGAATGCGTTGTTTGTGTATTTTAATGATAGTTGAGCATGGTGTCTGGTTTAGAGCACCATCTGTCATATCACTTGGATATTTAAGTACTGGTATGTCATATGGGTTTTAAAGGTGGCATTAAAGGGTTAATTGCAATATTGGAATGTGATTCGCGAGAATTGGTGCATGTTGACTTTCTTTTTGATGATGACTGAGAATTAGTAATTTGTTGGTGCCTTGGTTTTTCAAGGCGATTCACGGTTTTAAATTGAGAAGGAAACTTTAAGTCAAGAAGAGGTAAGATAGGCTTATTGTGAATATTATGAAACATGGATTTCATAGGGGGACACCTGTTATTGCAGTTGGTGGTATATGTGTCCTGCCTGTGGCGAGGAAGATTAAGTGGGCGCCGCGTGCGGTAATTAATATATCGTTGGTTTTGACACTTTGATGGGAGCGTGGGGTAATGATTAATGGGCTGCAGCTGTGAATTATAGACTCTATGCTTTTGAGATTGGTATGTTCGATGAGATTTAGCATATCTATGAGTGTGGCCGTCTATGGTACTAATTTGATGTGTAATTGGACTCATTGCCTTGTGTCTACTTGGGGTTAAATTTGTGTAGGAATGAGTCCTTATCTGTTTAAAAATTGATTATTATTTTGCGCTCGACGTCTACATTGGTCTGTTGTATGGTTATTTAATCTGCAGTACGTACAGAATAGGGGTCGTTGAGGTGTTGTAGCATATCTTGCATCCATGGTTTGGATGCGGTTTTGATGGGAGACCCTTGGTGCAGAGTAGGGTTGGTGAGAATTTGAAGGTTGGCGCCTGTGGGGGTGATCATTGATTCGGTGTCTGTCTTTGGATTGGCGGGGGTTGTAAGTGGATTGTGATGGCCCTCTTGGAATGTGCCGGTGGTTATTGTCGATATCCATTGGTTGAGGGGATTGTAACTGTGGGAATTGGTTATAATCATTATGATGTTCACCGTAACGTAAGCGATAACGTTGCCGAAGGTTCATTTCGCGTAGGGCAATATCAGTAGCTCTATCAAGCGTTACGGGGTCGTCTTTGAGAAGCCTGAATTTAATACTAGAGTCGTGAATGCCGTCGGAAAAGAATGCTACTAATTGCGTTTGTACTGCTCTTGTATTAATTTCATCGGTAAACGCGTGTTTAGCGAGGGTATGTATGCGTTCTGCAAACATGCCAATTGTTTCCGTATGTCTCTGCCTAATGGCTCGTAATGAGAAAAGGGCCTGAGGCGAATCGGTTATGGAACTGAATAATGAACGTAATTGTGATTTCAGATCGGCCCAGGTGAACGTGAATTTTCCGTCCGTGTTATTTTCATTTATGAAGCGTTGAATAAATTCAGAAACTTGAGATTTACATGTTTGAGTGGCAATTTTTATAATATTCTCATCTTGTGCCGAAATCGCGCGGGAGTATTTTTCCACCGCATGGACCCATTGGGGACAAGCGTCAGGTTTGCCATCGAAGGGTTCAATAATGGAATTCATACCCAAAAGTGCCGTTATCGTTGTTTGAGTTTTTAAACTATATCCGTCTGGTCGCGGATAGAACTAGTGAAATGCCTAATTTCATGGGTAAGCCGTGACAATAGCAAGTTTTGAGTATCTTTGCCCATTTCATTAGTAATGTCTGTGTGGGGGGGGGGTCTTGTGGTTGATCGGTCCGTTTCCCGGTTTAATTCAAGGTGATGCTGATAAGTTTGGCTTGGATGAAAATAATCGCTGCTCTGCGGAGGTGGTGACTCCATTATGTGATTGAGGGTTTAACGACTTCTGTGTGGGGATCTAAGTGCCGTGGCGGTGTATTATGCGATTCAGGTGTATTTGACACGATTCAGGTGATTTATTAGGATGTTTTATGGGAATTGCCGCGACTATAGAGTTGACAATAAGTTTGGGATAATCGGCAAAATGAGCCGGAAATGTATGCCACTCGTTCCGGGAATCTAGTGTATGTCCTGAGTAGTTATTTGTAATCATACAAAGCACGTATAAGCAGATTGTATCGTGCGTTATCTCAATGCGAATGGGTTTGCAATATTTAATGAGTTGTGGCGATAAAGTTATTTGGTGGGGTAAAGCGTCTCTACAGTAAGTTTTAAAATTAAGAACTGAATGTTGTTTGTGAGAGGTGGGTGGTATGGGCTGATCGTTCGAAGCATGTATTGTAGTAGGATGGGTAGGTAGTGTAGGTGTAGTAGAATCAGGTGATGTGTCCATAACCCACGTGAACAAAAAATGAGTAAAAGAATGCTAAAAAAAGGGGGTGTGCAATTTGACAGCAAATGGGAAACAAAAGATGGTTACTGACCAATTTCCGAGAAGAATAATGTGCACGAGTCTGTGATGATCAATGATGTACAGAATGTTCTTGTAGTGTTTATTGGAAACAGAAGGGTGTCCAAATCGGATGTTTATGTGGAGCTGGATCTGGTCTGCAAGAGGCGTGGGTAATGTTTCTGGCTGGATATACTATGTGATCTGGTTGTATGAGAACAATGTGTCCAAAAGGTTGATTCGTCTATATCAGATGAGTATGGTATGTGGTCCTGTGTGTCCGAAGGGTTGGTGTGCGGTCCTGTGTGTCCGAACGGTTGGTATGCGGTCATGTTTGTCCGAAGGGTTGGTATGCGGTCCTGTGTGCCCAAAGGGTTGAGTTATGGTTGTCCGATGCAGTGGTCTAGTGTATGAGGCTGGCTCTCCGTGGCTGGTGTGTAAGGCTGTATCCCCGTGGTTGAGTAGCGGTTTGAGATTGTTTCTGCTTTGTAGTGATCATTTAGTGGCCGAGACTTCAAGTTGTGTGGTGAGACGTAGAACTGTTCACGGTACCATTAATACTATGTGAGGTAATGAACACATAGATATATTAGGTACAAGTCTTTATTACGTCGTGAATAAGATAAGCAGTGTATACAAATATGATGATCAAGAGTCGCCGCGAAGTGATGTCCCCGAATGGGTGATGCCTGGTGTGGGTGATGTCTGGAGAGGTATACTAACCTCGAGATGAGATGAGTCTAGTGAAAGCATGAAGTGATGGGATGTGGTTGTTTCTTATATACTATTTGGGATGCATATTAGATGAGGCGTTTGGCAATACACATCGGGATTGGATCCTCCGTTATGGTCATTTCCCTTGACCATATTTGGGAGCCATGTTCATTGTGTGTATGTCTTCGCTGGGAGTAAGAAGTGTGAGGTTTCGTTAAGAACCGTACACGAATATCTGAGTTTGGGGTTTTATATATTGGGACATTTGTATAGTTGAATCAAGTTGTGAGATTATAATGGGTCGTTATCTCACAATAACCCGACACAAATATAAAATAACGACACAGATAAACTAAATAACCCGACACAAATCTATAACAACGACACAGATAAACTAAATAACCCGACACAAATCTATAACAACGACACAGATAAACTAAAGAACCCGACACAAATCGAATATCACATTTATATTCAATTAACATAAAAATCAAGTTCCGGTATTGACATCGGCATCATTGCGCTAAGCTCTTACATCATCGCGCGTGCCGATAATGCACGTGGGTCTTTTAAAAAAAATATTAGGCCGGGTTTATGGGCTATTATGTGATAAATATATGTCTTTGAGGTAGTGAGGTCTATTGTGCCAAATACATGTGGCCGTGACGTATCAAATTTGGCCGAGACTATACGCGTGTAGTGCCCGGGTTTGGCGGCGCCCATCTCACAGATGAACCTATCGCGTGGTGTGATGCGCAATCCAATGGGACCAATGGGAGATAACCAAACTGTCACGGATAACTACCCTTAGTGGGTTAGTTATCTCCCTTATTCCATCAGCTATGTGTTAGTAGGTTAAAACACCCATTTTTCATAGTGGACAGTGTTAACTAGAATTCCAGCCGGCCATGGGTTAGGCCTATTTTAACTTAAGGTGGTCACTTTTTTCTTATAACATCATCCGCTGCACCAGTCTGTGACAACAAACGCGCCCTTTTCGGTATATTTTTCAAACGATAATCTTGCATTTCCACTACTACCCCATTTACTGAACAAAAATCAGCTGCATGAAAATACCCAGACCCCTTCCACAACTTCGCGACCCCACTAGACTCTTCCTGGACATCTAAATATACATGATCGACATATTTACGCAGGCTATGATTTTCTGTTCCCACTTAGGAATATTTACCTCAATGATAATCAACCAATCAGCAGCCAGATTTTTTTTTATGCTGACTCGAGTTTCGTACACAATTTCAAGAAGCGTAACTCTATATAATTAGTTGATTGTAACCAGTACGTACGTAGAATTCATGCAGAGAGTTAACATATTTTATTCCAAACTATGTTATACTGAATCATATAACAATCAATTAACTATGTGTTATATAGTAAGTCTGTAGAATTCGTGCAGAGATTTATTCCAAGCTACATTATACTGATATAAATCATATATGTGTTAGTACGTCTGTTGAATTCATGCACATAGTTGACATATTTTATTCGAAGCTATACTGTAACAATATATATCACGTGACACAATTACATTACTGAGTTAAATGAACGTTCTGGTCGTCATTTTGAAAAACAAGAACCACGTTTGGCTCGAGATAATTTTTAGAAGGACTACTTTCTATAACCGTAATTGAAATTGCTAACTGTGGTATTGTGAAATATCTCTATTATAACAGACTGTTACTGACAAGAATGGGGATTATTGATCGTCTGCGAAGATTCGGAAGATTTGAGTTATTCGGCGTCGGGTCATTCGTCGTCATGATTGTATGGCTTACCGCTCTCAGTGTGTCATTCATAATACACCGGGATGTCGACCAACCAGGCGGTATGTATAAATAAGGGACTTACCACTCTCAGTGTGTCATTCATAATACACTGGGACGTCGACCAACCAGGCGGTATGTATATCAGTGTGTCTTGTATAAGAAGGGACTTACTGCCTTCATAGTCTCATTCGTAATACACCGTGACGTCGACCAACCAGGCGGTATGTATATCAGAATGTCATTCATAATACACCGGGACATTGAGAAACCAGGCGGTATGTATAAATAAGGGACTTACCGCTATCGGTGTCTCATTCATCATACACCGTGACGTCGCCCAACCAGGCGGTATGTATAAGAAGGCGATTACCGCTCTCATGTATTCATTCATAATACACCACCGTGACGTCGACCAACTGTATCGAATTCTGGTTCAGAAGTAATAATCGGGAAACATTGCGAAACACGACTTGTAACATACACGATTTATCGGACACTAACAATGCAGTACAGAACATAATAGCACAATAAGTCACTCGCTGTCACACACGCGCATAATTAGTCCAGTCAATGAGCACTGTTAATTACAGTGTAATCTGTACCATGTCGATTGGCGCACAAGCCGCATATAGTCTATATCGTAGATATCACAACACCAACCAGGCGGTATGTATAAGAAGGCGATTACGGCTCTCATTGTGCCATTCATAATATGCCGTGACGTCGACCAACCAGGCGGTATTTATATCAGCGTGTCATTCATAATACACTGTAATGTCGACCAACCGGGTGGTATATATAAATAAGGGACTTACCGCTCTCAGAGTGTCATTCATAATACACTGTAATGTCGACCAACCGGGTGGTATATATAAATAAGGGACTTACCGCTCTCAGAGTGTCATTCATAATACACCGGGACGTCGACCAACCAGGCGGTATGTATAATAAGGGACTTACCACTCTCAGAGTGTCATTCATAATACACCGGGACGTCGACCAACCAGACGGTATGTATAATAAGGGACTTACCACTCTCAGAGTGTCATTCATAATACACCGTGATATCTACCAACCAGACGGTATGTATAATAAAGGACTTGCTGCCCTCATTGTCTATACACCGTGACGTCTACCAATCAGACGATATGTATATCAGTGTGTCATTCATACTGCACCGTGACGTCTACCAACCAGAAGGTGCGTATAAGTAGTGACAAACTGTCTTCATGATCTCATTCGTAATACACCGTGACGTCGACCAATCAGGCGGTATGTACAACAAGGGACTTACCGCTAGCAGTGTCCCATTCATAATACACCGTCACGTCTACCAACAAGACGGCATGTATACGAATGGACTTATACTCCCCGCGTTGTCTCATTCGTGATACACTGTGACGTTTACCAACCAGACGCCATGTATAAGAAGGGACTTATACACCCCGCATTGTCTCATCCGTGACATCTACAAATCAGACGGTTTGTATATCAGTGTGTCACTCATAATATACTGTTACGTTGATCAATCAGATGGTATGTACATATCAGTGTGCCAATCATAATACACCGTGACGTCGACCAATCAGACGGAATGCATATCAGTGTGCCAATCATAATACACCGTGACGTCGACACATCAGACGGTATGTATAAAAATGTACTTACCGCTCCTAGTGTCTCATTTATGATACACCGACATGTCGACAAATCATGCAGTATGTATAAGAATGGACTCTCTGCTCTCAGTGTGTCATTCAAAATACACAGTGACGTCGACACATTAGACGGTATGTATATCAGTGTGTGAAATATTTCCATTCGTTGTACAGCCTATACTGTCGAATAACACAGAATAGCCTATATTATTAATATAACATTAATTAGAACTTAAAACACAAACAAACATAAACGTGTTCTCCCTTGCACATGCACTCCACCCTAAAGATGATCCATGTGTCGGCCTGTCCGAATGATAATTGGGATATTTTCAAGCAGGAACGGTCAAAATGTGAAGCATATCATTCGCATCTTTGACATCCCAGCTCTGGTTTGGCGACATCTCATCGCAGGATCGATATGCGGCTTTGATACCCGAAATTATGGTGGGTACCCACACTTGGACGCAGATAGTATTTTTGCGAACCGCTCTGCAGGCTAGACAATTTTATGGTTAATTAAACATATATTTTTCTATTGATACACGCATTATCCGCCATCTATGACTGATAGTTATGTTTCAAACAAGCTACCTAACGTCAAAAAGTGTTTACTATTTATGATAAAATCGGAAATGAGCTCGGAATTTCTATTAAATTTATCGGGATGAGAGCAAGCTATGATCGCTATCCCATTGAGGGAACATTCCGCTTTGCGAATTATGTTTTGAATAGTGGATATCGCCATTTAACTGGGAGATATATAACTTCATCCTAGGGAAGATCTGTTCATTTATCAAAACCGCATGGTCTGGTTTGGTGATACCCTCGGGTTTGGTGATACCACGTACACGGGGGTATATAACCACCGGTTGATAATTCGATCCATAGCGGCTGTCATGATGAACATTCCCAACATTATGAAAGCTCGATGTAACAGTAGTAAGGGTAGCTCACACATGATTTGCCCGACACGGACATTCGGGTCTGGTTCAGAGGGTGAATTTGTAAAAAACTAAGTTAGTCACCGAAACAGTCCATTCAAGCCAAGGCACTGCATCAATGGTAGAAAACAACCATATTTGTTACCCTCCTCCCTATTTCCACCCTTCTGATTGGCCCATGTCCTGTCACGTGCCGGGCGACAAATCACACTGTCGCCCGCTGAGCCGGGAGACATTGTTTTTGTCGCCCGCCTGTTGTTACATTGCAAGAATATCTCCAAACACAAACTGCAGTAACTCATCTATTTCATATCACTACGACGTATTAAAATCATAAATCTTATATACCCCACGGATTCGCAAAAAACACCAGTTGTGGTGTTTGCTAATTTGCATATTTTTAGTGAACACTAATATTCGAACTTTTAAGTTGATACTTTTATCGGACAAGCGTTATTATCTACTTTCTACATCGAAACATCTCGGTGATTAAATACGCTCACGTCGACATTATGGTGCAAGATTGAAAGATTGGATCCCTTGAGGTTATTTGGTTATAAATGTTTGCTGGTGGACAACGTAATGCATACGTTTGTCGCGAATGAATGATATACTGAACGCTCATCCATGATAGCAGACCGCTCCGCGATGTCTGCAATGTGATCATAGAAGTATTGTGTGTGATTATCGTCATGTACTTGGGAGAACTGACACATATGTATGTACACGAATGAAATCGACAACTTCCCAATAGCTTTCGGGGAAAACCGTTATGAAATGAACATCGCGAGTAAATTCCGCGTACAAGACAACATTGAATATGCCATATTGCAGAAGGCGATAACATACCTATATGGCTTATTGGTTTACATTACATGAACCGATATTGACGATTTAACCACCAAAATGATCGTAAATAAACGCTGATTATCAAACGCTTAACGGCTTGACTATCGTTTATGGAACAGAAATCCTATACGACGATAAATACTTACTGAAAATATACATAATTGAGAAAGAAAGCACTCGTGCCTCAGTGCAACATCGTGCGTGTGGATGACAAGGATTTGTTTTCTGTTGTATAACCGGATAACAAAACAGTTGTTGCCCTTCTTCTCGGGAGACATTGAGATTTGTCACCCGCTCGAGAACGGAATGTCTCCCTTGGAGCTGCGCTCCTCGGGAGACATTCCGTTCTCGAGCGGGTGACAAATCTCAATGTCTCCCTCGACAGCGGGCGACAACTGTATATTGTTTTGTTATCAGATATCGAAGTATTGTTTACGCGATTCGCCGAATGAAAACTCTGATTAAATAACTGAAAATATTGGCACGAATGAGATATCAGTGTGTTCGGTAAATAATCGACATCACATTGTTGTACCGTGACCATTCACAGTTAGCTTCGTAGCACTCTTCACCTTTATATCACATATTTGTTGTGAAATTATTCAAGGGTTGCTAGGAATGTCGCTAGACCGAGGGTAGGTTCTAAACCACAAGTTTGCATACAGGCGATGATATTTCCCGGATACATATCGTGGAATAGGCAAATGGCCGAATGAAGTTTATAGCCAAAGTGTTTAATTAGGAATTTAAATAGTATACATATATGTTGTAGGAGCAAAGAAAGATATGGTGTATGCAGTTCACACCGAATAGCGACAGTTCTTCGTTTAGAGGATTCGTCACCGATATATTGTAACTGATGATGATATCGGTGAAATTTTGATTTTAGCACATTACACATCTCATTTATACTACATATGCATACACTATCTCTTTCTTTGCTCCTACAACATACATGCATACACTCCAAATTACTTTCGAAATTGATAATAGACCAACATCAGGTTACGGTCTTTGTACTCCCATTTGTTAACTGTGATGATGGTGTTTTTGCTGTGATTTAAACTATATTACGATTTAGACCTCTGGAAGAACACTCCATTATAGTTATTACATGACATACACATCCTTCATGTGAGTAGCATTTCTAAATTATAATCTCCACCGCCAAGCCACCAATTATCTTCTGTATAATTAGTTGACTAACCAGTAGGGCTCTTATAGCCTACTCCGCGATATGTATCCAGGAAATAACCATCGCCTGTATGCATACTAGTGGTTTAGAACCTACCCTCGGTCTAGCGACATTCCTAGCAACCCTTGAATAATTTCAAAACATGATTTTGTAATCTACAGTTCACATACTTGTCGAAACTGCTGTTTCAGAGATTTACATGTACAGCTTAGTTCATTGTTATCTCCCTACATGTACACATCAGTACAATAGTTTCTTTTTTTATTAACAGACAACAATGCCGGCCATGATCAGTCGGGAGACACAGATGTCACGACAATCAGTGTTGTTAGTACTTCAACTTTCAAGTTTCCTCCATGTGGGACAAAAGGTATATGAGAGGTTTTTGTCCTTGTACTGAAAAATGACTGACAGTTCAAGTGGTGCGCTTACATCTGAGATCGCTACACAAAGACCTACACTCCATGGTATATTGACGGGTTTACGTCAATATGTTCACTATTGTGTTCCATGTACCTGGTAAAAATTTGAATTATAATGTGGTGCTAACATCGTTTCAGCACGCGTGGTGAAGCATAGCAAGATCACTGGATATGCGTTTATAGTGGGTTGTTCTGGAATTGTGGCAGACTGGACTGGCTGAGAAAGCTTTTACAGGACATTGTTCTATCGACATATTGGTTTCTTTCTGAAATGCTCTTCGGAACAAGTCGGTTGACATAATATACCATAAAGCAGTAACATCTCCCGATAAGGATCTATTAATAGTTTAACTTAAATTGAATATCTGTCAATAAAACACTTATGATCAATGGTCGAGAGCTGCTAACTTTAGTTTTCGATTCATCAACGTCGCCCCCTCGTGATAAAATTTGAATGGTTGACACTGAGGGTCAAAAACGCCCACATGCATCCAGGAGTCGGGTAATCGAGCGCAACCATAAAGTTGTTTACTGTGCATAAAGGTGTCGTCGATTAAAATTAAGTCGTTCGAGCGTTGTTCCGAGTAACGCAATGGAACCTAGCCATATAGTTGGTTACCGGAAAAGGATATCTCACTTCATAGAATGTTGATGACGATAACACGTGCTTCTGTGCTGTTTCGTTGCCGCAAAGGTGTGTGTTCTTCGCTCAGTTCTATCCTGTCTGTAACACATACGCACTTAGCCAATTTCTAAATTAACCTCTTTGGCACTATAAAGTTAATTGGCCCTCGCATGGGTTATAAATTATTATCTAAATTATAAAGACCCTACATCAATTTAATGTCATTTAATGTCCATCTGTTCGTGATGGTGAATGTATTCTTGTATTCGTGATTGTAAATCTTCTGTCTTTGCATAGAATCGGCCCTTTTGCAACATGCTTCACTGTTACTTTATCAGTTGGTCATACACAATCTAAAAATTGAGCTTCTGCACCTAACAACTATACCACCGTTATGCCTCCATATTACACTAGGCCTACTGTTCATGTGTTTGACACTATAACTGGTAGTCTCAAGACAATACATCGCTTGTGTGGTTTAGGGCTGACCCTAAATACCGTGGTATTTCCATATAAATTACGATACAAATGTTTCTGTGCTGTTTATGTTACATTATTTGACTCGCTTGCCCATAAGGAGCCCCTTATAGCATGGATCAGACCACACTTAGCCGTGCATGCTGCTACCTGTGTGGGGCTCCATGTGGGTTACATTCAATTATTCAGTATTATTTTAGCCTTAATTATTAATTAAGCATGTCTGGAAACTTCACATATCAGGAAACTAGTCTTAATACATAAGGCGCCCCTCATAGCTTGGAGCAGACCACAATTAGCAGTGCATGCTGCTACCTGTGTGGGGCCCCATGTGGGTTACATTTAATGACGACAAGAAAGTCTTATTTGTGTCTTGATCAATTCACCATTTCTTGCAGGAGGAATTTTCCAGAATGATGAAGACGCTGGGAGTGAGTTCGTGGTTGGTGCGTTCTGGAATTGTCGTGGTTCGAGTATACACGAACTGGTCTTCACTACAGCTTCACCGCACGGTGGTGAAATTACAATTGTTTCACCACACACTTCGTCGGACCCTGGAACACTTTCCATTACAACAAGCGAAATTACTGCTGTTAGGGTTGATAGGTTTCTGGGAAGAAATACGAATTTGGGAAAAGGGCTATATCTTAATACAACAACACTCACAAATATTAGAGCCGCTGTTCATAAGAACAGATGTTCGTCAATATACCAAGTTTTACCAATAAGGCGCTTGGGTAAGGACTACTGGATTTCAACATGGAACAACGACGCGCAGGTCATGATCCTATCCGCCGGAAATGACGTCCATGTAACAATTGATTTCCCATCGACGATGATCCAGTCTTTGAAGTATTTGGGTACGAACTATGCTGCTTCAAGTTCTCTGTCTACCACATTAAACCATTCGGATATGACAGTTTTTCATCACACGCATGACCTGACAGGAACACATATAATTTCTGATGGGCCAGTAAGCATCGTCAGCGGTAACAGGTGTGGCTCCTTGGAAGCGACAGACACGTGTGACACTATGACCGAGCAACTTCCACCAGTCGATGCTTGGGGTACTGAATACATCACACCACATGTCCCGAATGGCGACTACCCGGACCATTACAACGTAATGGCGAGTGGATCATCAACAGAAATCATGGTAGATGGTGTTCATGTTTGGACATGCGCAGCCTCAGGAGACGTATATAGACCGTCATTCCCGACGAACGAGTTTCACAACATCACGGCAAACAAACCGGTCATGGTTACAATGTTCAGTCAAGGGAGAATCAATGGTTTAGGGGACAGTTTGATGGTTTTACTGAGGAGTCCTGAACATTACAAGAATTCATACAAGTTCTCCACGCCTGACTGGGATGGTGATGCTTCGATTACTGGCGCTGGTGGAGGGATGGACTACATCACTCACATGTCAGTCATTATAAGCTCCACCCACGCGGGCTGTCTCACAATTGATGGTGAACTTGTTTCTGGATTGCCAGACTTAACGTCGCATTCAGTGAATGGAACAAATGGTGATCAAGTTTGCTTGGAGTTCATTGTCGCTAGAGGAAGCCACAACTTATCAAACAGCGCCACTAACTTCGCGGCGTACATGTTTGGTATTGGTGACATACATAACGGCGTTGGGACATACCTCGTATGAAATACAATGACATTTATTTCGAGGCGTATATGTTCGGCATTGGTGACAGAAATAACGGCGTTGTGACAAACCTCGTATTAAATACAATGACATTTGTTTCGCGCGTACATGTTTGGTATTGGGGACCGTTTTGACGGCGCTGTGACATACCTCGTGCGAAAGTTAATGACATTAATATCACGGCGTACATGTTTTGTATTGGGGACCATTTAAACGGCGCGGGGACATATACATCGTATGAAAGACAATGACATTAATTATAACGGCGCGAGGACATACCTCGTATGAGATACGCCGGCATGGATGGTGTCCTCGACCGTTTTGGAATGTAGTAATTTTAAATATTTAAGAATTAACTATTGATTGCTGTAGCAAATTTGTGTTCAAACTGTTCGATTATATAACTCATAACGGGTGCCTCGGTGGCTCAGTCTGTTACGGCGCAATTCGAAGTCGTTCGCCCCCAGCACTGGTGATAAGGGCCACAATCCATGTTTCCGTCGTGGACTTTGTAACTCGAAATCGTTATCTGTTGGATAATCCAGTTACTCGCCGTTGGTCGTAGTTTGCGCTCATAGTCGACGAGTTTTTCAGCCATTGCAATCACTGTTAGATTAGTCGTAAGTGTGCGCATTTCCTCCGCCACTAAAACTGGCAATGTCGAGACATGGCCTTAGTTGTTGACATCGACATTAAAACACAATCAGTCTATCAAGCAATCATAACTCACTCATAACCGTAATCGAAACAAGTGTTATCTCTTAAAATTTAATCCGTTACTTCACCGGGTTATCCACCATAAGCTGAAGATAGAAGTAAAACAAACGAAAAACTCGAAAATAAACTACACTTAAAGTTGAACCCAATCACGCTGTCACCCAAACCTCTATTTTCGATTAATGAAATGGCGTCATTAATTCATCGTTTTTGATTGGCTACTGGCGAGTGATGACGCAATGATCGCGTGTTCCCTATATATTTCGGCTGAACAGTAACTGTGACACGAGTATTGTTCATAATGTAAACTTTAGCGATGTATATATCGCTCGCAGAAGAACAGGTGTAAATATATGTATATGTATATATGTATTATATATTTTGTGAGTTCTGTCTGTTTGTTTGTCTGTCTGTTTGTTAGCAATGGCCGGGAAAACTGCAGGACGGATTTCGACGAAATTTGATAGCTAGTGGTACTTTTGTCCGAGGAGTGTTTTGGACGGTTCAAATCATGACCCCGACCTGACCTTTACCTTCAAAATGGTCAATTCAAGGTCAAATCGTGTCTTTCGATGGGATTTCGACGAAATTTTATACATAGGGGTACTTTTGTCCGGGCAGTGTTTTGGACGGGTCAAATCGTGACCCCGACCTGATCTTGATCTTCAATATGGTCAATTAAAGGTCAAATCGCGCCTTTCGACGGGATTTTGACGATATTTGATATCTAGGGATGCTTTTGTCCGGGGAGTGTTTTTGGACGGGTCAAATTGTGACCCCGACCTGACCTTCACCTTCAAAATAGTCAATTCAACGTCAAATCGCGCATTTCGACGGATGTCGATGTTAGATCCACGGAGATTTTCAAAACCAGCTATTTGAACAGTCCGGATGAAAGCAGAGGGGAAACAGTCCGTACGAAGTCGGATTACCCTGCTAGTATATATATATATATATAATATATATATATATATATATATATATATATATATATATATATATATGTCTGCTTTCTTCCTTAGGGGACCGTGCTTGAAAGTCTTCATTAATGAAATATAATGTATATCCTTTATTTGGTTTAAACAATATTTATTTCTTCCCAAAACATATAATTATGAAACAGGAAACTAGAAGGGGAGAGGATTTGACAACAAGCATCGGATGCTTATATAGAGCCATCTCCACATAAAAGGACAAATTATATATAGTCGTTAGTGAGAAGTGGAGACAAGATTAAGTAAGACGAATATGTACAGAACATGATGAGAAGATTAATGAAATAATTATAATTGGATGAGAACAAATGAAAAACAGAAATTAACATATACATTTACAATGACCACTTCTCTTATGCACGATATTGTTTTACCTAGGAGACATCAATACTATGTGTATAGTGGAGTCACCAGTTTGCCAGTACCTTTATATTGCTTTTTGTGCAGCATCGAATTACTGAAAATATTACCACATTGTTAGCAATATCTTTTTTTATTTGTGTCTATGAAGATTATTGAATTAAAGCAGATACTTACTCTGAGTCAGAAATACTATTGGACTGACTAAATCGATTGCTTGTTAGTATAAATGTTTGAGTTGCCTCAAATATAGCGTTATTAATTCCTTTGGGAAATGAAGTAGATCACTGAAGTAGAATATCATATTTCCACAAATTTTGGGCTAATACTGAGAATATTTTATTTCGTAATGTTGAGTATCGTTTAAATGGTTGCGACTGAGATCATCACTGAGGTTACTGAATCCTAGTCGAAGTTGTCTGGGATTTGCGACGTTTGCTATAGCTATAATGGCGAACGTTCGTTTGTCGTAATCGCAGACTGGAATTCATTTTATATTTGAAGTTTTCTAGAGTTTCAGAATTTTTCAGTTCATCACATAACTGATTCCTCTGGCGTATTGTCGCGGGCAAGAATGAGCGTTGATAAGATGATGTATCCGAAAAAGGGGGTTTTAAATCAGTTCTCAGAAAGTCATATCTGTCAGCCCCCGGGTGTTGTTGATTAACACTATTGTAAAGAATTTGTGAATTGCTGGTGAATTGTGATAGAACATTTTGTAGAATTGATGAAGTTTGAATTTACTTCTTCTTTCACTAAACATTTCCCAACCTAAGTCTGTCAATATATCAATGCTGTTTATGCTTCTCGTTTCTCCCATTGCTAGCAGCCTCAAATTGTTTTTTTTCCCTTCAATTAGCTCACGTCCTGCTTGCGTGCAGTTATCCCATACGGGTGGTGAGGCATATTCCAACACGAGTCTTATATAAGCAAAATATATTCTCTCTAGTTATTCGTCCAGGTAGTATTTTAATTTTCTCAGGTGGTTCATTCGTTTCTATGCTCTATCTATAATGTCACTTATATGAGCATCTCATGAGCCATGACTGTTAAACTTGAGTCCCAGATGTTTTGCAAAGTCACCTCATTTACGTCCGCGTTAGACATCTGGGGTGCTATTCACCAAGCGAGACTATTTTATAAACCAGGTAGTTTATTTGGTAGCGGCTGAACGCAAAGGTATCTTTGCTTTAGCGCAAACGACACACGCTGTCGATGGTGTGATTGATCCAATCTATCAGATTTGTCACTTGTCAATTGACGCCGTCTCACGACTAATTCATGAACACTCACCGGCCACAATCGGCATGTATAGTGGTATAATTTTGTGGTATAATTCTCTGGAGACTCATGCTGGCGTTTATACATCTGCAGAATGAGTTTCAATGATATTAATGAGGTTATTTAATTAGCACAGTGTGAAAATGAAGAGCCGAGAAGATAACGTCTCAGAAGAATTTTGTTTGTGTTTTGGTTCTGTTTGGATATTTCCTTGCCATTTCCAAAGAAATTTCTTTCCTGCATCATTTTTCCGGTGCTGGTGAATGGTGCCGGTTTCTTAGTTCTTTAATATTTTGATTCTTCTCCTCTCCACAATGCCCAAAAACGTTTTACGCTCGTCGGCAGTGGGGGGGGGGGGGGGGGTCTGGAAAACAATTGCACATATAGGGCCCAAAAAGTTTTTTTCCGACCCCGAGGGACCCACCACCCCATTTGTGCAAATTTTTTCCTTCAAATGTAAGGGACCCACCACCTTTCTCATGTTTTTATCCAAATTTCAAGAGTTTTTTTTAGCCGTTCTTCAATAACTGTGTTAACTGCCTTTCAATCCCATTCCACTGTCCTTTGTTGGTGCAAACTGTGTAAAATTAAGACTCAAGCAATGACATGCTTAATCGGTAAAGCACAGGTCAGAAAAACGAAAAATATACTTTATTTCCGGGTGTTTCCTGGTGTTTCCAGTATCTAACAACAATAATAAAGCATTGTGTAGGTACACTGTATGTCACAAATTGCCCTAGACCGCATTATAGCCTTAATGTATCGAGCGTGTTTAGTCTGACAGAGAACACTGGCCAGTGTAAATAGTGGTAAACAGGTCAGGGGTTCTACAATTATTTGTGCATGATCAAAGAACTCTTTAGTCTTATCCACCGGGGTGGGTGAGGGGGAGAATTGTTTTGGTTAGGTATACACATAGATATGTGGTTATTATATCCCCGATATTAGTCGGCGGGTATATAGTTGACGTCTCGAGCCGTCCATGCGTCCGTCCATACAAACATTTTGCGTTATAACTCAAGAGTAGATTGTCATATTTTGATGCTCTATGACATGTGACGGACCAGAAATGGGGAACGAATATGCATAATATCACGGATTGTGAGCACCAATGCCTACCAGAGTTATTCATGGGCCCTGTTTATGAAATTCAGTCCGTACACAGTTTTTGCAATATAAGTTGAAGTGTCGGTTGTCGAATTTTGAAGTGGTTTGGTATGGTGATAGACCTGACTGATAGGGGAAGGGTGTATGCAAATATTACTGCATATCACAGGTTTCGCCTGTCGATGCATACCAGAGCTACCAACCTGGTTCCATCCGTAAACACATTTTGCATTATTATAACTCAACCATTTGTATGTATATTTGTGCACTAGAGTCTGCAGTATAGTCTCAGTCAGATTTTATTCTTGATTTTAGTTTGAACTTTGAAGACATTGAAGCATGTTATTTCTCAAAGCATCTGAATAAATCACATTATTTCAGTTCATCTATTTGTAAGCGATAACAGTATACAATTAGTATTTTAGTTTAGTCTTGTTGAGCAGTATTTAAGCTTCAAGATGAAGTTCGTAAATTCAAGGACAATAGCGTCGCCTTCAGTTGGGATTGTCTGAACAATAAACAGTAACGGTCATTCATCATAACCAATTCAGTTTTATTTGGATAAGTGTTGCAAATTAACATTACTTGCAATCATTAAAGATGAGAAATAACCAGAAGGAATGAATTTGATTGCATGCCAGAACAAGACAGTATTTCAGACATTAGAAATTTATGAGATACCCTTTTCAATTTCGTGTTATGCAACAATCGGGTTAATGATATATAGTCATCATTGAGTATTCACCATGTAGTATTTGTGATACAGTTTTTTTTTTATTTTATTACTTTTATTCGGGTAATACAACTGGGTAATATATTATTATTATTTTTTTTTACTAAATTACGGTTTTCCACTGTGAAGTGGGACGGGATCCTGTGAAATCCAGAAGATTGCTAAATCTGAGGCTATATAGTCACTATAGCTGTCTATATAGCCATATGCCAACAAACATTATACTAACATGCTTACAAACAACATTACATGGTCAGTACTTGTAAAGTGTTTGAAAAAAAAAACCCATTTTGGAATTTTTTTTACAAGCACGATTGTTTCGGCCTCTGGACCACCCACCCACCCCGGCCCTATATACGGATTTTTTTTTGTATACCCCCCATGTCGTCGGTGGTATATTTTGCCCCACGTAATTTTCCTCGGTTGCTCATTGTTGAAATGAACCAAACGTGTACTGTTACACGCAGCATGTTTATGTGACCGATGGTCAATCTATGATTGACGCCAATCACCTTGATTGGATAATCCTATACCGCGCGGCGATGTCTTCCCATCGATATGTCCACCGATGGCTTCGCATTGAGCGTCGCCTCGTAAAACTACCTGGACTATATTATAAACCCAGCCGGTGAATAGCACCCCAGGGGTGCTATTCACCAAGCGAGACTATTTTATAAACCAGGTAGTTTATATGGTAGCGGCTGAACGCAAAGGTATCTTTGCTTTAGCGCAAACGACACACGCTGTCGATGGTGTGATTGATCCAATCTATCAGATTTGTCACTTGTCAATTGACGCCGTCTTACGACTAATTCATGAACACTCACCGGCCACAATCGGCATGTATAGCGGTATAATTTTTGGGTACAATTGTGTGGAGACTCATGCTTGCGTTTATATATCTACAGAATGAGTTTCAATGATATTAATGAGGTTTTTTTAATTAGCACAGTGTGAAAATGAAGAGCCAAGAAGATAACGTCTCAGAAGAATTTTGTTTGTGTTTTGGTTCTGTTTGGATATTTCCCTGCTATTTCCAAAGAAAGTTCTTTCCATGCATCATTTTTCCGGCGCTGGTGAATGGTGCCGGTTTCTTTGTTCTTCAATATTTTGATTCTCCTCTCCACAATGCCCAAAAAAGTTTTATGCTCGTCGGCAGTGATGGGGGGGGGGGTCTGGAAAACAATTGCACATATAGGGCCCAAAAAAAAAAATTCCGACCCCGAGGGACCCACCACCCCATTTGTGCAAATTTGTTCCTCCAAATGTTAGGGACCCACCCCCTTTCTCATGTTTTTATCAAAATTTCAGAGGTTTTTAGCCGTTCTTCAATAACTGTGTTAACTGCCTTTCAATCCATTCCACTATCTTTTTTTCGGTGCAATGTGTGTAAAATTAAGACTCAAGCAATAACATCCTTAATCGGTAAAGCACAGGTCAGAAAACGAAAAATAAACTGTATTTCCAGGTGTTTCCTGGTGTTTCCAGTATCTAACAACAATAATAAAGCATTGTGTAGGTACACTGTATGTCACAAATTGCCCTAGACCGCATTATAGCCTTAATATATCGAGCGTGTTTAGTCTGACAGAGAACACTGGCCAATGTAAATAGTGGTAAACAGGTCAGGGGTTCTACAATTATTTGTATATATATATAGTTGACGTCTCGAGCCGTCCGTGCGTCCGTCCGTACAAACATTTTCCATCATAACTCAAGAGTCGGTTGTCATATTTTGATGCTCTATGACATGTGACGGACCAGAAATGGGGAACGAATATGCATAATATCACGGATTGTGAGTACCAATGCCTACCAGAGTTATCCATTGGCCCTGTTTATGAAATTCAATCCGTACAAAGTTTTTGCCATTTAAGAGTTGTCGAATTTTGAATTGGTTTGGTATGGTGATAGACCTGAATGATACGGGAAGGATGTATGCAGATATTACTGCATATCACAGGTTCAGCCTGTCGATGCATACCAGAGCTACCAACTTGGTTCCACCCGTAAACACATTTTGCATTATTATAATTCAACCATTTGTATGTATATTTGTGCACTAGAGTCTGCAGTATAGTCTCAGTCAGATTTTATTCTTGATTTTATTTTGAACTTTGAAGAATGTCATTTCTCAAAGCATCTGAATGCATCACATTATTTCAGTTCATCTATTTGTAATCGATAACAGTATATAATTAGTATTGTAGTTTAGTCTTGTTGAGCAGTATTTAAGCTTCAAGATGAAGTTCGTAAATTCAAGGAGAATAGCGTCACCTTCAGTTGGGATTGTCTGAACAATAAACAGTAACGGTCATTCATCATAACCAATTCAGTTTTATTTGGATAAGTGCTGCAAATTAACATTACTTGCAATCATTCAAGATGAGAAATAACCAGAAGGAATGAATTTGATTGCACGCCAGAACAAGACAGTATTTCAGACATTAGAAATTTATGAGATAACCTTTTCAATTTCATGTTATGCAACAATCGGGTCAATGATATCTAGTCATCATTGAGTATTCACCATGTAGTATTTGTGATACAGATTTTTGTATTTTATTACTTTTATTCGGGTAATACAACTGGGTAATACATTTTTTTTTATTTTTACTAAATTACGGTTTTCCATTGAGAAGTGGGACGGGATCCTGTGAAATCCTGAATGTTGCTAAATCTGAGGCTAAATAGTCACTTTAGCTGTCTATATAGCCATATGCCAACAAACATGATACTAACATGCTTACAAACAACATTACATGGTCAGTACTTGTAAATTGTTTGAAAAAAAACCATTTTGGAAAACAAATTACAAGCACGATTGTTTCGGCCTCTGGACCACCCACCCACCCGAGCCCTATATCCCTATATACCGATTTTATTTGTAGACCCCCCCCCATGTCGTCGGTGGTATATTTTGCCCCACGTCCTTTTCCTCGGTTGCTCATTGTTGAAATGTGTACAAACGTGTACTGTTACACGCTGCATGTTATGTGACCGGTGGTCAATCTATGATTGACGCCAATCACCTTGATTGGATAATCCTATATGGCGCGGCGATCTCTTCCCATTGATATGTCCACCGATAGCTTCGCATTGAGCGTCGCCTCGTAAAACTACCTGGACTATATTATAAACCCAGCCGGTGAATAGCACCCCAGGGGTGCTATTCACCGGCTGGGTTTATAATATAGTCCAGGTAGTTTTACGAGGCGACGCTCAATGCGAAACTATCAGTGGACATATCGATGGGAAGACATCGCCGCGCCATATAAGATTATCCAATCAAGGTGATTGGCGTCAATCATAGATTGACCACCGGTCACATAAACATGCTGCGTGTAACAGTACACGTTTGTACACATTTCAACAATGAGCAACCGAGGAAAAGGACGTGGGGCAAAATATACCACCGACGACATGAGGGGGGTCTACAAAAAAATCCGTATATAGGGCCGGGGTGGGTGGGTGGTCCAGAGGCCGAAACAATCGTGCTTGTAAAAAAATTTCCAAAATGTTTTTGTTTTCAAACAATTTACAAGTACTGACCATGTAATGTTGTTTGTAAGCATGTTAGTATCATGTTTTTGGCATATGGCTATATAGACAGTTATAGTGACTATTTAGCTTCAGATTGAGCAACATTCTGGATTTCACAGGATCCCGTCCCACTTCTCAGTGGAAAACCGTAATTTAGTAAAAAAAATTAATGTATTACCCAGTTGTATTACCCGAATAATAGTTATAAAATAAAAAAAACTGTATCACAAATACTACATGGTGAATACTCAATGATGACTAGATATCATTGACCCGATTGTTGCATAACATGAAATTGAAAAGGGTATCACATAAATTTCTAATGTCTGAAATACTGTCTTGTTCTGACATGCAATCAAATTCATTCCTTCTGGTTATTTCTCATCTTTTTAATGATTGCAAGTAATGTTAATTTGCAGCACTTATCCAAATAAAACTGAATTGGTTATGATGAATGGCCGTTACTGTTTATTGTTCAGACAATCCCAACCGAAGGTGACGCTATTCTCCTTGAATTTACGAACTTCATCTTGAAGCTTATATAATTAAATACTGCTCAACAAGACTAAACTACAATACTAATTGTATACTGTTATCGCTTACAAATAGATGAACTGAAATAATGTGATGCATTCAGATGCTTTGAGAAATAACATTCCTCAATGTCTTCAAAGTTCAAACTAAAATCAAGAATAAAATCTGACTGAGACTATACTGCAGACTCTAGTGCACAAATATACATACAAATGGTTGAGTTTTAATAATGCAAAATGTGTTTACGGGTGGAACCAAGTCGGTAGCTCTGGTATGCATCGACAGGCAAAAACTGTGATATGCAGTAATATCTGCATACATCCTTCCCGTATCATTCAGGTCTATCACCATACCAAACCACTTCAAAATTCGACAACCGACACTTCAACTTATATGGCAAAAACTTTGTACGGATTGAATTTCATAAACAGGGCCCATGGATAACTCTGGTAGGCATTGGTACTCACAATCCGTGATATTATGCATATTCGTTCCCCATTTCTGGTCCGTCACATGTCATAGAACATCAAAATATGACAACCGATCGACTCTTGAGTTATGATGCAAACTGTTTGTACGGACGGCTCGAGACGTCAACTATATACCCGCCGACTAATATCGGGGGTATAATAACCATATATATGTGTATACCTAACCAAAACAATTCCCCTCCTCACCCACCCCGGTGGATAAAACTAAAGAGTTATTTGATCATGCACAAATAATTGTAGAACCCCTGACCTGTTTACCACTATTTACACTGGCCAGTGTTCTCTGTCAGACTAAACACGCTCGATATATTAAGGCTATAATGCGGTCTAGGGCAATTTGTGACATACAGTGTACCTACACAATGCTTTATTATTGTTGTTAGATACTGGAAACACCAGGAAACACCTGGAAATACTGTTTATTTTTCGTTTTTCTGACCTGTGCTTTACCGATTAAGGATGTTATTGCTTGAGTCTTAATTTTACACACTTTGCACCAAAAAAGGATAGTGGAATGGGAATGAAAGGCAGTTAACACAGTTATTGAAGAACGGCAAAAAATTCTGAAATTTTTATAAAAACATGAGAAAGGGGGTGGGTCCCTAACATTTGGAGGAACAAATTTGCATAAATGGGGTGGTGGGTTCACTCGGGGTCTGAAAAAACCTTTTTGGGCCCTATATGTGCAATTGTTTTCTAGACCCCCCCCCCCCCCCCCCCCCCCCCCACTGCCGACGAGCGTAACACTTTTTTGGGCATTGTGGAGAGAAGAATCAAAATATTAAAGAACAAAGAAACCGGCACCATTCACCAGCGCCGGAAAAATGATGCATGGAAAGAAATTTCATTGGAAATAGCAGGGAAATATCAAAACAAAACCAAAACACAAACAAAATTCTTCTGAGACGTTATCTTCTTGGCTCTTCATTTTCACACGGTGCTAATTAAAAAACCTCATTAATATCATTGAAACTCATTCTGCAGATATATAAACGCAAGCATGAGTCTCCACACAATTATACCCAAAAATTATAACGCTATACATGCCGATTGTGGTCGGTGAGTGTTCATGAATTAGTCGTAAGACGGCGTCAATTGACAGGTGACAAATCTGATCGATTGGATCAATCACACCATCGACAGCGTGTGTCGTTTGCGCTAAAGCAAAGATACCTTTGCGTTAAGCCGCTACCATATAAACTACCTGGTTTATAAAATAGTCTCGCTTGGTGAATAGCACCCCTGGAGTCGATGGTGATCGGGGGGTCAGTCTTACCCGATATAAGAAGAATCTCTGTTTTCGATGGGTTAAATTTTACAATGCATATCTTTTATTTATGATGCAATATAAATAACACTTCCAGATATCATCACTATGGCCATCGAACAGACTAAATATACTATCTATTTCAACGAGGAGTCAGCATTACGGGAAATACATTTTTGGATCCCCTTAATATTTTGAGAGTATGTTGCTCTCTTTGATGAGACCGGTGTGTATATATATAACATTAACGGGACCGATATATATATATAATTCCACTGTTGATAAATGCAAGAAATGTATGTTATGAGCCTTTTATCGGCACACAATAAACACTTGCTGCATGCGGTTATGTGAATTTGTAAAATTACTGTTTTTATGTTATGTGTTTCTTGGCATTATTTAAAAAAGTAATGTTTAAAAGTGCCAGTATATATTCCAAAAAGTTTACAAATCTTCATTAAGGGGAACACAAAATTATATTTTGTCTGGCGAATATATTTACAGTACCTAATTGTTTTTTTAAACTATCACCCTACAAATGAAATGTGCATGCCAACTGCTCCAAAATGAAGTCAATACGAACATCCAATTCAGAAATATGTCACGTAAATATAATATAACACAAATAAGCATTGTTTTATGTTGTCCCTTAATGATGATTTTTAAACTTCTTGAAATATAGCATTAACCTGAATTGTTACATGTAAATGTGTGACGACCAATGGGTTTATATCATTATCCTAAATGGCTGCATGTAAATACGTGACGTCCGATGGGTTTGAAGCATTAACCTGAATGGCTACATGTAAATGCGTGACAACCAATGGGTTTATAGTATTAATCTGAATGGCTACATGTAAATGCGTGACAACCAATGGGTTTAAAGAATTAACTTGAATGGCTAATTGTAAATGCGTGACAACCAATGGGTTTATAGCTTTAACCTGAATGGCTACATGTAAATGCGTGACAACCAATGGGTTTAAAGCATTAACTTGAATGGCTAATTGTAAATGCGTGACAACCAATATGTTTATAGCATTAACCTGAATGCACATGTAAATGCGTGACAACCAATGGGTTTAAAGCATTATCATGACATGACACATGTAAATGCGTGACGACCAATTGGTTTATATCATTATCCTGAAAGGCTACATGTAAATGCGTGACGACCAATTAGTCTAAAGCATTATCTTGAATGGCTATATGTAAATGCGTGACTACCAATGGGTTTATAGCATTAATCTGAATGGTTACATGTAAATGCGTGACAACCAATGGGTATAAAGCATTAACCAGAATTGTTACATGTAAATGCGTGACCACCAATGGGTTTATAGCATTAACCTGAATTGTTACATGTAAATGCGTGACAACCATTGGGTTTATAGCATTAACCTGAATTGGTACATGTAAATGCGTGACAACCAATTGGTCTAAAGCATTATCCTGAATGGCTACATGTAAATGCGTGACGACCAATGGGTTTATAGCATTCCGTTTATTGCCAACTTCTGACTAAATTATATAAAAGTAGCTCTGCGTCAGAATTGATATATGTATCTCAATGATAATTCGTTTATATGCGACATAGATATGAATCATGTTTCCACCGACACCGGGCGAGGTTGGTGAATTATAATGGAATTATAAACTTTTCATCATGTACAGTTATGCTCTAAGTAATCGACTTCTTAACCACAGCAGAATTATGGGTAACTTTTCAGGATTTAGTCGGAAATATGGCTTGTTGCCATTCATCGGAAAGCTCTCGGGGAGAGCTTTCTGATGAATAACAACAAGCCATATTTCCGACTTGTTGCCATTCATCGGAAAGCTCTCGGGGAGAGCTTTCCGATGAATGGCAACAAGCCATATTTCCGACTAAATCCTGAAAAGTTACCCATAATTATGCTGTGGTTAAGAAGTCGATTACTTAGAGCATTACTGTAACTTGTGTGTGGATTATTGGATTGTGTTGCCCTTTGGTAAGACAGAAGGGATATGCTTCACAACACGTACGGGTTTCGTTCATTAGATTCTTACCGGAGTTACGGCCCTTGTTAAGTTAAATTACGACGATATTGACGAGGACGCCATAGGCGTTGCAAGGACGATAATCACTACGATGACAAGATGAAGATGATTAGGTCGACGGAGCTAATGGCGACGATAATGATGATGACTGCATTGTACGATGGAGATGATGACGATAATGACGACGACGATGACGTCGTTTATGATGATGGTTATGACGAAAATGATGACGATGATGGTGATGATGAGGATAAAGATGACGCCGACGACAATGATGACGATTGACGACGACGATAACAACGGCGACGAAGCTGGTGATGGATAATGATGACGATGGATGAGGACGAAGATGTATAAAGACAAAAATGTTGACGATGGTGACGATACGGATGATGACGATGAAGATGAAGATAAAGATGACGATTGAATTGATGATGACGATGAGGATGGTGATGATGAGGATAGTGATGAAGATCGTGTGATGCTGACGGTATTGATGGTGACGATGATAATGATGATGACGACGATGATGATGATGGTGATGATGATGATGATGATGATGATAATGCTGCTGATGAATAATGATGATGCTGATGATGATGAAAATGATGATGATGACTATGTCGACGACGATGATGAAGTTGGGGATGTTGATGATGATGATGATGATGCAAGTGACCCCATTGTATATATGTATATATCCATGTTCTGCATTAATTTGCAGCGTTGACAATTAAAGCATTCAGTTACGGCCCTTGTGTAACTTATACAATTGTGAATTCTCATCTGTATACGAATATTTCGCTATTGTGAAATTTGAGATTGTGTTGACTTTTGGTGTGACAACAGCCCAGCTTGGGGTGGACATCATATCATTCGGGTTTCGACCGTTAAATAATGCGCTCATTTTACCAGAGTTACTGCCATTGTCGTCAATTGTTCGTCCGTATTAACATTTTATTGTTCACCATGGTGTGGATTATTTAAGTTGGTCACCCTGTCGTGGCCACCTTATGTGAATGTAAAGACACGTACTATTGGTTTTATACATTATAAAATACCATATATGCATTAAATAACGCGTTATAATATTTGAAATCTGTACAGTATATAGACATCGATAGATAAATTTTAACTGAAATACACTTAACTAATCGCAAGAACAAATACATATGTTTGTTCTCGGGTTGAATGTATTCTCCGTTTTACATGAGTGTGAACACGTTTATTAAATTAAATGTCGTATATAAAAAAACTCCCATCAGCTTTTATCCGGGCTTTGGGCCGGCAGACATGGTCTGGCAGCTTTAAAGTGTTACTGTCTAGTGCCTAGACGTTGCACTTATGTTGTGTGCACATATTTGGTTATAGCACAACGTGCTAAAATGTTTTAAAGTTTAAAGTGCTTGTGCTGTTTTGCACTTATTTTAGCACTCGAGCTCGATCAGTTGAGGCTCGGCACAATTACCCACATTGAAGGGGAGTCTGTGACACTGCCCTTTGGGACTTTTTTACAGTTAGTTCATACCGTATAGCAACTGGTATGCGGATGATCCTACACCGTGATAGAGTGTTCTGCATGGATGCCATTGTCAAATGTGGTCCGATTCCATTGGGGGGGGGGGGGGTCAGGTGGCATCGACATAAATGTGGGTCAATATGTTTACATGTCTCATTAAAATGTATTCCAACAATCGATTGATGGAAGAAACAATAATAAACTGTGATTCTGATAAAAATTAACTGAATAGTCTGTCAGTTTAAAGAAGATTTGTCAATGGTAGGTGGTTACCTGGCAACAATGAAACCCAATACCAATTTGCCAGACGAGAATCACACGAGAATGCATCAGTACACAACACAACAACCTTTAGTTATGCATTATTGTCAATATAAGCATAATATGGCATATTATGAAACAATTATATCATGCAAATTTCCCGAAACTCATACCAGGTATATCAGTTAAATGACCAGAAACTCATACATATGGTATGCTTTCAAAGGTGGGTATGTCCATAGCAACGATTACACATCCGTTAAGTAACGAATGCGGCAGCTTTACTGCCATGTTCACACTAACAACAATTATAATAATTGTTTTCAATATAATAATGTTACATGACGTAGTTTAGTTTGTTAAAACTACCATAATATCGAACCCACACTAACAATAACTATTACAATTGTTTCACCATAAAATGATAATGACGTAGTTTATATTAGTTTGTCAAAACTACCATAATATCAGTCAGCTCGGCATTTTTCGATTTCGGGTATGTCCCTATAGCAACCGTTACCACCCATGTAAGTAAGAACTATGGTAATTTTCCAGCCAGATCCAATCGAACAACAACTAATATTATTTTCACCATAAAAATGCTGCATGACGTAGGGTAGATTGTTAAAACTGCCATAATATCAGTCATATTTGTATTTCTTCGATGTTGGATAGTTGCCTAGCAACCGTTTCCAAGGATGGACCTGCCGCGACGTCTATACATCTGAAAATGATTAATAATGTATAAGGAACCTATGTGCCAAGTTTCATAGTATTATCACCATTTGCACAATTATTACGTCAAACGCCAGGACTATTATGTGGTATTTTTGCCTTTCAGACACTCAAAACCTTGGCGTACGTTTTAGGGAGTAGTGTTATGTTTCCGACTATACAATCTTAAGGATGGTGATGGTTCGATATATCTCATCAATTTCCTGTTCTGAACTAACCACTGTTCTAGTATAATGGTTCATATTTTAGCTCATTTTCGTATGAATATCTTTACTCGCCCTCTTTTGTTAGGAAAATTTTGAATCACCATGCGATTTATATTCCCTCTTCGCCAATAAATGTCATCACAATTATGGAATATCGACTGATAGTAAGCTCTAGCATCAATTACGCAGATATATCGACACCTGCTTCTCGATGGACGGGTATGTGTGAAGATTGAGTCCTACATATGACTGCATTCGCATATATGGTCTAATGGGATTTCGTCAAAAGATCAACTCGGATTCTTGGGGACTTTTGCCATAAACATGTTCTTATTAATCCCTGAAAAGTGCACCTCGTCCTCGCGAATAAAGTCTCTCGGATATTTGATTGTTCTAAATTGGATGCAATCTGCTTGTAGTCGTTTCTTCAGCAAACGGTTGATGATGTTGCGGTGGTGAATGTACACATCAGCCGTCAGTTGTTGGTTTTTAAATCTAACTCTCTCTGAAGTATCTGACCGATGAAAACGCGGATGCCGTTCTCTCTGCATGGTGTTACCACTTTATCTATGAGGGCATCATATATATCTACTGCGTCTCGCTTAGGGGTGATCTCATTAGCCCCTAGCTCAACGAACATAGCTTCTGGCTTCCATTTTATTAAGAGATCAAGATATGGTTTAAAGTCTTTCCCTCTGCGAATAGCATTATCATCATGAAACAGTCCAATGCCACCGGTAGTGAACGTCTTGCATTCAGCAGTTACTAGAAATTCACTCTTGCAAAATGTTGCAAAATTTCTGATATAGCTGCTCCCAAATATCGCGAATATCGGTAGGTCGTTCATTATCGTGTTCGTGTTGGACAAGTGATAAAACCCAGGTTGTCCGGCTATATTTATGTCTTGCAATGACCCCACATACATAGGCACGTATGTTTGTTCTATAAAAACAAAAGTGAGATTATGTTATCTGCGATGTGGTCACCCTTTTAGGGTTTCGTCGGATCCGACATTCAATTGCGCATATTCGCTCAAGTTCTGAAGGTGTGAACAACCAGAGTGAACATCGGTAACATATAAACATCCACGTATGCACATACACTCGCACTCTGGCTGGAAGTGGAGCGAGGCAGTCATAATTGCTTTGGCTGTATTAGTTCCTTTCAGTCAGAGCGTTGAGCACGGGTGAGTTGTGTGGCCGCGCCTCCGGGTGCAGCTGCCCCCGGGCTTAACGCCAGTGAGACGGTTTTGGATTAGGCTTATGGACTTACTCCCCGAAGCTGTGTTGGCCGCAGTGCAAACGTGTCGGGTAGTGGACATTGCTAACTGGACTATCCAGTCTAGCAGGGGCTACCTGACCCTTTGCCTGGAGTTCCGGACTGAAGATGCTGGCACCCAGAGATCTCAGGGCCGGGACGCCAATTCCAAGACCACCCACTGTCGAATGAAGAGTGGGAAGAAGGGGCCTCCCAAGAAGAAGACGCCAACCAGAAGACGAAGGGACGCCGCCAGACGGGCGAAATGGAAGAAGAAGATGGGGTAACTGTTGATCTGCCAGTTACCCCTCCCCGTGTGGTTCAGCCGACGTCCAGTGTCACAGCCGGTAGGTCGGAGTTGTCTGAGAGACGCCCAGACGACACGATCTGCATGGAGACAGGCGACATTGCACCAGCTAGCAGGGACTCCGTTGATCTGCCGGAGGTCCCTGTTGTCGTCGTCGAGGCGAGCGGAGAAAGGGAGCAGGAAACCACCCCTGCTGTTCCTGCCGCCAGCGTCGACGTGGAGTTGGGCAGCTTGCCACCACGGACACCGGAGTTCCATCTCATCCCGGTGTCCCCCAGCTCTACCACCAGCAACAACAACATCAGCACAGACACAACCCGCTCTATGGAAGAATCCGTCGCCACTGCCGAAAGAGAGATGGTATTGTTGAGAGAGGAGCACAAGAAACAATTTGAGGAGCACAAGAAACAACTTGAGGAGCACAAGAAACAACGTGAAGAAATTCAACTTCTCATAGAACAGAGATCTCATCCACCTCCTCCATCTCCACCATCTTCAACGGAAAAACCGAATTCGAAGAAGAAGGGGAAAAAGAAAAGATAAACTCAACATCTTAAATGGGTTTTTTTTTTTTGTATCTGAATAAAGGCAAAACATGAGGGATTAAGGAAAGGGTCTCTCGGCCCTTTCGACAATCCCGGAGCCAGCCCACCCCAAACCACCCACTGTATACACTCGCAAGACTCCTAATCGCATTTCATGACTTCACGGACAAGAAAATCCGTCTTTTTCGTTGTTTTACCACATCGCAACAAGTATGAATCAGAAAAAATCGTCCATTTCCAGGAAACTGGTCTGGTATCTTCGCCACAACGACAACGTACCAGGTGAGTCAATAAACACCCATCTATATATTGTGAAATTTATATCGAGGATATCATAGCGGTATAGCCCATGTAGATTTGTAGATTTTAATACAAAATTTACACGTTGAATACAATTGTTAGCTATATATAATGTAAAAATTAAGTCACATTTCGGGTGGCAAGTCATAACATAAATGAGTCGGAGCTGGAAGGAAGGTATTCATATATACCAAACAGAATTGGCTGTCATACCACTGCCAACCGGGGGATCATTTTGTTAAAATATTATTATTTTTTTGTATTCGGAATAAATATTGTATGTCATAATACGACGAACGCTCTCTATTGCATTATATATCATTATATATCATTAAATGGCCACTCATTCGCCCATTCAGTTATAAAAGTAAAACATTACATTTCAGCCAACGGTTACGTCAGTTGCAAACAATTGGCGATGGATTTGTCTTATGGATGGAATAATGTGACTCCCAGTGACATAATTGATGCCCGTAGCCTCCGGTCACACCAGAGGACGGGTCACGATGAAAATGAGTGATTCTGGATTGTATTTGTTTAGAGCAGAGCGAGGACACACGGTAAAGTTATGTCTAATGATTGCTAATAAAAATAGCATAAATTATATATATTTGTATTGACAATATGAGGCCGATATATATACTTATCAACAGTTCTTGTATTTGCAATCAATCTTATGCATCCTAAGAAATTACTTACACAAAATTGGGAAGTTCGAATGGGCCATGTCCATTTAAATAAGCAGAGTATCGTGACACTATATAATATAATGCCACTTAATATTATGTTATAATAGATAGCTACGCTCTTATTTCTTACTACACTTGATTGATTATGTTGATAACATCCACTGCAACCATTATCGGGTTCAAAACGTTTGTTACACACAACTAAATGATCCCAAAGTGCAGATATCGAATACATATCATGTAAAGAACCGTCACAGTCGTGATTACACTATAACAGTAACATCCATACTTTGTGATTAGGAGGCTAATGCTCCAAAGCATCGACATACATCGGGATATTTCATCGCCTATTTTACATAAGGATAGCGCATGTTCAATTTATACTCAGTGTTCGTCTTCAGAATGTGTTTCACAGTCGGTATGCTACCGAGAACAAAGAAATTACGTTCACAAAGCTTGATTTTCAGTGATTACATGTTAACTCGCTATATACGATGTGATCTAAAGTTCAGGCTGGATGGTTGTTATAATCGTATGTTGTAAGCACAGATATCAGTCGAGTTGATAATAGGTCGATCACGGCAAATATTATATCAAATTAATAACCCGGTATTCGATATTATTTCATCATATTTTTCAGGTGTGTCCTAATTATATAAATTGATTGAGTATTGAGTGTATCAACCACGAACAAATGAAATAGTTTTCCATCTCACCTATTTTGACGCACTGAAAGGAATATTAGATGACGGCATCCAGCCCATGACGCGATCATTCGTGCACCTGGTTGTGTGTCCATCCGATCAGGAGAAGCATATCATTGCAGATATGTAAACAAGATATTTGAAATGGTGAACATATTTCCTGTACAATATCATTGCAAGTATATACATTCAAAGATATATGTTAATTGGCATTAGAGATGGTGAACATTTGCCCACCATTTATCGCGCATGTTCGTTATGATAATTGAACAGACATGACCGTTCCGTGAAATATATAGTTGAAATACAATTTGTTTTGACTGCGGTTACCAACGAGACATAATTATCCATCTTGTTACTCTCCGAACGTTTTAATACTCCTAAACCTTAACCGGTAAAACAAAATATAAAACAGAGTGATATTAATTGTCACATGTTCTCGAGTCATATCTACTATTTTATACCTCGGTATCTGTATAAAATTTGCTACAAATTAATAGACCATCTTATGTGTGTGATCTTCCGTTGTTGGGCATATATTTTTTTTTCCGGCCTTGATACATAAATGAACTCTAACACTATACTTAAGCATGCATAAATATTAAATTTCTCGTTCCAGAACGTAGAAACACCAGGAGATACTATGCTATGGTTCAGATCAGTGCACTTGGGTGCTTAGAATCCGGATTATATTTTACAGAAATAATCAACGGAACACTATCCTGTGTCAACATGCCATTCCATCCAAGTTTATCGTTAGAATGGAAGGGTTGGATATGTAGTCATATATACCATAGCTGATTCACAGATGGGACGAAGGTATTCACGCGTGTGTACCAAGTACTGTGACCGGCCATATAAATGCCATTACGCATTGGTGGGGGGGGCGTAACAACACTCTCTAGCAAATACAACAGCTGTCTCAATAAAATCCTTGGTCCGCGAAAAGAGCAGTCTCAATGTATGCAACGCTCTCTAACACTTTGCACCGCCTCATCAACTGAAATAAACATACCTATATGGCCACATACTAGTATGAACAATCTGGGCATAACATCTATATATGCTTTGTTAAATGTTGTTAAATGAACTCAGTGGTGACCTTGGCATATTGATGCACTTAAAACTGATTGTATTTACTAATTGTATTTACTTTATTGGTACACACTACCGGCATATAACAATGATCTAATTTCATTATATCACATCTTCTGGGTGCCGAGACATATTTGATTTCTAATTCCGTTTCTATGTTGGACACTACCATAATTTAATGTTTCGACTATGACCGAGGCATGATTGTATGCACCATCTACCAAACATATTTTGCTTATTGCTTGTTATCATATCGCCATTTGAACCATTTGTTATTTTTCTATGTATACATTGTAAACGTGACGTTCTGTTTTTTCGTTCTAATAAAATATTGTTAACAATCTTAAAAGTTATCTATACCGGTCTGTGTGTATACATTCACCCTATATTATACATAAACATGTATAGGGTAACCAATAAAGAGCGTTTGTTGAAGCATTTATTGCGAGGGTCTTAATTGCAACTAAGAGTCCTTTAACATCAAGCCTCCATAAAAAAACTGGTAATTTGTTTACTCAGAAGCCACAACATGCATATTAGCTTTGATAATTCCAATTAACAAAAATATTCCTGATGCTTAATGCCCCATTATCAGTATGTCTGTACAGTCTGCCAGGATGACTGAGGTGTCACTGGCTTTAAAGATTATCCCGCACGAAGAGCTGTGTTAATTTTCTATTGTTGATGGTGTTCGTTTGCTTCAGATACTGATGAAATAATGCGGTTAAGCTGGTAATCTGAAATTCAGTGATTTCATTGGCCGTATCACAGTGTGATACGAATACATCTCATCTTTGGCCGCCAAAAAAAAAACTAAACAAAACAAAACACAAGACAAAGATGGCATGTATTCCAATAACATGTATGCGCGCAGTGTTCGTGATATACGAGATACTACACAATCATGGATTTAATATATATATATATCTTTATTTCCTCCTCGTGGGAGATCATTGATACATATAAAATTAAATTACACAAAGGCAAATAAAACAACGAAAAAGATATACACACATAGGACATAACGCCATATAAAATTTATTTACAATGAAATAATAAGAATATATTATAGATTCAATGCAAGTAGAACATTGGCACGGTCATAATCTATTACATACACATCATTCATGCATGCACCAAGTGAGCTTATACGAACCTATAATGCATTATCTACATGTACATAGACATAAAATGTTTTCAATGTAAATGTATTCCAAGCATTATCGGGTAAATGTATCGCAGAAAACAAGCTCAATTGTCAGCGACCATTTTGCCAAGAGTGTGTGGCAATAACGAATAATGCCCACCCGAGCATAGCTGTTACATGTATGTATATTTCCTTTACTTATATATTGAAATATGTCAACCTTTAATGATCTGGTGGAGCTGATGTTTCTTAATTCGTCGCATTCTCAGATAAAGTTATTAGGTCAACGTAGCGTTTCCATAGATCAGCAGACTTTTTAACAAAAAAATTAATTGGGTCCTCCGTATATTTAAGTGGAATCGTCATGAAATCTGATAATCCAGAAAGAAAAATTCGAGTTTTAGATTCTAGACTCAGTTTGTCAAACTTTAGGTAGAATTCTATATCAAATATGTTCAAAATGTCGAATTCTACAAGGTTCCTCTCCGACGTTATTGACGTACATTCGCATATGGTATGTTTAACAACGTCGCTGTGTTCGTGGCTGCAGAGAGGACATACCTGTTTCTCACCAGGTAATATAGCCATAAGGCGGGCAACAAGCGTGTACGATGATTTATATTTTGGGAAGCATCGACATTTTCTCCAAAGGTGAGACATGGTTAATTCTGGTTGTATGGCAGCGAACCGAGCAAGTCTATTGTCGCCATTTATAATTGCTGTCCACTCTTCAGAACACCCGATTTTCCATTTGTCTTTCACAACATTTTTCCATGTTAGTTTATTCGGGAATTCGTGTAAATCAATAAAAATGATCAGGTAGTCAACCATGTTATATTTCTGGAGTGTTGTAATAATGTCAGCTATGAATGTTTTATCGCTTATCTCTGAACACCCCACGACATATTGATACAAACGGGTTAAGAAAATAGCTTTAACAGTTTTGTTTAGCGACAGATTACAAAGCGAGCCAAAGAATGAGAGTTTGCGTTTATCGATTAAAGACATGAGTAGGAAGATCGACTAGCCCAAGTGCTATTTCTGTCTGTGTGTGTGTATGTAGACCCTGGAAAAATTTAACGCAAAATCGATGTGATCTTTCCAGACGATCACGGTTATTCTGAGACAAATTCCAAAGTAATTCAGAACCGTACAATCCCCTCGGAAGTACCACAGACGAGTAGATAATCGAACAGCTCTTTGGAGTTATACCACCCGGATGAACACCAGCATTTGTGAGCATCAAAAACGTACTTCTAGTTTTTTCGCAAATATTTTCAACGAAGGCACCGTTGAAATCGTATTTATCGAGTGGTATCCCCAAATGAGTTGTTCGCGTATCCTCCCTGATCTGAGATTCCCCTAGATTCCATGCGCGATTTTGACGAGTATAATTTACTTTTGTCTCATTAAAAACAATTATACAGCATTTATTTGGGTAATATCTGTACCTCCAGGTATTGCTGTAAGATACGCATATTTCACAAAGTCCTTGTAAACCCTTTTTACTGAGAGACAGTAACGCCATATCGTCCGCGTGTGTAGGGCTGGTGCAATTTATGCCCAACATTTGTAGTCCATATCCTGAGCTGGCTAATTGGTTGATCAATTCATCTACGTAAATCATATAGTAAAATGGCGAGAATATACTTCCTTGTCTAGCTCCCTGTAATACATTAAACCACTGAGATGATGTATGTTGGTATCGAACTGAACATGATACATTTGTCAAAAGGTTGTATATTAATGTGAACAAATGTCCCTGCACCCCACGTTCGTAAAGTTTATACAATAGACCATTTACCCAGACGGTGTTAAAGGCCTTCCAGACATCAAGGAAACACGAATACAAATTTTGTTTGCTTTCGGATACGTATGAAATGCATTCTCTCATCAAGTAGGAGGTCATGTTGGCACTTATTCCTTTTTGGAATCCGTGCTGCAATGGGTTAACTTCGAGTAAGTATGGTGTATATCGCTCTAATCGAGTCTGGATTATTTTTTAGAAGTATTTTGTAAAGTACAGGCATCAAAGTGATGGCTCTATAACTGTCGTAATCTGTTTTTGGTTTGGAGCCTCCTTTATATAAAGTGATATTAACACCGATAAGACAAAGATGGCATGTATTCCAATAAAATGTGTGCGCGCAGTGTTCGTGATATACGAGAGACTACACAATCATGGATTTAATTAAAATTAGAGTGTCACACGCAAGTGTTTATATAAGTCTATAAACAAAATTTGAATATTATTTCCAACAGTCTGACCATTGACATATTCATGCGTTCAAACCAGTTAATCTATGTTGTAACTTGGCTTTTAGTCGCCGGGCTCCGGCATCTGGGCTTTTAGTCACAACTGAAATAAAAACAAGTGCGAATATCTTGGAGCGAATTTCTGCAACAATTTCACCGCCTGGTGGACCCATTTGGAAAAAAATACATTCCCTGTGTCTAATCCTACATTTTGATATACTATACGCCCCATTATATTGAATAAGCGGATAAGCGGAACTTTGACTACGATGAATAACAACAATAATGAAAGATTTGAGAAGTTGGAGGAACAAGTAAAACAGGTGGAAAGTAGCATTGGGGATAAAGTTGAGGCAGCAACGGCAGACATCAAAGCTGAGATGAAGAAAGAAATATTCGAGGAGATTGAAGCCAGAGAGAATGAAAAAGAAGAAAGAAAGAGGAGAGAACACAACTTATGTATGTTTAATGTACCAGAAAGCGTCAGCAACGACACGAAGGAGAGAAAACAACATGATAGCACTATACTACAACATATATATGATAAACTTGTTCCAGATGAACAAAGAAGTGGGAACCTTATCACAAAAAAATGTGTTCAGGTTAGGCCCAAGACCAAAAGGAGAGAGGAAGAAATTCCGTCCAATCAAGGTCACTCTAGAAAGCAGTACTCAACTCAAACAACTACTTTCCAGTACACACAAAATCCCATCTCTCACCGATAAGGATTTTGAAGACTTAGTAATAGCCAGGGACCTCACTCCCGAACAACGCGACCAAAGGAAAACTCTTCAAGCAGAATTAAAGGAGAAGAACCGAAATGGGAAAGAGTATCAAATCAGGGGAGGAAAAGTTACCAAAATAAAGGAAGCAGAAAAGAAGACCCCCTCAGAGTAGGAATTTTAAAGATTTTAACCGGAAAGATGCTGCCAAAAATGATTTTTAACCAGAAAAAGGACAGGTCAATTAAAGTCGCCTATTCAAATGTAGACTCACTGCTGAACAAGAGAGACGAATTAGCAGCTCTAATTGGAAAATAATCACCTGACGTGCTCTTACTTACAGAAATAACACCAAAAAATGCCAAAAATTTACAACCAGAAGAGTTTGAATTACAAGGATATGAGATGTTCATAAATGAATTAGGATCAGGAAGAGGTGTTGCAATCTATGTCACTAAAACCTTGAAAGCCAATATCGTGGAGGATCTTACAACCAGTGAAGGAGTTGAATCAGTTTGGTGTGGCATAAAACTCAACACAGAAGACAACCTCCTAATCGGATGCGTATACAGAAGTCCATCAAACAACAGTGACCAAAATAAGAAAACAAATAAGATCTTATGCACCGCCACAAGGAGAAAGGACTCTCAAAGGCTGGTATGTGGTGACTTCAACTACAAAGAGATAGACTGGGAAACCAACACATGCAGCACGTCAGAAACTAGCGATGAATTTGACTTCCTAGAAAAAATCGGGGATGCAGGGATTTACCAACACGTAAGAGATCCAACAAGACAGAGAGAAGGACAACAAGAATCACTGTTAGATCTCATCTTCACGAACGAAGAACTAATGATATCAGATCTGAAACATTTACCTCCATTAGACAAGAGCGACCACCACATGCTACTATTTGATTTTGTATGCTATGCAGATGGAGTGGAAGAGGATGTCAACAGACCACAATATCATAAAGGAGATTATGAGGCACTACGTGGGGAACTGAATGGAGGATGGGAGGAAGATGATGAAATGACAGTAGAATCCATATGGCTCCGTCTAAAAAAGAGATTACTGGAAGCATCAAATAAACATATACCAACATCAGTCATGAAGTCAAGCACCAAGAAGCAAAAATGGATGACAGTATCAGCACTGAAGGCAGTTAAGGAGAAGCACCAAAAGTGGAAAAAATATATCTACAGCAAGAAGGAATCAAAATACAAGCAAGAAATAAAGCAACACGGGAATGCAGAATAGCACGCAAAAACTATGAGAAAAAACTAGCCGAGATTATCAAAAGTGACCCGAAGATATTTTGGAACTATATACGAAGCAAAACAAAAGTCAAAGCAGGGATGGGGGGTATACAGAGAGACGATGGAACAATCAGCAGTGAAGATGCAGAAAAGGCAGAAATTTTAAATTGATACTTCAGCAGTGTCTATACCATTGAAGGAGATGCAGAGGTTCCTTTTCCCAGAGAAATTGAGGTAGAAAACAGTGTCGAGCTAAACGATATAGTTGTGAACGAAGAAATTGTAATGAGACACCTGCTCGAACTGGATACGTCAAAATCTCCAAGAGAAGACAAACTGCATCCTCGAGTTCTGAAAGAAGCTGCAAGCAGTATCTGTCCTGCTATGACATACCTTTTTAAAAGATCAATAGCCACGGGGGAGGTTCCAACAGATTGGAGAAATGCTACTATATGCCCAATATTCAAGAAAGGAAACAAGAAGAAAGCCGAGAACTATAGACCCGTCAGCTTCACGAGCATCATATGTAAACTAATGGAACAAATAGTAAGGGATAACATCGTGGAGTACTTAGAAGATAACGAATTGTTTACAGATAACCAACATGGCTTTAGGGCAAAAAGATCCTGCGTCTCACACCTACTGGAAGTTCAAGACGACCTTACATCATACATCGACGTAGGTAGAAGCATCGATATTATATACCTTGACTTCCGTAAGGCGTTCGATACAGTACCGCACAGAAGACTCATGGCAAAACTACACGCAAACAAGATCCAAGGAAATGTACATCGATGGCTAAACAACTTCCTAACAGGAAGGAAACAATCGGTTAGAGTAAACGGAATACTATCAGCAAAATCAGATGTAACCAGCGGAATCCCCCAGGGCTAAGTGTTGGGACCAACACTATTCCTCATATATATCAATGATATAACCCAAAACATCAAATCGCAATGCAAACTGTTCGCCGACGACACAAAAATATACAGAGATATCAAGGATATCCAAGACCAAATGAGACTCCAACAAGACCTAGATACATTATCAGATTGGTCAGAAAGATGGCTCCTGAGATTCAATGCAGCCAAATGCAAAGTACTCCATATAGGACGAGAAAACCCAAAATTCAGCTACCATATAAAAGAAGCAAATAAAGAAATACAAATCCAACCAATTAAATATGAGAAGGACATTGGCGTTATATTTGACTCAGCACTATCTTTCAACTCACACATATCAACAGCAGTCAACAAAGCGAATCAAAGAATAGGACTTATTAGAAGATCCTTCAACTACATAGATGACAACATGCTAAAGATTCTATATAAATCCCTCATCAGACCAATGGTCGAGTATGCCTCATCAATATGGAACCCACGCCTACGAAAACACCAGATATTAATCGAAAGCGTCCAGAGAAGATCCACTAAACTGACAACTACCAACAATATGCAATATCAAGACAACGAGGGAAGAAATACACATATTGGACTACCGACACTCCAATACCGTCGAGAGAGGTGCGATATGATACAAATGTTTAAAGTATTAAACAAAATAGATACAGTAGTCCTACCATCAGCAAAAAAATCATACTCAACAACCACAAGAGGACACAAAGAAAAACTACAAAATGAAATCCATAAGAACAATACATCAGTCAACAGCTTTGTACCTCGCAGCACAAACTGTTGGAACAGCCTGGCCGAGTTATGTACGGGAGCGACAGATGTCAATGAATTTAAATCAATTCTGAACGACACCTGGAGAGGAAGACCCAACAAATTTTATTTTAAATTCAATAATGAAAAACCAAAAAAACGATTTTAATGCACTGTAAATATAAGCACGTCGCCAAAAACGCCACAGATAGTTACAAAAGTATTTGGAACTAACGAAGATGTCAACAGAAGCCTCTAGGCTTATAAGAAGACCGAAGATCACAGGTGACAGGTGACTTGAATATACCAGCTGAAATCGATCCTGTAATTGTAAACATCGAGTCTATTTTTAGCTCTTTTATCGGCGCGTGTTTGTGTGTTAGCCATTACAATATTAGCACTAAAACAACCATATTGTAGCTCAAAACGAGTGCACAGTATTCCAATGCGTTGTTTGATACCTAACACTTGTTGTTTGCTAGCGTATTCATCGAGAAATCTAAATTCTAAACATTAATGTCGAACGCAGTTTTTCGTGTTTGTGGCATTTTATGTTAGGTCAGTTGTCGACCGAATAATGTAACTTCCGGTGTTCGTTCAGTGGCGGGGTTAATATGTGTGGATAGGGCGAATGTGGACCTTTCGTTAGACATCAAAAGGAGCCCTCTGCGCTCTGTATTCCTCGAGATATCGGCCGTCCCACGCAATTTGAAAATCCTGTCCTGTAGATTGTCATTTTATCCCAAATTCCACCCCATGTTAGGTCAGTTGTCGACCAAATAATGCAACTTCTGGTGTCCGGTCAGTGGCAGGGTTAATATGTTTGGATAGGGCGAATGTGGGCCTTTCGTTAGACACCACCATTAGCACCCTACGCCCTGTATTCCTCGAGATATCGGCCGTCCCACCAATTTGAAATTCTGTCCCGCATATGTCGTTTTGTCCCATATCCCATCCCATCCCGCAGATTGTCATGTCCCCCCGCCATAGTAGATCCATGACTCCTACGCCACACCTCATGTGATGCACACCACGGCAAACAGGGTGCCACATTAAGGGAATCTTACCCATCGCAGTGGGGCGGTAGGCATATTCTACCCCGGGCCCACACGGGGTACATGCAGTAAAACGATTCTGAGCTTCTAACCTAAACGGGGCACAATCAGGACGATGGCCTGCACAAAACATACAATCAGTCCACCCATAATCGTTAGTTTGTAAAACTGTGATTATATACTCAACACCTCATTTTCTTTCAGATGTTTTAGTCGATGTATGTAGTGTCTTACAATGCGTGAAAAATAAGCGCATCACCACACGCTGTATGTTTGCTTTAAGCCACATAGTTAACCGCAATGTTTCGACTCTAATTACACAGACCTAGCATGTATAACTATCAAGGTTGAGTCTTCATCAGAGGCACGACCTTATATTGAATGGGTATTTACATTATATATGTATGTACTCATTTTGTTTTCCCAGGTAATTTATCTCTTTCTTATTAGAAGAGGATTTACGGTACCATTTGCATGGTCCCAATCAGTGCATGTGTACAATGAATGTGCAGACTGCACTAATTCGTACACATTCGATAATTGAGGTGTGCATTCAAATTTGAATGGTTCAAGGATAATTTCCGCATGTATGTACAAGCGATGCAAGCGAAAATCTGATGAATCATTTATAACTTACTAGGCTTGTAATTTGTTAGAATGTTGGCCTTTTTCTAACTGTGGTAACGTGAGAGTCAATTACGGAAGTGGCAACGAGGTGCTAAAATGATGAGTTGTTTAATGATAACAAGACGGTAACAATATGGTCAATATCACCGTAAATGTACATGTATGTTGGTATGTGCATGGTGGGACAGCGGACTCCATATGTACTGTACCCGTACCAGTGTTCATCGGAATCGGTCGTCCCCCCGTGATTATTAACGCGCGTTACTTCGTGTTATTATATGATAGATAAGTATAATTATCATGTAATACAATATTCTCTGTCAGTCATGGACACCGAATTATCGGCAGTCGATGGCTCCATCGCTGATGGCAACGTTGATGTCACCGTTGCGGAGCAGCCCTCATCTATGCCCAAATAAAAAGTACATGTAACTTAAGGCGACGCGGATCTATCGGTGAATCAATGTATTTTTAAAAGCGAAATGGTCAAATTCGCTCGGCCGTCACACAGGTTCATAACATCCTTCAAGACAGCCATGTGTGGCCAATGTCCCCCGCTCATTTGGTACCGTTGAAGAGCCTAACGCTCAAAAAGATCATCACCAACAAATGGTTTGTGAAATATGCAGCAAGAGTTTTTCAACAAGGTCAAATTTGACTTTTATTTACACATGCTAAGGCACATATATGATGTGTGCGGTTCTGAATATAGACACAATCAAAGTCCGAGAGACCACATTAAAGCCAACCATAACCGTAATCGTGATTTTGTCTGCGCATGTGGCAAAACTTATGCTTACTGGTCGGGTCTTTCAAGACACAGGAGAGAGACCATGCAGACACATGAATGACGTGAACATATAATATGATAAACATGTCCTAACAAGCATCGCTATTGTTTAGTTGTGTTCGTGTGATTAAAACATGTTATTTTGGTCCTCATTTATAAGACACAATAGTAGCAATTGAAGAGATACATGTTTGCATATCATACTCTGACAATATAGAGAGAGGGAGGTAAATTAAGGGCGATATCATATGGGACATTATATAAGTCCACAAGAAAGGTCGGCTGTAAGCGTTACCGCTTGTATCTTTCAAACGGGTGTAGCCTGCATCTTGGAACAAGATAAACGTGACATCTCTATAATAACATTTTGACGATAACTTCGTAAATGCTTCGATATCTAATAAAACAACAACACAATAACAGTATGGTGGTCTCCCATCCACGGTTATATTGACATAATTGTATTACTCGCATCGGTATAGCTAAACTTGTCAATAATGTTTAAAATACAGGCAAATATTCATTAAAACATTAAGTCATAGAGTGGTTACCAAACGAATATCAATGGCAAAAATATATACCATGTACGAAACCTCCTACTACCACATCAGATGGAAAAACACACATTTGTTGTCGAGTGAGATGCACGCCATTTTATTCCGAGGTTGGGTTGTTTTTGGATCCAAACAGGTGTAATTGTTTCTAGCAGGACCGGTTCCCAGGGGGTGAATACATGTATGTTGATTTTCCGTTCTGTTCCAACCACGAAATGCAAGTACAAGAAGCCGCAATCCGCTTTAATCAAATTAAATTTGTTCCGCCCGGAAATTCTCTGTCTGCTCAGCGCTGATTGGATTATTCCTGTTCGCTACACGTTTCGTTAACCCTTTACCCAACAGAAGGGCCCTGTGCCAATGCATTCTCTTATATATGCGAGTCGACCATAGGTCGCCTCGCATATAAAAGAGAATGCATTGGCTTAACACATTAAAAATTATAAAATTGTTAAAGAATGTAAGAAAAAAATGGTAAAAAGTGTTAAAAAAAGATTTTTTTAGGCCAATGCATTCTCTATATATGCGAGGCGACCTATGGTCGACTCGCATATATAAGAGAATGCATTGGCACAGGGCATAACTGTAACCATCACAATGTGGTCAATGAGCCGGTTCCAATGATATCCATATTTGTATGGTTCTATTGAGACAGACCGAAGATATTTTAGGCTGTTGAAGCTTTATTTGGCCGGTTTTGGCCGGTTTGTTGGGTAAAGGGTTAAGCTAGAAGTTTGACATAAAAACATTATAAAGGTTTGACTGTGTACGTGCAGGCATTATGGTCAGGTGAGTGAGGTAACATGCTGGTTATGACAACACACGTTAAAAGTTACACGTACGTGTGTCTGATCCTGGCTATTCAGTCTAATTGTGTGAGTTTAAAAATTCAAATTCATATACGTTTTTCTTCACGTGTGGGTTAACGACGTCACCATTGGTTCCTGTATATGCGAATGTCTGTGTTCTATGCACCTTCAAGGGGGTAGATTGTAACAAAGGGGTCTAACAGGGGTAACTTTTTATGAGGATGATAATCGTGTAGGCTAAAATGTTCTTGATAACGCTGGTGTCAGGGTCAGAAAAGGGGAGGGACAGCAAAAGTGATGAATTATTTTTTTCTCTGATTTCCACCGATCTTATACATAATCAACTCCACGATATGGTGCCGTTCGAGTGAGGGACACAGCCGAAAAATATTTCGGCCAATTCTGAACGTTTTGGCCAAATTAAAAAACAATTATCAAAATTAAATCCTCATTTTCTGGTCTCACAATTAATGAATATTTTTGTTTTATTTAACATCTAACAGTCTATACAATTATGTCCATAACTTAAGACACAGTGTCTAAACTTCTTTAATCCCACCATTGTTACTCGACAATATACCACTACCTGACATCTACTATTCAGCTTTATGACAGACAAACGATTCATTAGTGTTGATCTTCATTACTGTTTTATTGCGTTGGTGGCCATTGTTTGATAGTGCACTGCCATGAGTGCATTTTGTTATATATTAAGCTGTATCACCTAATCAATTAGCCGGTGATGATACTATAAATCTGATTCTCGTGTCGCTCCAGTTATACAATCAAATTGGGTTTTTTATTTGAATTTCCTAGTTTTAGGTAAAACAATAAGTTTGGCCTAAAGTTTGGCCAAATGAAATTTGTTTTGGCCATTTTCAAAAAAACACCTCAGCACGAAGGGGGAGGGGCAACAAAAAACTGATACAAAACAAATATTTGTAGCTCCTAATTTCACCAAACATATATTACATATTACATATTCTCCCCCGTGATACGAAAAATCTAATCGTGTGATTTGAAGAGTCCATGTTGGTGCTGTTTGGGGCACTAACTTTTATATGAATTTTTAGCTGCTGATTACCGCAAAGCTTATACATACTCATCTGCATGATATCAGGAGTCTAATGGGCGTGGTTTAAATATGTCAAAAGTGGCACTGTTCGAGTCATACATGGGAGGGGCACCAAAGCTGATATAATATATTTAGCACTAATTTCTAGGGAGTTTTTGGCATTCAAATTTCACAACCTTGACAAATGGTGACCGAATTAATTCACTTCTCAATTGTCATATCTATATGGGATGGGAATCATGCCATTCATATATTGAATTAGCAAAAACAGATACATAGAAGAAAGCATTAAAACATTTTCATTCTATTTAAGAGATACATATATTCTTGCAAAATGAGGGACATTGAACCGTCATAGAATGGCATGTTATAATGGTTCATTTATTATAACACAATTGAGTCTGTCCCATTCAAGATATTTTCCAAGAAAATATATACAATTTGTCAAGAGAGATGGAAATGAATAGAAGGCATGTTCAAACATATTGTTCACAGTGTGCAGTCAAATATAGATTCTTCTGTTACAGAAAACACAGTCAGTAACACATAACTTTTCACGATCATCCAATATTGGCATCTAAAAATGGTACATCTGCCCGATTTAGAGGATTTCTTTAATTTTGTGACAACAGACTCGTAGCATAACATAAAAATGTAAATTCTCACTCATGTACATGTAGCTGATGTATGGCAACATTTTTTTTCTAACTGATAATAATTAGTCAGTAAAGCACCATATACAGAGGATCACCTGTACATTTCTTTAACCCTTTACCCAACAGAACGGCCATGTGCCAATGCATTATCTTATATATGCGAGTTGACCATAGGTCGCCTCGCATATATAAGAGAATGCATTGGCTTAACATATTAAAAATGATAAAAATGTAAGAAAAATTATAAAATTGTTGTAAGAAAAAATGGTAAAAAGTGTTAAAAAAAGATTTTTTTAGGCCAATGCATTCTCTTATATATGCGAGGCGACCTATGGTCGACTCGCATATATAAGAGAATGCATTGGCACAGGGCATAACTGTAACCGTCACAATGTGGTCAATGAACCGGTTCCAATGATATCCATATTTGTATGGTGTTAGTGAGACAGACCGAATATATTTTAGGCTGTTGAAGCTTTATTTGGGCGTTTTTGGCCGGTTTGTTGGGTAAAGGGTTAAACAATCTGTATTTTCATGAAAATATGATAACCAGGTGGCCGCAAAATCAAGATTGATTTATATATGTCTATGTGAAAGCCAATTGTCGTCTTTTATTTTTATGAACTAAAATGTTTATGATATTTATGTATTATCGCAATACAGATTTTAAAAGCCAACAGACAAATGTCAATTCCAACCACGACGACTGTGCGATTTAAAATCCGAAGTACGCGCAGCTGTAAATACGTAAATATTGCTTTATTGGTGGGATGAATTAATCGCGATAAATAAATGGAAAACACCCCTCCGAGGTGAGTTACTACTTATAATCTATGTGTAAGAATGACGTTTTGTGATGCCATTTCGGATATACAATTTATGAGAATACGTGTATCACTTTGAACAAGAGTATTCTCTATTCCCACCAAATGTCCACAGCTCCAAAGGGCAAAATACTCAAACATGCAGATGACAAACAACCAGATTTAAATAAAAGTGTATGCAGAGAGCTACAGTGTTATTATAATCACCAGAATGCCACATGGGGAGGGGTATGGATGTTGCTGAATGTCTAATGACTCCGCAAGCCCGAAATAGATATAACAAACCATGTTCGATTTCTGTTTTAGGGATTGATAGTCAATTGATTCGCGCTTCTCTATAATAAACCGGCTGTCATTCACTTCGTGTGGGTTTGGTGGTTTATGTGCACTGGCGCGATCAAAATAACGGTGTTGGAACAATACCTCGTTTAAAAGACGGCATGTGCCAAGAAACCCCATGCGAAGCAAATACAAATATTAGAAATTTGTTAAATCATCTGCATGTATAATTTTTTTTAAATGAAATGCACGGGTTGGCTTTTGAGCGCAGGCCTGAATTTCATAAAATTTATAGAGAAACCTACAGTTTTTATTTGAATATCTCGTGAGTATCTGTACAAAAATGTTTAATATCCACGAGCGGCTTTCCAGCCACGAGTGAGATGTATCAGGTATTCAATACAAAAACATTGATTTAATGATTTTGTTATATGCGCTCAAAATTACTAAATTATGCGGAATTTTCACGTTTAATAGTTCAATTTGAAAAATACTCTGAAAGAAACATCTGGGTAAACCAAATTCCTGACACTGATAGCCTGATTGAAAGCAAACCGCTTTCAAGGGCACGTCCGAAGAACAAAAGAGTTCCACTTTATACTTAAAAAAAAATTGACCCAGTCATTTAATTGTAATTTCATTTAATGTTACAAATATCAAATAAGATTTAAAATAACAATCTAAAACAAAACAAATGAGCAAAGTTCGTTGTTGACAAGAACGTTGTGGTATCAAGTTGGACAATGTTGTCCTATCAAGTACAACAATGACCCATGGAATTATTAAACGAGTTTGCTGAAAACAGCCATTAAGTTGGTACAACGGATTGCTAAAATGCAACTGATCCAAGTAAATCAATTTGGTATTGGAAGTATGTTTGTTTCCAAGACAAATACGGTCAGAAGTGAGAACAATCCAATTCTTTCTTTTATTTTCTGTTGAAATTTCACATTTGTGAATGTTCATGACTCTTCGCACTAATTTCAAGACGTCGCATTACATATGTGATATGGTGTCAATACTGTTGTACGTAGAAATCTAAATACCAACAAAAAGGGACAAATTCAAACATTAGTAAGCTATAATGTTAAAGACATATGATGTACTTGTTCGTGTGCGAGAAACTGATAAGTTAGTATTCAGGCGCTATGCCATTTGGAGGAATGTAGCATTCCAAAACACCGCCGACAATCTGAAGCAAATGGATTGTACCACTTCATATAAAACATTGTCTGAACCACGCTCAATTGTAAATATTTACTACTCGATTCGACTACTGAATAATTTAAGTGTGAGGCGGAATGTCTAAACTTATGTTCTCAGTAACATGGATGTGTCTGTGTACACCCTTCTAAAACGTTGCAAAACACCATTGTCTAACATATTTAGTCCTGGTTAAGTGGTCATGCTAATTTTCAATGATTATGTTGGGTAATACTGATCGTTATATGTATCGTTATATTTTCTGAAGTTCCTATTTTCGCGGTCAACAGAATATTACGAATGACTCATGTGCAGACCTCAAAATATAGTGTGTATAACCCATAGCGAGCCCCACTTAGAGTGGAGCAGACGACACTCTGTAATGCTTGCTTCCATCTGGGGATTCTCCTTGTGGGTTAAACATTGAACTTTATCAGTGAGGGGATTTCCGGAATTTGCGCAACATAAAAAACACTGTGCTAATGCATTTTCTTGTATATGCGAGTCGAACATAGGTCGCCTCGTATACACAAGAGAATGCATTAGCCTAACTCATTGATAATTTGTTTTTCTTACAATTTGTAACAATGTTTATCATTTTTTTTAATTTTTTCGTACATTCTAAATCAATTTTTATCAGTTTGTTCTTAAATTTTTTAACAATTTTATAATTTTTTCGTAGATTCTTTAACAATTTATAAAAATAATTACTATTTTTTTCATACATTCTTTATGAATTTTTATAAATCAATTTTACTTGCAATTTTTTGATCATTTGTTCTTACATTTTTTAACAATATAAAATTTGTTAGGCCAATGCATTCTCTTATATATGCGAGGCGACCAATGGTCGACTCGCATATATAAGAGAATGCATTGGCACAGGGTTTTCGCAAACAGTCAAGAAGCTCCCGTCATGAAAGGGTTAATATACATGTATTTAAATACTCAAAACATAGAGGAATATTCAAAATTCCCATCTTTGTACATATACTGGGGAACCATGCCTGATTATAGTGTGTCTGTCATTTTCAGAATGATGTCCCCATTCTGCAAATTATCAGACAGCACAATGCTCAATACAGGTGCCTATTAGGTGCACATCATCATCTTCACCATGTGAATCTGTCTCTATATGAGGCCATGCAGAATGAGGTCCCGAGAGCGTAAAATTAGTTATACTATCCTGCTGTGCGGCGTCTACAGTACAAGGCCCGTGGTTTTTTCAAAACCACGCGTGGCCAACATTTTAACACGGAAAAAACACGGAAAAATCGCGCGTGGTCTTAGCGTGGTCAACTTCAGAAAAATGGCCAGCGTGTTCAAAAACGGTTTGAACACGGCGTGTACATGCCGTGGTCACCCGAGTTCACGACGTGGTCATCCGTGTTGAAGTCGTGTTCTTAACGTGATCAATTACGGCAAAATGGCCAGAGTGTTCAAAAACGGTCTGAACACGGCGTGTACATGCCGTGGTCATCTGAGTGCACGCCGTGGTCATCCGTGTTGAAGTCGTGTTCATGCCGTGTTAATAGCGTGGTCAGCCGTGTTTACGGCGTGGTCTGCACCCCAATGCAGAGCGGCACCTACTCTTTTCAGGGACAGTGCGGGAGGTGTGAATAATCCGCGACATCAAAGAGTTGCCGCAGTATTACTTGCGGTAGGATTTTTTCGGGTATATTTGGCCCGGATTGATTTCGTCAGTGAATAAAGAATTGTCAGATAAAATCTTTTATAATAAAAAACAATTTCATATATTGAATTATATATATATATATATATATATATATATATGCATATTTGTTTATCTGTGTCTATGGCCTTTATATCCGTGTCATGTTTTGTTGTCGCATTTTATTTTAGTTGGCATTAATATTTTCTTGTGTTTGTTCATATTACATGTACGCAAATGGTTTCGGTAGTTTGTGCGGCGATATCGTGTTCTAACAAATGGCAGAAAAATTGGATATAACATTACAAAAATTCATAAGTTAAAGACATATTATGCACTCTGAGTGTACTCCGTGATCAGCCGTGTTGAAGTCGTGTTCATGCCGTAGTCATCCATGTTAATAGCGTGGTCAGCAGTGTTTACCCCGTGGTCTGCATCCCATTGCAGAGAGGCACCTACTCTTTTCAGGGACAGAGCGGGAGGTGTGAATAATCCGCGACATCAAAGAGTTGCCGCAGAATTACTTGCGGTAGGCTTTTTTAGGGTATATTTGGCCCGGATTGATTTCGTCAATGAATAAAGAATTGTCAGATAAAATCTTTTATAATAAAAAACAATTTCATATATTGAAGTATATATGCATATTTGTTTATCTGTGTCTATGGCCTTTATATCCGTGTCATGTTTTGTTGTCGCATTTTATTTTAGTTGGCATTACTATTTTCTTGTGTTTGTTCATATTACATGTACGCAACTGGTTTCGGTAGTTTGTGCGGCGATATCGTGTTCTAACAAATGGCTGAAAAATTGGATATAACATTACAAAAATTCATAAGTTAAAGACATATAATGCACTTGTTCGGGCGCGTGAAATGGTTTAGTTAGTATGCAGGCGCTATGCCAACTCGGGGAATGTAGAATTCTACTAACATTGCCAAAAATCTCAAACAAATCGTCGTACCACATCATAGAAAACATCGTCTAAATTACGCTCAATTGTAAAAATTTACTTCCCGATTCGGGAGGCAACTATCGGCGGTAAATTAACACAAACGATTTCGTCATCGGGGGGGGGGGTCACTGTATTTAATGAATATATATGAATTACGGTGTGTTTTGTCAATTTGGATATAATATTTGTAAAAATAACTACTTTCAGCAAGATTATTCTCCATTTCTATTTGATCAGCCTACCGGAGTGTTTCACATCACTTTAAAATTTCGAATTTAATGTTCAAAACGTAACTAAAGTTTTAAATTTTAATTTAATGTTCAATATTCTCATTATAATATTTGGACTCCATACATGTATATCAAATAGTAAACGGTTACATGTACACAGAACAATTGACCCGAGAATTGGGCAAATACAAACCGCAAACATGTTACTTTATTAATTTTAGATATTGAGCATCTCAGATGAGTTTCTATTTTATATGGAATTTATCAACCAAGTTTACTAAATTCGATTTGAAACGATTTTTACCGAGGCTCAAATAAAATTTAGTGGACGAGGTTGATAAATTACGTATAAAATAGATCGAGTGCGAGATACCTTTTATCACATGATCAAATAAACGCAAAATATTCATCGAAAACAACAATAATAAACTGCAGCGATCGCACGTCATTTAAAGAATGGTGTGATGTCATCACACGCACTGATATTACACGTGTGTCTTATCGATAATTACTAAACTGGTTTTATGGGCTAATTATGTGATAAATTGTGATATTAGCTGTACGTGGCATATCCATATTCATAGTAATAACAAATTAATTGTTGTTGATGACTGTAAAAAATGTTATTCAAATAAACATCAGGGGTGCTATTCACCAAGCGAGACTATTTTATAAACCAGGTAGTTTATATGGTAGCGGCTGAACACAAAGGTATCCTTGCTTTAGCGCAAACGACACACGCTGTCGATGGTGTGATTGATCCAATCTATCAGATTTGTCACTTGTCAATTGACGCCGTCTTACGACTAATTCATGAACACTCACAGGCCACAATCGACATGTATAGCGGTATCATTTTGGGGTATTACTGCATATCACAGGTTTTGCCTGTCGATGCATACCAGAGCTACCAACTTGGTTCCATCCGTAAACACATTTTGCATTATAATAACTCCACCATTTGTATGTATATTTGTGCCCTAGAGTCTGCAGTATAGTCTCAGTCAGATTTTATTCTTGATTTTAGTTTGAACTTTGAAGACATTGAAGAATTTCATTTCTCAAAGCATCTGAAAGCATCACATTATTTCAGTTCATCTATTTGTAAGCGATAACAGTATACAATTAGTATTGTAGTTTAGTCTTGTTGAGCAGTATTTAAGCTTCAAGATGAAGTTCGTAAATTCAAGGAGAATAGCGCCACCTTCAGTTGGGATTGTCTGAACAATAAACAGTAACGGCCATTCATCATAACCAATTCAGTTTTATTTGGATAAGTGCTGCAAATTAACATTACTTGCAATCTTTAAAAAGATGAGAAATAACCAGAAGGCATGTATTTGATTGCCTGCCAGAACAAGACAGTATTTCAGACATTAGAAATTTATGAGATACCCTTTTCAATTTCATGTTATGCAACAATCGGGTCAATGATATCTAGTCATCATTGAGTATTCACCATGTAGTATTTTGTGATACAGTTTTTTTATTTTATTATACTTTTATTCGGATAATACAACTGGGTAATACATTAATTTTGTTTACTAAATTGCGGTTTTCCACTGAGAAGTGGGACGGGATCCTGTGAAATCCAGAATGTTGCTAAATCTGAGGCTAATTAGTCACTATAGCTGTCTATATAGCCATATGCCAACAAACATGACACTAACATGCTTACAAACAACATTACATGGCCAGTACTTGTAAATTGTTTGAAAAAAACTCCCATTTTGGAAGAAAAAAATACAAGCACGATTGTTTCGTTTCGGCATCTGGACCACCCACAAACGCGACCCTATATACGGATTTTTTTTGTAGACCCCCTCATGTCGTCGGTGATATATTTTGCCCCACGTCCTTTTCCTCGGTTGCTCATTGTTGAAATATGTACAAACGTGCACTGTTACACGCAGCATGTTTATGTGACCGGTGGTCAATCTATGATTGACGCCAATCACCTTGATTGGATAATCCTATATGGCGCGGCGATGTCTTCCCATCGATATGTCCACCGATAGCTTCACATTGAGCGTCGCCTCGTAAAACTACCTGGACTATATTATAAACCCAGCTGGTGAATAGCACCCCAGATGTTTTATTCAGTTTGTTGTCATTATGACATCCCACTCTACATAACAGTTCCAATGCACCCATGTTGGCGAGATATTTCAGTAATATATATTTCACACGGATTCATTAAACAAATTACGTTGATGTACAAATGTCTGGTAATTTTCTTTTATAAACGCCGATTACGCGCGCACTGACCAGCTTGTGTAAATGTGTCTCTCATAACCCACATCTACTTCTCACCTACCCTAAATCGAGCGGGAGTACGTGTTTCGCATAGAATATAATGTTTCAATAGATAAATATTGCAAGTAAAATGAGTCTGATTCATTGATGCGTACAATAACATCAATTCGATCACATAATCAATCTTAAATAATTCCGTCATTTGATATTATGGAATTATTCGTAAATTGACATCACAGATAATATTCGTGTCGTCGAGGATTGATATATTGGAAACAGACAGTTAAAACCCGAGTGTTTATAAGGAACTTCCTGATAATATTTTGCGTGTGGTACAGTAAAACAAAAACTGTCTGGTAAATAAAACGAGAAAAATAAAACAATGAACTACCGGTAAAACATAAACAATAATTTGTTGGTATTCCGCATGTCCCACATCAACACCCAGGTTAACTAAACAAAGTTCATGTGTAAATATTTTCGATCTGATAACGGACTCGGATATCCACAGAAACGCTTTTGAAATTGACAAAATATTCGCATGTTTCTGTCAAAATAATCGGAGAAAAATCAGCATTTCATAAATAAACATATATCGCAAATGTTCAATTGGTGCTTACCTGATCTTCCAAACAACATAGATTCCATTTACCATTTCTGGAAAGTTTTTCACACTTGAAAATTTGTCGTTTAGTCCAGTTATCACTCATTTCGACATACCAATCACAAAGCATTCTGAGCTTCCATCACATTCAATATTCCTGTTATTTTTTCTCAAAACCCACATCACTATTTATACTGTCGTCTGGGTATATTATTGTAATATATTCAATCTCTCCTTAGAAAGAGGCAATACAGACATATTACAGGCGGGGAACATTCCCATTCTTGGTACGACCGAATCTGGCATCGAATGAGTTAATTTAATTAAAATGTCCATATCTCATATACAAAAAATCGGCGGTTTCTTGAGCACTGACTTCACCCATCGCCGCGTTTTAAAAGGCATAGCAGGAAATGGCACCCTTTTGATAATCTCTAAACAATGGCTTGATTGGCCCATTGTCTCATTTTTGTCCATCCGTTATTAATTTCCGGGTGCCTGCGGAACATGCAGTTACAGTGATAACTGAACAGGTCTTTACAGGCATTACATGATTTGTACACAACATAGACTCCACGTCCTACGCACATACATGCATGATGCATTGCACATCGGAGAGACAATTTCACACGGAGTTTGCGGATATGGGACATCGGTTACAGAGTACAGTTTCTAATCGCGGGATACGGACGATTGCACGACAGTGATAACAAGTGGAGAATTTGTTTTGTACAGGGGCAGTATGGCCAGGATTGGTCGTCTTCCTACTGATCTTGTTTTAATTACCGTTATAGTTGTATTGATATATATAACTTTCAAAAAAATTAATTTTAATTTTAGTTTCTTTATTGAATTTACAAGGACTATTTCATTTGCATTGGTGAAAAATCATTTTCAAAATTTTTAATTTAAATTAAAAAAACTAAATTTTGCAATACCACACTAAGCCCCAACACGAACCTTATCTACACTATTTGTCTAAGTGTACTTAATTTAGCTGACCTCTTTGTTTTCGATGGTGTCCGCATGGTGTTATATCATAATGCTAGGAAGAAGCCAATGTGTTTTCAAAACACTGGTGTTTCATAATCAGCTGACCAACTAATCACTGGCCACTGTGTTTTAAAAGTTGAAACTTGAATTGACCCATACGTTAATTAATTTCAATAAAGTATATAAAAATAAATATTATCGTATAACTTATGGGAGGGCACTTGACATGAGGTCGAAAATACATACACGCAGGTTATGGTCATCAATAGCAGTAAATACCCTAACCCCACCACATCATGTTGGTTAACAAAACTGACAATAAATAAGTTTCCGTGGACATAATTGCCATGCTTGTAACGACCGATTATCAGTTTGAATATTATATTCGTTTAATATACATGTATATAAAACATAATCACATATTTTTGTAAACAAAATATTGCAGTAAAATCAAATTTAAAATAGGGACATTTTGAGCTGAAGCCTCTGCGCTGGTTATGGATATCGATTATAAATGTATGAAAGAATTAGCAAAACCAAGCCATCCATCCATCGAAATAGTTTCCATGTAACGAATTATATCAGGTCAGAATATATTATTCTTTTAACACATATTAAATATTCATATGTTCGTGTAAATATTTTGGAGTAAAATAAGTTGAAAGGTTCTGATCCGACACAACGTTCGAATGTTCGTTTAAAACTAAACGGACATTGATACCAGACAAATTCTAAATTGAAACTAAATTGAACATTTATCAAGATATTTATCAAGATATTTTCGATCTAACAACAGAAAGATGTAAATCTATAAGATTCAATAAATATATATAGTCATATGTTATTGTCAAAATATTCGAGTTATTTAGTATTAAGTTAGCACCCTTCTTGAAATAATGCACGTGTATCGGTACCATTCCTACTCCCATATATAAGTTATTTTTATGAGTAATCGCGGTATATTGGTATCTTTACTTTCTCTGGGCCAATTTTTACAATCGACGGGTTGAATTTCGATGAAATTTCCGTTAAATAAAATGATGCTGCTCATTTGCTAATTTGAGCATCAATTTCGAGAATATATTTTGGACTAGGGAGGTGATAATTAATTACGTAACGCACACCGCGAGCTCCGCCACCGCGGCGTGCCAAGCTCCGGCCGCCAGCGATGGCTCCGTGTTCAGCCATGTTCCTCCGTGTTCATGTCGCGGTCACCTGTATTATGGCCGTGGTCACCCGTGTTATGGCCGGTGTCACCCGTGGTCATAGCGTGGATGTTCCGTGTTCAAACGTGATCAAGGTTTGTTTAAAACTAAACGGACATTGATATCAGAAACATTCTAAATTGAAACTAAATTGAACATTTATCAAAGGTCCCATAAAGTTATTTTCGATCAGGAAGATGTAAATCTATAAAATTCAATAAATATTTATAGTCATATGTTCCTGTCAAAATATTCGAGTTATTTAGTAGTATTGAGTTAGCACTCTGCTTGAAATAATGCAAGTGTATCGGTACAATTCCGCCTCCCATATATAAGTTATTTTTATGAGTAATCGCGGTATATTGCAGATTGGTATCTTTACTTTTTCTGGGCCAATTTTCACAATCGACGGGTTGAATTTCGATGAAATTTCCGATAAATAAAATGGTGCCGCTCATTTGCCACTTTGAGCAGCAATTTCGAGAATATATTTTGAACTAGGGAGGTGATAATTAATTACGTAACGGACACCGCGAGCTCCGACACAGCGGCGTGTCAAGCTCCGGCCGCCAGCGATGTTTCCGTGTTCAGCCATGTTCCTCCGTGTTCATGTCGCGGTCACCTGTGTTATGGCCGTGTTCACCCGTGGTCATAGCGTGGATGTTCCGTGTTCAAACGTGATCATTTGGCCGTGGTCACCCGTTGATCGTACCGTGGTCATAGCGTGGATGTTCCGTGTTCAAACGTGATCAGAGCGTGTTAAAAATCTGAACACGATTGAACACGTTTAACCAGACCGTGTTCTTGGCGAGTTCAGATTTTGAACACGGAAAAACCACAGAAGAATCGCGCGTGGTCTTCCGTGGACATGTAAAAAACCACGGGCCTTATACTGTAACTCCATGCAGTGACTATCCTCCGTGCATGATGACTCAATAAAGCCACTGTTACCGGCGACATTTTTTACCCACATGTGGTTGGCTTCCGGTTACACTGGTGTAAATGTTTTCCATAAGCATCAGTGCTAACGTTTTATTGTATACTGTTGGCAATATAACTTTTGGGTACAAAAATTTCTTTAAATCTGAAACATTGTCATTTGTGAAACTTTTTACGCAAAAAAATCAGGTCCGTCTAGCAGGGAATTCGCCTTTAAATCTTGTGTTTTCGTAACTAGTGTCAGAAGCTTATACAAAATACTTTCATATTTTAGACCACACCAAAAAATTCAAACTTCACTACAAAGGGTTAATTCCTGTGCCAATGGCTAATTTTACCAATGGGAAATCATAGGGAAGAGGTGTGATGAGTTTTTATGCAAAAAGCACACAAGGCTATTGACCAGTCAGGGCCCAGTGTCTATTTTATTCTCTCCTATATATTACTCCCGCATCCGCTAGATGTCACTCTGAATCCTATTTACACCAGTGTAACCTTCCGCGACATGTGATTGGCTTCCGCGATAATTTGAGGTTAACAAACGATGGTCCGTACCGTTGAGTAGTTTTGGACTCGACTGTAGAATGTACAAAGTCAATATCGGACGAGTCGAAGATGGACCATTAAAACGTTTAATGAACCTATTATTACATAGCCCGATTATATATAGTTGATGGTAGATTCGCGATTAAATATTACCATTCCTGAACCCATTGGGCATTTCATGCAAAGCAAATAAGAGCAGATAAAGTGAAGTTAATAATAGATTGAACAATTATAACACGTTGATTTGAAATGGAAACAGTTATTGAAACATCAGTCAAGTATGTCAATGTATATGGTGTATCACTGAAAGGTTGGAGTGGAACTCATGAAGAGTATGGTCACGTGGAATTTTCCACCTGATATAACGGCATTTGAGAACAGTCCTTCTCGGTGACTTGGAGTACATATAGAACATGGCAGGTTGGGATTTTCACATCTCTCTGGAACATCTACAATATTAAGCGCACCAGTTGGCTTTCTTTGTATTTTATTTGATTCAGCACATGCACGTCGCGAAATTGACTTTCTTATGAGTTGTGCCCAGCGCCGTTATATTGGTCAGCAATAGCAAGCATATTCGCCACGAAATCGCCGTTCTATTGGTCATCAACACCAAACTTGTCCGCCGCGAAATTAATGTCATTGTCTTTCATACGAGGTATGTCCCAACACCGTTATATTGGTCACCAATACCAAACATGTACGCCGCGAAGTTAGCGGCGCTGTTTGATAAGTTGTGGCTTCCTCTGGCGACAATGAACTCCAAGCAAACTTGATTACCATTTGTTCCACTCACTGAATGCGACGTTGAACCTGGCAACCCAGAAACAAGTTCACCGTCAATTATGAGATCTCCCGCGTGAGTGGAGCTTATAATGACTGACAAGTGAGTGATATAGTCCATTCCTCCACCAGCGCCAGTAATCGAAGCATCACCATCCCAGTCAGGAGTCGAAAACTTGTATGAATTCTTGTATTGTTCAGGACTCCTTAGTAAAACCATCAAACTGTCCCCTAAACCATTGATTCTCCCTTGACTGAACATTGTAACCATGACCGGTTTGTTTGCCGTGATGTTGTGAAACTCGTTCGTCGGATATGACGGCTTATAGACGTCGCCCGCTGCACCACTTGTCCAGACAGTAACACCATCTACCATCACTGTCGTTGATGCTTCACTCGCCACCACGTGATAATGATCGGAGTAGTCGCCATTTGGTACATGTGGTGTGATGTGTTCAGTCCCCCAATCCTCGACTGGTAGAAGCTGTTCCGCCATACTGTCACAAAGACCCACCACATCCACAGAACCGCATCTGTTACCACTGACGACGCTAATAGATCCATTAGAAGTTATATATGTCCCCGTTAGATCTTGTAGGTGGAACAAAATAGTCATCTCTAAATCATCTACAGTGAAAGTCAGAGAACTGGACGCACCGTAATACGTCCCTAAATAATTCAAAGACCCGACCATCGTTGACGGAAAATCAACTGTTACGTGGACGCCATTTCCGGTTGATATGATCATCACTTGCCCGTCGTTACCCCCTGTTGAAATCCAGTAGTCACTACCCACGTTGATTATTGGTAAAAGTTGGTATATTGCCGAACATCTGTTCTTGTGCATCCCTGCTCTAACACTCATATGTCTTGTTGTGTTCAAGTATACCCCTTTCTTTGAAATCGTATTGCGAACTGGTTGTAAGGAGTTGTCGACCCTGACAGTGATGGTTCCATTGGAAGGAACGCAATATGTACCAGCTACGTTCGTGGTTACTGGGGTACCGACAGTAACTTCATCCCCGTCGGGTGAATCTGTTGTTAAGACCAGCTCGTGTATGCCCATACCAAGACAGTTAAAGAAGACGCCCATCACGAACTCAAGAGTCTCACACCCTGTGACCGTTCCTCCTGAAAGTAATGGATTAAAAGACCATCTGAGATAACTAACGAACCGCGTGTCCCCTTTTCCACACCGAACGAATGGAGATGTGTCAAAATTAATATAAACAGTGATTGATTAATGCACATATACATGTATACAATTATACTGTTCGGAACTTCCGACATCTCGATTGGAATAAATAGAATTTCCTTAAAGATAGTCCACTCATTTATAACTACGACTCGAACGATTCCAAGTCGGAGATATCTAAGAAATTCAGGCTATCCACCTTGTGTAAATTACCCACAAACCAGCGTTGACACAAGCCACCCCAACCCCATACAAACGCCACACAAACCAGTGCTGACACCACTTTTATGTCATTCTGATGGTTATGTGAATTACTCCGGTAGATATGGTGATCAAATAGAAATTTAGAATAATCTTGCTCAAAGTTGTTATGCTTCTATCAATTAATATTAATTATTATTCGAAATATATTGTATACTATACATACATAATAACGGCTCGCGTTCGTTCGGAGCGTATCATGCGGGGTAACTCTATCTCAAAATTATTTTTTAGAAAGTAACGCAAAATATTCCACTTGATCATCCCACATATATAAGAAAATATCGATATAAAATCAATATTAATTTATAGAATCAATTCCGGACAGAAGTCTTATATATTATTCGATACCCCGGAAACTTTATAAACAAGGCATCGATCACATTCGTAGCCAGCTGATGGGGTCATTGTCACAAGGCATTGATCACATTTGTAGCCAGCTGATGGGCCCATTGTGACAAGGCATTGATCACATTCGTAGCCAGCTGATGGGGTCATTGTCACAAGGCATTGATCACATTCGTAGCCAGCTGATGGGGCCATTGTCACAAGGCATTGATTACATTCGTAGCCAGCTGATGGGGCCATTGTTACAAGGCATCGATCACATTCGTAGCCAGCTGATGGGGTCATTGTAACAAGGCATCGATCACATTCGTAGCCAGCTGATGGGGTCATTGCCACAAGACATCGATCACATTCGTAGCCAGCGGATGGGGTCATTGTCACAAGGCATCGATCACATTCGTAGCCAGCTGATGGGCCCATTGTGACAAGGCATTGATCACATTCGTAGCCAGCTGATGGGGTCATTGTCACAATGCATTGATCACATTCGTAGCCAGCTGATGGGGCCATTGTCACAAGGCATCGATCACATTCGTAGCCAGCTGATGGGGGCATTGTCACAAGGCATCGATCACATTCGTAGCCAGCTGATGGGGCCATTGTTACAATGCATCGATCACATTCGTAACCAGATGATGGGGTCATTGTCACAAGGCATTGATCACATTCGTAGCCAGCTGATGGGGCCATTGTCACAAGGCATCGATCACATTCGTAGCCAGCTTTTGGTGTCGTTGTAACAAGGCATCGATCACATTCGTAGCCAGCTGCTGGGACCATGGTCGCAAGGCATCAATAGCATTTGTAGCCAGCTTTTCTTTGGCGATCGCATTCGCACCCAGCTTCTGGTCCTATAATACTTATCAGTTAAACATTTCTTACACGATACGTCTCGCGATATATATATGCAATTTTCAATTGACAAATTAGCGGGTATAGGTGATATAATTAATTAAAAATACCACCACGTGCTGTTGTTTATGTTTACCTTACGAATGCGAGAATATTTTGAGCGGAATATGCCGATGTCACTTCGTGAGGTCAAATAAGTTCGCATACTTTTAAACATATGTAAACACTGCGCTATACGTCTTTCTTTTAACAGTAAATTACTGCTTTCAATTGATAACTGATATGGTGTTTGGAACAAATATCATGTCTTCTATGGAATAAACTCATTTTTTGTCCCAATTGTGATATTTGATTACACTTATTTGTGGTTGTATGTGAGCTTTAATACGATAGATAATGCAGTGTTTTTTGTTTGTTTTTTTTGCAACTGTTTTTTTTAAACCACTGTTTACATAATTCAAACATGCCTTTCATATTTTGAGGTTGTTAGGGTAAACGTGTGTTGTTATAATACTATATCATACATTGGTTAGGAAGGATAATGATTGTTTTCCTTCCAATTTATAGTTAGAAATTGAATTTTTTGTTTTGGAAATTTCACGAATGGGGCGCCTCCTTAACTAAATGCCGTGAAAATGACAATTTGAGAAAAATAACGGTACTTTTATTAACAGCAACACTTTGTGCCGATAAACATAGTTCCACAACTTCCATATAGTGGCGCGGTGGTACAGTGGTTATCATGCTCGACTCGTTACCTCTTTAATTATGCGGTGGTACAGTGGTTATCATGCTCGACTCGTTACCTCTTTAATTATGCGGTGGTACAGTGGTTATCATGCTCGACTCGTTACCTCTTTAATTATGCGGTGGTACAGTGGTTATCATGCTCGACTCGTTACCTCTTTAATTATGTGAAAACGTCTTGTGTATTCGAATCCCGCTCTCTGCCATTGAACGTTAATCGCTGCCTTGGTTGCCTCCGACAAGCGACCTCACATGAGAGTATCAAAGGTGCCATACATATTTGGAGAGAGTGACATAGACCTGCTTGCTGTGGGAGAATTCGAATTCTAGGAATGTGGAAATATGTGTATAATTTATATTTTCTGGGCACTTTGCAGGTTTACTATTGTTGAAAATGTTATCGTAACAACTTCACATATTGCCCTCTATTTTATTTCAATATATTGCATTAACCACCAGTATTATGCGATTAGGGGATATGGATAATGTTGTCTTTTATATGAATCAAGTTAATTTTAAAGATGCTTAACATTGGAGTATATATAAGTTTCTCGTAAATGTGACGTAGGTGTGGATTTAAATATATCCGCAAATATTTAATTTGAAAACAAATTAGGCGTAATTTTCACATATATTTGGAATTTAAAGCATCTGTAAATGTGTTATTTCGAATACAAATGATGCTTAAAACTCCACGAATATTTTAAATTTGATATTTAATGGAGGGAAAATATGTGACGTTTACATGAAATTAAATTCCAAATTTGATGCATTTTGTAAAATGGTATTTTAATCGACGCGATGCACTACTCATAGCTCATACTATTTATCACACATATCTACTATAAGTTACTCAAGAACATATAGGTTAAGTTTTCAAGCAGCGAACGTAGGTTTGTGATTGTCGTAAACATCAGTTCATGTGTACCTGGTGTCGGACACATCACATCAACCAACCTCAAGTCTTTATGACAATGAGCCGCACGAACTAACTTCTACATCCACTGCGTGAGACTTCGTGATAACGATCCGCGAACACTAACTCATGCATCCCACTGCGTGAGATATTCGATCCACTGCATGGGTTGTCTCCGTATGATGTATGCATATAATATGCAAGTATATTATCTTAGTGGATTGATGCCAATAGTTTAGCACGAAATGTTGAGAACCCCTACTGCTCCAACTCTGGTCTCGCTATTAATATTTGAAATAACGCGATTCCATACCGATCGTAAGCGTAAATTCCTATGTACTGTTTCAAACTTGATTTTTGTCCCTTCTATAAATCGGAAAAATGTCTTTGCGATATTTGCGACCGGCAAAACATTATTGGTGACAGAGTTAACCCTTTACCCAACAAACCGACCAAAACCAGCCAAATAAAGCTTCAACAGCCTAAAATATCTTCGGTCTGTCTCAATAGAACCATACAAATATGTATATCATTGGAACCGGCTCCTTGACCACATTGTGATAGTTACAGTTATGCCCTGTGCCAATGCATTCTCTTATATATGCGAGTCGACCATAGGTCGCCTCGCATATATAAGTGAATGCATTGGCCTAAAAAAATCTTTTTTTAACACTTTTTACCATTTTTTCTTACATTCTTCAACAATTTTATAATTTTTAATGTGTTAAGCCAATGCATTCTCTTATATATGCGAGGCGACCTATGGTCGACTCACATATATAAGAGAATACATTGGCACAGGACCCTTCTGTTGGGTAAAGGGTTAACTGCCTGACAATGGACCATTGCGCTTCTGATACCTTTTTGGTCAAACACACCGAACCTTGGATAGTTACGTCCGTGTGTTTGTAACAGGGAAAGGTCGGTTGAAATTGAATTGAATTGAATTTTACACTGCATATGACCTTAACAAATATCAACAATTTGTTACATAGCAGCCACGACACATAGAACCGATACATATGAATTATAACAACCCCGGTCGGCCCGCCAGCTCGGGTCGTGTATAGGTAACAGGCGGGCGTAAGTACTTGTGACGTCACACATAATTTACAGTATACCGTGTTGGTGAAATTTTTAGCGAGACAACTTTTTCGTGAAAAAATCACGTGGCAGTGGTTTCACAAAATCGCGGAATCAGATATGAAACGAATTTGCTATTTCACAACTTCCGATATGTGGCAATGGACAACTGAAGTATTAATTTATTTATAAACAAAACAGTAAGTTGTTATGAATATATCCTGCTTAGGTTCATATTAGATCAGTTTAAATTGTTAGCTAAATGAAGACAGTTACGACGTCATGACGTCAAAGCGTCAATTGTCTCTACGGGCCAGAATCCTGACATGACTGAACGTGTCATGTCGTCTTCGCGGACAACTGATTTCACCTCTCCATAGACACGCTGGTCATCCTATAATCCCCGCTGCTGGCAGCAAATCCAGGTGCGGGAGTCAGTAAACCGCACATCGGGCTATAACAGTTATAGTTTTTCATACCAGGGCTAGTCTAATCAGTTAAAAGTATTCAATTTAGAAGTTGGAACCAATGGAAGACATATATATGAGAGGCAATGCCTATTTATGCTGTGACAGGAGTTCAGATAAAATTAAGTTATCAGTTCTGGAGAAAAACACAATCTTAGTCGAGCGCATTCGGAATTTCGGGGTCAATTTAAGTTTCATTCAGCAAAACTTTCACTGAAAACACTTCTCGATAATTTTTTTGAAAACGTGGAACAATTTATATGGGACACTCTACCCGTGACGTGTTTTTATACTAAAAAAAACCCAAATCCCTTTCAAGTAACTCAAATAAAGACATCGTTCCAAACATGTCGTGCATCGATAAAGTAAAACGTAATGCGGGCAGGCGTAAACTGCGATGCAGGCAAAATCGTGCACGCTTCGGGATTTACTTCGACACAGTGGGGTATCACATGCAATTGTCAATATTTTTCTACTTAAATGCAGCAAATTCCAATGTGAATGTAGATTTAGTCTCCTAAACTATCTATGACAATGTAACGTTGACAACGATGTCCAAATTTTATCACCACGCATTTTTATCAAACACACAAATTAAAAAAATTGAACCATGTATATTCTCACAATTCATCGAGCATTTCGTCACTTTATGGAGATTTATTCGTCGAACTGTTGATATTTGGCTGAATATGGGTTCATCAAGCACTTCGTGGATCCGGACTTGTGTCCAAAGAAAAACAATTAATGACAAAATTTCCCTCAAAACAAACCTACCTGTAGTCATTACTCGTGCCCGCAACGGGTTTACTAAATATTCGCCCGCAGCGGGTATTATCTATATAGTCCGAGAGCCTGCTGGTTTCTATATGCACAATTACGTACGAAAGGTTTGATGTCCCAGATTTGTTCCACACCAGGAACGTTTGAAGAATTCCGATTACTTAAGTTTCGCATTCCTGGCGTTTTTGGTCCTGAGACCCCACAAAAACCCCAAAAATTTACTTCTATTTGCACTTTTGAGTACAAAGCTGATTTTTGATATTAGTAGTGCTCCAGCAATCACTGACCAATAATTCACAATTTCTGAAACAAAATTTCCTGGCGTTTTCATTTCAGAAGGGGGTTTCTCGTAGTACCCCCAAAACCCCAAAACATTACTTCTATTTGCACTTTCGAGTACAAAGCTGATTTTTGTACTAATAGTGCCATACGTATCACTGATCGATGATACACATTTTCTGAAACGAAATTTCCTGGCGTTTTCATTTCAAAAGGGGTTTCTGAATGTACCCCAAAAAAAAAAAAAAAAATGTACTTTGATTTTCACTATTGAATACAAAGCACAATTTTAAGGTGAACCTGGAAGACATTTATATAAATATAATTACAACTACTTTCGCTTTGACTAAAATGCGTGCATTTCATTGGTCAAGGCCCTTAGATACGCTTGGCAGCGACAATATCTATCACTCGAGGGAAGTGTCGTTTCCCCGCATCACTAGGGGTTGTGATACTTCGGAAACTAAGTCGAATATCCATGGGGCGAATTTACCCGGAATTTTATTTAGTCCACCAATCAAATCACAAGAAATTATTTCCGTTTCTAGTGGTAACGCAAGACGCCAAATCTCAGCGAAAAATTATCGCCGTTTAAAAACAGCAAAATGGTACATTAATTTATTTGGGGATAAAGGAATTTATTACATAACTATTTTGGGAACACCGCTTCGGAATTGCTATCGAATCGGATTGTCTTTATGACAATAGATGTTCTAGAATCGTTTTAAATAAGTGAAATTTACACCAGCAAGTACAGTTTAATAGTTTGCGGGTGTGCTGTCTTGCTTTTGTGTAGTTGGAATGTCGGAAACAGCGATATAAATTGTGTATGTTCATCTCGAACTTACGGTCGGTCGCCCAATTTATTCTCGACCCAATTTCCCATTTCGGTTAAAAGAGCAGCTGATTCCAGACACACATATCACTTGGGTAGTTTCACTATTTTAGTGTTTTTAATATAGTTTCTTTAAAAAGAACTTGTTTAATCACCAACTAATATACAGATTGTCGTAATTATAAGCAATCAACGTCGTTTTCGATGCATCTGTCGGCGTATAGAAGTGTCGGATGCCGAACTACATACTTTGTATAATTTCGCGAAATTATACAGTATGTAATTCGGCATCCGACACTTCTATACGCAAACAGATGCATCGAAAACGACGTTGATTGCATATATACAAATCTACTGACCACAAACGTTACCTAACTGCTGAATATGACCAAACAGTCCGAATTTCCGCGCGTTTCAGGCAGGAAAATTCGTTATTTTTTATTATAAAAAATGCCGAAAAACATGTAAGAAAACGAAAATTTAAATTTTCACTGCCCCTCACCCCCCCCCCCCCCCCGGATTAAACTTCATCCATTTTTCGTAAGGATGTCTGCTCAAACTATTTCGACGTATTTTCGGGAGTATACCCCACTCACTACGTACATGTACAGCAAAAGCCATTGTTTTTGATTCCATGCCATATGCCTGTCATTTCCTGCATAATTTGACTGAAAAAAATCCATGGAGGACAAAATGGCAACCGGAAGTAACAAAAAGAGCATTTCACGGTAACTTTCACCATAGGTGTCAGTTGCGCCACCATACATGATGTCCAATCCTAATACGATAACAATAAGTCATAACCCGAGTTTTCAAAAATGACGATGAAAATGGCAATCGCGGAAGTCAAAAATTGAAGTGCTTTTTTAAATTTTAACTTTTTAACTTTTTAAACTAAATCTTCAAATATCGAATACATATACAGCCAATATGTAGTGGTATATATGCCATCATACAAGTTTCTAAAGCCACCAACTGGTTTCAGAATACATCAAATGAGTGTCCCAAACCACCTAACGAGTGTACCAAACAATATACTGAGCCACCTACATAGTATCCAAAACCAATCTATGAGTATCCCAAGCCATACGTCTGGTGCCCCAAATTCAAATATTATCCCGAGTAAAGCATGATAAATAATCCACCCAACGAGATTCCCAAACCACCAAGTAGTGCCCAATACCATATGCAACTGGTTCCCAACTGGTCCAAGCCAACACAATGAGTATCACAGGCCATCTAAATTACCCCGAGTATTGTCGTAGCCCCAAACATTTCAACTGACGTTCCAAGCTACACAGGTTTTGTCCCAAACTACCAAAAATGAGTGTCCCTAGCCATCTGACGTGTGACCCAAATTATCCATCCAATGAATGCCACAAACCACCAAATGAGTGTCCCAAACAATCCAGCGAATGTTCGAACGGAAAATAATGCCCCATATGCACCAAAAATATTGTATCCGGCCATCCGAGGAGAGTCCTATGTCATACAACGGGTGTCCCAAACCACCGACTTTCGTCTCAATTCATTCAACGGCCCAATCGGTGAACCAGTCGACAAATGAGTGTCTCATTCCACCATTCGTCTGTCCCATATGCACATCTAGTGTCCAAAACCACTCAATTGGTCTCAAACTTTCCAACGGGTGACACAAACAATTAAGTAGTGCCCCGTACCATATGTACATGATTCCCGACCTGCACCGATAGTCCTCCAAACCATGCATCTGGTATCCTAACCACCCATGCAATGAGTATCACAAGCCACCCAATGGGTGTCTCAATTAAATTCAACCCTGCAACGATTGTTCCAAACCATTGTGCATGGTAGTGCCTCAAACAATGTAACTTTAGGTCTTCCTATCCACATAGGTTCAAACCACCAAAAGTCGTGTCAATCTATTAAATGGCCCAATCATTGAACAAATCGACAAATTAGTGTCACATTCAACCACACGTGTGTCCCATATCCAAGTCGGGTGTCAAAAACAACCCAATTGATATCTCAAACCATGCTATGGGTGTCATAAACCACCCAGCGAGTGACCCAAACAATAAAACTAGTATCAAAAACCAGCCATTGAGTTCACAATTCATCCAAATGGTGTCACAAACCAGCTACTAACTTGCATCTCAATACATCCAAACAAGTGTACAAAACCCTCCTCCGAGTATTCAACCCTTTCGTGATGGGTGATGTGCTGCTACAGCATTAATGACCCCGTGCCATGCATTCTCCCAAATATGCGAGTTTCCCATAGGGAGTCTTGCATATGTTATGAGAATTGTGTGACTCACATGGCCAAGGTAAGTAACGTTAGGCAAATACATTTTCTTATATATGCGATGCGCCCTATGGCACAAGATTTTCGCAAAATTTCAAGAAGCTACGGTCAAGGGTTAAAGGCACGGGCGGCCTTCGTTGCGGAAATATTCGTATTTGTTCAAAATCGCCATCAACAGAAGGAATATTAAACTATATATATAGTTTTGTTCATATGTCAAACATAATCAGCGCGTAAATAGTATATTGTCGTCGAGACTTACGATGGTGTACGTAAACAAGAGACTGCTCGTGTTACAGAAGTTGTGCTTCTGTTTACATAAAACAGAGCTATTCTATTGGTTAATCACACAAACAAAGATATAAACATATAAATGAGAAAAACAGTAACAAATAACGCTCTTTAGACACCAGGCGGATTTTTTTTTAGACATTCTTGGTCCTGGTGGTTTGAGGCAATCGTCATGTTGCATGGGACGGCCATTGGATGGGTATGAACACTCATTGATTGGTTTTATTGGACACACATGCGATGGTGTAGGGTTCTCAGTTGATGGTTTGAGATGCACGTTGTGAGGTTTGGGACACCACTTGCATGATTTGGGACATTCTCTGGATCATATATCGTGTCAATCGTTGGCTGGTTCGGATTACTCCTTAGGGTGTGTTTGGATGGTTTGCGACACTAGTTTGGTCGATTGGGATGCGTAATGGGTGGTTCGGTACACTGGTTGGCAATTGGGGGTACCCGTTCTATGGACTGTGTTGATTTGGTATACTATATTAATTAAGATGATGGTTTGAGACCCCCGATGCGTGGACTTAAGCTCCTTAGATGACACTCGTTAAGTGGTTTTGGACACTCATTGGATACGTTTGGATACAAGTTTGGTGGCGTTTGACAATCATCTCATGGCATATATGACCATTGGCTATAAATTATATGTGAAGATTTAGTTACAATATAAATTATTGAAAATATATTTTTCTTATTTTCGATGCCATGGAAACAGTCTTGTGACCTTTAGCCAAACTTGCCCAATTTACTGCTGCCGGTCGCCATTTTGTCCCTATTTTCGATATTGACGCCATCGTTTCTGCTAAAATGGGCATTAATGGTTCATATCTGCCATCGTATTGGTATTCAGTATTCAGTACAGTGTGAGTTCAATTCCCTTCTGGGCATTACAATAATAATTGATTTATTCGAAATTGTGTTTTAAATCTATTTTAATTTGATGGACACTGAAGGGCCAAATTCTCGTGATATGGCTCATTATTATCATATATCGATTTACCATGGTAAAAAAAAAAATCTAAAAAAAACAAGTGGAAATTATCTGGTAAAATGTAGCGAAATTTGCACAATTTTACCACTTCCGGACACCATTTTGTCTGCTATTTTGGATTTTGTAATGACAACAATAATAATTTATTAATAATTCCACAAAGAACGAAATATCTAACAATAAAGATATACACGTAAATAGGACTTTTTTTCAAACAACTCTATAGAATTCCCCCAAAGCGGATTTTGAAAATGTTGTTCCCCCGATTCTGCCCGAAAAAAATCACAAAAACATTGCATATTGTAGATTTTCCATTGTTTTATCGCTTATATGAGAATATGAAATACTAGGTGTTACTGCACCATTGATTCTGACCAAGAATCATGCAAATCTTAGCTAAAGGGCTTCTCCAGAAAGTAGTACTCAGAAAGTATACATGACGAAAGTTTATCTGTAAAATCAATTAGAAAACTGGTGACGGAGAGTTGCTCGCCCACTTTTGAAAACACCCATGACGTTGGATATCAACTCATGAATAACTATTGAGAGCTGAATGACATTACTTCAATGCGGATGTTGTTTAGCCGGGTTCTGACTCCAGCAATCAATTCTGCCCGTGTTTATACTTGACATAAATATGTCATCGTCCTCGCTTCAAATGTCCATATAGTTCTGCAGCTTTCAAAGAAATTCCCAAACGCGGTCATACTTGACATTGTTTCGCGCGAACTTGTCTTTTCCCATTGTGCAGGATTGTCTCTCTGATAGGGACATATCATTCTATCTGATGGGATGAGTCCGGTGTTTTAGGTGTCCTCTTATATAGCAAGCAACAACATACTTTCAAATAAATCGAATCATAAATGGGAATGTCCCACCAGAAAGAGTTCATAGAATACAGGCTTCACATAATACATGATTGTGCAGCTTAATAAATACCTAACAAAGTCACATTTAATTAAAAGGAATATCGCATTGTTTTATCGCTTATATGAGAATATGAAATGCTAGGTGTTACTGCAACATTGATTCTGACCAAGAATCATACAGATCTTAGCTACAGGGCTTCTATAACGAAATTCCGATAAAATTGCCAGGTAAATTTGACAGCGAGTGAACGTACGGGGTCCATAACATTTTATTATCTCATAATTTTCTACACCATTTTTAATGAATTCGCTTGGTGATTTTTTTGTTTTTTTACCATTTGGTCTGTGAAGAATGATGATAGTGGAGATAGTATTAAGAAAAAATATTATCTGTGCGTACGGCAGTGCAAATAAAACTATTGTTTCGGGTTTTTGTTGGGTACTTAAAGGGGTACTGTACACAGAGATAGGCACTTTTTTTATTTACTCCCATTGACATAACTTTCAAGTTAGATTGTGTTCGTGTTATATGAGTTTCGTATAAACCTAATTTAGCGACGAAAATATTGATCTTGGAAATAATAATATTACGATTTCAAACTACGCGCCATGTTTTTGACATTCACCGGAGAAGACGCAGGTTGCAGGATGAACCGGAAGTTCAATTGATGCCTGCAATCTCTTCCATCGAACAATCTCACCCCCTATACAAATACTTGACGCTTTATGAATCTTGTTTCTTCTCTTGTTTTCCAAATTGGTTATAGCGGGACTTCCTTTTGCATGTAACATGTTTTGTTCGCAGCTCAATAATGTTCGTCGTAAATGGCCGTCGATAAAAGACACCCAACATGTGAGATTTCAAGAACGGTAACTCGTAATGGCATAATTCGCCATTTTATGACTCCAGCCATAAATTTATTTATATTAAATAATTCAATTTGACTTTTATGATAGCCTGTTAACCGGAACGTTTTCAGTAGACACCGTCGACTCAAATACGTTATTTTAAAATATAATATTGATATTAGATCGCAATTGTTACCGGGAATTTATTGAAATTGAAATTGGCGTACAGTACCCCTATAATTCGAACCCACCATATCCTTAACACATATCCCCAGAACAAAAATTACCCACCCCAATAATACTTACTCCTATATAATTAAGTATTATTGGGGTGAGGTAATTTTGTTCTGGTGACCTGTGCTTCTTAAATGAAAACGCACGGAATTTCGTTTCTTAAACGAGGTTTTTATGACCAGCGATAGCAGGATAACTATTGAGGAAAAAATAAGCTTTTTGTGCAAATAAAAGTAAATTTTCGGTTTTTTTGGGGGTATTTTCAAAAAACCCATTCTGAAATGAAAACGCGAAGGAATTTTGTTTCAGAAATTGTGTATTATTGATCAGTGATGACTAGAGCACTATTCATTCGAAACTCAACTTTGTACTCAAAAGTGCAAATGGAAGTCATTTTGGGGGTTTTGTGGGTACTTTCAAAACCCCCTTTCTGAAATTAAAACGCCAGGAAATTTCGTTTCAGAAATTGTGTATTGTTGATCAGTAATTGCTGGAGCACTATTAGTACAAAAATCAGCTTTGTACTCAAAAGTGCAGCCCCTAAACGCCAGGAATATGGAACTTAAGAAATCCGATTTCTTATAACGTTCCTGGGGTGTAACAAATCTGGGGCCTCAAACCTTTCGTACGCGATTGTGCAAATAGAACCCAGCAGGCTCCCTGATTAATAGGATGACCAGCGTGATAGACTAGACATCTATTGATTGATTTATTGATTGAGAGTTTAACGTCGCTTTAACCACTATGCGCCATATATCACGACCATACTGGACATATAAATGCAGACACGTGCTTCAATTAATAGTTATAGTATACCGGTCTGATTTAGTACTGTGTATTAAATTTTAGCTACCTTTCTTCTAGTATTTAAATTCGCGTAGTACTTATTTTTCGCACACCCAATGGTGGGCGAATTTAACACTGAGCGAAAAAAAATACGACTTCAAGTTTACCGTATTTCCACAGGGAAAATAAGATATGGTAATTGTTTGTAAGAATCACACATACCAGAGTGAAAGCAGAAAAACGTGTTATCAAATCAATAAACCACGAGTGAAGCCATGCTCATATATTCACATGTAATAATATCACATCAAGTTTTACATGTACATGCAGCGAAGTGTTGATTTTTGTTCTAAAGTCAGCAGCCAATGCGATGTTTTTGTTTACTACTTCCCACTTCATATCAATGATGTTCATATATAAAGATTTAACTATATCACAATGATTATTTAAAGCACCCGTATTCAATCAAATATAATTATTATACTATTATGACGGGGCCGTTCTATATGCCTTGCATATTATCATATTATAAATTTATGTTACATAGTAGAAGGTTTTGTTTGATATCTTTTCAGAAGGAATTGTAGAGAATAATAAATACTTGGGATGGCAATGGGTTTATTGATAACAAATAATAATATATGCACTTATATAGCACATTACACAGTAAATATTAGTTTCAATGCGGTTTACATGATAATTACTAGGTCTGATGCACTTATATAGCACATTACACAGTAAATTAGTTTCAATGCGGTTTACATGATAATTACTAGGTCTGATGCACTTATATAGCACATTACACAGTAAATTAGTTTCAATGCGGTTTACATGATAATTACTAGGTCTGATGCACTTATATAGCACATTACACAGTAAATTAATTTCAATGCGGTTTACATGATAATTACTAGGTCTGATGCACTTATATAGCACATTACACAGTAAATATTAGTTTCAATGCGGTTTACATGATAATTACTAGGTCTGATGCACTTATATAGCACATTACACAGTAAATTAGTTTCAATGCGGTTTACATGATAATTACTAGGTCTGATGCACTTATATAGCACATTACACAGTAAATTAGTTTCAATGCGGTTTACATGATAATTACTAGGTCTGATGCACTTATATAGCACATTACACAGTAAATTAATTTCAATGCGGTTTACATGATAATTACTAGGTCTGATGCACTTATATAGCACATTACACAGTAAATTAATTTCAATGCGGTTTACATGATAATTACTAGGTCACAAGGCATTGATCCTCACTTGGGAGGAGTCAATCCGAGCAACTAATGAGCGCATCAGGATTAGCATACTGATAATACCCATCGACTCCCGACCGGGTACTCACTTAACGGACGAGTCCCCCCGCGACACCTGTTAGATACTGACCGCCCTCCGAATATGTGTGGAGCCTTTGAATATACATTGAAGTCGGTTCGTGAGACAAATGAGCATGGTGGTAAAGCAGCGGGAAGCATAAGTCTATTCAGTTAAGCTAAACGCCGCCGACAGCTAGCGACCAAAGTTATGTAACACGCGCTGTGGTCAGTTATAGTGGCCAACAGACTGTTCGTTATTATAAATTGTTTGTGCCTCTTGGGATGCCAGACACCGGCGTTTACATGCTTTTACGCATAGTCAAACTTTTTACGCATAGTCAAAAGTGTAAAGATTTTCCATATTTCAAAAATAAACGGGCCATAAATGTCACGTATAATCGATAAATGGAACATAAGTGATTTCTACAAACCTCACTTTTCGTCCAGTGTTATAGCCTAAATTTAGACTGTTTATGTACACATGATGTACGATGCCTTCGTACAGGCGCTGCTTTAGTTTGATCAGAACATTATCCGATACTCAACCGTATGAAAAGATGACTTATTTAACCGATATTTCCGTTACGAAATGACAGGTCGACATACATTGACGTGATGTGTTGCCATATGCATTATACTGTTAGCTTGCTCAATCACAAGGAACCAATTATTCCACTTCTAGAACTGTCGGCCTACGTCATCAATCAATGCTCAAACCACCACCCCACCCCCGATTTGTGTGAGTACCAGGCAGCTGCTGTGTTCCACTGTAGTGCATGTATAGTAAGTACGCATGCGCTGTTCCAACTGACATTGTGTGACAACCAACTAATATTTACGAAAAATTCCAATCATATCAATCATATTAGTTAAGAAAAAATGACGTCTGAACTAAGCACAACTTATTAAACTTAATTACTTATAATATAATTGCATCCAATGCTTGTCAATTAATGTGTATGCTCATTCTGAGGTTTTGTGCATTGTAGTAACAGTTATAAATTTAAAGCATTAAGGATTTATCAAATGATACCCGACTATTGACGTTATCAATAAACCTTAGCACTTTGATGACTGAAGCTTTCTGAATTATTGCGAAAACCCCGTGCCAATGCATTCTCTTATATATACGAGTCGCCCATAGGGCATTTGCATTGACCTAACACTATTTACCTTGATCTTGTAAGCTAGTGCATTCTTGTATATATGCGAGGCTCCCTATGGGAGACTCGCATATATAATATAATTCACTGGCACATGGATTTTAATGCTGAACCAGCGCAGCTCCCGTCATGATAATGGTTAAACTTACCATCCATGCCGTAACACCTATTGGTAGCACCCCCTGTAGACGTTGGTAACAGAACCTCTCCCGACCCGCATGGTTTAGATCCATAACTCTCCCCCTGTGTAAGAAATATAAGGAAACTGACGCTCCAAATGATATAACAGACTTGATGGCGGAATTGTAGTATATTTTACTCGATTTTACCAAACAAATCCGAAAGAGTGACATCTTTCATGTTAAGTTACACATAGAATATTCCGGTTTATTAGAATCGGTTGTTTACGTTTGTTTTCGTTTTAACTGGAAGCCGAAGTGTTCCATAATGTACTCGGCTAAGTTATATGCCGTCAACCGAGTACACCCATAACAATCGAATGCACCCTTATTCAAAAAGAAAAGATACTTGTCCATTTTTATTGTAAGTGGTCCTGTATTACTTATTAGTTAAACATTTCTTACACGGAACATTTTGCGATATATATTAAATTTTTAATTTACAAATTACCCGGTATATATACGTGATATAATTAATTCAATTTACGACCACGTGGTTTTGTTTATGTTTACCTTACGATTGCTAGAATATTTTCGACGGAATAACTTCTTGAGGTGAATTGAGTTCGCATATTTTTTAAAATACGTAAACACTGCCGTAACTGACTTTTTTCAGATTAAATTACCACTTTCAATTGACAATACTTGATGTGGTTTTCAGAAATAGATCACGTCTTCTACGGAATAAACCCGTTTATTGTCGCAATTGTGATATTTGATTACATTTATTTGTGGTTTTATGTGAGCTGGTCACTACGCGTGAATCATGTCATATAAAGGCTATCGTGGCATTATCGTACGTAAACTAGTATATCGCTATCCCAGTATATTAGCTTGTTTACGTACGAGCAGATTTGGACTACTTGTACCCAAGTACACATTGCGAGTGGCATCTGGCAAAATGTGATAACAAAAACTACAAGTGGTTTGTGGACACCATGATGCACGCTGGTCCGAAATTTATTCTTGCCAATTTATTTTCCAAATGAAAATAACACATTTTACTTATAGTTTTGCAGATAACGAGCCGAATCGTGATGTGACTTGCGCTTAGCATGGCATATAGTCAGCAATCTGCAACTGATGATGGTCTTATCAAAATATTTTGGCATCTTTTTAACTCATTGGGAGTATTTTTAAAAAAATTACAAATTCTACCTTTGGCATTAAATAATCTTGTTTTTGTGGGGTACGTTCTAAAATTATTTAAGAAATTCTAATAAACCGCCCCAGGGTCCATCTTCCACCTCAAAATTCATTCATCAGAACGAGGAGCAATTTGTCTGCGAGAAATTGGGACCATCATCACATTTAGCCTCGAATCTTCTTTAATATGCCAAAATCAGACAACCTCCCCTTTCTTTTGACATCCATACAATTGTGCACCACCTTCATTATGTGGGGAAATTATATGACGGATAGGTTGTAAGCCATTATTTATTTCACTCTACTTATGTTGACAAACGGAAAGACCGTAAGGTCCGTCAGCCAGTACTCCATTCTGAATTGTTATTGTCATTCCGGGGGGCTAGGTGTGATTTTCGTTGACCCGGCAGATGTGTTACCTTGCCAGGCACCCACTTACCTGTATCGGTTAACCTATAAAACAACGTATGTGCAAAACGTGATAACAAAAACTACAAGTGGTTTGTGGACACCATGATCGCGCTGGTCAGAAATTTACTCTTGCCAATTTATTTTTCAAATGAAATTTGTTTCTGCCAAAATCTTTAGAATTTGACAAACGCTATCCCTGAGGGTATCATTTTCTGCCACCATGCGTCTTATGTTTCGACACTATCGGTTTGAGCGAATTTCGATATCGATAGGAAAGAAGTTAGTTAATAATTTTACTCGCATCTTTATTGTGGATTATTATACAACAATAAACCTATAATAACATTAAATATCTTATGATATGGATATATATTAGGCGAACATTAAATATCTTATGATATGGATGTATATTAGGCGAACATTAAATATCTTATGATATGGATGTACATTAGGCGAACATTAAAGGCCTTAGTTGTCGAAAATATTCATATTTGTTCCAATCACCGTAAACAGAACAACATTAAAACGCATACAATTTCGTTCATATATACCATGATCATCGCGTAAACAGCATGTTATCATACAGATTTACTATATTTTACCTAAGCAAGAGCCTGATTGTGTTACAGAAGACAACACAATGCTGCTGGCTAATCACACACAAATGGCATAAACGCTCTTTATTCGTTCCATATCAGGAATTCACCCACAAAGAACGCTCTTTATGTTTACCATCATAATATAAACAAACACAAGAAAAGTAACTTTTTATGCCTTTGTTTACATAACAATGGTCAAAAATATGACAATAACATACTGTTTATGCGATATTTCTTATTTGTATACGGACAATGTCTGTCTACATTTTGTTGTTCTTTCTGTTTGTGGCGGTTTTTGACGGGTGGAAATATTTTCACAGGATACCCACCGCCAAGGCCAACCGTACCTTTAAATATCTTATGATATGGATGTATATTGGGCAACATTAAATATCTTATGATATGGATGTATATTAGGCGAACATTAAATATCCTATGATATGGATGTATATTAGGCAAACATTAAATATCTTATGATATGGATGTATATTAGGCGAACATTAATATGGATGTATATTAGGTGAACATTAAATATCTTATGATATGGATGTATATTAGACAAACATTAAATACCTTATGATATGGATGTATATTAGGCAAACATTAATATGGATGTATATTAGGCGATCATTAAATATCTTATGATAAGGATGTATAATAGGCAAACATTAAATGTCTTATGATATGGATGTATATTAGGCAAACATTAAATATCTTATGATATGGATGTATATTAGGCGAACATTAATATGGATGTATATTAGGCGAACATTAAATATCTTATGATAAGGATGTATAATAGGCAAACATTAAATGTCTTATGATATGGATGTATATTAGGCGAACATTAATATGGATGTATATTAGGCGAACATTAAATATCTTATGATAAGGATGTATATTAGGCAAACATTAAATGTCTTATGATATCGATGTATATTAGGCGAACATTAATATGGATGTATATTAGGCGAACATTAAATATCTTATGATATGGATTTATATTAGGCGAACATTAAATATCTTATGATATGGATGTATATTAGGCGAACATTAAATATCTTATGATATCGATGTATATTGGGCGAACATTAATATGGATGTATATTAGGCGAACATTAAATATCTTATGATAAGGATGTATAATAGGCAAACATTAAATATCTTATGATAAGGATGTATATTAGGCAAACATTAAATATCTTATGATATGGATGTATATTAGGCGAACATTAAATATCTTATGATATCGATGTATATTGGGCAAATATTAAATATCTTATGATATGGATGTATATTAGGCGAACATTAAATATCCTATCATATGGATGTATATTAGGCAAACATTAAATATCTTATGATATGGATGTATATTAGGCAATCATTAAATATCTTATGATATGATTGTATATTAGGCAAACATTAAATATCTTATGATATGGATGTATATTAGGCAATCATTAAATATCTTATGATATGGATGTATATTAGGCGAACATTAATATGGATGTATATTAGGCAGACATTAAATATCTTATGATATGGATTTATATTAGGCAAACATTAAACATCTTATGATATGGATGTATATTAGGCGAACATTAAATATCTTATGATATGGATTTATATTAGGCAAACATTAAATATCTTATGATATGGATGTATATTGGGCAAACATTAAATATATTATGATATCGATGTATATTGGGCAAACATTAAATATCTTATGATATGGATGTATATTAGGCGAACATTAAATATCTTATGATATCGATGTATATTGGGCAAACATTAAATATCTTATGATATCGATGTATATTGGGCAAATATTAAATATCTTATGATATGGATGTATATTAGGCGAACATTAAATATCCTATCATATGGATGTATATTAGGCAAACATTAAATATCTTTTGATATGGATGTATATTAGGCAATCATTAAATATCTTATGATATGATTGTATATTAGGCAAACATTAAATATCTTATGATATGGATGTATATTAGGCAATCATTAAATATCTTATGATATGGATGTATATTAGCAAACATTAAATAGTTTGTTTTGCTGTCAACAGAGGATTCGGTAAGACGTTTGTGTAATTGGGTAAAATATTAATTGTAAACGAATATCAAAAACGGGCTACTCAAACGCAATGAACGTGATTGGGAGTATATGTGGGGTTGAAACTGAACTACTAATGTATTATAGTGCATAACAATGTAGTTAACTAATGTACTAATAGCATGTCGTCGCTTCGGTGCTAAAATGTTCTATATCCAATTTGGCACGAGATAACGATACCGTTCGATTCTACGCGATATTTTATGTACTAAAAACACAAGATATTGAGTATAGCATGTAACAGATATGAATGAGAGGCTATTGAAATATGATCCATCTCCCAAAGTAGTTGTTATGTCAGTGCTATTTTTTTATCCCCGCTGTGGACCAATGAATTGATTTATTTTGTACCACGTGATTGATTAAATGTATATATAATGTTCTCGAACCGACTATGGTAAGCGATAGGAACTAATGGCGGTCAATATGCCTGACTGGAAAAAGTGCTTTCTTACTCTTATATGTGAAAAATCTTAATTCTAACTAAATTCTTAGGTTAAAATAGCTCAGAAAATGACATAATGTGCGAGTTTTGTACTTTAGAATGATTTAAAAACCTCAAAACCACTTTAGCACTCACGAAATAATGCAAAAGTGTTCAGCAAAGTGTTCTGTCTCCAAACACAATGAGTCATGTCAACGAATTACAAGAATAATACTGACCTTCAAAGCAAGACAAATTAAACATATAAGTTTTTCGTTTCCAATGATAAAATTAAAACAACATAAGGTGAACATATACGAAAACCAGGTGGTCAAATTTACAAATCGAGTTTCCCACAAACAAAAACTAAAAATTGATATAGAACATTATAGCGACGATGTGATTACCAGGGTCCGCGCTGGACTGAAATTAGCTTTTGCCAAATGAAAATATTTTTACCAAATTCTATTACAATTTGCCAAATGTTATCCGTGATTGTATAATTTTCTGCAACCTTGATTTGGTTTTTATGTTTCGACACTCGCAGTTTCAACTACGTTTGATATCGATAGGAAAGCTGTTAGTTAATAATTATACTCGCATCTCTATTGTTGTTTATCATACAACAATAAACCAATCACCAAACAATAGAATTATAAAAGAGTTTCTTCAGCAGAAGGGAACATCACAAGAGGATTAGCTACGTAAACACCACCATCACACTAAATATTGGTAATCCCTCCACCCATCATCGATAATAATGCTACCAGATTAACTGAATATTAATGGAGGTGTTAACTTTTCCGAAACCATATAAAACACCACTAATATAATTATATTGTTATAGTTTCCTAAAATAAATGGTATTGTTTGACCGATATTTTTCAACTTTATTGAGGAACTAATAAGTGACTTGCCAAATTGGCCAAATGTAAATTATTTTTGCCATTGGCAAACTTGGCAAGTGGCAGCGCGAACCCTGGTCATTACAATACGAAAAGGTTAACAGGATCAATAATTATCGATGCACGAAACAAAAGACTGGTATCTAGGTGTTCTAAAATCATATCGGTTAGTTTTAAACCTAGAATGTGATCTCTTTTCACGTTCACGGTATCTTAATGTGGCTGACACATATTATGTGTCGCATTGGGTTCTTTTCAAATATCAATCTATTGTGAGTAGCCCCATTTTAAAGTAGCGAGTATAAATTTGCATTGTATATAAATGGGGCAAAAATGTAATCGTTATATAGATCTCTTTACTTATCACCGCAATATGCATAATTTAGCGCCACTAAACAGTGCATATGTCCATAATGCGTGAGTATGTCTTCGATTTCTCTGTTAGTTTAGACAGGGGTCTGAACATTGGTATCTCGGTGTGTTATTTTAACGCTTTCAGTGCCAGGTCCGATTTTTGTATCAACCCATATACCCTGTGCCAATGCATTATCTTATATATGCGAGTCGACCATAGGTCGCCTCGCATATATAAGAGAATGCATTGGCCTTACAATTTTTCATCATATGTTATTATTTTTTACAATTTTTTACAATTTTAATAATTTGTTCTTATATTCTTAACTCTATCAGTGCCAGACTTATTTTGTAGGTTTAGTGCTAGGGAATCTTACGTTTTTCATGGGCATCAAAATTATTACTATGAATACGTGGTGATAGTTTTGAGTTATAACATGCCCCTAAGGTTTTATCCAGTTTGTTTTTAAATTCGCTATAGCATGCTCACAGTGGTGCAAGATCGGCGGAGAAAACGGTGGAGAATTTCAAGATGGCGACGGACAAATTTAGCATAAGGTACGTGGTTCAACTCAATGAATGTTTTCTCTCATTTAAGTAATTCATTTCACTACAACAAAGTTGCACGGGCCGTCGAATCGTGTGTGGAATATATTCGGCATGTTGTTCAATTGATATTAAGTATTTTAAGTGTGCTAGAAAGGTCAACATGTGGTGAAATGTTTTGTTTACTTTTTGAGGTGGCGAGAAGCGTGCATTTTTGTGCATAAATTGTGAATTCGACGGGATTCAGATGTAACCCTAACGGATGTGTTTGCTAGAGGATATGAAGTTACACGAGTAATGGAATTTACACTTAACATCACACTTAGGACTAATTAAATTGGTAAAACTGAAATTATTTTCCAAATTGTCAAAATGGCGGTGCAGATGAAGATAATTTACACAATAATGATGATGGTGTAGAGTACAATATTTATGATGGTGTAGAGTATTTTCTAAATAATTCAAATACCTGCATGTAATTATAAGCAATCAACGTCATTTGTGATGTCATTTCGGGCGTAGACATATTTATCAATGTCAGGCATTATAGGCATACGGTATTGGCTATTTTGTACGGCAATTTCGGCCTCTGAGTCTGGCACCTACATTGGCCTCTGCATAAATGACATCGCAAACGACGTTGATACCATAATTATATTGTCTAGCACACAGAGCAAAAATATACCATCAATTTGCATTTATGCTCGGAAGTCTTTTTAATGAAGCCTAATGAATTTTAAAACAATTAAAACATTAAAGGGTCTAGATATGATTAATTGGATTATATCGGTGTCCGCTGTCATCATGGGTGAAGGTCATGAAGACCATGCATTGCTTTTATAGTGGAATTTATAACTATAATAGCCATTATTTTATGCCTACTTAATAGAGATGACAAATATAAGAAATTATGTGTATTAAGAGTAATTTGGTACCGTATCTCTTCGCCACGTCCCTGTATACATATATTGAACTTTGCTTTCCATAACCTCACTTGTGATTGTTTTTTTTTTTATTTCAGAGTTGAAGCAATGGAAGAATCCTTCAACGAAGAATCACGCTCAACGTCTCAGATAACGAGTGGTCAATTGGACTAAGACAAGCGATTCAGACATGTTTGTGCATATTGTGCAAATTCCTTCAACATGAAAAAGCATGAGAATACACACACAAATTCACAACCACTCCCGTGTGGTGATGGAGGCCAAAAGTTTATTGAGAAACATTTGCACATCGTGTAAAGCAAGGTGGTGGATCTAAATTTTAATGCGACAAACAGCTGCGACAAATGGCCCAAATTTTTTTCTCGCAAGTACACTTTGAATCACCATATAGAAAGTCACCAAATTGGAAAGTGGTACACATTGTGATAAATGCGGTTCTGTATTTACCAGGAAGGATACCTTAAGAAATCACACGAAAGCTGTACATGACAAGGACGTGCTTCGTCGATGCCGCAGCTGCGGGATAGTATATCTGGCGCGCAGCCCTGTCTGCACACGTTGACATGACTGTGTCACTTACTGACAGCGGACATTTATAGACACAGTATTATGCATGAAGAAACAACAAACATTTATGTTGTTATTATGTTTTGAAGATTGGAATTGATCTTTTTGAGAGTAAATATATATGTTATGTATATATGTTATGCGTTACTGAATAAAGAGGCAGGGTCTACATTGTTTACACTTTGAATGGTCTTTAAGTCACAAAAATACCATAGCCTGTAATTATATAAACCTTGTCACTGAGTCGAGACCATCAATCCAGATCCGTTCTATGTGTTTTAGTGATACAGGTCAAAGTTCTGGAGTAGCATTCCATATATGGAATTCATGAACATTCAGAACTTAACAGAAGCTCCATATATGACAAATATAAGAAATTATTTTTAGTAAGAGTAATTTATGGAGCTTCTGAATGTTCATGAATTCCATATATGGAATGCTACTCTAGAACTTTGACATTGTATGTAGTACTAAACGGAACGGGGCTGGATGGATCCAATATGGCAGCGAATCAGTGCCAAGGCTTATTGTATACGGCAATATACATTGGAAAATATATCATGCCCTATGGGGAACGAAATAAGCCTTATAAGAAGTCACGAATGGCAGAGTAACCATTCTTTCCGATGAGTGGGGGTAAACAGGACGGGCAACATATATTATACATATTGTGTGTTTATTCTTTATATATTCTGAAAGTTTAATCCCCGCCTGATATCTGCAAATATTGTTTATTCCTGCATAGACACGGTGAAATTCTCTCACAGGAAATGGGTTTCTCATTGCATGGTTCCTCTGGCTGTGACACTTTCTCACTTTTAAGCTTTCGTTTAAGATGTGTGCGCTCTTCTAATTCGAATTGATGATCCTTGCAATGGAGTAAATTATATTGTATGTATAGTAATTGTAGCTATGGCATCATTTTTACGAAGAATGTCATGACTTTGTGACAATCGACTAGAACGTCAGTTGATTCACCAAACATACATTATCATGGAACATTATAATTTGGGACCAAAATATCTTAATGCGGAGTTTATATTTACATTAAGCCACACATCCTTGTGGTGTTTGGAGTTGTTTGTTATGCATATCTAATCGAGCGTCACCTGTCATTTTTCATGAAATATATCTACCTATAGGTACCACGCATTCCCCTGTAGATTATCTCAATGTCGGGGTCAAATATTACTTTTTATGAGGCAATTATATAATTTTGTTTTCTGCTTTGTCAACTATTTCAATTTCGAACCCATTCCAATACTAACGTAGCAGTCGTCGAACAAATATTATGGGTTGTATGGTTTTCGGAAACATGATACACTGGTATCCACCCCAATGAACAAATTTCTCTCTCAATGTATTCACCAGAATATGGAAGAAAGGGGATTTTTCGTGTTCTCGAAATTAATTGACATTATTAGGCAAGTGACATCACGTCATTTATATTAGACAGGCGGGAATAGCTACTGGGTGTAGAATTCTGATAAGACACGACATTCGTGTACATACCTTATAATAGCCGGATCGAAGATACATCTAGCACATCTGCTATGTCTTGAGAACTGGATGAAGATGACAGCTTTCGATTATGGCCATTTGTATTAGTATATCATGATTTTCCCCAACACAAGCATGTCTAAATATCATCTACACCATCATCGTGTATTTCATCTGCACCATCATTACTAATTGTTATTCGCAGTAACCAGGCAACATTCTGCACCGTCATAAACATTCATCTGCACCGCCAAAAATTATTGTTTGTATTGATGTAAATTAAACCGATTTTGAAGGTGACCATGCGAAGTAACTTACTCCTGTGTATCTAGAACCATCAAATATACATTCTGGTGACGTTTCATGCCCATTAACAACATCCTGACCAAATAATACGGTAAAATAACAATTTAATTCCACCTCAAATTTTAGCTATTTCATGAATGTTGGATTCGAACCTGTTTCTAACATTAACAGTGAAGAAAAACGTCAATTATTTTGCATCCCCCTCACAGCCAATTTATAACCAGTAAAGTTGCGGAAATGTGCGGTTACTATACTGTCCGAAATATACCACTAATACCACGATTTACAACCCACATACTCATCAAAACATACATCCTCCGCCATATTGGATCATCTACACCGTTTTCTCCATCGTTTTCTCCCCCGATATTGCACCACTGTGATGCTTAAGCATACCCAAAACAAATTCAACTCAAAAAAAAAAATCTAAAAAAAAAGGTTCGTTTTTTGTTTAGGGTCGATTTTATCGGCCCTGACACTCTATAGACCGTAAATTAGGCACTGAATGGGTTAAATTTAGTTCTAAATTGACAACACCCGAAGAGAGGCCCTCTATATCACAGGTCTCCTGGTGCGATACCACCAATACGAGAATATTTACTCTCCTTTCAGAATGTCACTGCAGGACACTATTCGAAATAAGGGCCCTACATTCAGCAGCTGACATAAACCCACTGTAAGACTCCAAATCTCTTCTAAGATTAGAAGGCAGATCACTAATTGAGGAGGAGGAGCTAGAACTCCGAAAAGTATAACTAACTAAACAAAACAACCCCCATCGGTAAATTCACAAACACCAGCACTCAACACTTTGTTGCGAAATTCGCCCTGAGTCTAATAGCCCTAGTACTGGATGTAAGCTCTCGTTGTGGTGTTAATTAGAAGGCAAAACAAAACATTCACCGTGAGTCCAACCATCTACTTCCAGAGGTAGGCTCTCGTTGTGGTTATAAGTTGAACACACACAATACCATACCGACCTAAAAAGAATAACACTAATATCAAAAACTTGGTTAGCGGGCTTATGCCCTTGATAGCCCCGGTTGAAGGTCCCCGGTGGAGTAGGAAACGCTTATCGTACCCGCAGTATAAGCCATCGAATAATTATCTCCTTCAAACAACTAAAAAAAATGCCTATACAAATTTGCAAATACATTCTTTCACTCACACACGTGCCCAGGGGAGGATGGGTGGGAGTGAAAATTGGGAAAAAATACCAAACACATCAAACCCTCCGAAAACACACAAAGTAACCCAGTCTGGCCTCAGCTGAACCCTCTGGCCGAACTACCAACCAGGTCAACGGGTTCTGACACACACATGACTGAAAGGCGGGCATTGCAACACGGATGGTTGAGGAGGCCCGATCGACATTAAGTCAACTGCACCCTCTTCCTAGAGTTGGGTCTGTAATATAAGCCCGGAATACGAAAACTAAGGCAACTGGAGTCCATACAAACACCAACCTGGACACCAGTTTACAATAATTCATCGCTCAGAATCATATTTATAACGATACATACGCATAAAAGAAAACAATGTAAGTCTTCGTCGCCGGTCCAGGTTCAGAATAGGGGGGGGGGGCTTTGCTTCTTGTTGCGGTGTATGGGCAGATGCGAATCTACCCGCACACATCACATACGCTCTTCGGCAGCAATACAGCATCACAAAGTGGGTTGTAGGGCTAACAGCCCTTTCAAATATTCCCGGGGATCGTCTCAAACTGCATACTTCTCTACTGATAATGGTGGTATCGCAGACATGGCCCGTGCTATATATATCCATGTTCCAACATCGAGTTAAAGACAATCACGTGTTCGTCAACACTACGATGCGAAAACTCCAATATGTGATATAATAGATTGCACATAATGTCACAATGAATCAGAAAAGTAAAACATAGTATTTCACCATATCTACAGTGAGTAACACATGCCATATAATCCGTCGTGTCATGAAAGATGGTGACATACATGTATCGCCGTGACCAGCTTAAGATGACACTTTAAGAGAACTTCGAAGGGCCTTTGTTTCAGAATGCGTTGTCAGTGACGTTAATGACTAGCCCCTAGCCCCACTCTGAAATTTGTTATCATTGAAATAGTTGATGTCACCATTGGTTTGCTTGTTATGTTGAAAAACTATAAAACGATGGCAATGAATCCTTTGGGGTATGCCATTCGTATGATCAACGCTCACAAGCACGACAGCACTAAGTGCTCAGAACACCATGGTTGTGTATGCCATGATTAAATGACAAGATCGGTCAATATAGTTAGCGTTTGACATTGTTGACGACGACGCAGATTTCATGCATATTCGAGAGTCAGAACGAATATATATAATAAGTCTTCGGCAAGTATGTGGGCACAGCATATCTCTGACAATCTTACTATAAAACAGTTTTGAATGGTCTATCTCTGTGTAAACATGTGCTATACAGTCACCGGGGTATAAAGATGGTCTATCTCTGTGTAAACATGTGTTATACAGTCACCGGGGTATAAAGATGGTCTATCTCTGTGTAAACATGTGCTATACAGTCACGGGGTATAAAGATGGTCTATCTCTGTGTAAACATGTGCTATACAGTCACCGGGGTATAAAGATGGTCTATCTCTGTGTAAACATGTGCTATACAGTCACCGGGGTATAAAGATGGTCTATCTCTGTGTAAACATGTGCTATACAGTCACCGGGGTATAAAGATGGTCTATCTCTTTGTAAACATGTGCTATACAGTCACCGGGGTATAAAGATGGTCTATCTCTGTGAAAACATGTGCTATACAGTCACCGGGGTATAAAGATGGTCTATCTCTGTGTAAACATGTGTTATATAGTTACCGGGGTATAAATATGGTCTATCGCTGTGTAAACATGTGTTATATAGTTACCGGGGTATAAAGATGGTCTATCTCTGTGTAAACATGTGTTATATAGTCACCGGGGTATAAAGATGGTATATCTCTGTGTAAACATGTGTTATATAGTTACCGGGGTATAAAGATGGTCTATCTCTGTGTAAACATGTGTTATATAGTTACCGGGGTATAAAGATGGTCTATCTCTTTGTAAACATGTGCTATACAGTCACCGGGGTATAAAGATGGTATATCTCTGTGTAAACATGTGTTATATAGTTACCGGGGTATAAAGATGGTCTATCTCTGTGTAAACATGTGCTATACAGTCACCGGGGTATAAAGATGGTCTATCTCTGTGTAAACATGTGTTATACAGTCACCGAGGTATAAATATGGTCTATCTCTGTGTAAACATGTGTTATATAGTTACCGGGGTATAAAGATGGTCTATATCTGTGTAAACATGTGTTATATAGTTACCGGGGTATAAAGATGGTCTATCTCTGTGTAAACATGTGGTATATAGTTACCGGGGTATAAAGATGGTCTATCTCTTTGTAAACATGTGCTATACAGTCACCGGGGTATAAAGATGGTCTATCTCTGTGTAAACATGTGTTATATAGTTACCGGGGTATAAAGATGGTCTATCTCTTTGTAAACACGTGCTATACAGTCACCGGGGTATAAAGATGGTCTATCTCTGTGTAAACATGTGCTATACAGTCACCGGGGTATAAAATAAATATGGTCTATCTCTGTGTAAACATGTGTTATATAGTTATCGGGGTATAAAGATGGTCTATCTCTGTGTAAACATGTGTTATATAGTTACCGGGGTATAAATATGGTATATCGCTGTGTAAACATGTGTTTTATAGTTACCGGGGTATAAAGATGGTTTATCTGTGTAAACATGTGTTATATAGTTGCCATGGTGTAAAGATGGTCTGTCTCTTAGTAACCATATATTATATAGTTACATGGGCATAAAGATGGTCTATCTCTTTGTAAACATGTGCTATACAGTCACCGGGGTATAAAGATGGTCTATCTCTGTGTAAACATGTGTTATATAGTTACCGGGGTATAAATATGGTCTATCTCTGTGTAAACATGTGTTATATAGTTACCGGGGTATAAATATGGTATATCGCTGTGTAAACATGTGTTATATAGTTACCGGGGTATAAAGATGGTTTATCTGTGTAAACATGTGTTATATAGTTGCCATGGTGTAAAGATGGTCTGTCTCTTAGTAACCATATATTATATAGTTACATGGGCATAAAGATGGTCTATCTCTTTGTAAACATGTGTTGTATAGTCACCGGGGTATACAGATGGTCTATCTCTGTGTAAATGTGTGTTATATAGTTACCGGTGTATAAAGATGGGCTGTCTCTTAGTAAACATGTGTTATATAGTTACCAGGTATAAAGATGGGCTGTCTCTTAGTAAACATGTGTTATATATAGTTACCGGGGTATAAATATGGGCTGTCTCTTAGTAAACATGTGTTATATACTTACCGGGGTATAAAGATGGGCTGTCTCTTAGTAAACATGTGTTATATAGTTACCGGGGTATAAAGATGGGCTGTCTCTTAGTAAACATGTGTTATATAGTTACCAGGTATAAAGATGGGCTGTCTCTTAGTAAACATGTGTTATATAGTTACCGGGGTATAAAGATGGGCTGTCTCTTAGTAAACATGTGTTATATAGTTACCAGGTATAAAGATGGGCTGTCTCTTAGTAAACATGTGTTATATAGTTACCGGGGTATAAATATGATATCTTTCTTTGTAAACATGTGTTATATAGTTACCGGGGTATAAAGATGGGTTGTCTCTTAGTAAACATGTGTTATATAGTTACCGGGGTATAAAGATGGGCTGTCTCTTAGTAAACATGTGTTATATAGTTACCAGGTATAAAGATGGGCTGTCTCTTAGTAAACATGTGTTATATAGTTACCGGGGTATAAATATGATATCTTTCTTTGTAAACATGTGTTATATAGTTACCGGGGTATAAAGATGGGCTGTCTCTTAGTAAACATGTGTTATATAGTTACCGGAGTATAAAGATGGGCTGTCTCTTAGTAAACATGTGTTATATAGTTACCGGGGTATAAAGATGGGCTGTCTCTTAGTAAACATGTGTTATATAGTTACCAGGTATAAAGATGGGCTGTCTCTTAGTAAACATGTGTTATATAGTTACCGGGGTATAAATATGATATCTTTCTTTGTAAACATGTGTTATATAGTTACCGGGGTATAAAGATGGGCTGTCTCTTAGTAAACATGTGTTATATAGTTACCAGGTATAAAGATGGGCTGTCTCTTAGTAAACATGTGTTATATAGTTACCGGGGTACAAAGATGGGCAGTCTCTTAGTAAACATGTGTTATATAGTTACCGGGGTATAAAGATGGGCTGTCTCTTAGTAAACATGTGTTATATAGTTACCGGGGTATAAAGATGGGCTGTCTCTTAGTAAACATGTGTTATATAGTTACCGGGGTATAAAGATGGGCTGTCTCTTAGTAAACATGTTTTATATAGTTACCAGGTATAAAGATGGGCTGTCTCTTAGTAAACATGTGTTATATAGTTACCGGGGTATAAATATGATATATTTCTTTTTAAACATGTGTTATATAGTTACCGGGGTATAAAGATGGGCTGTCTCTTAGTAAACATGTGTTATATAGTTACCAGGTATAAAGATGGGCTGTCTCTTAGTAAACATGTCTTAGTAAACATGTGTTATATAGTTACCAGGTATAAAGATGGGCTGTCTCTTAGTAAACATGTGTTATATAGTTACCGGGGTATAAAGATGGTTTATCTGTGTAAACATGTGTTATATAGTTACCGGGGTATAAATATGATATATTTCTTTGTAAACATGTGTTATATAGTTACCAGGTATAAAGATGATACATTTCTTTGTAAACATGTGTTATATAGTTACCGGGGTATAAAGATGGTCTGTCTCTTAGTAACCATATATTATATTGTTACATGGGCATACAGATGGTCTATCTCTTTGTAAACATTTGTTGTATAGCCACCGGGGTATAAAGATGGTCTATCTCTGGGTAAATGTGCGTTATATAGTTACCGGTGTATAAAGATGGGCTGTCTCTTAGTAAACATGTGTTATATAGTTACCAGGTATAAAGATGGGCTGTCTCTTAGTAAACATGTGTTATATAGTTACCAGGTATAAAGATGGGCTGTCTCTTAGTAAACATGTGTTATATAGTTACCGGGGTATAAAGATGGGCTGTCTCTTAGTAAACATGTGTTTTATAGTTATCGGGGTATAAAGATGGGCTGTCTCTTAGTAAACATGTGTTATATAGTTACCAGGTATAATGATGGGCTGTCTCTTAGTAAACATGTGTTATATAGTTACCGGGGTATAAATATGATATCTTTCTTTGTAAACATGTGTTATATAGTTACCGGGGTATAAAGATGGGCTGTCTCTTAGTAAACATGTGTTATATAGTTACCTGGGTATAAAGATGGGCTGTCTCTTAGTAAACATGTGTTATATAGTTACCAGGTATAAAGATGGGCTGTCTCTTAGTAAACATGTGTTATATAGTTACTGGGGTATAAATATGATATCTTTCTTTGTAAACATGTGTTATATAGTTACCGGGGTATAAAGATGGGCTGTCTCTTAGTAAACATTTGTTGTATAGTCACCGGGGTATAAAGATGGTCTATCTCTGGGTAAATGTGCGTTATATAGTTACCGGTGTATAAAGATGGGCTGTCTCTTAGTAAACATGTGTTATATAGTTACCAGGTATAATGATGGGCTGTTCCTTAGTAAACATGTGTTATATAGTTACCAGGTATAAAGATGGGCTGTCTCTTAGTAAACATGTGTTATATAGTTACCGGGGTATAAAGATGGGCTGTCTCTTAGTAAACATGTGTTATATAGTTATCGGGGTATAAAGATGGGCTGTCTCTTAGTAAACATGTGTTATATAGTTACCAGGTATAAAGATGGGCTGTCTCTTAGTAAACATGTGTTATATAGTTACCAGGTATAAATATGATATCTTTCTTTGTAAACATGTGTTATATAGTTACCGGGGTATAAAGATGGGCTGTCTCTTAGTAAACATGTGTTATATAGTTACCGGGGTATAAAGATGGGCTGTCTCTTAGTAAACATGTGTTATATAGTTACCAGGTATAAAGATGGGCTGTCTCTTAGTAAACATGTGTTATATAGTTACCGGGGTATAAATATGATATCTTTCTTTGTAAACATGTGTTATATAGTTACCGGGGTATAAAGATGGGCTGTCTCTTAGTAAACATGTGTTATATAGTTACCGGGGTAAAAAGATGGGCTGTCTCTTAGTAGACATGTGTTATATAGTTACCGGGATATAAAGATGGGCTGTCTCTTAGTAAACATGTGTTATATAGTTACCAGGTATAAAGATGGGCTGTCTCTTAGTAAACATGTGTTATATAGTTACCGGGGTATAAATATGATATCTTTCTTTGTAAACATGAGTTATATAGTTACCGGGGTATAAAGATGGGCCGTCTCTTAGTAAACATGTGTTATATAGTTACCAGGTATAAAGATGGGCTGTCTCTTAGTAAACATGTGTTATATAGTTACCGGGGTATAAAGATGGGCTGTCTCTTAATAAGCATGTATGTTATATAGTTACCGGGGTATAAAGATGGGCTGTCTCTTAGTAAACATGTGTTATATAGTTACCGGGGTAAAAAGATGGGCTGTCTCTTAGTAAACATGTGTTATATAGTTACCGGGGTATAAAGATGGGCTGTCTCTTAGTAAACATGTGTTATATAGTTACCGGGGTATAAATATGATATATTTCTTTTTAAACATGTGTTATATAGTTACCGGGGTATAAAGATGGGCTGTCTCTTAGTAAACATGTGTTATATAGTTACCGGGGTATAAAGATGGGCTGTTTCTTAGTAAACATGTGTTATATAGTTACCAGGTATAAAGATGGGCTGTCTCTTAGTAAACATGTGTTATATAGTTACCGGGGTATAAATATGATATATTTCTTTTTAAACATGTGTTATATAGTTACCGGGGTATAAAGATGGGCTGTCTCTTAGTAAACATGTGTTATATAGTTACCAGGTATAAAGATGGGCTGTCTCTTAGTAAACATGTGTTATATAGTTACCGGGGTATAAAAATGGGCTGTCTCTTAGTAAACATGTGTTATATAGTTACCAGGTATAAAGATGGGCTGTCTCTTAGTAAACATGTGTTATATAGTTACCGGGGTATAAAGATGGTTTATCTGTGTAAACATGTGTTATATAGTTACCGGGGTATAAATATGATATATTTCTTTGTAAACATGTGTTATATAGTTACCAGGTATAAAGATGATACATTTCTTTGTAAACATGTGTTATATAGTTACCGGGGTATAAAGATGGTCTGTCTCTTAGTAACCATATATTATATTGTTACATGGGCATACAGATGGTCTATCTCTTTGTAAACATTTGTTGTATAGTCACCGGGGTATAAAGATGGTCTATCTCTGGGTAAATGTGCGTTATATAGTTACCGGTGTATAAAGATGGGCTGTCTCTTAGTAAACATGTGTTATATAGTTACCAGGTATAAAGATGGGCTGTCCCTTAGTAAACATGTGTTATATAGTTACCAGGTATAAAGATGGGCTGTCTCTTAGTAAACATGTGTTATATAGTTACCGGGGTATAAAGATGGGCTGTCTCTTAGTAAACATGTGTTATATAGTTATCGGGGTATAAAGATGGGCTGTCTCTTAGTAAACATGTGTTATATAGTTACCAGGTATAAAGATGGGATGTCTCTTAGTAAACATGTGTTATATAGTTACCGGGGTATAAATATGATATCTTTCTTTGTAAACATGTGTTATATAGTTACCGGGGTATAAAGATGGGCTGTCTCTTAGTAAACATGTGTTATATAGTTACCGGGGTATAAAGATGGGCTGTCTCTTAGTAAACATGTGTTATATAGTTACCAGGTATAAAGATGGGCTGTCTCTTAGTAAACATGTGTTATATAGTTACCGGGGTATAAATATGATATCTTTCTTTGTAAACATGTGTTATATAGTTACCGGGGTATAAAGATGGGCTGTCTCTTAGTAAACATTTGTTGTATAGTCACCGGGGTATAAAGATGGTCTATCTCTGGGTAAATGTGCGTTATATAGTTACCGGTGTATAAAGATGGGCTGTCTCTTAGTAAATATGTGTTATATAGTTACCAGGTATAAAGATGGGCTGTCTCTTAGTAAACATGTGTTATATAGTTACCAGGTATAAAGATGGGCTGTCTCTTAGTAAACATGTGTTATATAGTTACCGGGGTATAAAGATGGGCTGTCTCTTAGTAAACATGTGTTATATAGTTATCGGGGTATAAAGATGGGCTGTCTCTTAGTAAACATGTGTTATATAGTTACCAGGTATAAAGATGGGCTGTCTCTTAGTAAACATGTGTTATATAGTTACCGGGGTATAAATATGATATCTTTCTTTGTAAACATGTGTTATATAGTTACCGGGGTATAAAGATGGGCTGTCTCTTAGTAAACATGTGTTATATAGTTACCGGGGTATAAAGATGGGCTGTCTCTTAGTAAACATGTGTTATATAGTTACCAGGTATAAAGATGGGCTGTCTCTTAGTAAACATGTGTTATATAGTTACCGGGGTATAAATATGATATCTTTCTTTGTAAACATGTGTTATATAGTTACCGGGGTATAAAGATGGGCTGTCTCTTAGTAAACATGTGTTATATAGTTACCGGGGTAAAAAGATGGGCTGTCTCTTAGTAGACATGTGTTATATAGTTACCGGGATATAAAGATGGGCTGTCTCTTAGTAAACATGTGTTATATAGTTACCAGGTATAAAGATGGGCTGTCTCTTAGTAAACATGTGTTATATAGTTACCGGGGTATAAATATGATATCTTTCTTTGTAAACATGAGTTATATAGTTACCGGGGTATAAAGATGGGCCGTCTCTTAGTAAACATGTGTTATATAGTTACCAGGTATAAAGATGGGCTGTCTCTTAGTAAACATGTGTTATATAGTTACCGGGGTATAAAGATGGGCTGTCTCTTAATAAGCATGTATGTTATATAGTTACCGGGGTATAAAGATGGGCTGTCTCTTAGTAAACATGTGTTATATAGTTACCGGGGTAAAAAGATGGGCTGTCTCTTAGTAAACATGTGTTATATAGTTACCGGGTATAAAGATGGGCTGTCTCTTAGTAAACATGTGTTATATAGTTACCGGGGTATAAATATGATATATTTCTTTTTAAACATGTGTTATATAGTTACCGGGGTATAAAGATGGGCTGTCTCTTAGTAAACATGTGTTATATAGTAACCAGGTATAAAGATGGGCTGTCTCTTAGTAAACATGTGTTATATAGTTACCGGGGTATAAATATTATATATTTCTTTGTAAACATGTGTTATATAGTTACCGGGGTATAAAGATGGGCTGTCTCTTAGTAAACATGTGTTATATAGTTACCAGGTATAAAGATGGGCTGTCTCTTAGTAAACATGTGTTATATAGTTACCGGGGTATAAAGATGGTTTATCTGTGTAAACATGTGTTATATAGTTACCGGGGTATAAATATGATATATTTCTTTGTAAACATGTGTTATATAGTTACCGTGGTATAAAGATGATATATTTCTTTGTAAACATGTGTTATATAGTTACCGGGGTATAAAGATGGGCTGTCTCTTAGTAAACATGTGTTATATAGTTACCAGATATAAAGATGGGCTGTCTCTTAGTAAACATGTGTTATATAGTTACCGGGGTATAAAGATGGTTTATCTGTGTAAACATGTGTTATATAGTTACCGGGGTATAAAGATGGTTTATCTGTGTAAACATGTGTTATATAGTTACCGGGGTATAAAGATGGTTTATCTGTGTAAACATGTGTTATATAGTTACCGGGGTATAAAGATGGTTTATCTGTGTAAACATGTGTTATATAGTTACCGGGGTATAAAGATGGTTTATCTGTGTAAACATGTGTTATATAGTTACCGGGGTATAAAGATGGTTTATCTGTGTAAACATGTGTTATATAGTTACCGGGGTATAAATATAATATATTTCTTTGTAAACATGTGTTATATAGTTACCGGGGTATAAAGATGATATATTTCTTTGTAAACATGTGTTATATAGTTACCGGGGTATAAAGATGGGCTGTCTCTTAGTAAACATGTGTTATATAGTTACCAGATATAAAGATGGGCTGTCTCTTAGTAAACATGTGTTATATAGTTACCGGGGTATAAATATGATATATTTCTTTGTAAGCGTGTATTATATAGTTACCGGGGTATAAAGATGATATATTTCTTTGTAAACGTGTATTATATAGTTACTGGGGTATAAAGATGGGCTGTCTCTTAGTAAACATGTGTTATATAGTTACCGGGGTATAAAGATGGGCTGTCTCTTAATAAACATGTGTTATATAGTTACCAGGTATAAAGATGGGCTGTCTCTTAGTAAACATGTGTTATATAGTTACCGGGGTATAAATATGATATATTTCTTTGTAAACGTGTATTATATAGTTACCGGGGTATAAATATGATATATTTCTTTGTAAACGTGTATTATATAGTTACCGGGGTATAAAGATGATATATTTCTTTGTAAACGTGTATTATATAGTTACCGGGGTATAAAGATGATATATTTCTTTGTAAACGTGTATTATATAGTTACCGGGGTATAAAGATGATATATTTCTTTGTAAACGTGTATTATATAGTTACCGGGGTATAAAGATGATATATTTCTTTGTAAACGTGTATTATATAGTTACCGGGGTATAAAGATGATATATTTCTTTGTAAACGTGTATTATATAGTTACCGGGGTATAAAGATGATATATTTCTTTGTAAACGTGTATTATATAGTTACCGGGGTATAAAGTTGATATATTTATTTGTAAACGTGTATTATATAGTTACCGGGTTATAAAGATGATATATTTATTTGTAAACGTGTATTATGTAGTTACCGGGGTATAAAGATGATATATTTCTTTGTAAACGTGTATTATATAGTTACCGAGGTATAAAGATGATATATTTATTTGTAAACGTGTATTATATAGTTACCGGGGTATAAAGATGATATATTTATTTGTAAACGTGTATTATATAGTTACCGGGGTATAAAGATGATATATTTATTTGTAAACGTGTATTATATAGTTCCCGGGGTATAAAGATGATATATTTATTTGTAAACGTGTATTATATAGTTACCGGGGTATAAAGATGATATATTTATTTGTAAACTGTATTATATAGTTACCGGGGTATAAAGATGATATATTTATTTGTAAACGTGTATTATATAGTTACCGGGGTATAAAGATGATATATTTATTTGTAAACGTGTATTATATAGTTACCGGGGTATAAAGATGATATATTTATTTGTAAACGTGTATTATATAGTTACCGGGGTATAAAGATGATATATTTATTTGTAAACTGTATTATATAGTTACCGTATACACTATTAGATGTGAATCGAAGACTCTTGTCCGAAAATGTTTCTATCGATTAATATTAATTATATTTCGAATATTTTCTGGTTGTGTTTGTTTAGCTAATCAACAATAGTGGTTACTGTTAACAGAGACCAGAAATATAATTGTGTAATTTTGTTACAAATAAACGTGAATTAGACTCATTGTCACTTACAACTTTGTAATACACAATACAAACAATCAATATGTGACATTTGACGTTCGGAGCATAGCTATGAGAACAAATTATCTCTATCGCTATATGGTATCGCCTGAATGGTATGTTCTAAAAATAGAACAACAAGGTGTCCCATTTAATCATCTCATTTTATAATACAATATTCGGAATAAAATCAAAATGAATTGATATAAGCGTTTCAGGACACGGGTCTTCAATTCATATTTATTATTTTATACCCACGAAACGTTTTCAAAATTGTTACATGAAGAGATAATCCATCTTTAAGCGGTATGCGGTCCGATGCTGCCAGTATTGAATGGCATGTGTGTTTTCTTCTTTGATGGCCCAAACATTACATAAAATATTGCTTGTTTAAACGATATATTGCATCGATATAAACGCGATATGTCTAAAACGTTAAATTGGATCATACACTCGAGTGGTAGTACATAGCAACGACGAGCGAAATTTGGTTTGATGTTGAATTTACAGAAAGATTATCCTGACTACAACTGACGCTAAAATACGTACGGAACATACAGAACATATGGAACATACCTTGTTTTTTCACAATTATTTGCCGTTCATGCCCTTATACGACGTGATCCAATCGGAAGCGTAGTTTTTACACTAAGCAGATAATTCAAAAAAAACATTCATAACATGCAGGCTTGGAACCTGTCCGTAATATGTATTGCGGTGAAAACTTGTATCCAACTTTATTCTGATCATAGAAGGGTGCCTAGACAAAACTCCTATACACAGTGATAGTTTCGTTCCGAGTTCAACTAGCAACTGATTATATCATACCGATATGTACTTTTGCTGGCGTGTTCTTACTAACCATATATACTAGACACAAATGTAATGCCACAAAGATGTGTTGATCTATGCAACTGTATAGTGCTGTAAGATAATGATTTATTGGCAAAAAAACATCCACACGAGGACAATTTGCTAATACAATGGATAATAGTATATACAAAACATGTGATAATAAAATATACAAGAACAAAATTACATAATATGCTAAGATGTACAAGGAGTCTCGGGATCATGTATCATATTTATGGTTTCCTAACTGTTATTTGCTCAGTACGAGTATTGAAGAAGCGACGGATCAGTTTACATATTATTCGCGTTAGAGTGGGACAGTCATTTGTCAATATAGTAGTAACTTTATCGTTGGCGTTAATGCGTTGACAATTCGGATTATGGTTAACCATTGATTCGAGAAGCTCTCTTCGTAGTTGTGAATATGCAGTGCATTCCATAAGGAAATGTATTTCATCTTCTACGACATCATCGCAGCAAAACACACACTTTCTATTTTCTAATTTTACTGGGGGCTGTAAATGACGCCCCTTTTCTATAGCAAGTACATGGTTATGATTCTGAATCTGGTGAAAGCTATTCTGTCTTCCAATGATTTCGCGTTGAGAAGATAGGGCTCAAGCCTATACTCGTTCTTGCAAAGCCGATATGTTCTGAGTTTGTTGCTGCCTGAACACACGATATTGGCCGAAACGACATGTATATTATGTGTAGAACAGAAGCGTATGTTCGTGACAAAACCCTTATAATAAACATATGTTCCAAATATTCTTAATGTGTCACAAATTCAACTATAATGTGCACATTATAACAATATATCATCACCAATATTAATTGCAGTTTTCGGTGGTCGTGTATCATATTTATTTATACCCGATACCTGCCATTCTGATGATGTGGAAATTTGATATTCTGACGACTATCTTGAATGTTTTGGTAAAAAGTAGAAATGCGTAATCGTTCCAGCTTGACATTAAAGATATTCTACACTCAATTATGACTCGAGTCATTAACTCATTTTACTATAATCACTTTGATGTTTGCATCGTTCACAGAGCACATGCGTGTATGTTCCACTAATCCATGTCTGAAATTAATTCACGTGGTGCATATGTTTTATTGAGTATAAAAGGAGATGATCCCATAAATGACGGACCCCTTTAAAGCATATTGTAGTTTACCTGATTCCGACTACTATTTCAATAAGCGATTTTATTGAACGTAGGTGTGCATGTACCCTCCGGCATAATACGGGTTGGGTGTAGGACCTAGTTAGAAAGTACTCCCCATCGAAGGCCCACTGGTTCTATCCTTACCTCGTTAACTTCATACAGAGTTGTCGGTATTTCTGTCATTCTGAGGCATCCGTCTGCGAGAAGGTAACACGTTCTCTCTCTGGCGTCAAACGCGGCGGACGAACAATCCAGATGGCGCTCACACAGTTTGTCGCATCGCATCACGTTAGAGGTTTGTAGTTTAGTCACTATCATTTTATCCGCAGGTATCGCTTCAATCTTCTGAATAATTAGTGGCGTCATTGACGCAGTGAGACCGAACACTGATAAGAAAATAAGAAAAAACGCAGAACTAATTGTGGCCACACTCATCGTTGTTGTTGTTGGCTTTTTTTATCTGTTGATTTCTTCTTGAACTTCTCATGCATAGCTCATTGTCCAACGGCTATTCTTCGTCTTATACTTCGTGGAATGAATGTGTTTTAACTGTGTTATCGATATTCGGTGTTCACAGAACAATCAACGAACGGTTCACGCCAGACGACAAATATCGTCCAATCCTCTCACGGGTTACACCAGACGACTAATAGCGACCAATCCTCGTACGGTTTAGTCTCCTCCGTTACACAGGTGAAAATATGCTGAACAGTTTGTGGTGTGTATAGTTTGTTAGTATTCATCAGCAGGTAGAATAAGAATGGAAGTCAATGGAATCATTCCTTCTTGATCTTGAATCATCAGTTCCCATCAGAGATGTGTTAGTTCGAGGCACAATGGCAGATAACAGTCAGTTTATATAATAAGGCTATTAGTTAGAATGAAGCACTGTGGAACATGCAGCTAATTAGAATACTGCATGACTACCATACACATGCACTACCCGATTCCGTATCAAAATTATTCACAAACCTAGCAGATATACATAGCCATAATACTCGCTCAAAATCAAAAGGTAATCTATATCATGAATTTAAAAGGACCAAACCCTCAAAAAATGCAATCTCAAACAAAGCCCGAGCATTATGGAATAGCCTCCCTGAAGATTGCAAATTACGCATTGAAACATGTATTGACTACCCCAAATATCTAAAAGATCACTTTACCAATAGCTATAATGTATCATAAATGACCCATATGTGTTAATCACCTTCTATATTATTCAAATTCATCAAAGGACAAAAAACAAACAAAGCACCATATTCTTAGCCCAAATCAACTGAGATCCCCTGGTAACTCAGTCACATCCTTACACATTCATTAAATTGAAATAATAATGTTTCAGGAAATCAAGTAACATATAGTTCTATTGCTTATGAGCGTATCTTCAACATATTATGCACACCACTTACCACCCCACCCCCCTCCCCCCTCCCCAACCTACATCTCTTTCTCTCTCTCAACTGTTCTTCTCCTCTTGCACTTGCACCCACATTATGTCTATATTATAATTATTGTATTATTATAGGGCTCTGACACATAAGCCATGGCTTCCACAGAGCCCCATTACCATATTGTAATTTATGTATACTGAGCATTGAGTTTGATAGTAAATCATTATTGAACTTTACTATTTCCCATGATTATTTTATATTAAATGTCATATTGATGTGAGTTAATTCTAGCCACTCTTCAAATATTCACACACAGAGATCACTGTCTCACAGCCATATATACCCAGCGTCTTATACTTGGTATAAAGGATGTCTATTGTAACTGTGTTATTGATATTTGGTGTCCTTCGAACAAATCCACGTACGGTACACGTACACCAGACGACAATTTAATTATCGAAGGCTTCAAAACGCGTAAACACTGTGTTAAGTGCAATATTCGATTACTGGATAGAGACCCAAAGAGTCCATTACTCAACCTATGCTAGTCATAAAAGTATAAAACGCCATTCACATCAGGCGGCCGATAAATTATCGATGATCTCGAGCTGTTTGCTGGATAATGCCCACCCGATAAGATTAACATCAGTCTATAGTAAAACAAATTTGTTAGAGATGCATTGTCCGAATTAACGATCCCAAATTACTATTTCTTTGGCTTCGGGGGTAAAAATATTTGATTCGAGTCGATGAACCCACCCATCAAAGCTCAGAGTGATCAGATATCCATTTTTAAAGTTTGTTATTTATCGAGATGTGCAATTATTTATGGCCCAAAGAAACGTCGTCAAACGGACGGACTCGGACAAAATTGCGGATGAAGATGGATAACTCTAAAAGCATGTGATACTCAAGTGATAAAACGGCCATATTTCGTTGAACAAATGTTGATAAAAATAACACGTTTTGGGAAATGTTGTACCATAGTTGACAGCGGTTAGCATTATTGTGTTGTAGTTAATCGATTCTGATAACTAAAGCGTATTTTGAAGAAATATTGTTGTATCTTGATGATATGGGGACCGTCTGGTCGACTTGAGTACATTTAACAAATATTAGCCTTCGGTACATGCCAACATTATTTCAATACAACCAAACAAGTAACAATAATAATTGACGAAATAATGGAGATATTTGAAAAAAAATTTAAATTAGCAATATTCACTACCCGGGCTTTGGGGTCTATTTTGGCAAAATCGCCCTTCCCCGTCCAATATTTGAATAATTGTTTTTTCGAAGAGAGTGCAGCACCCCCCCCCCCCCCCTCCCACCCCACAAGACCGCCCACAAAATATGAGACATTTGACTTATTACAAACTTGGACAAGAATTGTCTCTATTATTAGAACATGGAACATTTATTTATAACAATTTTATTTTACGATACTTTTAAGTAAATTGGTTTCAACATTTTGCGTATCTCATGTGTGTTCAGGCACAGTGATGTAAATACATCGTCCAACGAGTTAAGTCTAATTTGTTTTATTGTTGTTGCTGTTGTTTATATTGATGGTGTTGTGTTGTTGTTATTGTTGTTATTGTTGTTTTTGTTGTTGTTGATGTTGTTGTTGTAATAAGTGTTTTCGTGAAATGACAAAGGCACATTTAATCGCGTCGTAACAGTCTTGATTGTTAAATTTACATGGAAACATAATCATCACGGTTCTCAATATCTATTCCTCGGAAATGGCGATGATATTTAACCTTCGACCATATATCCCGTGATGGCATCAACATGGCTCATTGGAGCTTCGAAATTATGTCTACTTAATCTGGAAAGAGGCATACGATAGGTTGACAAATACACGCTTTCTGTATATGCTCTGCATAGGCTCTGAAAAAGACTTTCAATGGTCACAGCCATTTTCCAGCTGCTTTCAAGTTTTCACACAGAAATGAAACTCCTTTCTGTTCCAAAGTGTTTAAAGTTGTATTTGTATGTCCTCAATAGTTCTTTTTGTGTGACATATAATGTTCGCAGAAAGTTACTTCAAGTGTCTAATGAGCTTTAATATTAGGGACCGTTACATAACGCTATATAGAGGCTCTTTGACACAGTGCATTATTCGGACGTGCTAATGGACCTGAATACCCATGTGAATGCCGCCGCTACACACATATCAGGTTTATAACCAATTATATAGTCATATTGGTAGAATTCAAGCTGATGACATGCACTACTTTATATAGGGCAGAAAATCGTGTTATTCGCAGGTAACCTAGCACTCCGCAGAGACTCGGAGCCATCGGCAGAGTATCGGATTCGGAAAATAAAAAGTTGATTTCAGGATTAGTTTTTAACTTTTTTTTTACACACACTGATGGTCAGTGACTCTAATTTCGCGATAGCACTATGAAAATCATGAAACACTGTTCTAACGATTTATGCTGCCGCTGGATCAATAGAGAATAGGAATCGTCCCTCAAAAATACTATCGAACTCGGCAGAGAAGCAAATCGTCAGGAGCAGTAAATGGCAAATTAAATTTCCGAGCCGTGTGGATATTACTCAGTGATCATGTTTCTCTTAAACTGTTCATCAGCAAGTGGATAATCATATTTGTTCCCAGTAAAACCAATTGTGTGTCTGATTTCTACAAACATCTTATGAATGGCATTTGAACAGGTGGTGTTGATAGGATACGAGTACATAGTATGCACGCTATCAGTATGCATGAAACCCACCCCACTGGGCAGTATATACCCGAGTAGTCAACTCGAAGCCATGCTCTACTTATTAAATATATCTGACATAATATGTGTATATATCTTGCTATTATTTTGTAAGTATATTTCTGTTTTATGGGAATAAATCTTCAATCAGTCGGGCATTAACCCTTTACCCAACAGTTATGCACTGTGCCAATGCATTCTCTTATATATGCGAGTCGACCATAGGTCGCCTCGCATATATAAGAGAATGCATTGGCTTAACACTTTAAAAAATATATAATTGTTAAAGAATGTAAGAAAAAATGGTAAAAAGTGTTAAAAAAAGATTTTTTTAGGCCAATGCATTCTCTTATATATGCGAGGCGACCTATGGTCGACTCGCATATATAAGAGAATGCATTGGCACAGGGCATAACTGTAACTATCACAATGTGGTCAAGGAGCCGGTTCCAATGATATCCATATTTGTATGGTTCTATTGAGACAGACCGAAGATATTTTAGGCTGTTGAAGCTTTATTTGGCCGGTTTTGGCCGGTTTGTTGGGTAAAGGGTTAAGTACATATAATTATCGTCTGAAAACCTGCTTCAAGGGCACGGGTGGCTTTGGTTGTAGGTTATATGTTAGAAATAAAGGTTACCAAATTATGGATTGCATAAATTTCCCGATAGTATGAATGCGATATTACCACAAAACACACTTTTGTGAACCGAGAATTTATTTATACATAGCACATAAAGAGTGTTCGACAAGCAAAACACCAAATACTGTGGCGATTTTTGTTTTTGGGAGAGTGATTCACGTGACTCATTCAACACCGAACTCTTGAGTGTCGAGGATTAGCGAGCATTATATATTGGTATCTTGTAAACAATATGGTATCAAACCAAAGTTCATTAGTGAGATTTCCCCAGTGTTGAGTGTTATGCGTATCTCACATTATTTACGCACTGTACGGTATCATAATACGGCTTGTGCTTACTATCAAGGTGTACGATATTGACAATAACATGATATTTATACGATACTTTGATTGGTATAAGAAAATAATTTTGTTTATCTTTTAATATTCTTCTGTTTACGGTAGTTTAACCAATGTGACTTCTTTGACAGCAATACCAATCCCGAAGGCCATCCGTATCTTTAAATATTTCATCGAAGAGATTTTTGTAGCGGTCTTGTTAGTAAACAAAAGCCTTATTATATATGACAAAAGAGCGTGCGATACGCAAAACAATCAACACCACGGATACCCCACTATAGTGAACGTTGTGAAAATTTACACAATAGTGTTTACAACATACCGATCTAGCGCTCGCTAATCCTCACCACTCAAAATCTCAGTGTTGGAATACATTTTATTCCACACACATTGACGTGAGGCACATGTATTCAATGGAATATCAGCCACTGTGTACATATTAGTGACCTTCCAGATAAATGTTGGGATGTGGCAGTAGTTGGTCAAAAGAAATCACGATTATTTGTCAGCTGCAAAGTCGTGGGTAAGCCTGCACAATTTATGATGGACACCATAGCTAGTGTTTCACTTATATCAACTGAGCTATACAACAGTTTATTTTTACCCTGTGCCAATGCATTCTCTTATATATGAGAGTCGACCATAGGTCGCCTCGCATATATAAGAGAATGCATTGGCCTAACAATTTTTTATCATTTGTTTTAAATAAATGTTTCTTACAATTTTTAGGACATAAAATAAAAAAACATCCATTACCCTACAGGGAGCCCCACACATATATAGAAGCATATAGAAGAGTGTCGTCTGCTCATGTTTGTCTGGGGCTCTGTATGGGTGAAATTATAAAATATACCTTGTCCCAGCAAAACCCAAATCCCAAATTTGTACTCTGCCTCAGGAAATCTCATTGCAACTGAAGGCACAGCCTTTTTTCCATCGATATAGGTGGAAAAGTCATTCACCACAGTATGCCAATATCAGAACATAATGTTGCTGTTAATCTTGGAGTTGACATGATGATCACACATAAGTGCATAGTAGATTTACCTGGAAGAACATTTATCATGAACGGCCATGAAATTGAAATGATCTGGATGTCCAACAACGGAAGCTATAGAGTAGCAGTATGCCAAATCACAAATATTCCACCCAGAAGTGAGATGGTTTTAACCTGTCATGTGTTTACCGAAATGTCATGATATGAAAGGTGAAATACATGTACCTATTCTTAACACCTCTTTGGAAGAAAACGTCATCGCCCCAGGCACCATCATATGCAGAGTAAGTAACATTCGGTGCTTGACGATGAGCCCACCCCATCTCAGCTGAGCCGAGGGAGCTCCCTGATCATGTAGGATATTTGTTTGAGCTATCAAAAGCCGAACTAACAAAATCACAAGCTGACTCTTTGTTGTCATTTCGAAGAGGTATGGCCACATATATGCTAAGTCAGATCTTGACTTGGGTCGTACAAATTTTGTTAAACATAAGATCATAACAGAAAATAATCACCCCTTAACGGAACCACCCAGGCGGTTGCCTTTCCATCAAAGAGCAGAATCCGAGAAAATATTAGATAATAAGTTGGAACATGATGTGTGTCGCCTATCTCAAAGTCACTGGGCTGCTGGTATAATGCTTGTGAAAAATGCACGATGGCTATGTGTAGATTATCGCCGCCTCCCGAGATCGAGGAATCATTAACTCAAATGGCTGGCGCACAATGGTTTTCAACTTTGAACCTTTGCTATGGTTTTTGGCAGTCGAAGTTGAAGAAAGTGACAAGCCAAAGACAGATTTTGTCACTCGGTCAGGTTCACATGAGTATAATGTTATGCCATTTGGACTTTGTTCTAAACTGGAAAACATGTCTACTTAGACGATATAACTGCATTTGGAAAATCATTTGAAGGGATGTGTGTCTGTTTAGAAGCAATCTTTGAACGACCTCCCCAAGCTGGCCTCAAATTAAAGGCATCAAAATGTAACCGCTTTGCTAAACGAGTCTCCTATCTTGGACATGTAGTGTCTGCAAAAGGAGTTGAAACTGACCCACATAAAGTTGAGGCAGTTAAGTGTTGGCCAGTTCCCACTAGTATTACCCATACTACATCTTTTGTTTGCTTAAGTAGCTACTACAGACAATTCATTAAACGTTTTGCTTCTGTAGCAAAGACACTTCATGACCTTACACGAAAATGTACAAAATGTTTATGGAATTAGGTGTCAATGTACACACTCTGGATACATTGTCTCTGCCCCTATTCTTGCTCATCCACATTTTGAAGATTCCTTCATTCTTGGCACTCAGATTGTTGATGGGGTTGACAGATCCATAGCATTTGTAGGTATGTTCCTCTCAAAAAGTGAAATAAATATTGTGTCACAGTTGCTTGCAGTTGTCTTTTTCGCCAAATACTATGTCCACTTCCTGTATGGAGAAAGTTCAAATAAGAACATCCCATGGATCACTTCAATGGCTCATGAAATTCAAAGACCATGAGGGTCAGATAGCAAGATGGATATATAGACTTTCTATTTTTGACATGGAGATCGAACATCGCCTTGTCACACAACACATGAATGCTGATGGCTTAAGCCGCATTCCTTGCAAACAATGTAGTCGAAATGAGGAGCACACAAAGGTTACTGCACTCGCTGTCCCAGCTTCTTTGTGTGGCCCTGCATGTTACGAATTTTAAAAATTCCAAGGGGAGGACCTTGTTCTTCAAAACGTTACTAAATGGGTAACTGAAAAATGTTTCCCAACATAAAATGACATGCCATTAAGTCTTTGTGGGCACAGAAACAACTTCTCCTTATTTAAAATGTTATTCTTTATCGGAAGTGGAACAGAGACGGTACCATAAGGTGACGTGCAACCGGGGGTATAAACTAGCCGAGAGGTCTAACGACTGCACGCCATAAACAGGAATCTAATTCCGACTCGTGGGTTGCCCAGATGCCCAAGGGGATTTTAGTGTCTGGGTTGATTCTACACTAACCCACACACATATACTGCACCAAATATGATGTCAGGATAGCATACTTCATATATTATATATTTTCTGCATGTACATGTGGCCCAGATGGGATCCAGTTGGAAATTGACAGTAGGATACCCCCTCCTCACAACAGACACCCTCCAGCCACACCCATGTTACTGTCCCCTGGTAGAATGGTAGCAAACAGCTAATGCAAACGGAGATTGGGTGAAAGTTGAAACACAGATGTTTGACAGTGTATATATAATTCATTAAAAAACTATACAAACAGTAATTTATATCAACATTCACTCACACAGAGATCATCTTTACACAGTTTTACTATATCTGGTCAGCTAAAATAAACCAAAGTCAATAAATATGTCACCAGAAGCAGTACTGAAATCTGCCACTTGAATACCGGTATATGGGATGGAGACTTGTGAGGTTTTCCTAATGACTTTGGCTGTAATTCCCTTGTGACATTCAACTCCTGACATTCGACCCATGTCGTCACGTCCATGTATGACAACAAAACTATATGTAGCTATATAAGTAAACATATGTTGTCAGTACAGTATATATTTTAAGTGCTCAAGGGAAACACTACAATATACCCATAACTATGGGACCTGGTCTCGGCCGCTGTACCAGTCACCAGTTGGATAAGTACAGACTTGGCCTTGCCAATCTGGACAAAGGGACTATCAACAGTTACACAGCCAATCTGTAAGAAGAGACTGACAGTTTCCAGCTAACTGTCTATGAAAGTTCTGCCCGTTACAGGACTTTGATAGTTTTAACCTCTTAAACTGCCCACTTAGTCTGTACTCCGATCTTTTTACGATTCGAGTTTTTGCGTCAATCCCTAGGCTTCGTGCTGCTTGCTTTGAATTGAGCCGTTACTCAACTGAGGTTCTCCGGGTCAGAGACCTCATTTATACCCATCTCGGGCCACCTGGAGGATCAAAGTTGCAACCAACCAGAAACGTTGAAAACCAACCAATTCACAGACAGGCTAGAATAGGAGAGCCAATCTTCTTCTACTTCTATATTTACGATGCAGGGATTTCCCTTCTTGCTCACAGTCTAATGTTAATTATGGCAATTCCAATGTATTAAGGAATTCAGGAAATGCCTACTTTACTTGAATATTTAATTATAGTTATCAATAAACTTCACATGCAAAACTATAATTAGAACTATTTGAATGGGAATAGATTCATATTCTGGAGACGAGGTGAACGCGAGGAAACGGGCGGCCATGTTATCGTAATGCAAACATGTTATGTATACCCGACAATTGCCTTATACTTTCAACAACTGGCAACTCGTTGTTTTCTCACTAGTTATGATGATCTGGAAGCACATGGTTTTATAACTTTTATGTGTCATCGAAATTTGGCGTGATTTCTAATTGATTATAAAAGACTTTCACGAATTTTCCCAGGGTTTGGAATATTGTGGGGTGCATTGATATAGGAATAATAATAATATATCATGGGAAGTTACCGTTTTGATGTGAACAATCGTTATTTGTGACTACCGATGTCGCATGGCCAAAACGTTTCTGATATTGTGCGATCTCAACTCTTCCCAATAAATGCTTCTAATGTGCCCCAATGTGGTCTGAATGTGGGGGAATATAATTTGGGTTAATATAATATTGATAGCTCATTGGAACGATATTTATGTTATGATCTGTGCTTCGCACATTTACTTTCGTTGTCAAGGTGATTGCGTCTACTTGACAACGTAAACAGGAAATGAATTTTAGTTGGGACAGGAGCTTGTTGCCGGATCGCATATGCATCCTGTGCACGTCACATATAGCTCTAGTGAAATACAAGCCGTAACTATTTTGTTGACATTGTCGCCAAAGACGATGACGCATGTTACGTCAACGATTCGCTTTGGGTGATGTCCCGATCACTACTGGTTATTCGGCAGACGTAAATCACTACATAGGAGGCTGTACTATAAATGAGTGTCGCAGTCATGGATTTAACTTATCTGATGTATACGATGTAGAATAAATATATAACACAACTTGCATCATAATCTCGAATATTTTATCGAACTCGTTGCTGGCGGCGTATAGTTACATTTATATTGTTACAATATACCCTTGCGCCATCCGCAACTCATTCGATAAAAGATTCTCGATTAAGATTCGCGTTATGTTCTGTCTATATATATAATTTTGTGCTGTTTTGTGACAATATTTTTGTTGTGTTCTGTATTGGAGACCTGTGCTGTTTGTGATAATAGTTTTGTTGTGTTCTGTATTGGAGACCTGTGCTGTTTTGTGATAATAGTTTTATTGTGTTCTGTATTGGAGACCTGTGCTGTTTTGTGCTGTTTATGATAATAGTTTGTTGTGTTCTGTATTGAGGACCTGTGCTGTTTTGTGATAATAGTGTTGTTGTGTTCTGTATTGGGGACCTGTGCTGTTTTGTGATAATAGTTTTGCTGTGTTCTGTATTGGAGACATGTGCTGTTTTGTGATAATAGTTTTGTTGTGTTCTGTATTGAGGACCTGCGCTGTTTTGTGATAATAGTTTTGTTGTGTTCTGTATTGGGGACCTGTGCTGTTTTGTGATAATAGTTTTGTTGCGTTCTGTATTGGGGACCTGTGCTGTTTTGTGATAATAGTTTTGTCATTTTCTGTATTGGGGACCTGTGCTGTTTTGTGATAATAGTTTTGTCGTTTGTTACAATATATCCTTGCGCCATCCGCAACTCATTCGATAAAAGATTCTCGATTAAGATTCGCGTTATGAGTTGAGAACCTGTGCTGTTTTGTGATAATAGTTTTGTCGTTTTCTGTATTGAGGACCTGTGCTGTTTTGTGATAATAGTTTTGTCGTTTTCTGTATTGAGGAGCTGTGCTGTTTTGTGATAATAGTTTTGTTGTGTTCTGTATTGATGACCTGCGCTGTTTTGTGATAATAGTTTTGTTGTGTTCTGTATTGGGGACCTGTGCTGTTTTGTGATAATAGTTTTGTCATTTTCTGTATTGAGGACCTGTGCTGTTTTGTGATAATAGTTTTGTCGTTTTCTGTATTGGGGACCTGAGCTGTTTTGTGATACTAGTTTTGTCGTTTTCTGTATTGAAGACCTGAGCTGGTTTGTGGTAATAGTTTTGTCGTGTTCTGTATTGAGGACGTCGATGTTGATTTCAGCGTACACTTGTTTAATAATCGAATCGACGTCGATCAGTCGACTAATTGTTTCAACACGTGTCAGCACGTGAATCCATCGGAACACACTGCAGCCACCATTGCAGAATTGTTTTTGCAGGCATGTTTAGTATTGCCTCTCGATGGGGGCTATCGAATTTGAACGATTAAAACATGGCCGTCGGTATCCGATCATCACAAAACTTTGGGGTGATCTTTAGATGGGAGCCATCAATTTTTTCTGAATTTCGTTGAAAAACATGGCCGCAGTGGCCATTTTTGATTTTACTCTTTGTATGACTAAATCCTTCGGCATAACCTACAGGCCACATCGCTCATCCGATCATCACCAATTTCATACAGATCTTGGGGGGAGATGGGAGCCATCAAAATTTTCCCGAAATTCGTTAAAACATGGCCGCCAGCAGCCATCTTGGATTTAAAATTTCATCCATCGGCACACCCTGCATCCCGCATTTATTGGACAATTGTTTTGAAAATTTACAGGCATGTTTAGAATTGCCTCTAAATGAGAACTATCGAATTTGAACACTTTTCTATTATAAACATGGCCACTGCAGTCATCTTGGATTTCACTCTTCGCATGACTAAATCCTTTGGCACACCCTACATAAAACATCCCTTGTCAGATCGTCTCAAAACTTCACATGGATCTTTCCGAATTATGTTTAAAAAACATGGCCACCGGCATCCATCTTGCATTCTACTCTTTGCACGACTGGATCATTTGGCGCACTCTACAGATCACATCCATCATCCAATCGTCACCAAACTTCATATTAATATTCGGGGTGACCACTAGATGGGAGCTATCTATTTTTTTAATTTCATCGGAAAACATAGCCTCCAGTGGCCATCTTGGATTTTACTTTTAATTGATATTTTTCATGTTGACATCAATAACTGTGACTTGTTCTGCCAATTGTAATTGCTACATTTTCCTGTATTAACTGGGGACGTCCGCAAATTTAACTATGCAATTGGTTTCCACACTCGAATGCCTACTGCAAATTGTATAGTAATTCCACTGCATTGGACAGTGTAAGGAGGCATTCTATAACCTTTGGGAGAAGATAAACAAGTGACAATAACGTTTACCTGGCCATAATTGCTGCAATAAGTCGGATTTAAGCGATCACAAATGCATCGCTATCGATCCAAATTCATCTGCTTATATGAAAAATCCCTAATGATTACTCGAACGGCGTCACTTTTGGCATCTTTAAATCACATCACCAGGGTTTACGCTGCCACTTGCCAAATTTGCCAATGGCGAAAATAGTTCACATTTGGCAAAAAATATTTTCATTTGGCAAAAGCTTTTCAAATGACCGATCAGTAATGTGTGGTCAGAGATTATCAAATGACCGATCAGTACTGTGTAGTCAGAGCTTTTGAAATGACCGATCAGTAATGTGTAGTCAGATTATCAAATGACCGATCAGTACTGTGTAGTTAGAGCTTATCAAATGACCGATCAGTACTGTGTAGTCAGAGATTAGTAAATGACCGATCAGTACTGTGTAGTGAGAGCTTATCAAATGACCGATCAGTACTGTGTAGTCAGAGATTTGCCGGCGCGGAATGATTTTAAATTCTCCTTGTCGCATGGTGTGGTTGGAACAGAACGGAAATCAACATGCATGTAACATTCATCGTGATTCTGGTATCCGCTATAAATGACAAATAAAACAATAGAGTTGTCTCACTTTCTCTATATCCGTCTATTATCTATAAGTTTCAGTGGACGTTGGACGATATAAAAACGATTCGCGCCATAAAATCACATGACTTGTCCCGCCGAGTGCATATCTAAATTAACACACGGTACAAGTTACACATACGTATGTCTGATCCTGGCTCAAAGTCCACTTATTGTATCTGATTTGGTTGAATTGTATGCAACATGAACGATAAATCGACAACGCGGAACATTCAGTTTGGGTGTTCGTGCTTGTGTGATAACTACTCCTTATAATAATATTATATGTGCCTATTTCACTATCAAATATTATAGTATTGTCACGGCGATGTAAGTTGATAAGTCTCAGGTCAATCCGTATCGCTCATTACCATCTGGTGACTAGTCCATTGGCATCATGTTAAGGGTACATCGCTCGTTCAGTATCAACTTTTGCAAACGCCACATTTCTTTGAACAAACATGGTGATGTATTATACACACCGTAGTATTCCGCCGTTCGCTAGACTGAGAAAACCTGTCATTTTCGTTACAGAGTGGGTTCGAACGAATTGCCAGTTTAAGCGAAATAACTGCTTAAATGTGAAGGCGACTGTGTGTGCATGTGGTATATATTTGATTAGAGTGGCACATACACAACAATACTACTTTGAAATTATTGTTAAGATTTTATTTGGCGATATATGCTGATATCGTAAACTTGTTCATCTGGCCTCGTCCATTAGCCCCCGCATCACCCATTATCGGTGCAGTCAGGCGACCTCATTCTCGACAGTCATTTTATGAGGGTATCACCCACCCCCCTTTCGGTACGCGGGATTCAGTGTGTTTTGAAGCTGTACACGGGATTCATACCCCGAATTAACTGGTATTCAGGTTCAAGCAAAACATCTTGGACGCAGGTTTTGATGGCGCAAACTAATATGTTTGTGCTAGTTATCTGTATGAATGAGTGGGTAGAATAGCTTCTCTGGCATATTCGACCACCATGCCATCATAAAGTATCATTAGTCGTATCATAAGGCCTCGACATAACGCCCATAACGCAACCGGCGTCAATTTGTATGTCATTTATCGCATATTATTTCTTAACATGTATTAAGGATTCACCCCCAAAATTAACTGGTATTCAGGATGAACTGGTATTCAGGTTTCAGGGGGGAGGGGGTGATACCCTCTTTTATCGTAATACAATCAAGTAGCCGTTCCTATCTTTTGCTCCGAATGCATACACTGCATACCTGGCGTCTGGGTTCGTATTCCTGACCCAATGCTTGTCACCTGAGACTGAGATCTTAGCTGCGGCATAGTCAGACATTCCTGTTGCAGTCTTCCACGTGACTGTTCCGAGAGGGGCGCCATCTATCGTAAAGCTACCAGTGTACTCCTGCCTGGAGACAATGACGACATGATTAACGGCATTGATCGGTGGCTTGTATAAATAATCTTTGGAGAATCTTGTGTTTGGTTTGAGAATCCCCATTGATGGATCGCAAATACTCATTTTATGGCATTCGCTGAACATTGACACTTGTATTGGCGCTGAAGCATGTATCGCATGTACTCCGGAAGCCGGGAAAGTGTATTGAATATATTCTTTCCTGTTGGTGATGGTGGATGTTGATGTTCCATCGACCAAAAGTTCTGTTCCGTCTGCACTAGCTAAAACCCTGAAAACATCATTCCCGTTGTTGCTGCTAGGAGTTCCGATGGTTATAAAATCCGTACCCCAGGTATCCACGGCCATGAACTGGTCAATCATATGATCATGGGCTGTTGCTAACATGTCTATCTTCCGACTTCCAGCAAAAACGGCGACCTTACTTGATGCTGTTATCTCTGTGCCTGTAAAATCGCAGGAAGGGCCAAACAACTGACAGGTTTCGTATCGGCCAAGCTGTATGCTGATGGTATCACCAGCCATGTATGTTGTTCCACTATAATCGAAACTGTTCGACATTGCCGTTGGTAATTCTATGGTGACGTCTGTTTCAGCCTCCGTTCCAACAACTACTAGCCCTGATTTTGTTTCCCACGTAGTTGCAATGTAGTGATCACCCAGGTAGTCGAGGGACATTGCTGCGCATGCGTCATGGGAGAATCGCTCGTAGCTGGACAAGAACACCGCGACGTCACCAGTAGCCTCGACATGGACGCCTCTATCAGCAGCCGCATAATGCAGGTTTACGTCCATTCCAAATGAGACAATATCGCCCGCAGGTATGATAAGATTCTGTTGAAAATTAGCATCGAACAGGGGAGTCCTCACCAGAACACTGACGTCTGCGTCTTCCAAATTTCCTATCATCATGGACAGAACCGTCGGTTCGTCCTCATCATTTTGGAGAAATCCTACGATGAATTCGTTACGCGGCATCTCGTCCCAGGAATCATCTGCAAATAAAACACGGAATGGGTTGAATGTCCAGGAAATTATCATGTTATAACATTTTCGCCGAAGAGGACTCGCGGACGATGATGATTATGATAATGATTTTTATGATGATTATGATGATGATGATGGCCGCGATGATGACGATGATGATGATGGTGGCAATGGTGATTATAATGATGATGATGGTGATGATGATGATGATGATGATAATGATGGTGGCGATGATAACGATGACGATGTTGATGATCACGATCATGATGATTATGGTGATGATGATTATGATGATGACGATGATGTGCTGATGTTAATGGTTGTGGAATACGATGATGGTGGTGGTGGTAATGATGATGATAACGATACTAATTGCGATGGCGACGATGATGATGATGGTGATGATGGTGGTGGCGATGATGATGATGGTGGCGATGATAGTGGCAATGATCATGATGACGACGACGATGATAATGATAATGGTGGTGGCGATGATGATTATGACGATTGTGATGGTAGTAATGATGATGATGACAATCATGATTGTGATGGCGGTGATTATGATGATGGTGATGGTGATGAATGCTGATGATGGTGGCGATGATGATTATAATGATGATGATGATGGTGATGATGACGATGATGACGACGACGACGATGATGATGATGATGATAATGGTGATGGCGATGTGGTGGTGGCGATGATGATGATGATGATGGTGATGATGACGATGACGACGACGATGATGATGATGATGATGATGATGATAGTGGTGATGGCGATGTGGTGGTGACGATGATGATTATAATGATGATGATGACGATGATGATGACGATGATGACGACGACGACGATGATGATGATGATGATGATGATGATGATGATGATGATAATGGTGATGGCGATGTGGTGGTGGCGATGATGATTATGATGATGATGATGCTGATGACGATGATGATTACGATGATGACGACGACGACGATGATGATGATGATGATGATGGTGATGGCGATGTGGTGATGGCGAATATGATGATGATGATGATGATGATGATGATGATGATGATGATGATGATGATGATGATAATGGTGATGGCGATGTGGTGGTGGCGATGATGATTATGATGATTATGATGATTGTGATAATCATGATAATGATGACGATAATGATTGTGATGGCGAATATGATGATGATGATGGTGGTGGTGGTCGTGATGATGACAATAATGGCGATGATCGTGATGACGATGTTGTTGCTGATGATGATGATGATGAAGATGATGATGATAATGATAATATGCTGATGATAATATGCTGATGATAATGGTGGTGGCGATGATGATGATGATGATGATGATGATGATGATGATAATAATGATAATATGCTGATGATAATATGCTGATGATAATGGTGGTGGCGATGATGTCGATGATGATGATGATGATGACAATGGTCATCATCATGATGATGGTGATGATGATTTTGGAATGATTATGCTGATGCTGATGACGATGACGACGATGCTGATGATCACGACCAGTCTGATTATTTTCGGCTGCACCCCACCCCCTTGAACCATACCAAACTCCTATGTTCGCGAATTACCATTTGTCCCCACACACCCCATCCCACCCTTAGAGTTTCCAACTGGTACCTCAAACTTTCCAACTTTCGAAATTTTCAACCTGACACTCCAAATTAGAAAGATATGCTAATGTTGGTCTAAAACAACTAATTTCCCACTAATTACCTGAAAATCAAACAATGAGAACAATTACAACCTATATGTGGTGTAAAATTTCCAACTAAAGTTGTGTCTGGCGTGAAATCTCCAACTTTTGAGACGAGCCCAACCCACAACACCTACACCCAACCCTATGTCGTCACGTCCCTGTATGACAACAAAACTATCTGTAGCCTTTAGATTCTGTTTGGAAATAAAAAAACATAATTGTTATGAACCTGATTACAAGAATATATAGTAAGTGCCCACTCCTAACTCTGCAGGCATGAACTTTTGAAGGGTCTGACAGTGCTATTTATTCGATACATTGGAAATTTACAGACTTTCATGCAAGTTTGGTTCGAAGATATGAGCAGGGAAAGTGCGAATGTTCTTATATACCAAGAGTCGCACTCACGTTCACAGTTTGTTGAAGCCGCATAATTTAATGTGATTAACCCATGTATGTGTTATGCTATAGTGCATTCTGTATACACATCTTGAATAGTTAATGTGTCCCTTTAATTGGCACTCACCCAAACGCAACCAATGTACACAGTCACCGACTATGTCGAATAATTCGGGTTTCATGAAGGTATTTTTTTCGAAAGCATATATATGTCATCTGCTCCTACTTCACTGTTATTGGGTTCTAGCTGAAACAGGCTCACTTGTGTGGGGTCTGTATTCGGCGGCATAGGAGACTGTGGTCCCTGCACAAAGTGGCATGCATGCGCGAAGCGCCCCTTTGTGCACAAAGCGCACATTGTGGTCTTGTAGACATTTATATTTAAAAAAGGAAATCTATTTTTTTTATTTCTTGTTTAGATTGAACTCCATGTTCAATTTAACAAAATTATTAAAATAATTGCTCCGAATTGGAACGGGACCCTTAGCGCATTGTGTGCTGTGTGTTTCTATTGTTGTTAAACCTGCTTTGTTTCATTGTTAGATAATTTTGTTTTTTAAATCAAAATTTTGAACAACTAAAAAAGCCATTATAACATCCGCCTGCAGGGTATCCCGTGTCACCATATGTGCCAAATATGGTTGAAATCGGTCAAGGGGTCTGGGTGAAAAATCGCGAGCACACTTGTATAGGCCATATACAACATTCGTGAGTGATAAAGACACCGGGACGTAATTTAATTACGGACGCAAGATAAGACGGATTCGCATTGCACAAAATGTATACCGGATCACTTACTGAATACAATTAAACAAATAATAATACATATTAAATATCAGCAGAGTCAGATTCTGTCATTTTAATTTTGACGGCATGAACTTTGAATTACGAAGTTTTTTTAATTAGACCATTTTCAAGGCACATAAAACAACGGTGGTTCACCGTACAAATGATGAAATGGTATGGGACCGTCGGAATACGACGGTCCGACACCGTTAAACCGACAGTGTTTTCTAAGAGTGTGATCGGTAAATAACGAAAGGTCTTAACCTGAAAAGTTAATTTTTGCCGATTTTTATGTCAAGTTTGTGATAGAAAAATCCAATAATTCTGGTAAAGTCACTGATTAAAATAGTAACAATTAACAAAGGTGCATCAGAAATGGTAGTGTTCAATACCTATAAGATAGAATATTAATGTTTCATCAACCACAACTTGTATGCGGCTGCCTATCACGCTGGGGCAATATTTACAATTTTCCAAGTTGGGTACCAGTGAGTTGGAATATTTATAAGAAATGGCATTTTTCACTTAGATGGCGCAGTTCTTCTCATTTCTTGACGAAATATGAGTTTATATGACTAGAATCCCAATTGTAATTTTTGGTAAATTGTTATACCGTGTTCTGTAAAATCGAATTGTTAAGGTATCTGACGGGACAGGGGAGCCCATAAGTGGCATATTTCATTGCTCCAATGGCCAGTTAACATGACCAATACAAAATAAAACCAGTTGCAAAAAGCAGAAACTGATCTTAAGGATATTAGTGAAAAAAAGTAATTGTTTTACTTTTGGCGTCCATTATGGCGGCCATTTTGGATTATCGTAGACAAATTTAATGCAAATACAAAGATGGGCATCCATGGTATCGCTTCGACATTCTACAGTGTCTATATATCCTTTAATGTAGCCATTATATTTGATACAAAATAGATACCCCTAAATCTCTAATTTTCGAAATGTCAAGGTCAGTTTGAAGGTCAAGGGTTCACCAAAATTCTTGAACCAGCTAATTGGTTGATGTGGACCACATACGCAACCAACCCTAAAAGTTTCACGTTTTAATCCAAAAGCCGGGTTCTTTTAGCCAATATCGTAATTTACAGGGTTAATAAAACCGGCGGTGGATGACACAGCAAATACACTTTCATAACCTATACTTAGTATGTATCCCACTACCATACGGCATCATATTATGTTTCCCACAGGCCCATTGGGGCTGCCCGCGCTTGCCCGCGCTATCATGATTGTGCTCATTCGGCGCATATCGTCATTTAAGGGGTTAATGAAGACGACCGTGAACGAGATGACGAGTCATTCTTCACAGTATACCTTTAGTAAGTGCCTCGTTACCATTAGTCATCAAAATATAATGTGATCGGGTCTCTGTGTCTGCCCGGGCTCTTCCGGGTTCTTTTAGTCAATATCGGCAGTTAAAGGGTTAATAAACCCGCCGGTAGATGACACGTCAAGTCAAATTTCTCAATGTATGCTTATTTTGTATCCTACTACCATATGGTATCATGTTAGACTGTCCGCGGACGCTTGTGGCCGCCCGGGCCCACCCGGGCCCGCCCGAGCTTATCTGGGCGTGCCAGGACTTGCCCGGGCAGTAAATTTGTCAAACCCAGCGCTGTTTCTTACAGGTCAAGCCACCAGAGTTTGCATACAATATGCAAATTAAACCTGGAATCTGATATATTCCGTCACTACTGATAACATAATTACAGATTGCACTTATCATGTGACAGTTCTTCTGAATGGCGCTGTTTCATACAGGTCAAGCCATCAGAGGTTGCATAAAATATGCAGATTAAAACTGGAATCAGATGTATTCCGTCACGAATGTAACATATATATTTTTGCATATAGCATTGATCAATTAATTATTAACAGTCAGAAATATCTCACACAAAGAGACCCGAATAGTAAAAATACAAACAAAGTGATTAAATTTTATCCCAAAATGAGGAGTATCAACTTTCACACCACAGACGTGGTATTAATCGTTACGTGGCCAAACCAGCATAATTTTGCTGGACCAGTCTGGTTATTTGAAGGCCAATAAACCCGCCTCTCAGCGTGATTGAGCGCGAAATCGCCACATGTGCTCAACTTATCTCAATTCGCACTCAGCTTGCGACCGTTCTCCCGAAGGGCGCTGTAAAATGCAGGTCAAGCCATCGAAGTTTGCATAGAATATGCAAATTTAAACTGGAATCCGATGTATTCTGTCACGAACGTGACATATAGATCGCATGACATATGCAACTTCTCCTTAATGGCGCTGTTAGGCACAGGTCAAGCCATCGGAGTTTGCATAGAATATGCAAATTTAAACTGGAATCCGATGTATTCTGTCACGAACGTGACATATAGATCGCACGAAATATGAAAGTTCTCGTGAATGGCGCTTTTATACACAGGTCAAGCCATCGGAGTTTGCATACATGTAGAATATGCTAATTTAAGCTTGAATCCAATGTATTCCATCACGAATATGACATATATATTGCATAAAATATGCAAAAATAATAGTGCACGTGAAGTAGCACCCAATGGGTATCCAAAGTGTCCCGTATATACACCACACGACACAATCGTTTTGATGATTCCGCGACCAATTTCACTATTCAGCGGCTTGACAACCACGGTGCTATACGTCAGCTTAACGATTCCGCGACCAGACTGATGAGATAAAAACGAGAAAAAAACAAAGAAATTAATATTTCGAGATATACGGATAGGTATGTACCATATATTATGTTTCTATTAGCACAACAATACATCATCCTTGACATAAATAGACCGGTTGTTTTGATTTTACACACCACACTGTAAGAAATTCGTTTGTTTCAGTTGAGAAAATATTTATTATGACCTATTATATTGAGTGGAAACAAAATATTAACATAGCCATAGTGATTTTTCACAACTAGTGTTCACTTCAGTCGTGTGATTGATCGCTAGATAGCCATACTTGCGGGGGGGGGGGGTACCATCGCACTTGATTGTACATATATGTGATAACGACGATTGTGCGACCATCAATTGAAATTGTATTCACTTGTGCTCACGACAAGTCGTTTTCTAATGAAAGTCATGCTCGATATTTATTATAGATTTATTGATATATTCATAATTCTGTTATTGGTTTTGTAGCTTATACAACCGAGTTTTCACAACTTTATTTGAGAAGTGCGAAACGAGTCAGTACAACTTAGTCAACAGTAAGATTTATCGGTTTTCCTAACAATCTTGGTTTGTGACATTGCACAACGGTAAAACATAAAACGATCGACCCGTTTGGTTTCCGATATGTCTACTAGCTTAGAGATATGGAAAATTCTGCATTAATTTGCATGGTTTTTGAACCTACAGAAGCAGAAGTTGTGGTTAGACTTGGCATTGGTCATCACTGTATCATTTCCAATACCTATCATATGACGATTATTGGTAGTCATGTCATTACGCATTATTGTTAATAACACTGAGTCTCAGATTTTGCCACATAATGAGCGTTACTTAATTTACTGATCAAATGAACATACATTATTTAAATAATAAGTATCATGATTTGGAAATATATGAGTATTGACATGGCTGTGTCCAGACTCTGAATTAAATTGGTTTAGCCATATTGCTGAATGTCCAAAAACCAAGTTATTGATTTGTTTATATACAAAAACAACGCGGAACTAGACCCATCATTCAAGTTTAATTAATGTTGAGCCATAACTTTGAACCGCTACATTCTGGGGGAACGTCCGGGATCTCTCTAACTATTAGCTAGATTTTCGCTTAATTAAATGCAATCTGATAAATGGAAAGATTCATTGATTTTTTATCATATTCTCTGCATACACCTCATATGCTATTATTGTTCAACAAAGACACACAAGTGTAAACGGCAGCCACAACATACTCTAGACGACACATATTTATGTGACGTTTATTTCCGTTAATGGTGTACTCACTGCTGTCACATGGTGTACCCGAGCCTCGGCTCGAGGACCAGCCTTCCATGCACTCGCACGTACCAGTCGCTGCATCACAACAACCTTGTCTGCAATCCAATCCGTCGCATAAATCTAGAGGAGTGAATGATTGAGAACATTGGATGGGATTCTTTTCTATGAAAACGTCCGAATCGTGCGATCAAATGTCAATCGTTCGAGTTTCTCATGACTGCCCCAAATTGATTGTGACGTTAATAACATTTGCAGACATATAACCAAGGGATCATGACAATTCTAAATAACGTATACCATACGAAGCGTCTTTTAATAATGTTTATTCTCTGATCAAATGCAGATATTGAGCATTACAAGGAGACAAATATATACACAAGAATGATAATGTAACAGCATTTGTGTAATATTTTAACATACACAAACTCCACATGCTAACACATTTCACATTTCCAATTACACCGCTTTACATTGGACCAGTTTGTGTTTGCAATATTTTTCATATTAATTTGTTCTGGATCGAAGTTTTTACGAAAAGTTTTATCTACCAAATGTTTTTGAGTTATATATGTGTATGTGTCTATTCATTTTTAATTTGCCATTTGTTTCTTATGACATAATATTAGTTCCCCTTTTCTGCACAGTGGATTTTATTAGTTTGTGAATTTGTAATGTATTTCGAGTTGACACTGGTATTTGAACCTTGATAATTTTCTTCATTTCTTTGAGTGCGAATATGTATTTGAATGTTATTTGGTTTATTGCTATTTGTTTGTGAAAATGCCATTTAGTATGTACGACTAACGTATTTTAATAATTTATTTGTAACTCGTCTTTCGCCAATTTTTGCTTTACAAATTTACAAATGTCAATTATTAAATTTTCCCATGACGGTTCCGGCAAATTATACACCTTTCGATTTTTGAACGACAGAGAATTATTACAAATAGCTATTTGTTGTCATAATTTTGTCGGACGGTCAAAAACTTTTTCGCAGAACTGACCACTAGTTCGTTTGCGACAACTGTGCTTGCTACTAACAGTACAGTGATTATGGGACAGCCTGCCGTTATTATATGGTACCTAATTATGCTGTTATGAGGTCATAGATAAGTGCTTTGTGTTTTGCAAGTGTCTCGTGTTTCACCAATGGTTCAAATGTAGGGCCACATGGCGATCACAATTTAAGGACATAATCTCAGGGTCATCTCCAACAGTGAGGTGCTGCGAAACGATCGGGAACTTATTACTATATCATGTACTTGTGAGTTTTGTTGAAAATCAAACATGTAATCGTAACAACGAATTGGGAAAAACGACAATGAATAAAAGGAACACATGTTCTAGTGACATAGCACCCTATTCGTAATAATTATTTGTCCTCGTTGTGCTAATTGTGTTTAACATGGTTAAGAAATTGAGTGGTTAATACTGATTGAAAGCATATAATCGATGCAGTTTAACAATTTCGCAGGCATAAATTGATGAGCGTACTAAGACTTTAGGGCAGTATTATAATGTTAAAACAATGGATGAAGACTTAGAAAGTGTGAAATTAAAAATGGAAAGAATACAAGATCAAAAATACTCTGGTGTGAAAAGATTAAAAAGTGAAATTGTCGGCGTCAAATCGGATGTGGGTACCATAGTAAATGGGTTGGAGGAGTTTAGTCGTAAACAAAAAAAGCTTTGAAGGACAACTATCAACATTAAATGATTTAGTAAATAAAAAGCATGTTCAACCAACACACTACTGCGATAAACTAATGAATGAAACAATTAAAATAACGTGAATATAATGAAAGATGAATTCAGGAACTGCACCACAAGCGTGACAAATAATCTCCAAGTATTTGTGGAATGTGTGAGTGTTTCAATGTACAATGTATCCAAAACTCAACGCGATATATCAGACACACTCAATAAAATGATGGATGCAATCCTTGCTTATGATGAAGCATGTGTCCGCTCTCAGGCCAGTGATGAAGCTTCAGTGGATGATTCACATTCCAGTGCCCCAAATGATGTATCCTATGAATCCAGAGTTCCATTCTATGAAGATAATCGCAGACATAACGTCTCAAACAATACAAGAAGCCCGCGATATTCGGACAATGAACCTGATGACTATTACCTTAACAAACAAGATGGCCCGATTAAAACATCACAGGTATTCCTTGTTGGTTTCGCCAACCGAGTGACAATTCACGACATCAAGCAACACTTACTGTACGAAAACGTACGTTTCACTGTTATCCGGATGATAAGACGAAACACGGCTCGTATCAACATTTGTGACGATGATCTGGACAACGTTCTCACATCTAACTTCTGGCCAAAAGGCACAATCTGCATAATGTGGGTCCACAAGAATCGTGACTAGTCAATGCATATAGGATTTTGTTCACTAATTTATGTTGTATTTACATTTTATATACATGAACTAATAGTATCACATTAACAGTAGTTGAATGCAAACGCGTGATGGAATCTCATAAATTAAACCTACTCAACTGGAACTGTACATGTATCACATCTTCGGGTCATTACTTGGCATCATTGCTCAAGAATGGCGCTTATGATATTGTAGGCTTAAGTGAGCATTGGCTTTAGCAATGCGATCTTTATTTCCTCGGTTCGCTTAACAAGGACTATGAGCATCATGCCGTATGCGATTCTCACCAAAATATTCATAACAAGAGAGGTAGACCTAGTGGTGGTGTTGCCTTGCTATGGCATAAGACATTTTCAAATCGTATGTCCGCTTGCAATTAATGATGATCGTATTATAGGGATACAAATTAGGATGACGGATGAAAGTTTTATTTATTTCCTCCAAGTATATCTACCATCTACAAACTATACCATAGAATATTACGAAGAGTATGCGACAAAGCTTGGTGTCCTATGTGACACCTACAAATCATATGGTAACGTAATCGTAATGGGAGACACAAACGGACAATTTGACAAATCTGATGAACGAAATATGATATTCAACAAAATGGTTAAGCGAATCCAGATGGTATCTGTGAATTAAGAATTCTGTGACGATGATCCTCTATCTACATGCATTCCTTTCGGTGATTACTGCCAATTACATGAAGGAACAATTGTCGATCACATTATTATTCCATCCACATTTATTCTATTTATTCATGAGGTACATGTTTTAGACGATGACGCCATTAGCGTATCTAATCATAGACTTATTACATTGCATTTGAAGTTTCAGCTACGCAGTCAATCTTCATGTACAGCCGAAAGAGAAACAGACAAAACCATAAATTGGCGTAAATTAAATCTGAACCAGAAATTCTCGAACTTTACAAACTAAGTCTTGATGTTGAACTAACAGCACACAAAACCATATACACTGATGATTCAGACATATCTGAAGTTTACCAGTCAATTGCACATGTAATATCAAAAGTATCTGAATTATGTTTACCAAAAAAGTCATATAATAAACGCCTGAAACCATATTGGGGAGGTTGTTTGAAAAATAAGCATAAATATATGCGTGATCTCCAGATACAATTGATACGTGAAGGTCGCCCTCGAGCAAGTACACAATGTAATAGTTACACTCAATATAAATTAGCGAAACGTGATTTCCGAAGAGAGTACAGAAAAGTGTCCGAAAATTATATATCCGAATTAAATAATGAAATTGACGAACGCGCTCAGATCGATCAGAATTATCTATTTCGCGTGATACATGTAAAGCGACAGAAATCATATCGATAACAAAATGCATTCTTTTGTTATGAAGGGAAGGTTCTACGGAATGATCTTGATGTTGTGGAAGGCTGTTCATCGTATTTTGAAAATCTGTACTCACCGCTATACCAATCAGACTTTGATTTCAATCACTTCCACTGTGTGAATGAATTTATTGCACGTACAATGACCAGTAAACAAAGCAGTGATATTGACAATCGCATAATTTTTCCCGTATCAACTGATGAACTGAATCAAATATATCGGGGTCTATGTACGGGGAAAGCGACTGGATGGGACGGGATATCCAATGAACACTTATTATAACGAAGTAACACATTGACGCTGGCGATTTCTAAACTCTTAACTAATGTAATTAATACACAGAAGGTCCCGAGCCAAATGAAACGCGGTATAATCGTTACATTATTTAAAGGTGGCAAAAAACCCAGGACAGATTTTGATAGCTATAGGGCTATAACGTTGATGCCTGTTTTATACAAGTTACTTGAAAAAGTTATACAAACTCGATTGGAATCTTATGCACCCAATTTAATACAAGTGCAAACGCTTCAACATGGCTTCCAAAAAGGTGTAAGTGCAACCATGACAGCTCACGTAATGAAGGAATGTATTGACTATGTGTCCACTAGTAAACAAAAATTATACAGCTTATTTTTAGATGTCTGGAAAGCATTCGATAACATCTGGATTAACGGATTATTATATAAATTAGATAAACGCGGTTCTAAAGGAAATTTGTTTTGTCTCATTAATGAATTGTTGACAAATGTTACATGTTCTATTCATTATAACAATTCCTTATCTAGGTGGTTTGACGTTCGTCAAGGGGCTCGTCAGGGAAGTATTCTCTCCCCATTTTACTACATGGTCTATGTTGACGAGTTGATATGTACTCTCGCAAATTTCCCGTATGGCCTACAAATGCTCGGAGTAAATTGCACATGCCCAACACATGCTAATGCCATGGTTTTATTATCACTCAATAGTGTCGGATTATCAGCTCTTATTGCTATGTGTTTTGAATACAGCAAAAAGTGGCGATATAAATATAACTCTAATAAATGCTCGGTAATAGTATTCAACGAAACAAAGTCAGAATTCTCTCGTCAACATCGCGTCTAGAACTTAGGGACATATAAACTACAAGAATGTTCAGAAGTTACCCATCTTGGTATTCCACTCGATAAATACGATTTTAATTCTGTCTTCATTGACCGGATATGTGATAAAACCTGAAGTACATTCATGATGTTAACGAACGCAGGAATATACCCCGGTGGCATTACACCAAAAAGTTGTTCGTTGATTTATTATTCGGTGGTCATTCCAAAAGGTTTATACGGATCTGAACTTTTATGGTGTGTGAATAAAACTCTATGCGACCGTCTCGAGAGAATGCACTTTTTCTGTCTAAAATATTATCAGGGTCTTCATAATCGCACAAAAACAGTTATAGCTCAAGGATTAGTCGGTATGTCGTCAATGGTATCATTAATAGAAAAAAGTAAACTGTCATTTATTGGTTCAATTTTCAATCTGTCATCGAAAAAACTCGCCAAAGATGTATTTATTACACGGTTATACCAGTGCCTAATGTTTCCTACAGCTTCAAATTCTAATTTCGTGGTTGATATTATTGGTACATTGGACAAATATGGAATGACCGAATATTTCGAGAAATACTTATTAAATGTAACCTTTCCAAACAAATTATCATGGAAAAATATAACGAAGACCTCATGGTTAAATATAAATAGAGATGAATGGGAATGTAGCAAAGGCGATGATACTCGATTAAACCGTTTCTCGGCACTCCAGCCTAAATTATGTATGTCTAGGCTATGGGAAAACTGTTACATATATCCTAAGCATAAAGATTCTTATCTCCTTGTTGCACGTCTTATTTCCATTCTTGAAACGGACGAACAATCGTGCCCATTGTGTGATAGAAAAACAATTATCTGGTCAGACATGCATTAATCGCGTGTGTCTCAATATGTGATAACTGTAATATTTTTGAATTTGACTTATTAAACGAATTTCATGTAGACATATACATGCAATATGATAGTTTGAATGCGGAATCCAAAACGCGAGTTCTATTATCCGGAATAGCTGAACTTGACCATTGTATACGCGAAATAGATAATGAACTGATCGATTTTTTCGTTAGGAAATCAGCTTCTCTCTGGAAAGCATATGTTGATAGCATATCATCACTAATGCCTGTACCTCCATTGTTCTGTATTAACATGATATATACGTACGCGTAACATACGAGTGCATATCTATAGCTCTACGACTGTATAAAATATGTGTACTTGCTATGTATAATGAACATGTAGACGCATACGTGTATTATGCAACCACAATCAATGGTATATAGCTGGTATTCGTCGCGAATTATACTCAAACCATTTTCGATATATTGTTTCAACATGCACATTATGCCAATGAATATGTTTAATGTATAATTATGTTAATTATGTAATAATGTGTATGTGATTTTGTACACTATATCTTCGTTTACAGGAGGAAATAAAGTCATATATATATATAAACATGTTAGAGAAGTGTAAAGATTAAAGCCGTTTGTGTTATAAACGGACAGGTAATTATTAAAAACCTGGTTATGTCGGTAAAATTAAAATTATAGTAATCATATTTAAAATTAATGCATTTGGTCACAATTGTTGTCCTAATATGTTAAGGATTTGACTGTCTATACCTGTTTACATAGAGAATTTGACTGTTTATACATGTTTACATAAAATATTTGACTGTTTATACCTATATTCATAAAAGATATGACTGTTTATATCTGTTTACATAGACAATTCATTTTGTAATGATTTGACTGTTTATACCTGTTTTCATAGAAAACTTATGTTTTGTTATATACGTGATATGATACAGTCCCGATGCAGTATATACCATTGTTAATATAGACATGACTTATATTTCGCAAAACTGTTTGCTACTTCATGATCTTACTGAACAAGGGCGAATCAGGATTCAGTTTTGGATGTGCGACTAGTTCGTGGTGTCTTTCTATGTATGGTTTATTGCTATTTGCATAACCATAGCACTGTGCAGATTATTGAAAGGTACTTTATTTCATCGTGCTTTCCAAATCGATATACTTTTGGTCGATTTTATCTATGATATAAATATTATAAAATAGATTGTACGAACATTATATCTAACCTATGCAATTATTAGTGATTGCTATATATTACATCTATACTTGTTTAACATAAATATATAAATTATGTACGCAACCAGTACACAGCACCGCGCTATACACGTTTGTAAAATTCACCTTTCAGACGCGATCGGAGTTTGAAAATGTACGTTGCTTGATATCAGGTTATTCTTTGCCCAATTATTTCACCATGGAGATGTGGTTTGCTTATTTGAACTACAAGGTTCTTTCTCTTGTGGCCATAGTACGTCGGGAGCATATACAACAAAACCTAAAAGAAAAGTCCATATGTGAAGTTCTTTTATATACTAGAGCATGTTCTCCTGATGACTCCACAGCTGGTTGTTATTTTCGAGAATTATACCTTACTCGTATTTAAATTCGCGCAGTACTATTTTTCGCTCAGTTTTGAATTCGCGCACTTTAAATTCGCGCACCTAGATGCGAGAATTCAAAACTGACAAAACTATTTTCGTAATATTTCCGTGATATTTTCGTATATCTTGAAACTGATGAAGTTTCGGTTCTTAGTCATTGCTAAATACATCATAATTTTGTGGCGACCTGCAATATTAGTATTTCTTATACAAGCATTTCAACAATGTCTCTGTCACAGACATATGGGGAAAATTACTAAAATACACATATATTGGTATTTTAGTAATTTTCCCCAGGGGCCGGCATGTTACCATGATTTGTCGCTTGCCATTGTGAGCAATGGTCTTGATGGCGGTTGGCCGAATGTAAATTTATGCATACATGATGTACAGGCTAATTGTCTATTCAACCGTTCATAATATATGTAATTTCAGCAACATAACCATCTTGTATTTCATATGACTGTGGTTTAGATTAAAATTCAAAGTCGTACTATTTTTCGCTCAGTTTTAAATTCGCGCAACATTGGGTGCGCGAAAAATAGTACCGCGCGAATTTAAATACGAGTAAGGTATAGGATTTACACTTAGTACATGCCGTATCAGTAAAGTGTTTACAAACTATACCGGAAACCAACTAAAATGAGCGTTCCATTTTTATATACAATTATCTCTGAAGAATACTTATATTGTGGCCATTTTCCTTTTTGAATCCCATCATGCACCCATAATAAGTTTTGGGTCCATCCCCTTATTTATAATTTGTTATATTATTATATTTTTATAACATTGTTATCCATAATTATTGGAAAGTTCATTCCAATTCACACAAGTATACATGCTAAATGTGAATGGCACCACTCAAGTTATCCTCTGGCAGCACTGCCAATGCATAAGAAAGCACTTCTATTGCTGCATGGGCATACACACTATGTGTTGTGTTCACTTTAACTTGGATTTTATATGTTAATATTATGTTCACTTAAAATGGATCGTATAAGTTATTATAAACATGACTTTCCTGCACAAATGACCTCATGTTATTATAACACGTGCTATGTTCATCACCTGTCATGTACATGGACATATATAAACTGCGGGCACTGTGATTATCGGTGATTATCGGTGATTATCGGTGATTATCGGTGATTATCGGTGAATGATAACCTCCTTTGAGCTTGTACTCATATCTTGGTATTATTTATTTTGAATGGGAACTGTTTGTGATGTAAACAAATTCACACAAAGAGCGTTTAGTCTGTGTTTAAGTTTGCAGAAAATATTGCTTCCGGCGCTCAAGGCTATGTAACACCTTAATGGGTACAGGATAATGTGATAACTCCCATTGCTCATTCTAATATGGGCACCTTAAAACAAATTTACAAATATGCTTAAACTTGACAACATATTTAAGACACATTTATATAACTCATAAATAACCCATGTAATGTTGTCGAATTTTACATGTGACTGATATCGACCGCGACGATAACGTACATGTAGGAATTCCATGTCGACATGATCTTGAGTTTATACGACATAAACAAATACTACGACTTCGGGAAACTACACGAGAATTCGGGCGGTTTCTGAGGAGTTTGATAACTCCCTTTTGACAACCTTTAACCATCACCGCGAATCTTATTATATTATTGACAAATAAATTACCAGCCCCTATCCATATATTCTTCTATGTTTTGTTAACAATTTGTAAAGACACTGAGCCTCCGGCCGTCAATCTAATCTGGCTAAGTTTGCCTCATTCTAGCGTGACATGTACTGGGCTCCAAGTATCCTGACTGATCGACTTCTAGCGAGCTACCACATACCATTAATGGCTAAACCATTGGTAAACCCATAAACAAGCAAGGGATCTTGTCAATTCCATAGCTCTTCCACATAACGTAATAACGTACGAAGCGTGCATTCTAATGTCAATCGTTAGATTTTCCCGTGATAGCTTGGGATTATTAAACCCTGCTCTAATATGTTGTGACAGTGTGTGATTTACTGTACGCAAGCATATACTCGAGGGAATTTAACAATTCCGCAGGCGTAAAATTATGAGCGTACTAAGACTTCATGGCTGTATTTATAATGATAAACGGCAGTCGGTGTGCGACGTGTATTTCCGTTAATGGTGTACTTACTGGTGTCATATTGTGTACACGAGCCTCCGCTCTAGGACCAGACGGCCATGCATTCACACGTACGTTCCACACAAAATGTCAAACCAACTTGCATCCATACTTTATGGAACGCAAGCAAATCAACATCCATTTCTTAAACCTATACAGGTTAGTGGGTGCCTGACATCTGCCCGGGTCAACGAAAATCACACCTAGCCATCCGGAATGACAATAACAAGTCAGAATGCAGCACTTGCTGACGGACCTTTCGGCCATTCCGATTGTCAACATATTAAGTACAATGAAAGAAATAATGGCTTACAACCTATCCGTCATATAAGTTCCCCACATAATGAAGGTTATGCATAAATGTATGGATGTCAAAAGAAAGGAGAGATTGTCTGCTAGGCATACTAAAGAAGAAGTCAGGCTAAATATGATGATGACCATGGTCCAAATTTATCGCAGACAAATTGCTCCTCGTTCTGGTGGCATGAATTTTGAGGTGGATGCTGAAACCTGGAGCGGTTAACTTAAATTTTGAAAATAATTTTAGAACGTAACCTACAAAAACAAGATTTTATTTTATGCCAAAAGTAGTAGCTATTCAGTTTTGGAAATTACTCCCATGAGAAGCCAAAATGTTTTGATAAGATCATCATCAGTTCCAGTTTGCTGACTATATGCCATGCTAAATGCACGTCACCTAAGGTTTCGACTCGATCTACATTGAAATCGCCTGATAAGTAGACCCGTTTACCAGCTTTATTCAATTTGTCTGTTACCTCATCTAATGTTTTTATGTATATGTCTACAGATCTACATTGAAATCTCCCAATAAATAGACCTGTTTTAAGAAATGGACGTGATGTAACGTAATTTCGACCAACCAACGCCCTGCATTCATGTTCCACAGCGCGAATGTATGGGTGAGTGCAAATATTCTATAAATAAGATGTTCACACCTATGAGTGAGAAAGCATCATTTCCAACTAGTCACTTCGCTGGAACTCTGCCAAGATAAAATATTTTAGTACTGAAATTTATTTGATAACATGGTACAAAATAAATAGATTCATTGGTCCACGGTGGATATAGAACAATAAAGCACAGTATATAAGAAAGTGAGCTTTTTTAGATAAAACAGACTTACACAGCCTTTCATTCAAATTTGGTATACGTATACACGATATCTGGTGACAGGAAATCCCGCGCCGAATCGAAAGATACCAATTTCTCCCACCCCCTACACACTTTAGCACAGGCAGCTTGGTGAGATTTCCCTGTCTCACATAACACGTGACCATCTATCTCACCCCACCCACGTGACTGCTTTACTTGTTTAATTAGAGCTAATTTAACAATCCGTCATCATGTTCTGTTTGAACTAAAACAATGGCGACCAACCAGTTACGCTTCACGTTTCAAGTCAACAAATACGGACGAATTTGTGGACGATAATACACATGTAGATAAGCTTCGAACATGTTAATCACGAAGAACTTTCAACATAACCTCACTTGCAGACGCAGAGTTGCAAAACACGCAAAATAAGCAACTAATTATGCGAACATATTCCATAAAAAACAGAAGGCCTCCAAAGCTAGACTTGAATGCACATTTCGTAACTATTAAACAATAGCCGATTCACAAATGACCAATAATTGTGTAAAAAAAAATCGGAATGAGGCTCCTGGGTTGGGAGAAAAATGATCCATCATGACCTGGGATGTGGGCATGAAAAATCTCACCCTCGGGGCCAGATATTTGGTCCGGACACTCGGCAAACCTCGTGTCCGACCCAAATATCTGGCCCCGAGGGTGAGATTTTTCCATCCCACAGCCCAGTTCATGATGCATACTATTAATCTCATTTTCCCGCCAAAATGGGGGTAGAACAGTTTAGTTCTGACGGGACGATGTGGTTTCTTTTAATCAGACACAAAATACAATACTAACTTGTGACACAGCCCGTTTCTGGTGAACTATATCCTGGATAACAGTTGCATTCCCCGGTCACACCGTCACACCACCCATTGCCGCAGTCCACTCCGTCACATACATCTGCGATACAGATGTTTTTGATAACATAATGAGTTCTCAACATCATCATATCAATAATGAAAATTGCAGGAACTTGGCGCAGTGCCTTAACTTAATCGTGATCTGACAATCCAACTGATGTTGAGTGAGATGTGAAGCCAAAATGTTTTGATAAGATCATAATCAGTTGCATATTGCTGACTATATGCCATGCTAAGCGCACGTCACCTAACGTTTTGAAGATAGTACACGGTGGGTATGATAGCTGGTGTAAAAGTTATATTATAATACTTTCGATATCTGGGGTGTAATCACGAAAAAAACATTTGGAGATAGAACAATTTGTGTAAAATTTTCTGTTTTTGTTTCGCGCTATAGTGGTTTTCGAGTTTTTCTATCATATAAACGTGAAAAAATCCAAAATCACGTCACTTTCTGTGTTATTTTAACCACAAAATTATTCTAGAAATAAGATTTTCACATCTAGGAGTGAGAAAGTATCGTTTCCAACTAGTCACTTCACTGGAACTCTGCCAAGATAAAACATTTTAGTACTGAAATTGATTTGATCACATGGTACAAAATAAATAGATTCATTGGTCCAAACTGGATAAAAAACAATATAGCACAGTATATAAGAAAGTGAGCTTTTTTAGATGGAACAGACTTACACAGCCTTTCATTCAAATTTGGTATACGTATACACGATATCTGGTGACAGGAAATCCCGCGCCGAATCGAAAGATACCAATAGCTCATGGAGGTAGAACAGTTTAGTTCTGACGGGACGATGTGGTTTCTTTTAATCAGACACAAAATACAATACTAACTTGTGACACAGCCCGTTTCTGATAAACTATATCCTGGATAACAGTTGCATTCCCCAGTCGCACCATCACACCACCCATTGCCGCAGTCCACTCCGTCACATACATCTGCGATACAGATGTTTTCGATAACATAATGAGTTTTCAACATCATCATATCAATAATGAAAAATGCAAGAACTTGGCGCATTGCTTAAACTTAATCGTGATCTAACAATCCAACCGATGTTGAGTGAGATGTGAAGCCAAAATGTTTTGATAAGATCATCATCAGTTGCAGTTTGATGAGTATATGCCATGCTAAGCGCATGTCACCTAACGTTTTGACTCGATCGACATTGAAATCGCCTGATACGTAGACCCGTTTACCAGCTTTATTCAATTTGTCTGTTAGCTCATCTAATGATTTTATGTATATGTCTACATAACTACATTGCAATCGCCCAATAAGTAGACCGTGTTAAGAAATGTACGTAATGTGACGTAATTTCGACAAACCAACGCCCTGCATTCATGTTCCACATCGCGAATGTATGGGTAAGTGTTAAAATTCGAATTTTGGTTTAAAAATCGCAAATTTCATTCGAAATCAAACTATGTCCACTTGATATTGATCGAGGAATGCAATTTCACATGTTCTCATTATGTTTTTTTAAAGATAGTACACGGTGGGTATGATAGCTTGTGTAAAAATTATATTATAATACTTTCGATAACAGTTGCACGAAAAAAACATTTGGAGATAGAACAATTTGTGTAAAATTTTCTGTTTTTGTTCCGCGCTATAGTGGTTTTCGTGTTTTTCAATCATATAAACGTGAAAAAATCCAAAATCACGTCACTTTCTGTGTTATTTTAACCACATAACTATTCTAGAAATAAGATTTTCACACCTAGGAGTGAGAAAGTATCGTTTCCAACTAGTCACTTCACTGGAATCTGCCAAGATAAAAGATTTTAGTACTGAAATTTATTTGATCACATGGTACAAAATAAATAGATTCATTGGTCCAAATTGGATATAAAACAATATAGCACAGTATATAAAAAAGTGAGCTTTTTTAGATGGAACAGACTTACACAGCCTTTCATTCAAATTTGGTATACGTATACACGATATCTGGTGACAGGAAATCCCGCGCCGAATCGAAAAATACCAATAGCTCATGGAGGTAGAACAGTTTAGTTCTGACGGGACGATGTGGTTTCTTTTAATCAGACACAAAATACAATACTAACTTGTGACACAGCCCGTTTCTGATAAACTATATCCTGGATAACAGTTGCATTCCCCAGTCGCACCATCACACCACCCATTGCCGCAGTCCACTCCGTCACATACATCTGCGATACAGATGTTTTCGATAACATAATGAGTTTTCAACATCATCATATCAATAATGAAAAATGCAAGAACTTGGCGCATTGCTTAAACTTAATCGTGATCTGACAATCCAACCGATGTTGAGTGAGATGTGAAGCCAAAATGTTTTGATAAGATCATCATCAGTTGCAGTTTATTGATTATATGCCATGCTAGGCGCATGTCACCTAACGTTTTGACTCGATCTACATTGAAATCGCCTGATACGTAGACCCGTTTACCAGCTTTATTAAATTTGTCTGTTAGCTCATCTAATGTTTTTATGTATATGTCTATAGATCTACATTGAAATCGCCCTATAAGTTGACCCGTGTTAAGAAATGTACGTAATGTGACGTAATTTCGACCAACCAACGCCCTGCATTCATGTTCCACAGCGCGAATGTATGGGTAAGTGTAAAAATTCGAATTTTGGTCTAAAAACCGCAAATTTCATTCGAAATCAAACTATGTCCACTTGATATTGATCGAGGCATGCAATTTCACATGTTCTCATTATGTTTTTGAAAGATAGTACACGGTGGGTATGATAGCTTGTGTAAAAATTATATTATAATACTTTCGATATCTTGGGTGTAATCACGAAAAAAACATTTGAAGATAGAACAATTTGTGTAAAATTTTCTGTTTTTGTTTCGCCCTATAGTGGTTTTCGTGTTTTTCAATCATATAAACGTGAAAAAATCCAAAATCACGTCATTTTCTGTGTTATTTTAACCACATAACTATTCTAGAAATAAGATTTTCACACCTAGGAGTGAGAAAGTATCGTTTCCAACTAGTCACTTCACTGAAACTCTGCCAAGATAAAACATTTTAGTACTGAAATTGATTTGATCACATGGTACAAAATAAATAGATTCATTGGTCCAAACTGGATATAAAACAATATAGCACAGTATATAAGAAAGTGAGCTTTTTTAGATGGAACAGACTTACACAGCCTTTCATTCAAATTTGGTATACGTATACACGATATATGGTGACAGGAAATCCCGCGCCGAATCGAAAGATGCCAATAGCTCATGGGGGTAGAACAGTTTAGTTCTGACGGGACGATGTGGTTTCTTTTAATCAGACACAACATACAATACTAACTTGTGACACAGCCCGTTCCTGGTGAACTATATCCTGGATAACAGTTGCATTCCCCTGTCGCACCATCACACCACCCATTGCCGCAGTCCACTCCGTCACATACATCTGCGATACAGATGTTTTCGATAACATAATGAATCTATATTATCGTGGAACCGATATCGCATTCAGGATAAACCAGATCACCCCCTTGTTATTTGAGAGACGCTCACGCCAGAGGGCATATTCGCAGAACACGGGGCATTTCTTTTCAAGTAGCCATTTTTAAATACTGTTTCAACTTTCAAGACTAATCGCTGTATATGGATTAACAGTTTTTTATGTAATATCCATGTATAGTCAGCGCACACCATTTATTACAGTTTTTGTTGGATGGATTATGTCCCTTAACCAGTTGCTTTTAATTCTTTTGCACTTTGCAGCCAACATATTTCTATGGATTTATTCTTCTTCCAGCTTCTACAGTTATAGTGAGAAATTCCGGGCCGTATTCTGGTGAGTTTACATATATATGATTAAGACTACCGCAAATTTTTCTGTGAATAAAATACTGAAAATCTGAAGATTGTGTATATTATTTGTCTATAATAGCATAGTGGTTTATCCATGAAGTTTCATATCAAAATATCTTAAATTTCATCATGGTGGATTGTAATATCAAGCAGAGTTATCCCGCATGCTGCGCTCTGAACGTTTCGCGAGATCGCCCGGAATTTCATGGCTCATCTGATCTAATACGGCCACAAAAGGTTGTATGTATTATACCATAAACATCGAAATAAAATCAGTGTTAATTGATAGAAGCGTTTCCAGACAGGGGTCTTCGATTAATATTTATTATGCTACACGCATGCTGGGTACTAAATACAAATAGTTATGAATATATACACTAATTTTAAGAAGTGGCAGCACTTACATGTGTGAATGAGGGGCTGATTGCAATCTGCTCCAGTCCAGTCTGGTCCACATACACAGTTGCCTGTCGATTGATCACAGACATGGTTCCAGTTACACGTCACTCCAGCACACAACCCGCCTAGACAATATTGTTTCAAAATTTGAAATGCTATTCTTAAAGGGGTACTTTACACTAAATCCTGTCATTTATAGGACAATCTCCTGTTATAGTAAACAGAATATATGCAACAGATGAATGAATTTGAATCACGGGTTAGTGCAAAATGCACTCTTGTGATCTACGAACGATGCAAACAGCATGGTATTTATAATGAAAATGAATTTATGACCACAGTCGAGTCCTTAACTAATTTTCATTATAATTGCCATGTTGTTGGCATTGTTCAAACGATAAATGAATGAAATTTGCACTCATTCATGGTTAAAATTCATTCATATGTATCATAATTATATTATGTTGAGTATAAAAGGAGATGTCCCAAAAATGTCCGGATTTAGTATACAGTGCCCCTTTAATACACTGACACAAGTGGATCCTCCAATTTAGTTACAGTTACAGTCTACATTTGAAATGTATATTTTTCATTTGGGGGATGTTCAACAACAGCTAAGAAACTCAACACAACAGTGATTGCATATTACAAAATTTAAAGGTACTCAATCCTATTAGACGGTCCCCATATCATCAGATTCCAACAACAACAACAAAAATTGAAATGCCGCTTTAGTTATCAGAGTCGATTAATTGCCCAAAAATAATGCTAACCACAGTCAACTATAGTAGAAAATTGCCCAAAACCTGTTATTTATCAACGTTTTGTTCAACGAAATTTTGCCGGTTGTCAAATATCTGACACAAAAAGCCACTTGATTTAGAGATATCGATCTTCATCTGTTATCAGGTCAGATAATTTCTTCTGGTCGAACAGTTTACTGGACCATTTAATATTAAAATAATAGATTTCAAACATCGATATCTGATCACGCATAGCTTTGATGGGTGGGTTCCTCGACTCGAATCAAATATGTTTTACCCCCGAAGCCAAGGAAATAGTAATTTGAAGCGTTAATTCGGATTGAGTACCTTTAATACATGTGTCTAAATACTATTGAATGTTCATGAACTATATATTCATATATGCATCTGTATACACTTAGTCGATTATTACAATAACTGTTTACCTGTCTGTGTGTCAGTAGACTCCAGTATTCAAGCTGTGTATATGTGCTTGTGTTTACGCTTGGCCTGCGGGTGGTCGGCGATGCGTGTGTGCTGGTGTGTGTCATCAATGGCGATGTGCCATGCTGTATGTGCGCTGTATGTATATCTGCGCTCTGTATACATAGCAGCACGTCGTGCGAGTACACGTATATGTATTACATGTATGTTTTATGCGTGTATGAATGTCTGTCGATATGAGTATGGGTATGTATGCGTGCATGCGTTTGCACATTGTACGTATTATTGTCGGAGTTGCATGTATGAGGGCGTGCGGGTATGTACGATGGGTGTCTGTACGTATCAATATATGCATGGGTGTATGCATGTGTGCGTATGCTTGCTGAGCTCTTGTCGACTATTCTGTGTTGTTATGTCCACTGTATATATGTTTACTGTTCTTATATTATATGAGCTCATTTGTCATTTTGTCCATTTATATTATTCATCACTCTCCGTGAATGGGAGAAATAAAAATATATTAATAGGATAGGATATTTTATTTGCAATACACATATCTATTTCATAATAATGGTGAACATTATGGATAATTATGTCGTATATTGTGGGGTGTAGCATAGTCTGACAAGACGCTAGAACATAATATAACGACATCGCTTTTGTTTTTCTGTGGATTAAATGTGACCAGCCCAAGAAATTTTCTAAGCATATTTTGCCCATCGATTTTCCAGTCTAGTGCGAACGATGGATGACATGGTAGTCAGCAACTGTCTCACCCCATGTTTTGATAAAACAAATTCAACAGTTGGATATGTCATTCCTGAGTGAATGGCAGTAAGAATTTTCAGACCGACAATAGGTCACTTTAAATCAAGAAATAGATATAATTATTTTCAGTCCTCATCGGGAAGTCGTATGACCGTCAAATGGAAATGCTCTAACCTTAGTGGGTGTGTAGGATTTTTTTTTAAATAGTTTAAAACTAGTTGAAAAGTTCGGGCATCAGTCGAAATATTCCGACTAAATGAGTGTATAATGAAGTTCACAGAGTCCTCTGTGTGGTGCCAGCTGTAAATTGTAAGTTGGCACCCCAACAATGACCCTTTATTCATGTCATGTCCCTACTGAACCTTTTCTTTGACGAAGCAAATTGATGAGCAGTTAATCAAATAGAAATGTTCAAATAATAAACTCAACAAGTTGGTTGAACTTATTACCCAAACATTTCTCTTCTGCACTTTTATTTATCTATTGTCTTCTGTTATCACCTTAACATCCCTATAACTAAATAATATATAGAATATTTTTTAACTGGCCGGTAGAACCATTCAGTATTGAAGGGTTACACTAAAAACTCACGGATTTGACACTGGGTTCCACTCCATCCGGTATTACACGAACACACTGCCGATCCGCTGCCCCGATCACATAAACCATGAGACCCACATGTAACACCACTACAAGCATCTGTAAAATAAAATAAAACTTTGCAATCCACAGTTAATACCAGAGCAAACATCAGTAAAACGAAATAAACTTGGCAATCCACAGTTGATACCAGAAATCCAGGCATGTTGTTTCGTGAATATGCATTCAATTTGCAACATCTGTAAAATTTCTCGAATCCGATTCCTTTCCCGTGTGGCATGTTGTAGCACCACTCACGATCAAATGTAAAATATATATAGTAATTTACATGTAAATGTAGTCCTCCGATCTTCAGTATTACCCGCGATCTCAAACTACAAGGTCGCCAATTAAATATCCGATTTTGCACACCGCTCGCACCAGTCTGTCATTCAATGTATAATTCTCCGCAAAATCCGAAATATGCTGCATAAATAATTTAATACAAATGCCGAAATGCAAGGGCAAAACTCCCGATGATATTCGTAAATCTATCGCAGAAGGAGCTCAATGTCGATACGCCGTGTACATTTAGCGGCCAGAAACGCAATTGTGTGCTGCCTGTCCGTTAACTTGACAATGTGTTAAGATATCACGCCACCTGTGCAGCCAATAAGCGAGCTGATAGGGCCTAACACATGATACAACTCAGGTGTCTTGACCCAATTTCGGGTTAATCCATTCTGATAAGAGATGATGCATACAAAAAATTGACTCGGCCATGTTTTAAGTCAGATAATAGCTTCAAACTGTACATTATTTCAGCGAATGGAACGATCTCGACCTACGGTCTCGATCGATCCATTTCCTGAAATAATATACAGTTTTCAGACATTATCCTATACATTAACCAAACTAAAGTTATCATCCAGAAACAGGCGTATAAAAATTGAAGTTGAAAAAGGTGCATAACTCCGGCAACAATCATCAGGCTGCACCCAAATTCGAACCTGGCCTGTATTTTGTATGACTAAACCACATACCGAGTTTAGTTGTGATCACGTTATCGTCCGGAAACCAAAATATTGAAGAAAAAATTGAATTAATTTTCCAAGTTGAAAAAGGCGCATATCTCCGGCAAAAATAATCGGGCCGCACCCAAATTCGAACTTGACCTGTATTTTAGTATGACTGAGGAACATACCAAGTTTAGTTGTGATCAAATAATCCAAACTCGAGTTATCGTCCGGAAACCGAAATAATGACTAATAGTTAGTTTTTTTTACCTGTAATTTTGTCTGGAAACTCACATACAAAATTTAGTTCCAGTTAAATAACCCAAACTAAAGTTATCATCCGGAAACCAAAACTGGTAATGGACGCACAGATGGACGGACAGACCGTGTTTCAAACGGGCATACCAAAATTTCATTTGGGCTGGAAAATAATCAAACATTGTGTGGTTTTTGGCGATAAAAGCTGCGTATCAGACATGTTAAATCCTGAATACTGATTAAATTTGGCAAATTAATCCCTATAGTACCAGTTAATAGGGGGTAATTAATCAGCATATTAATACCTATAGTACCAGTTAATAAGGGGTAATTAATCAGCATATTAATCCATATAGTACCAGTTAATAGGGGGTAATTAATCAGCATATTAATCCCTATAGTACCAGTTAATAGGGGTAATTAATCAGCATATTAATCCCTATAGTACCAGTTAACAGGGGGTAATTAATTAGCATATTAATCCCTAGTACCAGTTAACAGGGGGTAATTAATTAGCATATTAATCCCTAGTACCAGTTAACAGGGGGTAATTATTCAGCGTACCACATGAATATCACATGAATCTTGCATACAAGAAAATGGGGGTGACACCCTCTAATTGGTATTACGGACTTTGCCCTAGATTGTCAAACATATAACACAAAAGGGAGTACTTCAACCCTTTCTATACTAAATACTCATTGACGAGTAGCTCCTTCAGGAAATGATGTTCATTCCATCCAGGTCATTTGTTATAATTATGAATCCTTCTGCAAGAGTGTATTATTTTCTTCTGTCTGTCATCTGCTTTTATTACACGAACACCCCTCCAAATGCATACTAGACCGTTCCAATATATACTTTTTTATAACTGAATGAGATAATACATTCAGTATAGAAAGGGTTGATGGATGGTATAGAGTAGATATACTTACCTTGGGCGCAGTTTGTTCCGCTCCACCCTGGGTTACATCTGCATACCCCAGCAACACAATAACCATTGGAACCACAGTCAACTCCAGAACATGCGTTGCTTTGTGCTGCAATATATGAACAGATTCACGTAACGCTTCCATGACTGGATCTTCCAGAAAACCCTGTGCCAATGCCTTATCTTATGTATGCGAGTCTCTCATAAAAAATTTCAGCAATTATAATATAAGTGTTTAATTACACTGGGCCAAGTCACAAACACTATTATATAAGTATGTAATTTCACTGGACCAAATCACAGACAATATTATATAAGTTTATATAATTATTAAATAATTATGTAATGTCACTGGGCGAAGTCACCAAGTCACAAAACTGTGTTTATATTGTGTGAGTATTCCTTATAATTACATCTCAGTATAATTTGTTTTATCTACCATTTCCTACGAAATTCCCTGATACAATTGGCGATAACGAATGGGCGATAAAAGCATCCGTATCGTTACTGCAGTTGCGATACAAGGCGCTCGTGACGTCGTTGACAGCCAACTCCGTAACATGCGTTGTCTTGTACTGCATAAGATTAACAGATTCATTTAACACTTCCATGACTGGAGTTTCCTAAAAGTTTGCGAAATCCCTGTGCCAATGCATTATCTTATAGTATCACTTTAGATGTCTCTGCCAATGTGCACTGTGGTCACTTCCATGTTGTTTAAGAACCAAACTTAAAATCGGCTGCCGACTTGGATTTACCTTGGATTTACCTTGAATCTTGTCGAAGAAAGCGGTATGCTTGTCTGGCCCCTTCGTTAACTTCCACATACGTTTCGTAAACTATCATTGTTGTTAAACTTGAATAAGGAAATTGGTGCGAAAGCAAGCCTGAAATAATGTGTCTATCATTTGCAGAATGAGGTCCCAGTATCTAGTGGCAAACTGACATTGATTTAGTTACTCCCCCTCTCTGTTCAGTTTATGTCTCCCTTACTCTGCGGAAGATACGTGTAACATGCATACTCGATGTGACTAATGTGTGAACATCGGCAACTTCAACTGGGTTGTTCAATCTGATCCTAGGTTTCACATAGCGGTTGAAGCCTCGACAGAGTGAAGTTCCCAGGGGGTGGATTTGGTGACGCTAGCCGCCGTGTGGGACAGCATTACTAAATTCACCCTCTGTGAACCTCAGTCTGCAAATGACATGCCGACAAATTATTTCAAGGCCTGTGCAACAGTTCAAGTTTCCATGTTATTGCATTGTGGGAAATACAAATGTGTAATATAATAAATGTGATTACCACCGGACGTTGGTCTAATGGATGTATTGGTTTACCCTTCCATGCATGACTATATAGCTTCCTGAAATTTCGCAAAAACCTTTTGCCAATGCATTATCGTATATTACTATACGAGTATCCCATAGGAAACCTCGCATATTTAAGAGAATGCACTGGCAGATGATCCTTAATGCTGCACCAACGCAGCTCTCGTCGTGAAAGGGTTAAACTGCTTTAAAGCAAGGAATGCCATTATCACGGGCATGTAAACATACATGTATTTGGCCAGTTTGTGGTACGGTTTAAAATAACCCGTTGAATAACAGTGAGTCTCATTGCATCTCTGGCGGGTTACAATTACAACAACAACATAATATTTATACAACCCGAGTTAAAGACTAGCGCAAACTTTTTCTGTGAATAAAATACTGAAAATCTGAAGATTGTGTATATTATTTGTCTATAATTGCACAGTGGTTTATTCATGATGTTGCAGAGCAAAATATCTTAAATTTCATCATGGTGGATTGTAATATCAAGCAGAGTTCTCCCGCATGCTGCTCTCTGAACGTTTCGCGAGATCGCCCGAAATGTCATTGCTCATCTGATCTAATACGGCCACAAAAGGTTGTATGTATTATACCATAAACATCGAAATAAAATCAATGTGAATTGATAGAAGCGTTTCCAGACAGGGGTCTTCGATTAATATTTATTATGCTACACGCATGCTGGAAACTAAATACAAATAGTTATGAATATATACACTAATTGTAAGAGGTGGCAGCACTTACATGTGTGAATGAGGGGCTGATTGCAATCTGCTCCAGTCCAGTCTGGTCCACATACACAGTTGCCTGTCGATTGATCACAGACATGGTTCCAGTTACGAGTCAATCCGGCACACAACCCGCCTAGAAAATATTGTTTCAAAATTTGAAATGCTATTCTTAAAGGGGTACCTTACACTAAATCCTGTCATTTATAGGACAATCTCCTGTTATAGTAAACAGAATATATGCAACAAATGAATGAATTTGAATCATGGGTTAGTGCAAAATGCAATATTGTGATCTACGAACGATGCAAACAGCATGGTATTTATAATGAAAATGAATTTATGACCACAGTCGAGTCGTTAACTAATTTGCATTATAAATGTCATGTTGTTGGCATTGTTCAAACGATAAATGAATGTATTTTGCACTCATTCATCGCTAAAATTCATTCATTTGTATCATAATTATATTCTGTTGAGTATAAAAGGAGATATCCCAAAAATGTCCGGATTTAGTATACAGTGCCCCTTTAATACACTGACACAAGCATGTGTGGGTATTGTAATATTAATCATTTCTTAGTGGATCCTCCAATTCAGTTATAAAAGTCTACATTTGGAATGTATATTATTAATTTGGTGGATGTTCAACAACAGCTAAGAAACTCAACACAACACTGATTGCATATTACAAAATTTAAAGGTACTCAATCCGATTAGACGGTCCCCATATCATCAGATTCCAACAACAACAACATTTTTTGAAATGCCGATTCAGTTATCAGAGTCGATTAATTGCCCAAAAATAATGCTAACCACAGTCAACTATAGTAGAAAATTGCCCAAAACCTGTTATTTATCAACGTTTAGTTCAACGAAATTTTGCCGGTTGTCAAATTATCTGACACCAGAAGCCACTTGATTTAGAGTTATCGATCTCCATCTGCTATCTTGTCAGATAATTTCTTCTCGTCGAAAAGCCTACTGGTCCATTTAATATTAATATAACATATTTCAAACATCGATATCTGATCACTCCTAGCTTGGATGGGTGGGTTCCTCGACTCGAATCAAATATGTTTTACCCCCGAAGCCAAGGAAATAGTAATTTGAAGCGTTAATTCGGATTGAGTACCTTTAATACATGTGTCTAAATTCTATTGCATGTTCATGAACCATATATGCATATATGCAACTGTATACACTTAGTCGATTATTACAATAACTGTGTACCTGTCTGTGTGTCAGTAGACTCCAGTATTCAAGCTGTGTATATACGTGCTTTTGTTTACGCTTGGCCTGCGGGTGATCTGCGATGCGTGGTGTGTGTCATCAATGGCAATGTGCCATGTGTATGTGCGCTGTATGTATATTTGCGTGCTGTATACATAGCAGCGCGGCGTGTGAGTACATGTATATGTATTACATGTATGTTTTATGCGTGTATGAATATATGTCGGTGTGAGTATGGGTATGTATGCGTTCATGCGTTTGCACATTGTACGTATTAGTGTGGGAGTTGCATGTATGATGGCTACGAGCATGTACGATGTGTGTCTGTACGTATCAATATATGCATGGGCGTATGCGTGTGTGCGTATGCTTGCTGAGCTCTTGGCGACTATTCTTTGTTGTTATGTCCACTGTATGTATGTTTACTGTTCTTTTATATGAGCTCATTTTGTCCATTTATATTATTCATCACTCTCCGTGCATGGAGGAAATAAAAATATATTAATAGGATAGGATATTTTATTTGCAATACACATATCTATTTCATAATAATGGTGAAAATTATGAATAATTATGTTGTATACTGTGGGGGATAGCATAGTCTGGCAAGACTGTCTTCCTGCCATCCATAAATATATACTCTGCATGGCGAAAAATAGGCCACGTATCGGGGTGCTATATTCGCCCCTGCATGGGTTATACATATTACATGTACATGGAATACCAAATTGAAGTAATCTCAAACAACAGTTAAAATAATTGTATACGTTTGAGTGATGTAAAACGTATAAACTGCTGTATTTACATACATGTTAGCAATATTCAGTGGGGACTCTTCGGGCGCCCTCAGACAAATGGCGCCAGGACATCTCCCAAAAATCCCTTGCTCTGACAAAAATAGGGGGCGCCGGGTGAGCCCCCATTGGATCCGCCCTTGTATATAAAGACACTTCCCAGAAGTTAATAAACTATGTTAATTTGAGACTATATAGCTACTTAACAGAAGTGGCCTAATCAGAATGGGTTACAGCAAAGTGTTCATTGACATAGTCAACTCGTGGAGTGATGTGACTAGAGTTTACCAAGACTAAGTCAACTCGCACCCTGATTTTATAATGTCATACACAGTCATTTCACTGACTTTGATATACTGAGTCATCTCGTACCCTCCACTCTTGATGTGCTTGGAATGTATCATGCCAATCTGAGGTGGAAATATGGGTCTGTATCATACATAATATAAGAGGGTACGAGATGACTCAGCTGGAGGATACGAGTTGACTCAGACTTCTTTCGGAGGGTACGAGTTGGTCAGGGTACGAAATGACTTCCCAATGAGGTCCACGGACAGATTGGCGTAATGCTAGTCCGTTGTGCGGGATATCATCACTAAATTCACCCTATGGGGACCTCATTCTGCAAAGGCCAGATAAACTATTTGCAGACTTTTTTCTTCTTTTTAAAAAAATTGTTTTATTGGAATAAACATACATCAATGAAGGAATGTAAACATAAACATAGGTACATATTATTATATATCAAGTGACATTCTTCCAATTCGCTCACATCTCGCTCGCTTCATTTACACGTCTTTCGTACACCACATGCACTCCAAGTGACTGACATGTAAATTGGGATTAATGGAATATATGTTCAAATTAATATATTAATTCAGATTTTAAATATTTGAACTTTCTTCCTGTGTACGGCGTATCGGTACGACATCTAACTATATACGGCATTGTGATATTGGCGGGGATATCGTATTTCCGGTTAGAATAACTAAGTGAGTTTTCGAGTTGGCGAAGAGATCATTTCCAGGACACTCAAGTTGATTATTTGCAGACTTGGTCCATATGCGTTTCAGATACATGTACAGTTATATGTTTCGGAGTTCATTACACAGGTATCTCATCTTGCAATGTTTAATATTAATTGTACTTTTCCCAGTGTGGAAGGGTGTGGGCTTTACTTTGGGTCTATCGTCTAGCTGGTTTTGAAGTCGGAATTATTTGTTTCATTTAGTATTTATTATGGACATGTATTCCATTCTGAGTGAGCGTTCAGACGAGCACGACTCAATCGTATGTGAAACAATCGGGCCCGACAACATCGTGGATAGTTTGTTCACACGATTGCATGCGATGTTGTCACATATGAATATATCGCCAAGTTGTTCGTCAGCCATGCATGGTTATCCACGTGATTGTCCACCCAACGATCATTCCATCTACGATATGTACGTACACACGACTGTGCGTCCGTGGCAAATGGAGGATTATACGCCACGATTTCGCATCTAAAATCAATAGTGCTTGATTTTGTCGTGAGATGAGCAACTACCGGTTACTATCGGTACCTATATAGGACGGAAATCTTCAAACTGACGATTGAATCGTGGTCTTCTGAGCTTTCACTATAAGACGATTGTGCATGCATGGGCAGAAAGAAATGTCTAAAGTGTTCATGCTTGCAAAGTAAGGATGTAATTTGTCAGGGAATCATAAATTATATCCAGAATGTGCGATCTCCAGATTTAATATATATAAAGGACAATCCTCGTAGATAATTCGATGAATTGCTTGGAGGTGACGATGTTGTCTGTGGCTCTCTAGCGTACTTCACCAACCTCTTGCCATATACATGTATATTCTATTTATTAATACCGAACGGTTTAAACCAGTGATTATTCATGCGGAATATTTGTGTCATCGATTGAGTTTATCTAATTAGTAGCCTGGAACAGAGACACCAAGTAACATCAGCATACTAAGTCTAAATTAGATGCTGTATTATACATGTTATATAGTGTTTCTATCGAAATTGTTTTTTAAATTCCTCAACTGCGATATATTTGATGCAGTTTTGTTTGTTGTATACTCAATGTGATTGTTCCACTTCACATTAGATTGAAGCCGAAAGCTGAAGTGTGTATGCGGTCCCCTTTTATTAATATTTCTGGCTGGAATATCAAATTTAAAGTGTCGTCGCTAGAAACATAATATAACGACATTGCTTTTGTTTTTCTGTGGATTAAATGTGACCAGCCCAAGAAATTTTCTCAGCATATTTTGCCCATCGATTTTCCAGTCCAATGCGAACAATGGATGACAGGGTAGTCAGCAAGTGTCCCACCCCATGTTTTGATAAAACAAATTCAACAGTTGGATATGTCATTCCTGAGTGAATGGCAGTCAGAATTTTCAGACCGACAATAGGTCACTTTAAATCAAGAAATAGATATAATTATTTTTCAGTCCTCATCAGGGAGTCGTGTGACCGTCAAATGGAAATGCTCCAACCTTAGTGGGTGTGTAGGATTTAAAAAAAAATAGTTTAAAACTAGTTGAAAAGTTCGGGCATCAGTCGAAATATTCCGACTAAATGATTGTATAATGAAGTTCACAGAGTCCTCTGTGTGGTTCCAGCTGTAAATTGTAAGTTGGCACCCCAATAATGACCCTATATTCATGACATGTCCCTATTGAACCTTTTCTTTGACGAAGCAAATTGATGAGCAGTTAACCAAATAGAAATGTTCAAATAATAAGCTCAACAAGTTTGCTGAACTTATTATCCAAACATTTCTCTTCTGCACTTTTATTTATCTATTGTCTTCTGTTATCACCTTAACATCCCTCTAACTAAATAATATATATATCAATTTTTAACTGGCCGGTAGAACCATTTAGTATTGAAGGGTTACACTAAAAACTCACGGATTTGACACTGGGTTCCACTCCATCCGGTATTACACGAACACACTGCCGATCCGCTGCCCCGATCACACAAACCATGAGAACCACATGTAACACCACTACAAGCATCTGTAAAATAAAATAAAACTTTGCAATCCACAGTTAATACCAGAGCAAACATCAGTAAAACGAAATAAACCTGGCAATCCACAGTTAATACCAAAACAAACAGCCGTAAAACGAAATAAATAGTTGCAATCCACAGCTAACACCAAACAAAAATATCCATAAATTGAAATGAAAGCTTCAATTAACAGTTAATACCAAAAACAAACATCCGTAAGACGAAATAAAACTTCGCAATCCACAGTTAATACCTGAACAAGCATCTGTAAAACAAAAGAATTTAACAATAAACTTAGAACTCATAGAATACTGTAAACAATCATTGGTTGTGACTTAATTAACCTTAACCGTCATTCTTCCAGAAAGTAAAGGTGTCCCGAACAGCAACTGGAAGCGTGTTTGGCACGATACCAGAATTGTTGGTTTCAAATTGCATGACCAAGTTTTTTTTAACTGAATGCAGCGATTGAGGATGTAGTATTTATCAGTTTTATATAGATATATTGGTGAAAACTAGCGGCGAGATGTACGAGGTTATGTGTATTATTACAGGGGATATACACAAGTGTATTCCATGAGGGGGGTATTATACACATGCAAAACTAAAAACAATGCATAATATATATTTCACTTTTTAAAAAAGTTCCTGTAATATGAAAATAGTGAATTTGTAAGGATTGGTGATTTAAAAAAAAACATCAAAACCCATTTGAAGAACTAAAGCGTATTTTGAAGAAATGTTGTTGCTGTTGTATCGTGATGATATGGGGAGCCTCTTATCGGATTGCGTACCTTTAAAAACTCTAAGACAACATAATATTTATCATTTTGTGTGCCACTTTTGACATATTTAAACCACACCATTAGATTCATCATATCATGGGGATGATTATATACATGTATCAGTTTCGTGGCAATCGGCGATAAAATTGTTTTTTTCTGTCCCTCCCCTTTTCTACTCATGACAACAACAGCGTCACTTTAAAAAATTCTAACCCGCGCCGTTATCTTTCTCGTAAACAGTTACCCCTAGTAGACCCCTTTGTGTCATCTGGTTGGTCCACTGTGAATTTATATAGAACACATAATGACATTCGCATATATAGATATAGATTTCGGCCAGAACAAACAGAAAAAACAGTGTTTTAAAGGTGAATATGCCTAGCCTCGTATCTTAGCTCCATAAATATGTTGTGAAAACACAAATTGATATTTGAAACGTGATCAAAATAATAGCAATTTGAGCACTTGGTGATGCGCTTATTCTTTGTTTCTGGGTGCGCCGGTGTTTTGGTGGAGAAAATGATGCGCCGGTACGCTGATGATTAATCGTTAAAATATATGGCAAGATTTATATAGCGTCTCAGCAAAATAAGTGACACATACTGTAATTTAAATCCATTGCATTTTATTTATACAATGAATGGATAACGGAGTACAAAACAACGTTCTAATTACCGCCCGGGACCGCCCGGACCGCCCGGGACCGCCCGGGACCACCCGGGTGGCCCCACGTGCCCGTGGACACAATATATCGACGTTATAACGTAGCGACATGCCACCTGAGGGCAACATAGAAAAACTTACTCGCTCGCTCGTCTCCGGTCGGTCATATTAACCCCACACATGCCGATATTGGCTAAAAGGGCCTGGGTGATTACTGGTGTCTTCGCGTGTTTTCAGACAGATTAGTTTGGTGATTCTCAGTAGTACAATACATCTGAGTGTTAATTCCATCTATTGACTCGTTGACGCGTCCACGGCCGATGTTATTAACCCCTTAAATTCCTGTAAAATAGTGTATAAACAAAAACAACCTTGGGACCGCCCGGGCGGCCCCATGGACCCGTGGACACTATATCTCGACGATATAACATAGCGACATGCCCCACGAGGTCAACCTAGAAAATGTTACTCGCTCGCTGGACTCCGGCCGGTGTTATTAACCCCTCAAAATCCGATCAAATGGTATATAAACAACAAAAAGAACATTGGGACCGCCCGGGAGGCCCCATGGGCCCATGGACACTATATCTCGACGTTATAACGTAGCGACATATCCCATAAGGTCAACCTACAAAATGGTACTCGCTCGCTCGAATCTGCCCGGCGTTATTAACCCCTCAAAATCCGATAAAATGGTATATAAACAACAAAAAGAACATTGGGACCGCCCGGGACCACCCGGGTGGCCCCACGTGCCCGTGGACACAATATCTCGACGTTATAACGTAGCGACATGCCACCTGAGGGCAACATAGAAAAAATTACTCGCTCGCTCGTCTCCGGCCGGCCATATTAACCCCACAAATGCCGATATTGGCTAAAAGGGCCTGTGTGATTACTAATGTCTTCGCGTGTTTTCAGACAGATATTTTGGTGATTCTCGGTAGTACAATACACCTGAGTGTTAATTCCATCTATTGACTCGTTGACGCGTCCACGGCCGATGTTATTAACCCCTCAAATTCCGGTAAAATAGTGTATAAACAAAAAGAACCTTGGGACCGCCCGGGACCACCCGGGCGGCCCCATTGGCCCGTGGACACTATATCTCGACATTATAACATAGCGACATGCCCCAGGAGGTCAACCTAGACAATGTTACTCGCTCGCTGGACTCCGGCCGGTGTTATTAACCCCTCAAAATCCGATATAAACAACAAAAAGAACATTGGGACCGCCCGGGAGGCCCCATGGGCCCGTGGACACTATATCTCGACGTTATAACGTAGCGACAAATCCCACGAGGTCAACCTACAAACTGGTACTCGATCGCTCGACTCTGGCCGGTGTTATTAACCCCTCAAAATCCGATAAAATGGTATATAATAAAAAAGAACATTGGGACCGCCCGGGACCGCCCGGGTGGCCCCACGTGCCCGTGGACACAATATATCGACGTTATAACGTAGCGACATGCCACCTGAGGGCAACATAGAAAAAAATACTCGCTCGCTCGTCTCCGGCATCTTGATCGTTATTGTCTAGCACCAAGAGGATTTTGGGATTACGACCATTTTCGATTGCAATAAAAACACGGAAACTTCATCGCAAATCTCCACTGTTGTCACGAGATTACCTGTTCGTCTTCCCCAAGTGTTATGACAACACAGTTTCGGTTTAAATCCGCCAATATGTCTTCTGATTATTGTGAAGTGGTTAATGTATACAATATAACAATTGCGATACCGTTTTACTGCTAATTGATATCAACACATTCAAACATCTGCCGCGGTTCTCTTCAGACAAGCAGTTGCTGTCGAAATCAACACAATTACACCCGCTCGTGTCAAAATATAAAAATTATAGGTGTAAAGTTATTAATTTTTATTGAAAACATTCAAGAAAATTGCGATATTTACGATCATGTAGAGCCGAATATTTATGGTGATACGGTATTTTGCGGGATTTTGTGGTATTGCACTACCATGCATCATCAAAATATGCTGTCCGAAATCAAAAGAAGACACCGAGCTGTCCGTGCCCTCTTAGCCAATATCGGATTTTTAGGGGTTAATAATACCGACCGGAGTCGAGTGAGCCTGAATGATTTTCTAGGTTGACCTCGTGGGGTATGTCGGCACGTTATAACGTCGAGGCAGAGTGTCCACGGGCCCATGGGGCCGCCCGGGCGGTCCCAAGTTTTGTTTGTTTATATACCATTTTATCGGTTTTGAGGGGTTAATAACACCGGGCGGAGTGGAGCGAGCGAGTAACATTTTCTAGGTTGACCTCGTGGGGCATGTCACTGTGTTATAACGTCGAGATATTGTGTCCACGGGCCCATGGGGCCGCCCGGGCTGTCCCGGGCGGTCCCATGGTTCTTTTTGTTTATACACTATTTTACCGGAACTTGAGGGGTTAATAACATCGACCGTGGATGCGTCAACGAGTCAATAGATGGAATTAACACTCAGGTGTATTGCACTACCGATAATCACCAAAATAATCTGTCTGAAAAAACACGAAGACACCAGTAATCACCCAGGTATCTTTTAGCCAATATCGGCATTTGTGGGGTTAATATGACCGGCCGGAGACGAGCGAGCGAGTAAATTTGTCTATGTTGCCCTCTGGTGGCATGCGCTACGTTATAACGTCAAGATATTGTGTCCACGGGCACGTGGGGCCACCCGGGCGGTACCGGGCGGTCCAAATGTTCTTTTTGTTTATGTACCATTTTATCGGATTTTGAGAGGTTAATAACACCGACCGGAGTTGAGTGAGCGAGCAACATTTTCTAGGTTGACCTCGTGGGGCATGTCGCTATGTCATAACGTCGAGATATAGTGTCCACGGGCCCATGGGGCCGCCCGGGCGGTCCCGGACGGTCCCAATGTTCTTTTTGTTGTTTATATACCATTTTATCGGATTTTGAGGGGTTAATAACACCGGCCGGAGTCGAGCGAGCGAGTAACATTTTCTAGGTTGACCTCGTGGGGCATGTCGCTATGTTATAACGTCGAGATATAGTGTCCACGGACCCATGGGGCCGCCCGGGCGGTCCCGGGCGGTCCCAAGGTTCTTTTTGTTTATACACTATTTTACCGAATTTGAGGGGTTAATAACATCGGCCGTGGACGCGTCAACGAGTCAATGGATGGAATTAACACTCAGGTGTATTGCACTACCGAGAATCACCAAAATAATCTGTCTGAAAACACACGAAGACACCAGTAATCACCCAGGCCATTTTAGCCAATATCGGCATGTGTGGGGTTAATATGACCGGCCGGAGACGAGCGAGCGAGTAATTAGTCACACCCATTGACGGAAATATATCGGATTTCTCGGTAAGAAAAATGAACACATCACATGGTTATATTTTACGCCTTTCTATAAAATAGCACTAAATTAGTAAGAACTATCCACCCTTCCTCATCTAGTTGTCATCTTATATTAACTGGACAAGACCACTACTTTCTATTTAATAACCCTCATAGTATACAGTTATCGCCCGCGATTGAGTGAGACACGGGGATTTGTCGCCCGCTCGAGACCTGTAATGTCACCCGAGGGCCGCCAGGCCCGATGGTGACATTCCAGGTCGAGAGCGGCGACAAATCCCCGTGTCTCACGAAAACAAGGGTGATAACTGTTTTGTTATCTGACAAAGGAGTACACACGAACCTCCTTGATAGCAGGCATAAATGCGCGCATATATTCTTTAATCCAGTTCGAAAAGTAAATTTTATGTTGGAATCATCGTTATTTAGAAAATAAAACATTCATAATCTGGATCAATTAACAGACCCGTCATTTGCGCAGCAATTCTCCGGTCAGTTTGCTGGTTGCATGGTGGAAATCTGTTCACGGAAAGAGGAGTAAAGCAATTTCGAAGTTGAGTAGCCATGCAGCGAAATGTTCGGTTTCGTTTCAAATGGCCGCGAAGACGCCGACAGACGTGTTCATTTCCAGATTGCTAAAATGTGAAACTAACACGTTGTAGTAGTGCAAAAAGAAATTGACATATGTCACAGATTGTTACGCAACATAGGGGTATTCTCTGAAGTCTGAGGAATGTATTGAAGAAAAGAAATAGTCAATTGATAAACAGTAAAGGGTGGCTATTTGAACTAGTACATAAACGTATTAGTAACGTATTTACATCGTATGTGCGATTGCCTGCAGCACACACCAACTGCATAATAAGGTCTATCTAATTGTCCCACGGTCTTTATTATTGATATAAAAAGGTCCAATAGGAACATTACACATTATAACGGATTTGTATCCGCGATAACACCATTTATACATAGCGTGCTTTAATTGCAACTAACAAAACACACAATTATGCAAATTAGCAAACACCACAGATGGCGGTTGTTATGATACAGTGGGGTTTATACAAACAGTGTTTTCGAAAATTGTTAGAGAGCTGTGAGAGTTGAGTTCTTCGTAGTTATATGTTTACTGGTAATAGCTGAGCGGTCAATAACTGAGACAATGTTACCCTCGAGGGTGATAATATACAGTTATCGCCCGCGATTGAGTGAGACACGGGGATTTTTCGCCCACTCGAGACCTGGAATGTCACCCGAGGGCCGTCAGGCCCGAGGGTGACATTCCAGGTCGAGAGCGGCGACAAATCCCCGTGTCTCACGAAAACAAGGGTGATAACTGTTTAGTTATCTGACAATGGAGTACACACGAACCTCCTTAATAGCAGGCATAAATGCGCGCATATATTATTTAATCCAGTTCGAAAAGTTAATTCTATGTTGGAATCATCGCTATTTATAAATAAAACATTCATAATCTGGATTAATTAACAGACCCGTCATTTGCGCAGATATTCTCCGGTCAGTTTGCTGGTTGCATTGTGCATCGGTTCACGGAAAGAGGGGTAAAGCAATTTCGAAGTTGAGTAGCCATGCAGCGAAATGTTCGGTTTCGTTTCAAATGAGCGTGAAGACGCCGACAGACGTGTTAATTTCCAGAATGCTAAAATGTGGAACTAACACGTTGTAGTAGTGCAAAAAGAAATTGACATCTGTCACAGATCGTTACGCAACATACGGGTATTCTCTGAAGTCGGATGAATGTATTGAAGAAAAGAAATAATCAATTGATAAACAGCAAAGAGTGGCCATTTGATCTATAGTACATACACGTAGTTGTAACGTATGTACATCGTATGTGCAATTGTCTGCAGCATACCAACTACATAATAAGGTTTATCTATTTGTCCCACGGTCTTTATTATTGATATAAAAAGGTCCAATATGAATATCACACCTTATAACAGATATGTGTCTATGATAACACCATTATACATAGCGTGCTTTAATTGCAAATAAAAAAACACACAATTATGCAAATTAGCAAACACCACAGTTCGCGGTTGTTATGAAACAGTGGGGTTTATAAAAACAGTGTTTTTAGAAATTATCAGAGAGCTGTCAGAGAATCTCTGCGCGGTGAGTTCTTCGTAGTTCTATGTTTACTGGTAACAGCTGAGCGGTCAATAACTGAGACAATGTTACCCTCGAGGGTAATATGGTGATTTATCGCCCGCCATGTGACGCACTCTCAGCCAATCAGAAGAGAGGGAAATGGGATGAAGGATAACAAAGTGATTTACGGACCGCCATGTGACGCACTCTCAGCCAATCAGAAGAGAGGAAAATGGGATGAAATGTGATGAAGGATAACAAATATAGTTGTCGCATCCAAATATCAGCTAATGTGTATAAACCCCCGTAGATATATATAGATTTATTTCTTATACCACACATCAATGGTTGAAAGAAACCATGTTTACATACATATATGTACATGTATACATAATATCAGAGGCGGTGTTAGAGTAAGTAAGTAATTCTTTATTCTCAGCCATTATAATACATAGTACAGGAGAAACTTATATACAAATAAAAATTAGAACTTTCCAGGGTTTGTTCCGAATATTGGAACGCAATTTAATTACAAGTATACATGGATAGAATACAATGCATACAATAATCAGTTACGGTCCAATTTTGCTGATCATGTCCGGAATCCAACAATCAAAATTTTGATAGACTTATCTAAAGAATCTAAGAAATTATATAAGTATACATCATGGTCAGTACATAGTGCTATTACAGGGGGGTCTGCAAAAAAATTCCGTATATAGGGCCGGGGTGGGTGGGTGGTCCAGAGGCGGAAAAAATGGTGCTTGTAATTTTTTTCCAAAATGGGTTTTTTTCAAACAATTTACAAGTACTGGCCATGTAATGTTGTTTGTAAGCATGTTAGTACCATGCTTGTTGGTATAGGGCTATATAGGCAGCTAAAATGACTCTTTAGCCTCAGATTTAGCAACATTCTGGATTTCACAGGATCCCGGACCACTTCACAGTGGACCACCGTATTAACGTTCAGGAAACTTATGATCAACGGAAGAACTATTTAGTAACAAAATTAATATTACCCAGTTGTATTATCTGAATAAAAGTAATAAAATAAAAAAACTCTATCACAAATTGGATACTACATGGTGAATACTCAATGATGACTACTAGTAGATATCATTGTTGCATAACATGAAATTGAAAAGGGTATCTCATAAATTTCTAATGTCTGAAATACTGTCTTGTTCTGGCATGTAATCAATTAATTCCTTCTGGTTATTTCTCATCTTGAATGATTGCAAGTAATGTTAATTTGCAACAATTATCCAAATAAAACTGAATTGGTTATGATGAATGACATTACTGCAGTCAGACAATCCCAAATGAAGGTGACGCTATTATCATTGAATTTCCGAACTTCATCTGGGAGCTTTACTGCTCAACAAGACGAAACTAAAATACTAATTGTATACTGTTATCACTTACAAATAGATGAACTGAAATAATGTGATGCATTCAGATGCATTGAGAAATGACATTCAATTCTTCATTCTGGTCTATCAGCATACCAAACCACATCAACCGACACTTAACTTATATTGCAAAAACTTTGTATGGACTGAATTTCATAAAGTCGAACAGGGCCCATAACTCTGGTAGGCATTGGTAGTCACAACCCGCGATATTATGCATATTCGTCCCCCATTTCTGGTCCGTCACCATGCCATAGGGCATCAGATATGACAACTGACTCTTGAGTTAAAATTCAAAATGTTTGTACGGACAGACGGCTCGAGACGTCAACTATATACCCGCCGACTAATATCGAGCAGTATAATAACCATATATCTATGTGTATACATAACCAAAAAAACAATTCCCCTCCCACCCCATCCCGTTGGATAAGACTAAAGAGTTCTTTGATCATGCACATATAATTGTGGAACCCCTGACCTGTTTACCACTATTTACACTGGCCAGTGTTCTCTGTCAGACACAACACACTCGATATATTAAGGCTATAATGGGGTCTAGGGCAATTTGTGACATAGTGTACCTACATAATGCTTAATTAATATTGTTGTTAGATACTGAAAACACCAGGAAACACATGGAAATACAGTATATTTGTCGTTTTTCTGATCTGTGTTTACCAATTAGTAAGGCAGTTAACACAGTTATTTGAGAACGGCTAAGAAAAACCTCTGAAATTTTGATAATAACATGAGAAACGGGGGGTGGGTCCCCAAAATTTTGGAGGAAAAAATTTTTTTTTTTGCAAAAATGGGGTGGTGGGTCCCTCGAGGTCGGAAAAAAACTTTTTGGGCCCTATATGTGCAATTTTTTTCCAGACCCCCCTGGCTATTATGTCATTTTTTTGTTGGAAACCAATATGTTGTAAATAACGATGTACCAATATTACGTGCATGATTATTATCTGTAATGAAATTGACTTATATAATATATATATACACACCTGCATATACACACATGTATCTATATACCACACACACATACATACATATCATCACATACATCTAAACACGCATATATACATATACATATTCACCCTTATACATACATACACACATACACAAACATACATACATATATATAAATATGCATGCATATATATGTATATATACAGATATATCTCCTATATAATTTGATAACTCCGTATATATATATATATGTGTGTGTGTATATATGTATGTGGGTACTTCATGGAATCGAAAATGCGTGTACAGATTGAGCTCAAACTTCCTATGTAAGTGTAAAATCTCACCGACACCGCCGTGGTCGCGTTTTGGAGAAGCTCAGAGCACCCGTTCTCCAATCTCAGTCACAAAAAACGACACTGCGGTGGTTAAGACATCAACGATCTTTATATTGACCTTATACGGAGGTGTAAACAATCAACGCTCTTTATTGCAATGGACGTGGCTAAACGACTGACCCCATGCGTCCGAAATACGGATGCGGACGAAATGCAATTATCTCGACTTTCACGACGGGATTAATTGACTGTCCGCTCTGATGTTTAGGACGGGGAGGACAGGTACCATGAATTAACTCATTGAAAAACAAAGAATGCGTTATCTCGGAAACGGGCGGAGCTATCGACTTGAAATTTGCTACGTGAATGTATCTTGCCCCGGATACAAATGTTATCGGGTCGCCGAGCCCGTGCGACGCAAGCTTCGCGCATGCGCAGACGAGATCTCGGAAACGGGTGGAGCTATCGACTTGAAATTTGGTATGTGAATGTATCTTGCCCCGGGTACGAATTTTATCGGGTCGCCGAGCCCGTGCGACGCCCATGCAGCGCGTGCGCAGACGAAATCTCGGAAACGGGAGGAGCTATTTACTTGAAATTTGCTATGTGAATGTATCTTGCCCAGGATACGAATTTTATCGGGACGCCGAGCCCGTGCGACGCAAGCTTCGCGCATGCGCAGACCAGATCTCGGAAACGGGTAGAGCTATCGACTTGAAATTTCGTTAAATTTAAAAAATGTCATGTTTCTGAAACAAAGCCATGAGACGAATGCCGGGGTGGCGGGCTAACCTGCTAGTCTACTATATAATTTGAGACTTCCGTATATATATATATATATATATATATATATATATATATATATATATATATATATATATATATATGTGTGTGTGTATATGTGTACTTCATAGAATCCAAAACGCGTGTACAGATTGAGCTCAAATTTCGTATGTAAGTGTAAAATCCCACCGACACGACCGTGGTCGCGTTTTGGCACTGCGGTGGTTAAGACATCAACGATCTTTATATTGACCGTATACGAGGTTTTAACAATCAACGCTCTTTAATGCAATGGACGTGGCTAAACGACTGACCCCATGCGTCCGATGCGGATTCCAATGGACGTGGCTAAACGACTGACCCCATGCGTCCGAAATACGGATGCGGACGAAATGCAATTATCTCGACTAAAAAGGCAGAATTGATCTAAGAGCTCGAAATATTATGCAGAGGGATTTCACGACGGGATTGATTGACTGTCCGCTCTGAAGTTTACGACGGGGAGGACGGGTACCATGAATTAACTCATTGAAAAACAAAGAATGCGTTATCTCTGAAACGGGTGGAGCTATCGACTTGAAATTTGCTATGTGAATGTATCTTGCCCCGGATACAAATTTTATCGGGTCGCCGAGCTCGTGCGATGCCAGCTTCGCGCATGCGCAGACGAGATCTCGGAAACGGGTGGAGCTATCGACTTGAAATTTGGTTAAATTAAAAAAATGTCATGTTTCTGAAACAAAGCCATGAACCGAATGCCGCCAGTGGCGGGCTAACCCGCTAGTCTACTATATAATTTGAGACTTCCGTATATATGTGTGTATATGTGTACTTCATGGAATCCAAAACGCGTGTACAGATTGAGCTCAAATTACGTATGTAAGTGTAACATCCCACCGACACGGCCGTGGTCGTCTTTTGGAGAAGCTCAGAGGACCGTTTCTCCAATCCCAAATCACCGCAATCGGCACTTCGGGGTTAATAGCGTTGATATATAAAGAGCGTTCGTTTTCCGTAGTGTCTATATAAAGAGCGTCGTTTTCGCTATCTACTTATCTGTATGACGGGAGTCTGTAGCCTGTCGCTCGAAATATTATGCAGAGACAACGGGAAGCGTTTGTTTTCAATGTTATCGCTCGCGCGTTGTCTGTCGTTCCTATGAAGGGGGGATTTCTACGGGTAAATATGTATGACGGGAGTCTGTAGCCTGTCGCTCGAAATATTATGCAGAGACATTTCACGACGGGAAGCGTTTGTTTTCAATTCAATGCAATGTTATCGCTCGATCGTTGTCTGTCGTTCCTAGGAAGGGGGGATTTCTACGGGTAAATTTTTCCGCCAGAAACAAAAAAATTAATTAAAACAATTTAAAATTTAAAAAATTTAAAAATAAAAAAACAATTCAGAAAACAAATATATTAAATTTAAAAATCATTAAATTCATATTCAAAAATAAAAAACAAAAATAAATAAAAACAAAAATAATTAAATAAATGTCATGTTTCTGACGGAAGTGTCTCGGAACTTAAAAAACATTAAATTCATATTCAAAAATAAAAAACCAAAATAAATAAAAACAAAATAATTTAAAAAATGTCATGTTTCTGACGGAAGTGTCTCGGAACCTGTTGCAATTGCTTGTTCGAACAAAGCCATGGGACGAATGCCGCCAGTGGCGGGCTAACCTGCTAGTCTATTATATATTTCGGCCAGGGAGTGGCATGGCCTATTAATTTGCCCGTACGACGTGACCTCGACCTTGAAATCGGGTAATTTCAAGGTCAAACGCCCGAGTATCACGGGATTTCGATGAAAATTAGTGTCTGGGGATACTTTCGTATGGGGAGTGTCGTAAGCCTATTCATTTGCCCGTGCGTAAAACCGGCTACTTTTGTCGGGTACTTTTGTCCGGGCAGTGTTTTGGACGGGTCAAATCTTGACCCCATCTGACCTTGACCTTCAAACTGGACAATTCAAGGTCAAATCGCGCAATTCGCCGAAAATCAGAGGTGAAACCCGTGCGACGTGACATTCAACGCCCGAGTATCACGGGATTTCGATGAAAATTAGTGTCTAGAAATACTTTCGTATGGGGAGTGTCATAGACCTATCTATTTGCCCGTGCGACGTGACCTTGACCTTGAAATCGGGTCAATTCAAGGTCAATTTTTATGGGATTTCGACGAAATTTGATACATATGGTTATTTTTGTCCACTGACTGTTTTGGACGGGTCAAATCGTGACCCCGAACTGACATTGACCTTCAAAATGATCAATTCGAGGTAAAATCGGGTAAAACCGGATGGATTTCGACGGGTACTTTTGTCCGGTACTTTTGTCCGGGCAGTGTTTTGGACGGGTCAAATCATGACCCCTCCTGACCTTGACCTTCAAAATGGACAATTCAAGGTCAAATCGCGCAATTCGCCGAAAAGCAGAGGGGATACAGCCCGGACAAAGTCGGGGTCATCCTGCTAGTAATATATAAACACATACACATAGATATTATATATTGGCACATTCGTTATTCGTTATGAAAAATTGCATATCTAAAACACGTAGAAACCATAAAAATAGCAACATAATATGCATGAATAAGGAAACTACGACGTGATCTTCACATGTATGTATGTCTGCATTTTCACACATGACGAATAAAGAAGATATTAATTCAATAAAGATATATTATTCTGGTTGTAACCTATCAGGGGCCCGGTAGTCGAGCCTCCATAATCTTAACAAATTTACAGAGTCTCCTAGCTATCGATGATTTTCTTGTGGAGAACAAGATTCTTAGTCACATTGGACTTGTGGAATTCCAAAAATGACTTGTGCAGCAACATTTTTCGCTCTGTTGATAATGATTGACAGTAAAAAATATAATGAATTTCGTCACCGATTTGGCCGTTGTTACATACATGTAGTGTACATATTTGACCATCGCGGCAAAAACTGTGCCACATACCATTTTCTATTGGTAATGAGTGATTGCTTGTTCTGAATCGAGCTAGGGTGAATTGTATGTCATCACGAAACTCGGAGATGTAATATTCCTGACCAAAGTCTGGTTTTAATATCCTGTATATTTCTCCTCGACTTGAGCGTTTACACTATTCATGCCACTGTTGAATAGATTGATCAGTCAGTTTCTGTTTCACCAGCGATATGGTTATATTTAAATCTATGGTGGGATTCTATCCGATCTCCAACTACGACAATCCACAGTCATTACGCGCACCGCGTGTATATTGTCCTAGAGATTCTAGATAGCTTTGGGCGCTGACATTAACATGGGTGTTTTATTTATTGAATGGGAAATTTGTGTATGATTAAAAGTCGAACTGCGAGCCGGAGGCCGAGTCCGGTAAAAGGTGTAGTTGGGAATTTCAATTTCGTTTATTGTCGTTAATTAACGTTATGTCAATAATGTTGCTTTTTGGTTTGTGATAAGCTATGTCAATTACAAATAAAAGAAATGAAAAAGATAATTTGTAAGTCTTATATTTCAACTTTTATAGACATTTTTCGTTCTCCAGCCCACTGGGGGTTGTGGTCGGAGACGACGGAGTCGGCCGCCGTTCGTCAAGTAGGTGCTGATTGTTATTGTTATTTTAACGGAGTTCTGAGTTGGTCATTCGCGAACCAATATATTTTATATTTTATAATTACAATCATGTGTATATAATATATGATCTTGAGCGCGCTACCATTTCTGACATTGGTTTTCGTAAGTCGGGATTTTTTAACCCTGTGCCAATGCATTCTCTTATATATGCGAGTCGACCATAGGTCGCCTCGCATATATAAGAGAATGCATTGGCCTAACATTTTTTTTTACAATTTTAATAATTTGTTCTTGTATTCTTTAACAATTTTATAATTTCACCCATACAGAGCCCCAGACAAACATGAGCAGACGACACTCTTATATATGCTTCTATATATGTGTGGGGCTCCCTGCAGGGTAATGGATGTTTTTTATTTTATGTCCTAAAAATTGTAAGAAACATTTATTTTAAAAATTGATAAAAAAATGTTAGGCCAATGCATTCTCTTATATATGCGAGGCGACCTATGGTCGACTCGCATATATAAGAGAATGCATTGGTACAGGGTAAAAAAATCCCGACTTACGACTGGATTTTGATATGGCGGGTCACATATGGCAGTAGTCTTCGAAACACTTCAACTGGTGCTGCAGATCTTGTTTTTTATTCGGCAAATAAAACGGTATCGTCAGCGTAAAAAATGACACACAATTTCAGATAACAGTCTATTTCTCTCTCCATTTCATTAGAAACTGTTCCCATTCCATCCAAAAAATCGCTCAGGTCATTTATGTACAAGGTAAAAGGAAATTCTTTGGTTCTGTCACCAATCGTATTTAACAAAGTTCAAATTAGTATACAGATTTGACACTTAGCCGACCAAAACCTGTTAAAGTGATGAGAAGCACTCCCGTAGGATGATCAAACAGAAATTAAGAATAATCTTGCTCAATTTAGATATTTGTTACGAATATTAATCCAAATTAACGATCATTCTTATATATTAAATAAATGCAATGACTCTCGATGGCGAAATAATTTGTGTTAGATTATCGCCGATACTTGCGTCCCAAATCGAGATGTAAATATTTACAATTGGGCGTATTTCAGACGATGTTTTCTATGGAGTGGTATGGTCGATTTCTTTTAAATTTTCGGCGTGTTAGTGGAATGCTACATTGCACAGGTTGGCATAGCGCCTAGGTACTAACTTATCAATTTTACACACCCGAACAAGTCCATAATATGTCTTTAAATTGAAAATGTGTGTTTAAATTTAAATGAGTTTTATGGAGCGGAGGTCCAACTAAGTCTTTCAGAAATTGTCCTCCAATCCCTTATATTTATGTATGAATACATACACTATATGACAATAAATATGATTAAATCAAGGACAATCCATCTTACAAATGAAACAAGCCATTATGGTCATTATGAAACATACTTCCACTGAGGACTCCGACAATACTCGCTCTGACCCAAACACAAGGGTTGCCCTTCATAATAATGTTATAGGTCTATGTTATTAACCTATATCTTAGATGTATATTTTAATCACTTTCTGTTTCCAGAAATTAAGTTGCTGCCACTGTCGGAAGAAGTTATAATTTCAATTTGTTTAATCTTATCGACCAATAATACATAGATATTAATATAACACATATAGTACATTTATGTACATGACTTACATCATAAATATTCAAATGATATACATCGTAATATATAAACAGTATTTACAATATAAATAATATACCTGTTTGCCATATGATTGATCCACACAAAGTGCATAGACATCCTTAATTATATTACCAGCGAGGTAATATAATTAAGAGTATGTATCCACTCTGGTTTAGTCACTTGCGTATGTTATTTCTTGTTACCTTCGTATGAACACAGTGTTATTTCCTATCATTTTCGGTATTTACCCAAGATTATCCGAATATATAAGTTCACGATTTATTATTTTAATAAAGTCGCACAATTTCCGTATGTCTGTTGAATTATTCTGGTTAATTATTTCACTCATTGTAATAGCATTTTGTTTTATGTTAGTAAATTTTGATAATAATCGCTGTCGCTCGGGTGATAGTCTCTCGCATTCGAGAAGATAGTGAAATTCATCTCCAATCTGTCTGGAGTTACTGAATGGACACAGTCGGTCAGTTTGTTCAGGTTTTTCGTCAACGTCCTGTTTCAATGGGTAAATGGTGGTTACTTGTTCTAAATTTGCATAATGTAATCCGGTTTATTACGTTCAACGTTAGATACCTTTAGAAAGATAAGTCATGTTTAAAACATTGGTATATCTTACCACGACTGGAGTTGTTCATATCAGTTTCCCAATTATCCGTGATTGTGAAATTAAACTACTTTACATGTATATACGAAACGAATTGGGCAGTATCCGGTATGCGTTCCAGGTACCATGCATGTAATTGGTTACAATGTTGTAATAAATCATAGATTCGGTGTAACAAAGGAAAATTATTAGCGTTGATATCGAACATATCGTCTCTGCTAATTTCAAAAGTATTCTGGGATATCTCACCTAGCTCCTCACTATTCATAACTTTACACCAATATTTTATTATTCTCGTGTGTATATACACGTCAATTGGTAGCCTCTCGCATTTCCCATACAGCATAAAGTTGGGAGTAGATGGCCTATAAGGTTAAGAATATGCTTCATATATTTTCGATGAACTTTTTCCAGAATATCATTGTTACCGAAACCCCAAATCTCGCAATCATATAATAAAATTGGCATAACTTGCAGGTCGAACAAATCAAGTTGGTTTCTGATCGAGAGACAGTTCTTTTGTGATTTTCCAATAACTGAGTACATGGCTTTGGTAGATGTTTCTGCCAGGGCCTTTTTTGCCGACGTGAATGATCCAGATTTACAAAATATTATTCCAAGGTAATTAAATTTGTTTACTTTTTCGATTCTTCTACCTTTGAACATAAATTTTGTCTTTTAGTGTTTAAAAGTCTAAAAGTGTTTAGCATGTTTCATAGCTTTGTTGATAACAAATTATGAAAACCTGTTTTGTTCAATCTGTACATTTCTGTTGATTATAGCACTATTTACCTGATTTTTGGTAAAGCACACCAGTTTCCAAGGCATGTTCAAAGTCGGGAAGAGCATATGTTGTGTGTCGGGGTCAACACATTCTCAGCAGCAATTTCCAGCTAATCCCATTGTGTGTGGTAAATTGTGCTGTTAAGTCGGTCGAGATAAAAGTGCTGAACCCTAAAATTGGGGTTCAGACCCTTAAAAATAGATTTTTTTGGGTTTTTGGCAATTGTCTTAAAAACCATTGACTTTTGGATATGATAATGTATTACTGACTCCCCATAATGTGGCCATTCCGCACATTTTGAGTGGTCACCAAACCTCCTATGTCCAACGGTTCTGGAGATATAGTCACGTCGGATGGTAGTACTTCGCGCAAAAAGGGCGTGGTCATTTCACCCATTTCGCCCTCAATGGGAAATGTGTTACCAACCAAATATTGTTCCTGGACCTTCAATTAGTGGATTCATGAAGAGTTTATCTCTGGACATACAAGTGCATACAAAACCACCATGAGCTACTCTAGTACAGTTGTTGTTGTAATACTTTTGGGGTTCCGCCATGATTGTCGTATCATCGGCGTACAGAATCGTGAATATTTTCACATAACAGTTGAGTAGATTCTCTATTTCTAGGTCTATTGTTTTTAAGCTCACTACGTCGTTATGAAGTAAATATTCTTGCAAATCGTTTCAAGTACAAAATGAATAATAGGGGGATAGGTTCACTCCTTGCCTAACACCAGCATTACAGTGGAAGTAAATTGATTTGTTTCCCTCAGCTTGAACACAGGATTTTATATGAGTATACATGTTGGCAATATCCGTATATATTTTCCCATTGATCCCATACTTAAAAAATTTCATCCAAAGTCCTTGCCTCCACACCATGTCGAATGCCGTTTGGAGGTCAATGAACGCGCATAATAATTTCTTGTTCAATTTTCTACTTATTTCAAATAATAAATTTAAGATGAAAATGTTGTCGATAGTCGAATATTTTTTCCTGAAACCAGACTGATTTTCTTACATAACGTCAAAATCGTCAGTGAATTGTCCCAAACGATTGGAAAAGATCATAGTAAACAGTTTACCAAAAACAACTCAGAAGGTTGATCGGCCTATAATTACTGGGGTCTGTCGGGTCTTCCTTATTTTTGTAAATAGGTACACTAGTACCTATCACACAATCGGCCTGTGTGATCCCCGTGTTTAATATTATGTTAAACAATTTGCAGTATATGCCGATGAAAACATTTGAAGAGGCTTTGATATAGTCATTGAAAATAAGATCATGCCCGCTTGATTTATTATTTTTGAGACCCAACATTTTTGTCTCTACCAGCCCTTCCGTTCAAAATAACAAATCCGTGATGTTGACGTAAGTTTAAGAGCGAGATTCCATATTGGTTTCCTGTGTGGTCCTGATTCTGTCTGGTTATAGGCATATTAGTCATGTGTAAATATATCAATTGTTCTGAAGGTATTTCGTGAGATATATCCGATTCGAACATGTCGTTGTGGGTACCATAATTACTAATATCAGTTTCACGCGATGTATACGTGCGTTGAAATCGCTATTGATTAATATATTATCTGTATGGTTCGCTAAATTTAAAAACTCACTTTCTACTTCAGTATAGAAAGGGTTAAGCGGTCGGTGGATGCCACTAGATGGTATAGAGTAGATGTTCTCACCTTGGACACAGTTTGTTCCGCTCCACCCTGCATGACATCTGCATACACCAGCCTCACAATAACCATTGGAACCACAGTCAACTCCAGAACATGCGTTGCTTTGTGCTGCAATATATGAACAGATTCACGTAACGCTTCCATGACTGGATCTTCCAAAAAACCCTGTGCCAATGCCTTAGCTTATGTATGCGAGTCTCTCATAATTGTTTTTCAGCAAGTATAATATAAGTGTTTAATTACACTGGACCAAATCACAGACAATATTATATAAGTTTATATAATTATTAAATAATTATGTAATGTCACTGGGCGAAGTCACCAAGTCACAAAACTGTGTTTATATTTTGTGACATCAAGAGTATTCCTTATAATTACATCTCAGTATAATTTGATTTATCTACCATTTCCTACGAAATTCCCTGATACAATTGGCGATAACCAATTGGCGATAAAAGCATCCGTATCGTTACTGCAGTTGCGATACACGGCGCTCGTGACGTCGTTGACTGGTTCAAAATCAGAATGAACTGACGTCACATCAATCGCGTGAAAAATCAAAACGACATTCCAACGTATATTATTGCGTACTATAAACAAATTATTCCAAGGTTTTAACATTATTTGATTGCTTCTAGGCTACCATCATGGGTATTATGGTATAACATATCACAAAGTAACTAATATGTATTTGTTCAGTATTTATTATAAGTGTAAGAGATTTTGTCCATTGAATACAATTTCCGTTAGGCATATTCGCGTGAACTTGCAGGTTGTGAGAATTTAGCAAAGCGAGCTAATCGCGTGACACAGACACCTTTGCATGTTGGGAGAATTTACTCAAGAAAGCTAATCGTCGGACACAAATTCAACAGTTTTGGCATTTACGAAACTCCTAAAATGTAATTTGTGCGGTGGATTCTGTCACACCAATGCTAGATAAATGTGATATACACCATGTATTTGTAACGATTCATGTATCGCGACTCGGCTAGTTTTCGTGGCCATATAGCGACTCGGCGACCAAGGTGCCCATATCAATATGTTGGCGACCAAGGTCGCTTCGGCGCTATATGGCCACCAAAACTAGCCGTCGTGATACATAAATCGATACAAATACATTGTGTATATCTATTATACATGTATATTTTGGAAGATCTGTCTGTCTGTGTGTGTGTTCGCGATGAACTCGAAAACGGCCAAGCCGATTTCGATGAAACTTGGTATGTGGGGGTATTTTCGGCCGGGGGTGGCATGGGCCTATTAATTTTTCCGCGCGACCTGACCTTGACCTTGAAATCGGGTAATTTCAAGGTCAAACGCCCGAATATCACGGGATTTCGATGAAACTTGGTACGTGGGGGTACATAAGGCCGGGGAGTGGCATAAACATATTAATTTGCCCGTGTGATGTGACCTTGACATTGAAATCGGGTCATTTCAAGGTCAAACGCCAGAATATCACGGGATTTCGATGACACTTGGTATGTGGGGGTACTTTCGTATGGGGAGTCTCATAAGCATATTCATTTGCCCGTGCGACGTGATCTTGGCCTTGAAATCGGGTCAATTCAAGGTCATATCGCCAATTTTGATGGGATTTCGACGAAATTTGATACGTGGGGTTACTTTTGTCCACTGAGTGTTTTGGACGGGTCGAGTCGTAACCCCGACCTGACCTTGACCTTCAAAATGATCAATTCAAGGTCAAATCGGGTAAAACCGGATGGATTTCGACGGGCACGTTTATCGGGTACTTTTGTCCGGGCAGTGTTTTGGACCCCACTTGATCTTGACCTTCAAAATGGACAATTCAAGGTCAAAGCCCGAACGAAGTCGGGTCACCTTCTAGTAACATATATTTATCGACCTAATATGCATTTGCAATTGAAAATCTCTTTAAATATTACGAACTTTATAGTGACATTGCCGAGAAGTACCTTGTTGTCGTGGCGAAATTAATACATTCAACGTTCACTTCCACCCTATTGTAATTGTCCTATTTGAATACATTAACTGTATTTTGTGGAGCTAATGGCAAAATCACTGTGGATGATATGCTCATCGATTTCTCATTCCGCCCGAGCAAAGTCCGATTCCGTTGTGCGTTTTTTTCCGATTGTCGACCGAGTAATTTTCAAATTTACCGGCAGAAAAACTTACGTTTAATAACATATTATGTCAATGTTTACCTCTAACTTCAATCGGGACATGTTCCCCGATCATTTTGTTGCCAAAAAAGCCCAGCAAAATGCTGTAATCGGTTATTTATGTTTTCGCTCCGATTCCCGCCCTGTAGGTTCCGTTATCGCCAGAGTAAGTTCAATAAATTATTGTCGCCCGAGCAATGCTATTTAGATATCGACTATAGAAACATCCAGTTTTCTAGCGATAGACGTCTCCGTGGGACGGCCCTTAGCTTATGTCTTCAAAAGATGACGAGAGTATTAAAGGGGCATGCATGCATTCAGACTATGTGTGCTGTACATTTTCGAATAATGTTATGAAATGTTATCAATGTCTTCATTTTCCTGATATAAACAGGCTTTTGACTGAAAACGAGAATTATCATGAGCGGGTACAAGCAAATACCGATTTTCCACGAGCGGCTTAATATAATGTGTTCAGGCAAAAGCCGTATAGGTTTCCTTTTTATCATATACGGTTTCGTGATTTCGATTTACAATTATTGCTGTCAGGTGGCTGTTTTGACAAATTAATTGTAGACGAAAACGAACCAGCTGATCGCCAACTGAATGACTCGTCTCTTGCCCTACCTGAAGCTCGATATCGCCATGTAAAAGTATAGATGATTTACGTCATCGATAGCAACGCAATGAAGGCTAATACGAAAAACAAATAACCCCGACATATTCCGACACAGTTACTAAAATGTAGTATAGTACCTCTACTGACTAATGTTACATGCGCACATTATTTTGAGCATAATTATAATGTACATGTATTGGAAGCCAAAATGTCATTTAATAAATAATTAAGCTTAATCACAATAAGGAACCACTAATTGTGCTTAAGCGCAATAAGAATATTCGTTATTTCGCTTAAACGCAATGATATATTTTCTTATTGTGCTTAAGCTCGATTAGATTTTCCCGTATTGCGCTTAAGCTTAAGCGTAATTAGATATTTCTTATTGCGCTTAAGCGAAATAAGACGTTCCATGTTTCACTTAAACGCAATTGCATATCTGGCTCCTCATCAGTATTTCGCTTAAGCGCAATTAATATATCCCTCATGAGATCACCCATCTGTGCAAATAGTAGAATCCGAAAGGCATACGTGGACAGTCACCATGTGCACCCATTGCACTATGGACTACACCATTTGAATTACAGGGTGGTTATGTAATGTGGCTTATTGTGTTTGAGGGCAACAAGGAAGATTAATTTTTAATTCCACTTAAGCCCAATTAGCTCATATTGCACTTAAGTGCAATAAGAATATTCCTTATTGCACTTTAAAATTGCAATTAGATATCCCTGTTTGCGCTTGAATGCAATAAAATATTCATTATTCCGCTTAAGTGCAATTAGATATTTCCATATTGTGCTTAAGCACAATCAGATTTTCCTTTATTGCGCTTAAGTGCAATTAGAGATTCAGTATTGCGTTTAAAGGTGCATAATCCGAATTAACGATCGTAAATTACTATTTCCTTGGCTTCGGTGGTCAAATATGTGATACGAATCGAGGAATCCACTCATCAAAGTTCAGAGTGATTTTTGGAATCTATTATTTTTCACCACCGATCGTTTTCAGTAGCCCAGTCTCGAAGAAGACGGTCTCGGACCAAATTATGGATGAAGAAGGATAACTCTGAAATCAAGTGTCTTTTTGTGTCAAATAATTGACAAACCGGCAAAATTTCATTGAACAAAATGTTGATAAATAACAGGTTTTTGGGCAATTTTGTACTGTAGTTGACTGGTTAGCATTATTTTTAGCCAATTAATCGATTCTGATAACTGGAGAAGATTTTTTTTAAATACCGTTGTTGTTTTTGGAATCTGATAATATGGGGACCGTCGAATCGGATTGAGCACCTTTAAGCTCAATTATTTATTAAATGTCAATTTGGATTCCCACATACATGTACATGTATGTTTGGTGTTTTAAATAAAGTACCTCAAGATATTATAGGAAAATATAAAAACATCGCATCAAAATCAACATCATTTACGTTGAAGATATGTTGTAGTATAAGATACTAATTCGTAGTACTTAGTCAATCATTATAGGACAATTTACCGTCACGTAGAACGGTCGTGAAGGAATCGGAACGCTGAAAATGTGCGTGTCGTGAATCGGAATACTCCGAAAACAGAATCGGAACGTATACTATGGTAGTGTTACTTTGAAGGCATTATGTCAAGTTAAAATAGCGTATTTTGATCAACTGTATTTTTAAAGTAACGATGGGTTATTTGCGGGTACACAAAGGCAATTTGTTCTACAAAACATTATCTCTCTCGCTTCGAAATTCACATTTGTACACAATTCTTTTCTTTTCTGTGTGTGGATTTGAGTGAGCAAACCCTTGTAATTTGGTTCAGTGTGCTAGATATGGGACTAAAGAATAAGTATGTGAAGAGTAAAACACCCCAGAAACAAGTCCTATCATTTAAATGTATCATCTCACGAGTTGCTCCCTCGATATACATAAATTAGTAAACATGGTCGTGGAAAATCGAGCAAAACCTTCACGGAATCGGATCATATACCGCTCGGAATCGGAATTTTGCTCGGGCGGAATGAGAATTCGAGGAGCAGATCCTCCACTGTGGACAAAATGCAAAAACACAATATTATAAAGTTATTATACAATGTTGTGTACAGTGTGTGTATTTCTTGTACGAGTCCAGGTTGTGGTGAAAAGTCATATTGGGCGAGACACGCCAGTGTCGATTCCAATATGACTTTTCACCACAACCTAGACGAGTATAAGAAATAGACAGAACACAACGTGCATCTTAATCGAAAATCTTTTATCGAATGAGTTGCGGATGGCGCAAGGATATATTTCGCGAGAGCGTAGCTCGAGCGAAATATAACTTTGCGCCGTCCGCAACGAGTTCGATAAAAGATTCGAGATTATGATGCAAGTTGTGTTCTGTATTTATTCTACACCGTTCAGTCAGATAAGTTCAATCCATGAATGTAACCTTCATTGTTACTATAGCTGCCTTTATTGAGATTTAAGTCAGACAAATAACCAGTAATTATGGGGGGATCACCGGAAGCGGATGATCGACGTAATGTACGTCATCTTTCTTTGGCGACAACGTCAATAAGAATAGTTCCGGCTTGTATTCCACTAGAGGTATACACTAATATGTATTCAATGGCTGGGATTCCGTTGAATACATGTGACTCACGTCAATGGGTGTGGAATAAAAACTCATACTGTACACAACATTGTATAATGACATTTTTATTATCCATCTGTATGTTTATCCAAATTTTGGGAATAAAACTTTTGTGGTTATTTTTGGTATTTGTTGGCACTTAATTATCGATAAAAGCCTGTATTTTGATCTCAGAAAGCATGATTTGGAAAAGTAAAAACGGAAGTGAGAAAAAAATTGAACGGGGAAGTGAAACGTCTGCTAAAATCCACCAGTGTTGCGCGCGCATCACAATTTCACCGATTCATTTCGCAATAGAGTTAATTCGTGACGTCACGGAGTCCAATAAAAAGTGATATTGTACAGTCGGGAGTCCAATATGACTTTCGGGAGTCCAATATTAATTTTTCCAGGACTATCACGTGGCGGCTTTTGCCCAATAAGAAATGGTGTTAGTTAAGGGGTGAATAATAATTTTTTATATTGAAGTTCGATTTTTAAATTTTGTTTATAGTATATGTATGATACTAACTAGGCGCTCGAATTGTATGCTTTGGAATTATATATGGTCTTGGTGTACGTTTTGACTTAAATTGTTCATATTTTAAAATGAATTTTCAAATTAATTGACGGAAAGTGGATTGGGCAACACGTGGTATAGCCTACATGTAGTATCCAGGCCAACAAAGCTATCGGTACGATTGAGTCAGGTACGAGACTACACGTGGTACACAGGGTGGTGTACAAATATGTTGACTGAATCCACTTAACTTAAATGAGTATCTGGCTCTAGTATGCATATAATATAACATTTATTTGATACATTTACTTGATAACTGTACAAACATTACTCGACGACGATAGTTCTATTTTCGCATTCCGGCTAATCTGCCATTCGTAACCTTACTTCGTACTCAACAGACTTTCAAATAATGGAAATCTGGTTAACACATTCTACAAAGCAAAGACTATAGAAACCAACAATATTTGAGTACTCTATCCCTTGAATGTGTCACAAAGTTCAAGAATCGTCAATCAGTGGGAGTTTATACGGCCAATGTATATACTTATACGACATGAACAATCTCCAAAAATTCAGTTTCAGGTACCAAACAAACATTTATATCATATCTGAAGATTATAAAGAGAGGGAACTTGAATTTCCTTCATTCGAGAGATTAGAAAATTATTTTCATTTTAGAAGACAGCCGCCCATATAGGTATAAGGTTGGTCAGAGAAAGGGCGCGGTTATATAGAAAACATGATTACCAAAACATTCCAGGACAACATTTCAGCAAAGCGAATAATGTGCCGTGGGAAATAAAGGCACTCAATCCGATCAGACGGTTCCCATATCATCAAGTTACAACAACAACAACATTAATTCAAAGTACTCTTTTGTTATCAGAACAAAATAATGCTAATCACTGTCAACAATGGTATAAAATTTACCAAACCGTGTTATTTATCAACATGTTGTTCAACCAAATATGGCCGTATTTATATATTTTTTACCCCGAAGTCGAAGAAATAGTAATTTGGGAGCGTTAATTCGGATAATGCATCTTTAATTCCCATATTTTACTAGACCGAAGTTTGTGTATATCGCCTTTGTATTTAGTGATGCTGATCGAAAAAGGCAAGAAATGAGAACAAATGAGAACAAGAAAACCATAGTCAGAAATGGTAACGCCACCAAGATCATATCATTATCCATAAATATAAATTATAATATAATTATAATATAAACTAGCTTTCAAATTCCATGTGGGAAATTTGGATACTTCCATATACCACGTTTTCCAGTTTCTCGTGTTATACGTTACATTCTTCAAGCTGTCTCTGGTTGGCCCGACATCGTCCGGGCTGTTCCCATCTGCTTTCCGGCGAAAGGCGCCATTTGACCGTGAATTGACTATTTTTAAAGTCAAGGTCAGGTCGGGGTCATGATTTGACCCGTCCAAAACACTCCCCGGAGAAAAGTATCCCTAGGTATCAAATTTCGTCGAAATCTATCCTTGATTACCACGCGATCGCATGCTTTCCAAAGTGTGTGGTAATTATCAATATCAGCACATGTGCTAATCTGTGTCGGACTATTTTATTGAGGATACCGCATGCCGGGTAACACTACAGCTTTCAAAGCGACCCATTCGCAGCTTATACATCGACCTAATCCCGCATAACACCAGTGGATATTATATTTTCAAGCACAGTATACACCGGTGGCCTTAATTACAGTACACCAATTATTCTCTACAGTGCACAGGCGACAGTGTTAGTGTCCGGGCTATGCTCGATTCCTTGTGAATGCTGGAACTCTCTAACCTAGTCAATTGTGAAGAATGACTCTTCGGACCTAATATGACCTATAGAAAAAATAAAAATAATAATATTCCGTGTGCCGTTTCCGTCCTTAAATTTGCCACTTTTGATACTACCCTAATTCCGCACAAAATCACCATTAACAAATTTTCAAACAGACCCCAATAAACGCTTTATAATAAGAAATCTCAGAATAAATCGGTCAGAACTGTATATATACCTTAACCAGACCCTGTTTTTTCCCCACTCCAATATGTAAACAAAACGCGCGATCTTGCGAGATAAATAACTCCCGTCTACAATGAATCAGAATGTTTATTACCAGGATGAAGGCATCCTACGAGAATATAAATAAGACGCCCGCGGTTTTATCGATAAAGCAATTGATAATTATACTGATATCTGTTTGGTTTTAGGACACGATTTGTTTTGCTCATTCACAGGCTAATATACTATAAGTAATTGGCCATACATCTATGTATAATAATCAAGAACATTTGACATAAACAAGGTAAATAATTTATTAAATATTGCCGTTATCAATTATCTTTGTATTAAGCGGTTACGGAAATTTTCATTTCAGGGTCAAGTAGGATAACATTCGCTTCAAACAAACTCACTTCTGCCTCAATAAATAGTTTGTCAAAACTGAAATGCAATTTGTAAAAATACGATTAACATGCGTTTTAACGAGGTGAGCTTTAATTAAATGAAAGAAGCAATGCTAGATAAACTATTTGTCATGGACTCAGCCAGTGTGTCATATATATGTGTCAACTAAGGTCGCTTTGCGTGGTACAAATGAACAGTGAAAGTGAAAATTCTATCAAATTCGGAGAATCCTATTGAAAGTGAAAGTAAAATTCTGGGAATTCCACAGATTCAGAGAATGTATACTATTGAAAGTGAATGCACGATTCCGGGAATTCTTTCAGATTTCGCGACTCTGCTCGTTTTTGTTATCATAGGTTATATAGGGCCTATATGACCACGAAAACGAGTCGAGTCACGATACATGCATCGGTTCAAACACATTGTGTATATGACCAGAAAATAAAAAGATCGCGATTACTCCAACAGAACAGGCAAGTGCAGTATAATTAAAATTACCAATAATTCACTTCACTATACCCCAGGGGCTCCCAATGGTTTTTAAATTATTTTCAGGCTATCAGTTAATTGAATACCATTTCCTTTTTACTAAACTAAATAAATAAACTAAAGTAAAATAAAGTAAACTAAAATCAAATATAGGACTTACATATTATTTTTTGGCATATCTTATAACAAAAAAAACAAAAAATAACCATTATTGATACCGCATTCGGGGTAAGACTATAGCTTTTAAAGCGACCCATTATGAGTACCACTACAGCTTTTACATCGACCTATTCCCCCATTGGACCAGTGGTTATTATATTTCAAGCACAAAATACACCGGTAGCGTTAATGAACTAAGTACATTTGGTGCATAAATTTGTTTGTGGTATATTGTTACAATGTGCAGTCGTTCAACGGAGAATTTACCAACGCACAAACCATAGTTCTTGTGCTAAACACCAAGCCACTGGGACAGCTCTTCTCGTGTGGTATCACGGTTTTGGTTTTGAAACTCACGGATAGAGCAACGTATACGTTTAGAACGACGGTTAGGGTAATACGTCATCAAATTAATGAATTATGCATACTTTCTAATCGTAATCGTAATGTCCCAACCGTGCGACGGTGTGTACTAAAAAATCCATCAAAAATACAGGCACTCGGTCAATTTGTTTTGTTGAATCATACGATTCATACATCCATAATGTATCAGGCTTTGGACATCTATCCCCAGTTGGCCGATTGATAAAAAGATCATCGTTCCCGCTGTACATAATCTGCATGCAAGATCGTCCGAACTGCTAACACGTACAATTGACCAGCCATTCATTGCTGTGCATTTTATCTGGTAAATCCGTTCCGTTGTATTGAAATTGAATTGGTCGACTGAACGTGGGCACGAATTTATCAGGATATATTCTAAACCACCCCATTCATCACGTTCTTAGCCTAGTACCAAGGCCAGCAAACGTATTTGAGTACGATTGAATCAGGCACGAGACTACACGTTCTTCGTCTACAGACATGTGGGGACTTGGAGGGTTTCCGTTGGGGGTGTCCACTTCGGAATTTTCAACTTACTCCTTGAACCATACCAATATCACAAGTTTGTCCGTGAGCTCTCCACTTGGGCTTTGATTTGCCTAACTGTTCCCTCGCAGGCATGGGCGGTAGCATATCTTGAATGGATCAGTAGTCTTGTGACCATGCGTGATAACATTTTGAGACGAAATCCTGAAAGTTGCATGGTTCGACTCAGTGTGAGATTTGTTTTAAATCTTAAAATTAAAATTGCAAAATCCTAACAAATAAACTGGCCTCATCCTTCCAAGTGTTGGCATTTTCAACCTGACAGCCCCCCCCCCCCCGGGGTTTGAAAATTTCCAAACCATGTCCATTTCAGTCAAATAGTTTGACTTAAAGCAGGAAAATATGCAAATATTGGTCTAAAAACAACAAATTCCCTACTAATAAATAGTTGGAAAATCAAAATGCGAATTTCGACTTATTGCTGGTGTGACATTTCCAACTAATGTTGTGTCAGGTATGAAATTTTCAACTTTTGTAGATTTTTTGTCTCCGTCTGCAGTCTACATGACGATATTAGTGCTAACTCATTTGGCGTTACATGCAAACTCAATCTGTATGTTAGTTCTAAAGTACAAACACAAATCATAATCATAATCGTGTTCTGTGTTTTGTGACATGAATTTTGTTTTGCCTCATATGAATTTTACGGATACGAATAGCTAAACGAATCCGTTGCTATCCGTGAGTTGATAATCCTTTATATTGACGAGACGGGAGCTGTTGTGAATCCATCATGCTTGCCACTCGCAGTAATATGATTATGCTTCTGCGTGTCGTGGTTATTTTTCACTTGATTATGCTGTTATCGAGACGTAGCTTAGCGCTCTGTGTTTCGCAAAAGTCTCTTGTTTCACGAGGGAAATGATATGACAGATAATTTAAGGACATAAAATCTCAGTCATCTCCCATAGAAAGAACACACATTATACTGACGTAGTATCCTATTCGTATTAATTATCTATTATCGTTCATTATGCGAAAGGTGTCTGTTATATAAACTATACACTCTTAGAACAAATGTGTATAAATTCTACACATTATGTTTTAATTTTAAAGCTCAAACAAAATTGTGTAGAAATGACATATGTGTCGGAAGAATTTTCTCAACATTGACTATGAGTGAATATGTGAGTATATTATAGTTAGTATAGATGAGATATGTTCTATGTGAGTATATTATAGTTAGTATAGATGAGATATGTTCTATGTGAGTATATTATAGTTAGTAGATGAGGTATGTTCTATTTGAGACACAAACCTCGCAAAAATTAACAATGATACACTCACATATTCACTCATATTCTATGTTGAGGAAATTCCACCGACACATATGCCATGTGTCATTTCTTCACAATTTTGTTTAGGACCAAAATTAAAACATATTGTATAGAATTTCTACACATTTGTTTAAGGGTGTTTTATTCTTACCCGTTGTACAGTCGTAGTGTTGGCTGTTCCTCCCGACACATACTAGGAGTTGGTTACTGAAAACCAAATTCCCCTGTGCATCATATGCGCAGTCTCTTACTATCGGGATTCCATAGTCGCATTGAATAAACTTGCTGCAGTCCGTAGGGTGGCGGTACATTTGAAACCAAGTGGCACAGGTCAGAACTACTGATGCCGAAATCGGAACGAAATTCGTCGTCAATGACAAGAGGGTAACACAGAGAGCACCGAACAAACAAAATGGAGCCATGGTGATAACGACGACCGTCGAGTTTAGCTCCGTGCAGACTGAGACCCGATATTATATACCCTGTCCTCGCCCATCATTGAAATTATTCATAAGATGTTTCAGAAACATTGTACTTAACAGATCAAAACATAATTACTCATGTCACCGCGATGTTACTTAAACCCATTGATTTCATTGCTTTCACCCAGGGGCTCTCAAAATAGCGAGAATGATGCACATTAACACATTGACATACAAAATGAGTTCAAATGGGTTATTTAATTAAATTAACCTTATTTATTGTGACACTTTGTTAAAATAATTGTTTGTATCGATTTATATCAGAGAGCAGTCTATTGTAGTTTTGAATCTTGTGCCCTAATCCATTTTATATTATTTTATATCTCGAATCGTATACATATATCGGAAAGTGTTCAAAAATGTTCCAGAAACAGGGAACATACTGTTCAGTTACTGTATGTGTATATATAATATCTAGGTGTCAACTTTGAAGACAAAATTAAGTATGGTATACATAATTATATTAATTCGGGCTGAAGACAGGAGTATTCCATACAGTAGTCGTTCGAATTACGTCCAAAGAAATCAATCCAGATACATTCAGGAAACTTTATGTTAGACCAGTGTTGGAATACTGCGTGGGAAACCTCAACGGCTCGGCCATTTTCGTTCTCACGTGGAAATCACCTCTCCAATCAAGCTCTACCAGAGCGCACCAGCCAAACTTCCTTTATGACTCTCTCACCGACTGGGTACTAGTCTGTGTTTCTATATATAACGTGGGGTTTTCCAGCAAAAATGGCGAAATCCGTTCGCTCCAAAGTTAAAGTTTCTATGTGCTTTGAGAAAAATTCCGCATTAAACATGACATAATTGAAAATCAGAGCGGTAGCTTTGTTGACTATTTTCGCAAGCTACTCATAAATGTTTAGGAAATTAGAACTCTTCTGTTTGACTTGGCGTGCGAGTTGATATAATGTCGTACACGTGCGTTTAGACTTTTGTATTGATAAAATAATCGGAGAACCGAATCACACCGTTTCGAGATATAGTTCTTCGGTGTTAGTGGGACTTTTCAATGTAAAGGTTTAAAATTTACGCAAATGTTTTTCGATATTGTGTTCCCTTTACATGGGCAGCATGTTACTCTGTTGGCTTAGTATATATCTTGATATCGCGGAAGTCCACCAAATGTGGGTAAACTGTCGCCGGTAGCAGCGGTCTTACCGAGTCATCAAGGTATATATAGGTAAATCCCTCATGCAGTTTGCTCTCCAATAAATAGACATACGTATCGAATTATATTAATAGTTATTGTTCCATACTTTTTCCCCTGTTTGTAATATGAGCAATAGAGTTACCCCCGCCCCCCCCCCCCCCCCGCCAGCAATCAAATGATCAGAGTCTGTGCATATTACTCGAAACAGACTGTCGGTATGTGTACATGTACATTGGCATTTCAATGGAATCCCACTTGATTTAGTCTTCCCCATATCACATTAACCCCAAAACGCGCGGACATATTGTTAAATTTTAGATTATATGACATTTAAGCTAGGTTTGTTACAACACAAATCTTGAATTCGGTGGGTTCTTTGAAGAACCAAACTTAGGATTTGGTTCCAGATGGAACAAAGCAGTATGGAACCAAACAGTTTGGTTTTATATTGGTGTTTGGTTCCCCGTGGAATGGCGCTTTTGGCGTGCGCCGACCGCGACAGAAGGTCAAAGTGTAAGACGTTCTATTTTGTCGATTGTGTCGCTTTCAGCGCACGCCAAAACGTACGGCATTTCGCATGTTTTGGCGCGCGTCGAAAGCACAAAACATGCGACATTATGTCTTTCGGCGCGCACCAGAAGCGCCATTGCGTTAAATTTTATTTCAATTGGTAAAACACTTGGCCGATAATATTGGAATCACACTGGGATGATACTGTAATGTAAATAAATGTTAATGAAATGACGAACACATTGATAGTTACTTATGGGCAAAATTTAGAAGTTTCGGCAAGAAAAGAGCATCGGAAATTTCAAAAACTTTATAATTCGTTTCTCGCTTGCTCATCCAAATTAACAAGTGCATGACTCGTAGCTAACTTTAGTTTCTAATTGCTGTAATGATATCGACGAATGCGTATACAATTTTCCACCCATTGAGACAATCGAAAAGTTAGGATACATGCCTTAGTTTGTGTCGATCTGGGTTAAATTCATTCATCGGTAGCCATGTCTTATACGGTACGGAGAATGCTGCGTTTGCCTGATGGAATTGCATGTGCTGTTGTACCTGATCTCAGATGCGAATAAGTTTGTTGTAATGATTCAAATATATAAAGGGCCACGCCCGTAACGTTATATATCCGATGAAACATAATTACGTTTCTGTACGAAACTAGCTCAAATCACCATGTATGTCCTGACTCCTATAAGTCACCAGGATAATTGGGATCAAAGGTGCCGTTTGCAATTTTAGGGTCAACCTAGAATAAATTTGGACTAAGTTGGTTTCTATTCCATTTTGAAGAGGAATATATCCTCTATAACATATCCAAAATCCGCTAAAACCGCTTTGAGTATTTTCTGAAATCCATGATGGCGTCCATGACGTCAGTTGGTATAGAAGAATTCTGAATTTCGGTGGTAGGTGCGCCAACAAATACCAAATTAGTAATAAAATAAAAACACACAAACAATTCTTAGTCGTAAAACATATCGGTATAATGTCTGTCCCAATATGGCCGCCAAAATGGACAAAATCGAATGAAATTTACAATTTGCGGAAAATTGAATAGCTGGTCATACAAGAACGAACAAGCCCTCGAATTATACGAGGAACAATGAATTCAGAGTATAAGGGAGCTTTTAATAATAGTATGTAAGAATTCTCTCTAATGTATCTCGCGAGATAGCAATCGAATGCAATGTCTCATACAACGATTAAATATGGACTTTTTGGGCGCCAAGAAATAGAAGAATAACACAGTTGTATCTGTACTGTCTATCTTGAATCGTGTAATATATGTGTATTAAAACAGCTAAATGTGATCTAATAGGGATGTATTAATTATGTGACCTTTTCTAGAAGCAGAAATGTATGTAATGAAAACAGTCTCACGAATGTGACCGATAATAATATACTTTTTAATTTACAACACCAAATCTGTCAAAATTCACTACTTTAGAACAGTGTGAGAGCTATTCATATGGTACTAGGTAATATGTGTAGATCCTATTGTCCGTGTCTTAAACTAGTAGTCATAGTTGCCTCCGGTCAAGTGATTAAACACGAATATTTCGTTTTTATCTCAAAACTACATGGTGGTATACCATGAACGCAGTTTATCAAAATACAAAGGAGTACAATAGACTATCTTCAATAAATTCTCAACATAACCAAATTTGCCTACATACTCGGTGGCAGAGACTGTCTTTGTACCTGGAAATGATATGTGCTTAAATGCACTAAGGCCACATATACGCGAAACATACTACCTTTCCTGCAACCGCATAGCCGCGTTTACTCATTCTCCATAATGTTACACATATCTCCTGCACACAGAACCATAAATAGCAACATTGAGTGAATGGTAAACGCAGAACAAATAACTGTAAACGCCGATGACCTGATGTTTAGCGCAAGTGTGTGGGTGGCAATGGTAATATAATTTCAAACAACAAGATACTGAAAACTATGAAAATCAGTATTAAATAAAATGTACGCTGATGTACAGTCTCTTCGATCTAGTGAGATATGGTACTATTCTGTTGAAGAGATGAGTTTTCTTTACAGTCAAATCAGCATTACGACATACGTGTATGATTTATTGTCACGGAGAGTGTTGAAAATTCAGGAAATATAACTAGTATTTACACAGCTAGCAAGAGTGAGCACTTCAGTTTCTGCGTTACATTCAATAATTAATCATCATTCCAAATGAAACTACAACGCACTGAGTGTTGCATGCCCGAAATAACTGTTTTGGCCCGACTGTTGAGTGCATTCTAAGCAGAAAACCCGAGTAAGTAAATCATTGGGTTAACGTGCGTAGCAGTGATCGATAAATCATTCAGATAGACATGTTTTAATTATATGTGTACCTTTAAAGATAAATAACAACATACTTGTAAATTACCAATGTGTATTTTCGCCTATATGTGGTTATCCAATATGTTGCTTTCGTTGTACCATGGATTGGAGTTGCGGCCATTTTGACACCCATTTCATCGTGATTGCATTATTTTCTGTCCTTGTTACTCTATTCGGCCCCTATACTCTTTCACACAAACTGGTATATATCGGATGGAGGATTAATGCGTTCTGGTGTCGCCGATGATGGATATTGTAGAAAAACGTACTCCACAAGGTCGAAACATGGGCATTTTTAAAATCTCTGTAAAAAAGTGTGCTCAAAGTGGATTTTAGCGGATTTTGGATATGTTGTATAGAGGATGTATTCCTCCTCAAAATGGAATTAAAACCAACTTAGTCCAAATTTATTATAGGTCAAATCTTTTATCGACCATACTAAATACAGAGTCTTTACACATATGCATCGCCGGCGAAGATATATACGCATTATTATATTCATGTGTCTCCTTTACTTGTTAATAAGCCCACGCACGCGACGCCCCGCAGGGGCGAGCCGTGGGCTTTAGTGGGTACTGAGCACACGCACTCGACGCTGGGAGAGCATTGAATCTGCAATGCTGTTAAACGAAAAATAAGTTTCTAAATATATATATCATGACCCCGACACACACTTTGAACTTTGAACTCATTTTTCCGAGTCACCTATGTAGCGATTGGATGATCGCGTTTGTCTTAACCAATCAGAATTAACGTTGCTCATAGACGGTTGTTAGGCAAGTGATGCTATTCAAACAAGTGAAAACTCGCCACCTTGGATTATTATTTCCACGAATTACCAATTACAACACAACGCGGTGGGCGAGAAAAAACTGATTACAGTATGATTTACAAGGTGAGTACACTACATGATCAGTATCGGATGTAGGATGTGCCATTGTGCGCCTTGTTTGTTACAAATTCACCAATTCTAGGCGAGGACAGACTGACTCTTGACCGTTGACTTTAACTTACTATACTTACTTAGTTCTAACTTCTCAGTGACTCGGGTCCAAAATCATAATTCCACGATTCACTCTTGCAACAAATTTCGAAATTACAATTTGAACGAATCAAGCATCTACTGTCATTTGTGATTATACTTGTGAGTACTATGCACACAGCGACAAAATGTATTTATGAACACAGTTTTGTCAAAGGTGGGGACATGACAATCCGCGGGATGGGATGGGATATGGCACAAAACGACAATCTGCGGGACATAATTTCAAATTGCGTGGGACGGCCGATATCTCGAGGAATACATGGCGTAGGGGGCTCATTTTGGTGTCTAATGAAAGGCCCACATTCGCCCTATCCACACATATTAACCCCGCCACTGATCGGACACCGGAAGTTACATTATTCGGTCGACAACTGACCTAACATAAAATGCCACAAACACGAAAAACTCCGTTCGAAATTATTGTTTAGAATTTAGATTTCTCGATGAATACGCTAGCAAACAACAAGTTTTAGTATCAAATAACGCAGTGGAATACGAGTCCCCAGTTTATAGCGGAATTTACAAAACGAGTCCTAAAAACATTTGATCTGGGCGAGCCTTTGTTGAGGTCCAGACCTAATGTAGCGCACGAGTTTTGTAAATTCCGCTATAGCCTATACTCTGGGGACGAGTTATAGGTTATATTTATTACATGATCTAAAGCCTAGACAAAACCTACTTAAATCAACAAATGGGACGCTAAACTAACATCGGCTTCTATGAGGCATGCGATGAGTTTTCATGTTACTGTGCGTTGTTTGCATGAATTGCGCGTGTAAAGAAATAGTCCCAGATAAATAAAGACACTTTGATGTATTTAATGGTGTATATATAATGACATAACTTTTCAAATTCTTCATGATAATAGCTGGTTGGAAAAATATTGCAAGGCATAATATACGAAGTGTAAATAGACGACAGACCGGAAGTCAAGGGTCACCTTGCACTATTTCCTGTTCTTAAACGAACGTTGAATATCACAATTTATCATATAATTAACCCACAAAACCAGGTGCATAATTATTGGTAAAACAGACGTGTAATATTAGCACGTGCGATGACGTCACTCCATTATTTAGGCCTAAATGACTTGCGATTGCTGAAGTTTATGATAGTAGTCTTCGACGAATACTTCACATTTATTTGATCATGTAATAAAAGGTATCTCAAACTCGTTCTATTTTATACGTAATTTATCAACCTCCTCCATTAAATTCTATTTGAGCCTCGGTGAACCTCGGCTCAAATCGAATTTAGCTAACTCGGTTGATAGATTCCGTATAAAATATAAACTCATGTGAGATCCTCTATTTATAGAATGGGTTTATTGAATGTAATAAGTGTGGGATACAAATAGGCCAATCTGATTGTGATTGGGCCTCTCTACCAAACCTATGTTACCCCAACCAAAAATGGATTGACTTCTCAGTTAAACGTTTGTGTTGATTGAAGGTTATGCAAACTTGCAGATAAATTATAACACTTGTAAAGTCATAAAACTTCAAAATAAAAAAATATGATCTTATTATGCCAACTAGCTGACCTTATAATGCAAATACGAGTGACTCACTTTAGAGGGGTGAAGGAAAGGGGCTATCGGCCCTTTCGACCATCCCGGGTTAGCCCCCCCTCCCCCCCGTATAAACCTAATTTAGCGAAGAAAATATTGATCTTGGAAACAAAAATATTACGATTTCAAACTACGCGCCATGTTTTTGACCTTCACCGGAGAAGACGCAGGTTGCAGGAAGAACCGGAATTGATGCATTCAATCTCTTCCATCGAACAATCTCACTCCCTATAAAATACTTGACGCTTTATGACTCTTGTTTCTTTCTCCTTTTTCCCCGAATCGGTTATAACGGGCCTTCTTTTGCAGGTAACATGTTTTGTTTGCAACTCAATAATGTTCGCGAATGGCCGTCGATAAAAGACACGCAACATATGCGATTTCAAGAACGGTAACTCGTAATGGCATAATTCTCCATTTTATGACTCCAGCCATAAATGAATTTATATTAAATAATTCAATTTTACTTTTACGATAGCCTGTTAACCGGAACGTTTTCAGTAGACATCGTCGACTCAAATTAGTTATTTTATAATATAATATTCATATTAGATCGCTATTGTCACTGGGAATTTATTGAAATTGGGGTACAGTACCCCTTTAAGTGTTCATGCTAACCAAAAATGTAGGTCTCATAAATTTCCTCTCGAGGCGACACCTATGTCCCTAATTTGCCTTGACTATAAAGACGTGATCAGATCTTCCAGCACTGTTTAATTATATGTTCATGTCCTAGTTATGTATCCCCAGTGGCGATCATTAGCAAGTATAAACAGTTCGCGACCTGATTTCCAGGTTGTCCTAAGTGACCTTTTTGTGAAAATGAGATATTAGTATCGTTGAAAGCAGAATTTCATTGCGCTTCTAATGGTGGAAACAGGAAGTTCGTATTTTCACTTCTCGCGAAGATATCAGGCATTCTGTTCTATCCGTCGTACATGAAATACAATGTATTTAACTTCCATGTTGTCACATCTCATTTTAAGCATTATAGCCGTATTTCCATTTTGAACTGGAATTAATTGAATACTATTTAGCGACATAGGATATTGTGGAATTGAAGATATGCTTGGAACATAATAGAATTGTCACAATTGCATGTGATGGGAAAGCAAATTATTGCATAATTATAGGACAACACGGAATTGAATTGGGTTGTTATTACTAACGTATACATTTATATAATATCAGCATATACACGTAGTATGATCGACATCTGCATAATTATAAATTATCCGTAAGTGCCATGGGCTGGGATGACTGTAGCCTCCCAAGACATTTTGCAAGTTTGAAATTTGGGAATTATCGTGAAAATTAGGTAAACAGTCAGGCAATTTGTATGGTGATTCGGCGGGGAAATTGTGGTAATTTCAGGATTGTTTTTCATATTCCGACTGAAATATACACAATTTTGCATGTATTTAATATATGTAACAAATATAGAATACATATGTATACCACATAGTTAATCGATCTACATAATAGCGGACCCATAATACAACTTAGTTTGTCGGCAGGGGTTTGGCGAAGGTGTCCTGAATTTGGAGGGGATTCCCAACTTCCCACGTTATAAATTCCGATTGCACCACCAGTCATAGCTTCCCAATGTGTACCCCTTTCGCGTCCCCATTTTTCATAAGTATTGAAATGATATGGATATTGATATTTGGAAGATGTTATATATACTTGTGTATACATGGGACTAAAACAATATCCGGGAGAAATTGCTCTTTGTAAATACCTGGGACTAAAAGGATGAATCTATACTATGCATGGCTAACGCCCGTATATATCATATTCCACCAGTACAAAACCTGTGAACTTTTGATGTTCTGACCCGTTCTGACGGGGAACTGTATGACATTGAACAAACCTGACGGGAAATATATTCTTTGTCAATACCTGTTCCTCAAAAATCTACTTCACATTAGGGGATGGTCCCAGCTCGAGATTGCATGCATTATTTTTTACTTGTGTAATAAACATTGAAAATAATAATCCGGGAGAAATTCCGTACTATTTTATGCGATGCAAAGCAAAATCGGTCACAAAGTCACTTACAACGTGCAACTTGGAGTTAGAACCTTCACCTACAGTGAAATACATTATTAAGGAACAGGTAATAACTAAGAAATATATTATATGCCTGAAAACTGCACCAAAACATCTCGATGACGGGCCTACTATTTTTTAATTCCGGCTTATCGGCCATCTATAACATTACTTCGTACTCATCAGATAGTCAAATAATGGAATTCTGGTAACCTTACGAAATCGAGAATATTGAAACCAACAACAATATTTGAGTATACGGTATATGTGTACCCATGTATTTTCAATGCTATACACTTCCGTGTCACAACATAAAAAAGTGCCCGGGTTTTGTCTGGTGGAATATGATCTCTTCGCGGGTGTTAAACAGAGTAGAAATTCATAGCATGATCAAGTTTCGTCTAATCAGGCTAACGGGTATCTAAAAAACCGTCTTAATAGTATACCAAACCAACCGACGAGTGTCAAAGTCCGTTGAACTGGCATCCCAAAATCAGCCAAATTGTGTCGCAAACCACCTAACAGGTATCCCTATATATCAACCCAACTGTGGTCCCAAAGCATTAAAATCCTGTCAAAACACGCCAAATGTGTGTTATAAACCATGCACCCGACCCGATGAGTGTCTCAAACCAACCATCAATTGAGTATCCCAACGTACCACCCAACGGGTGTCCAAACCCATTACATCAATGAGTGTCCATAATCATCCAGTAAGTGTCCTACGCTATACTTGACGATTGCCTCAAATCAACAGGAGTGTCTAACAATATTCAACTATTGTCTTAAACCACCCCTGAATGTCCCGCTCCATATACAATGAGTGTCACAAACTAGTGTAGAAAACTACCCATCGAATATCTCAAACCATCCAGCGAGTGTCCCATGGTTTGGTAAACTCATTAATTGGATGGTTTGGAACACTCATTTTATGGTCTGGAATACTCGATGGAGGGTGTGTACACTATATATGACAGTTAGTAGATGTTTTGTGACGCCCGTTGGGTGGGTTGGGAACTCATGTGATGGTTTGTGATACTAGTTTTATAGTTTGTGTCACCAGCTGGGTGGTTTGTGACACCCGTTGGATAGTTTGGGACACCAATTGGTTGGATTTTGGACACTGATTTTGTCACTGGTTGTGCCATTTGGGACACATGTTGAATCGATTGAGACGAAATTGAGTGGTTTTGGACACCTGTTGTATGACAGGGCACTACCCAGATGGCTTGGGACACTAGATGTGTGGCATGAAGTACATCATGGATGCATATTTGTCAATCTTTCTGTGGTTTCTGACATGGTTTGGGACACTCTTTGTGTGGCTTTGGTCATTCATTGAATGGTTTGACATACTCGTTGTGTGTACGTTGTATGATTTGGAGCACTAATTGGATGGTTAGTGACACACATTTTGGGTACTTTGAGATACCGGTTGGGTGGTTTGGGACACCACTTGTGTGGTTTGGAACACAAGTTGTATAGTTTGTGGCACTACCAGTGTGGTTTGGAACATTCATTGAATTGTTTGGGGCACTATACTTGGGTGGATTGATACATCATTTGGTGTTTGTGAAGCATGGTTTGGGGTACTATATGTGTGGGTTGGATACTATTTGCATATGTTGTAGGCACACTGTATACTGTAATTTATGTGTGACGTCACAAGTACGCACGCCCGCCTGTTACATATTATACACGACCGAGCAAGCGCGCCGAGCAGGGTTATAAATATGTGGAAATTATCTGGATTTGCAAAATAATTACTAAGTCATTTCTTGAATCTTTATCCTAGTTACCCTGGTTATTCCGGTAGATCATTACTTGAATCTTTACTCTGGTTACCCTGGTGACTGGTGCTAGAAGTTTCGTTTGAAAAAAAACGTTCCGGGGTCAATGCCCAATGTAACAACTACTTGACAAAGATACATAGAACTTGAGAAGGATCCGTGTAGCGATATATATAACAATAAACAGCTAATTGAAAAAACACCATGACGGCTAGCGCAGCAGCTCACTACCAAGCCTTGAAATAGGGTGTCTGTCACCTCTTTCATGAGGTGAGATACCCTGGTTACCCTGGTTATGCCGGTAGATCATTTCACGAATCTTTATCCTGGTTACCCTGGTTACGCCGGTAAGTCATTTCTTGAATCTTTATCCTAGTTACCCTGGTTATGCCGGTAGATCATTTCATGAATCTGTACACTGGTTACCCTGGTGACTGGTGCTAGAAGTGCCGTTTGCAAAAAACGTTCCGGGGTCAATGTCCAATGTAACAACTACTTGACAAACATCCATAGAACTTGAGAAGTATCAGTGTAGCGATTTATATAACAACTAGCAGGGTTACCCGGCGTTGCCCAGGTTAAAGTGATGTGAAACCCTCGGTGGATATTTGGTGGGAATAGAGAATACTCTTGCTCTCAGAGTGTTACACGTATTCTCATAAATTGTATATCCAAATGGCATCACAAACCATGATTCTTACACATAGAATATAAGTAGTGGCTCACCTTGTCAGTTCGGAGCGATTATCAATGTGTTTATCGCGTTTAATCCGTCCCACCAATAAAGACGTATTTATTTAGTTACAACTGCGTATACTTCAGACGTTATAGCATGAAACATGAACATTATAAACATATTAGTTCGAAAAAATAAAAGACGACAATTGTGTTTTACATAAAGATGTATCAATCAATCAATCAATCAATCTAGTTTATCATATCTTCATGAATTTAGATACCGATGTTTTAAAGATATGTCCAGGTGCTCCTCTGTTCTGGTGCTATTATATATACTGGCTAATCATTTTCAGTTTAAAATAATTGATGTTAGGCACGTATAGCAGCTACATGTGCCGACACAGCGAGATTTTGAGTTGTTTATGTTAGGCGATGAGTCTGTTATAAAAAATGAAAGAAATCCTCTGTATCGGGCAGGTATACCCTTGTCAGATGTCAATATTGGAGGATCCTGAAAAGTGATGTGCCACGGACTGCGTTTTTCTTTATCTCAGAAGTAACCATATTTGACTGCACACTGTGAACAGGCTTGCTCTGCATTTCCATATCTCTTGGCAATTGTAACTTTTTTGTGTGGAAACTATATTGAATTTGACAGACTCAATCGTGTTATAATATATACATGAGCCATTCTAATATGCAATCATCTGACGATTCAAGATCCCTCAGTTTGAATGAATATATGTATCTATTAAATAGATTGTTATAAATATACTTTTAATGCTATTTTCTATGATGTATTTGTGTTGCTAGATCAGTATAGGAATGCCCTGATTTCATCCCCATATAAATATGACAGTTGATAAGATATAATTGTTCAAGTGACTTACTTCGGTCACCATTTGTCGAGATTGTGAAATTGGAATGCCAAACACTCCATAGAACGACATGGAGATGATCTGGGAGATGACTATATATAACTTTGTTGGATATCGGCGAATTGAACAATCTGATAAATGCTAGTGAATCTCCTCTCGTCATCCGTGACCCCAAATGTGATTTAATTCATCATATCATATCACTAGAGAAGAACGTGCATGAATTTGGTGGAATCAGTGCTAAATATATTTGTATCAACTTTGGTGCAACTCCCCTCATGCATGACTGGAACCGCGCCACTTTTGTCATATTTAAATCACGTCTATTAGACTCATACATGCATTATATAATGGAGATGTTTATATATAGGTTTGGTGGTAATCGGCAACTAAACAAATTATTATCATAGTTATTACACCCCCCCCCATCTCTCACCCAAACGGGACCAATTTCGCGTCTTTAAATCACACGTTTATATTCCTCGTATCACGGAGAAGAATAATATATCAATTTGGTCGAAATCTGTGCTAAAAATAGCCCCTCCACCGACACCAACAACGTCACTTTTGAAAAATTTAACCCGCACCATTATCTTACTCGTAAAACGTTACCCCTGTTAGACCGCCTTGGTGCCCTCTCGATTGCACCCTTAAAGTTATATATAGAAGTAATAAAACACAAACAGATATTCGCAAATATTTGATTCATTGTATCATTTGAGAAGAACGTGTATGAGCTTGATGGTAATTGGCACTAAACATATTTTTATAAGTTTTTGGTGACCCTCCCGTCCCTATTTCGGACTCAAGCGGCGCCACATTTGACATCATTAAACCACACACTTAGACTCATTATAGAGATGTTTATATATCAAATTTATGAAAATGGCGAGTATACAAATTCGTATCAAATTTAGGGCTACCATTGCATATCTTTCACCTAATAGGCACCAATTTGGCGCATTTAAACCACACGATTAGATTATTCCTATCACGGAGACGAATATGTATCAATCAGGTGGAAATCGGCGCTAAACATATTGTTTATCAATGTTTGTGTCCCTCGCACCCTCTAGGCACCCCTGACTCGAATGGCTCCACTTTTGACATCTTTAAACCACACAATTAGACTCCTGATATCATGGAGATTATTATTTGTAAGTTTGGTGCTAATCCGCGACTAAACAATTTTTTTTCAAATTATGTGTAACCCACCCCATCTCTCACCAAAGCAGCACCAATATGACGTCTTTAAAATCACACGATTAAATTCCTCATATTATGGATAAGAATGTGTATCAATTTGGTGGAAATTGGCGCTAAAAATATTGTATAAATTTTGGTGCCCCTCTCCCTTTCAGTGCACCCCTGACTCGAATGACGACACTTTTGACAGCTTTAATCCACGGCATTAGATACCTCATACCATGGGGTTATATTTGCATAAGTTTCGTGGCAATCGGCGACTTAACCAATTCTTATCAGAATTAGTACCCACCCACCGCCCCCCCCAAATATATTATCCCAACGACACCAATTTGGCGTCTTTAAGTCACACAATACAATTCCTTGTATCATGGAGAAGATCTCAGAAGAATGTGCATCAATTGGTGGAATTCGGCGCAAAAATTATTTTGATCAATTTTGGTGCCCCTCTCCCCTTTCGGACATCCCTGACGCGATCGGCGCGACTTTTGATATTTTTAAACCACACCATTAGATTCCTCATATTATGGGGATGATTATATATAAGTTTGGTGGCAATCGGCGACAACTTTTTTCTGCCCCTCCCTTTTTCTGCCCCTGACAACAACGGCGTCACTTTAGAAAATTCTAACCTTCACCATTATCTTTCTCGTAAAAAATTACTCCTATTAGATCCCTTTGGTGTCATCTAGATGGTCCCCTGTGAATTTCTATAGAACACAGACAGACAGACATACAGACATTCGCAAATATAGATATAGATAAACAGCTAATTGAAAAAACATCACGACGGCTAGCGCAGCAGCTCACCAGCACAGAGTTGTAGGCGGCTTTTGAGATAAACTAGGTAATAATAGTTAATAATAATAGTTTATTGCCAAGTCATAAATTAACATGAACAAAGAACATAATTATATACATAATATACAGAAGGAAACAGTTGCGTTCACATCACGCTCATCATCACAACACAAGTATGAATGCGTCATATGTTAAATACTGTTATATACCTAATATGATCGTACGTGACACGTAATGGAGCAACCACCGAGTTGATCATTAAGTTCAATGTTACAATAATTATAGGATGTTCAGTACAGGGTACTACATTTGCTACACCACTCGGAGAAATGTCTGTGTCGTCACACAAATACCATGCTAGAACTTGGATTGATATATTATATTCGTAATCGTATATAGTCACCAATAGCCGGGTTACTACCGTAGTAACGGACATTGCCCATCTAGTGAACTATTCAAACCCAGCATTAAAATCATGGTTATGATCAGTCCAAACATATGAGTAAAGTTCGAACATAAGATAATAATAGCTGAGAACCTGGTGTGAATTGAACTGTGGTTGGGCCTCAAGCATATCTACCCCTGCACGTCAGAACAGAATTACATGTATGCCATGAAATTGCATAAGTAGCTTGAGGATGGAAGTGAACCATCATCCCACAACGAAATCAACCAGGCCTGTTGGGTTTGAATAGTTCACTAGATGGGTACTACGGTAGTAACCCGGCTATTGGTTACTATATACGATTACGAATATATCAATTCAAGTTCTAACATGGTATTTTAGTGTGATGACACAGACATTTCTCCGAGTGGTGTAGCACATGTAGTACCCTGTATGTATATATACATATATATATCACAGCAGAAGTTTCCTTAGAATTAATGGATGGAAATGGAATGCCTTCAATAAAATAATTGTATTATTTGAGTCGGACATAGATTACCTTAGCTGCAGGCAATCAATGCAATACATGTAAACTATGTAGAACAAAAAATTATTGAATGAAGTGTAGTGAATATGATGCGTCACTTTAATATTTTAGTCGGACATAGCTTACCTTACCTGAAGGCAACCAATGCAATAAGTGATGTAGAAACAGAAATTATTGAATGAAGTGTAATGAATATGAAGCGTCATTTTAATGCAATATCGATTGGGTGAAAGAGAAATGTCACTTTAACAGTTAACGATGATATACCTATATAATTATAGATTATCCCCATTGAAGACGATCAATGACCAGTGTAGAAATGGAAAAAAAATGTTGCCTGAATGAATCGATGTGTGAACATAAAGTCTCACTTTAATGAAATGTTGATATGATGGAATCAACGATGAATTTGCAATTTCTTTAATGATGAAATTGGTTTACATACCGGTATACATGTATATGTAGCTGAAAATATGAATTGACTGAAATGTAATTATGAAAGTGTCAATGACACTGTAGCTCTTCGTGAAAAGGGAATAATTTCATGTGTTACAGTTAATGGAGTGATTAGGAATGTGGAAATTTGAAAGGCCTGGTTATGCAAAGATTAAAATCCAAGATGGCCACGACAGCCATCGTTTTTTTGCCAAATGACCCAAAAAAGACTCCTTCCTATTTACATGTCATTGTTATAACGTTCACAAATTTCATGATGATCCGACAAAAGATACAACTTGTAGGCCTTGACAAAGAATTTAGTCATGCAAAGAGTATGATCCAAGATGGCTACTGGCGGCCATGTTTTTGGCCGAACAAACCCAAAATTACTTGTTTCCCATCTACATGTCAATTTTAACATCCCTGACAAATTGAATAATGATCCAACAAAAGATACGACCTGTAGCCCGTGCTAATGGATTTTATTTTGAAATCCAAGATGACCGCTGACGGCCATGTTTTTTGGTCAAACGACCCCAAAATTACTCGTTCCCATCTACATTGTACATGTCAATAGCCATGACAAATATCATAATGATCTGACCAAAGGTACGACCTAGAGCCTGTGCCGAAGGATTTAGTTATGCAAATAGTAAAATCCAAGATGCTCATGACGGCCATGTTTTTTGGTCGAACTACCCCAAAATGACTCATTCCCATCAGCCTGTCATTATTAACATCCACGACAAATTTCATGATAATCGGACGAACAGTACGACATGTACAGTAATGCCCAAAGTAATTGACCACTTAACCACAACAGAATATTATGGGTAATTTTTCAGGATTTAGTCGGAAATATGGCTTGTTGCCATTCATCGGAATGCTCTCGGTGAGAGGTTTCCGATGAATGGCAACAAGCCATATTTCCCACTAAATCCTGAACAAATACCCATAATTCTGCTGTGGTTCAGTGGTCAATTACTTTGGTCATTACTGTAGACCGCGCCAATCGATTTAATTTTGAAATCAAAGAGACAAAGATGCCTGCCAGCGGCCATGTTTTTTGGCCAAATGACCCCAAAATGACTCACTCCCATCCACATGTCAACGTCAACACTCATGACAAATTTCATAATGATCTGACCAAAGTAAGGACATGTAGCCTGTGCCAAAGGATTTAGTCATGCAAAGAGTAAAATCCAAGATGGCTGCTGGCGGCCATGTTTTTTGGCCGAATGACCCCAAAAGGACTCATTCCCATTTACATGTCAAGGTCAACAGCCATGACAAATTCATTAAGATCCGACCAAAGCTACGACCTGTAGCCCGCGCCAAAGGATTTAGTCATGCAAAGAGTAAAATCCAAGATGATCATGACGGCCATGTTTTTTGGCCAAACTACCCCAAAATGACTCATTCCCATCTGCCTATCATTATTAACATCCATGACAAATTTCATGATAATCTGACCAAAGTAAGGACCTGTAGCATGTGCCAAAGGATTTAGTCATGCAAAGAGTAAAATTCAAGATGGCTGCTGGCGGCCATATTTTTTGGGCCGAACGACCCCAAAATGACTTATTTCTATCTACATGTACATGTCATTATTAACATCCATGACAAATTTCATGATTATCAGACAAACAGTACGACCTGTGGACCGCACCAATTGATTTATTCCGGCCTGTAGCCCATGCTAACGGATTGAATTTTGAAATCCAAGATGGCTGCTCGCGAAAGACCCCAAAATGACTCATTCCCATCTACATGTCAATGTCAACATTCTTGACAAATTTCCTAAAGATCAGACCAAATGTACGACCTGTAGTCCGCACCAAAGGAAATTGTTGATGGGCATACACATGCACACACGTACGACGGACGCCAATCCATGGCAATAGCTCAAACTTACAAAGTAAGTTGAGTTAATAATGAATATGTGATGTGTCGCATTTAATGAATTGGCAATGATATGATGACAGCGGTATGGAAACGGTCACTGCCGTTCGGTTATGATACCACGGTCTACAGGTATTAGCTGGTTGTCACACCAGACGTTGAAGAAAATTAAGATATATGTCCATGAGGATCTTTCGAAAGATCGGATAAGTGTTGGCGCTGGGTATTGTGTTAAAATAGTCACATCCATGATCCATTAAAACCGCCATAAACAGAATTAATATTATAATATAAATCAAACCTTGTTCTTATGCAAATCATAAATACATGTATCACATTAATTTCAGCATGTTGTTTAATAGCAACCACCCCGGAGGGTGTTTATACCTAAGGCGCGTGTGAATGATGACGTCATATATTTTTTTCTATATAATTCTATACGATGGAAGAAAATTCATGAGAGTGTATGCTTTTTAGAAGAATTAACACGTGACTTCCGCTCGTCACTGCGCAGAATCCAGCAGAAACTACAGGGTGCTCAGATATAGCGGAGGAATACTCAGACAACAACAACTGATCAAATTAATTCCCAGGTTCTAGGTACTCAGTTCTTACAGTCTTTTCACCTGATAAAAATCATTGAGATATTACAAGCATAATAAGTAAATAACTAATTATTCCTCGTCTGGCCTATTGCAATTGTAGTATGTTTCCTAATTCATAGTTACCGTCTTATCATGTGTGTTCAATCAGTCCATAACTGATTACAATTCAAGGAAGTGATATCTGATGAAGATTTTGGCGGTGCTGTTGTGAACACATACATGATCATTACATTGTCCTGACTCCATCACTTAAGGAGTTTTGATGAGTTTTAAAGTGTTTTTATGTGTATCTGAGGCTGATCAATTGGACTGTGAATGTCATCTGAAATATGAATCCATAACATAGGCGAAATATTGTGTGCATATCTATTATGAATGTAATTCAATTGAACTTAATTGAACATCCATCACAGCATTCAGATTTGCGATGCGTTGATCACACACAGTGAATACTATCGTTCGTGTGCATGCAGCTAACCGGATATTCGTGTAGTATTAACATGCTTGGGGTTTGTATATAGACCAGACATACAGTACGATAGGATGATTTTTTATAATCATGTTTATTTTACAGACTTTATGACTCGTTACCACTCGAGTAGACCGTTACGCGACAATGAAATGACAATGAATCATCTTATCGAATATGCATATATCGTATAGCTACAAACTATACAATTATGGCTTTTTAAAGAGTCATCAGATAATATTATAACGATTCTATGTTAACCCGACACATCCATACACATATGATCGCAATGTGCTATGTGTGGAACATGTGTGTGCCTTCTTATCTGGAGGTCGATGGGCCTATTTATTGTGTCTATATGTAGCACATGTATAGTGAACTTACCAAGCTACAAAACCATGCTTAAACAGAATCAAATCCGACCATGCAGTTTTGATAAATGAACGTATCTTTGCGAAGGTGGGGGTCCTCTAATGTAAGCCCACTAGTCCCAAGATTTTGTGTCAAAACAATCACCCTCGCCCTGGGCTTACACAGTACTAGTAGATAGTCAATGCAGCTACTCACAGCTTGTGCTTTCGGTTTGGCACCTCAGATAGCATCCTCAGTCAATTGCTGACTGAAATTAAATAATAAATCTGTATTACCCTATTGTAGTCCTGAAAAAAGTGGCTTTCATATGATATTTGTTTCTTTTACCTTTTATTTTGTAGATCTTGATAGGCCTCAATGAGTCAATTATTAAGACATATTTGTTGGTCTTAGCAAGCAGCAGTCTACGATAATCGAAAATCGGTCGTCAATAATCGAGTAATCGTGTCTATTATCAATAACAGACGGCACACGTTCGGAACTACAAAATGTAACAGCAGGTGTGCCGCAAGGCTCAGTATTAGGCCCACTTCTGTTTTTAATTTATATTAATGATATAACCGAAAATATACGATGTAACATTCGTCTATTTGCTGATGACACTTCTCTATTTCTTACTATCGAAGACCCCACCATGGCCGCAAAACTAATCAACGATGACCTCGAAACTCTCATGTGTTGGGCATCAGAATGGCTTGTAAAATTCAATCCCCTGAAAACGGAATCTCTCTTAATCTCCAGGAAAGAAACACCAGTATATCATCCACATTTGACCATGGGAACCGCGACAATTGTTGAGGTTGACAGCCATAAACATCTGGGACTTACTTTCGACAACATGGGCTCTTGGGGTATCCACATCAGATCTATGCTTGACAAAGCATGGAGTCGAGTAAATCTAGTACGTAAACACAGATACAGGCTAAGCAGAGTAACGCTTGAAAAAATCCATTATACATTTATCCGACCAATACTGGAATATGCCTCCCCTGTTTGGGATAACTGCCCTGATTATCTTAGTGATGACATTGAAAAGGTTCAGTATGAAATGGCCCGAATAGTAACAGGTGCAACCATCAGTACGAGTAACGCGTGCCTTTTGTCAGAGACTGGCTGGGAACTCCTCTCTTCACGCCGTAGAAAACACAAGCTGTGCCAATTTTTTAAAATGATACGAGGAACTGCTCCATCAATTTTAAGAAATTATGTACGACCAATTCAGGCAAATAATTCCAGATATAACTTCAGATTTGAACATATAAGACTACCATCGAATATTAATTATGACTAATATGATCGTACGTGACACGTAATGGAGCAACCACCAAGTTGATCATTAAGTTCAATGTTACAATAATTATAGGATGTTCCGTACAGGGTACTTCATGTGCTACACCACTCGGAGAAATGTCTGTGTCATCACACAAATACCATGCTAGAACTTGGATTGATATATTCGTAATCGTATATAGTCACCAATAGCCGGGTTATCACCGTAGTAACGGACATTACCCATATAGTGAACTATTGAAACCCATCATTAAAATCATGGTTATGATCAGTCCAAACATGAGTAAAGTTCGAACATAAGATAATAATAGCTGAGAACCTGGTGTGAATTGAACTGTGGTGGGGCCTCAAGCATATCTACCCCTGCACGTCAGAACAAAATTATGCCATGAAATGGCATAATTAGCTTGAGGATGGAAGTGAACCATCATCCCACAGCGAAATCAACCAGGCCTGTTGGGTTTGAATAGTTCGCTAGATGGGCAATGTCAGGTACTACGGTAGTAACCCAGCTATTGGTGACTATATACGATTACGAATATATCAATTCAAGTTATAACATGGTATTTTAGTGTGATGACAGACATTTATCCGAGTGGTGTAGCACATGTAGTACCCTGTATGTCACAGCAGAAGTTTCCTTAGAATTAATGGATGGAAATGGAATGCCTTTAATATTTGTATTATTTGAGTCGGACATAGATTACCTTAGCTGCAGGCAATCAATGCAATACATGTAAACTATGTAGAAAAAGAAATTATTGAATGAAGTGTAGTGAATATGATGCGTCACTTTAATATTTGAGTCGGACATAGCTTAGCTTACCTGAAGGCAATCAATGCAATAAGTGATGTAGAAACAGAAATTATTGAATGAAGTGTAATGAATATGAAGCGTCATTTTAATGCAATATCGATTGGGTGGAAGAGAAATGTCACTTTAATAGTTAACGATGATATACATATAGAATTATAGATTATCCCCATTGAAGACGATCAATGCAATGAACAGTGTAGAAATGGAGAAAATGTTGCCTGAATGAATCAATGTGTGAACATAAAGTCTCACTTTAATGAAATATTGAGATGATGGAATCAACGATGAATTTGCAATTTCTTTAATGATGAAATTGGTTTACATATACATGTATATGCAGCTGAAAATGTGAATTGACTGAAATGTAATTATCAAAGTGTCAATGGCACTGTACCGGTAGCTAACGTGGAAAGGGAATAATTTCATGTGTTACAGTTAATGGAGCGATTAGGAATGTGGAAAGTTGAAAGGCCTAGTTATGCAAAGATTAAAATCAAAGATGGCCACGACAGCCATGTTTTTTGGCAAATGACCCAAAAAAGACTCCTTCCTATTTACATGTCATTGTTAACATCCCTCACAAATTTCATGATGATCCGACAAAAGATACGACATGTAGCCCGTGTCAAAGGATTTAGTTGTGTAAAGAGTAAAATACAAGATGGCTGGTTTTTTGGTTGAATTTAAAATGAATCTTTTCCCATCTACATGTAATTGTTAACATCCATGACAAATATCATGATGACTGGACCAAAGATTCGACTTGTAGCCCTTGACAAAGAATTTAGTCATGCAAAGAGTATAATCCAAGATGGCTGCTGGCGGCCATGTTTTTGGCCGAACAACCCCAAAATTACTCGTTTCCCATCTACATGTCAATTTTAACATCCATGACAAATGTAATGAAAGTGTCAATGACACTGTAGCTCAACTTAGTAGGGGAATGATTTAATGGTTGACAGTAAATGGAGTAATAGGAAAGGTGCTAATTGAAATGTCTAAGTAAGACTAGATGTACATGTCAATATCAACATTCATGACAGGTTTCATAATGATCGGATCAGGGATGTGGTGATTATGGTGTGCCAAAGGATTTATTGATGCAAAGAGTAAATTCTAAAATGGCCAATGGCAGCCATGTTTTTTTCCGAACTACCCCAAAATGAACTGTTCCCATCTACAGCCTTTACAAATCTCATAATGATCTGATCAAAGGTACGACCTGTAGCCTGTGCCAATGGATTTAGTCATGCAAAGAGTAAAATCCAAGATGGCTGCTGGCGGCCATGTTTTTCGGCTGAACGACCCCAAAATAACTCGTTTCCCATCTCCATGTCATTGTTAACATCCATGACAAATTTCATGAAGTTCCGACCAAAGCTACGACCTGTAGCCCGCACCAAAGGATTTAGTCATGCAAAGAGTAAAATCCAATATGGCTGCTGGCGGACATGTTTTTTTTAGACAAATGACCCCAAAAACACTCGTTCCCATCTACATGTTAATATTAACATCCATGATAAATATCATGATGATCAGACGAACAGTACGACCTGTAGCCCGTGCCAATGGATTGAATTTTGAAATCCAAGATGGCCGCCAGTGGCCGTGTTTTTTGGTCGTATGACCCCAAAATGACTCATTCCCATCTACATGTCAATATCAACATTCATAACAAATTTCATAAAGATCAGACCAAAGGTACGACCTGTAGCCCGCGCCAAAGGATTTAGTCATGCAAAGAGTAAAATCCAAGATGGCTGCTGGCGGCCATGTTTTTTGACCGAACGACCCCAAAATCACTCGTTCCCATCTACATGTCATTGTTAACATCCATGACAAATTTCATGATGATCAGACGAACAGTACGACCTGTAGCCCGTGCCAATGGATTGAATTTTGAAATCCAAGATGGCCGCCAGTGGCCGTGTTTTTTGGTCGTATGACCCCAAAATGACTCATTCCCATCTACATGTCAATATCAACATTCATAACAAATTTCATGAAGTTCTAACCAAAGCTACAACCTGTAGCCCGCGCCAAAGAATTTAGTCATGCAAAGAGTAAAATCCAAGATGGCTGCTGGCGGCCATGTGTTTTGGCTGAACGACCCCAAAATCACTCGTTGCCATCTACATTTGTACATGTCAATATTAACATCCATGACAAATTTCATGATTATCAGACGAACAGTACGACCTGTAGCCCGCGCCATTGGATTGAATTTTGAAATCCAAGATAGCCGCCAGCAGCCATGTTTTTTGGCCAGATGACCCCAAAATGACTCGTTCCCATCTACATGTCAATATCAACATTCATGACAAATTTAATAAAGATCAGACCAAAGGTACGACCTGTAGCCCGCGCCAAAGGATTTAGTCATGCAAAGAGTAAAATCCACGTTTTTTGGCCGAACGACCCCAAAATCACTCGTTCCCATCTACATGTCATTGTTAACATCCATGACAAATTTCATGAAGTTCTGACCAAAGCTACAACCTGTAGCCCGCGACAAAGAATTTAGTCATGCAAAGAGTAAAATCCAAGATGGCTGCTGGCGGCCATGATTTTTGGCTGAACGACCCCAAAATCACTCGTTCCCATCTACATGTCAATATTAACATCCATGACAAATTTCATGATAAGACGAACAGCACGACCTGTAGCCCGCGCCAATGGATTGAATTTTGAAATCCAAGATGGCCACCAGCGGCCATTCGTTCCCATCTACATGTCAAGGTCAACATTCGTGACAAATTTCATAAAGATCAGACCAAAGGTACAACCTGTAGCCCGCGCCAAAGGAAATTGTTGAGGGACACACGCACACACTGACGACGGGCGCCAAACCATGGCAATAGCTCAAACTTACAAAGTAATTTGAGCTAATAATGATCCGACAAAAGATATGACCTGTGGCCCGTGCTAATGGATTGAATTTTGAAATCCAAGATGACCACTGACGGCCATGTTTTTTGGTCAAACGACCCCAAAATGACTCGTTCCCATCTACATTGTACATGTCAATAGCCATGACAAATATCATAATGATCTGACCAAAGGTACGACCTAGGGCCTGTGCCGAAGGATTTAGTCATGAAAAGAGTAAAATCCAAGATGCTCATGACGGCCATGTTTTTTGGTCGAACTACCCCAAAATGACTCATTCCCATCAGCCTGTCATTATTAACATCCATGACAAATTTCATGATAATCAGACGAACAGTACGACATGAAGACCGCGCCAATCGATTTAATTTTGAAATCAAAGATGGCTGCCAGCGGCCATGTTTTTTGGCCAAATTACCCCAAAATGACTCATTCCCATCTACATGTCAATGTCAACATTCATGACAAATTTCATAATAATCTGACCAAAGTTTGGACCTGTAGCCTGTGCCAAAGGATTTAGTCATGCAAAGAGTAAAATCCAAGATGGCTGCTGGCGGCCATGTCTTTTGACCGAATGACCCCAAAAGGACTCGTTCCCATTTACATGTCAAGGTCAACAGCCATGACAAATTTCATGAAGATCCGACCAAAGCTACGACCTGTAGCCCGCGCCGAAGGATTTAGTCATGCAAAGAGTAAAATCCAAGATGGCTACTGGTGGCCATATTTTTTGGCCTAACGACCCCAAAATAACTCGTTGCCATCTACATGTCAATATTAACATCTATGACAAATTTCATGATAATCAGACGAACAGTACGACCTGTAGACCGCGCCAATCTATTTAATTTTGAAATCAAAGATGGCTGCCAGCCGCCATGTTTTTTGGCCAAATTACCCCAAAATGACTCATTCCCATCTACATGTCAATGTCAACATTCATGACAAATTTCATAATAATCTGACCAAAGTTAGTACCTGTAGCCTGTGCCAAAGGATTTAGTCATGCAAAGAGTAAAATCCAAGATGGCTGCTGGCGGCCATGTCTTTTGACCGAATGACCCCAAAAGGACTCGTTCCCATTTACATGTCAAGATCAACAGCCATGACAAATTTCATGAAGATCCGACCAAAGCTACGACCTGTAGCCCGCGCAAAGGATTTAGTCATGCAAAGATTAAAATCCAAGATGCTCATGACGGCCATGTTTTTTGGCCAAACTACCCCAAAATGACTCGTTCCCATCTGCCTGTCATTATTAACATCCATGACAAATTTCATGATAATCAGACGAACAGTACGACCTGTAGACCGCGCCAATCTATTTAATTTTGAAATCAAAGATGGCTGCCAGCGGCCATGTTTTTTAGCCAAATGACCCCAAAATGACTCATTCCCCATCTACATGTCAATGTCAACATTCATGACAAATTTCATGAAGATCAGACCAAAGGTACGACATGTAGCCCGTGCCAAAGGATTTAGTCATGCAAAGAGTAAAACCCAAGATGGCTGCTGGCGGCCATGTTTTTTGGCCGAATGACCCCAAAATGACTCGTTCCCATCTGCATGTCATTGTTAACACCCATGACAAATTTCATGAAGATCCAACTAAAGCTACAACCTGTAGCCTGCACCAAAGAATTTAGTCATGCAAAGAGTAAAATCCAAGATGGCCGCTGGCGGCCATGTTTTTTGGTCGAACAACCCCAAAATGACTCGTTCAATGGATTTAATTTTGAAATCCAAGATGGCCACCAGCGGCGATGTTTTTTGGCGAATGACCCCAAAATGACTCGTTCCCATCTACATGTCAATGTCAACATTTATGACAAATTTCATAAAGATCAGACCAAAGGTACGACCTGTAGCCTGCACCAAAGAATTTAGTCATGCAAAGAGTAAAATCCAAGATGGCTGCTGGCGGCCATTTTTTTTGGTCGAACAACCCCAAAATGACTCGTTCCCATCTACATGTCAATATTAACATCCATGACAAATTTCATGATGATCAGACAAACAGTACGACCTGTAGAACGCGCCAATGGATTTAATTTTGAAATCCAAGATGGCCACCAGCGGCGATGTTTTTTGGCGAATGACCCCAAAATGACTCGTTCCCATCTACATGTCAATGTCAACATTTATGACAAATTTCATAAAGATCAGACCAAAGGTACGACCTGTAGCCCGCGCCAAAGGATTTAGTCATGCAAAGAGTAACATCCAAGATGGCTGCTGGCGGCCATGTTTTTTTGGCCGAACAACCCAAAAATGACTCGTTCCCATCTACTAGTACATGTCAATATTAACATCCATGACAAATTTCATGAAGATCAGACTAAAGGCACAACCTTGAAATCCAAGATGGCCGCCAAGATGTTTTTCGATCGAAAGACCCCAAAATGATTCGTTCCCATCTACCCTGCTGGGAAAAACAAGTGTCCACTTAACCACGGTGCGCTTAGCATTGCCACCGCGGCCGAAATGCAACTACACCGCGGCTCCACTGGCTAACTACAGTTGGGCATTGGTTTATTTGCCATTCGGCCATGGTGTACAAATGTAGTTGCCGCTGTGTACATTCATCAAACTGAAAAAAGACAATACAAACCAGAAATCTAACCACGGTGTACATACCATTCGGCCCCGTTGTAGTTGCTTTTTGGCCATGGTGTACATGTGTACTTGTCGTTCGGCCGCGGTGTACATGTACTTGCCGCTCGGCCGCGGCGCTCAACTGCAGTTACAAACTCTGACACTGCACCCGAATGGCAAATACACCGTGGTGCCAATGGACACTTGTTTTGTCCAGCAGGGTACATGTCAATGTCAACATTCATGACCAGGGTTCGCTCTGCCACTTGCCAAATTTGCCAATGGCAAAAATAATTCACAGTTGGCAAAAAATATTTTCATTTGGCAAAAGTTTTGGCAAGTCACTTTTTAATTCCTTATTAATGAAGTTAAAAAATATCGGTCAATCAATACCATTCATTTTCGGAAATTATTACAATGGAATTATATTAGTTGTGTTTTATATGGTTTCGCAAAAGTTAACACCTCCATTAAGATGCAGTTAATCTGATATCATTAGTATCGAAGGGTGGAGGGATTACCTCTATTTAGTGTGATGGTGGTGCTTACATAGCTAATCTTCATATGATGTTCGCTTTTGATCAAGCAACGCTTCTACTATTGTATTGTTCGGTAATCGGTTTATTGTTGTATGATAAACCGTAATAGATGAGATCATAATCATTAACTAACTGCTTTTTTATCGATATCAAACAGTGAGTGTCGAAACATAAGACTCAGTCAAGGTTGCAGAAAATGATGCTATTGGGAATAATATTTGGCAAATTCTAAAAGAATTTAGCAAAAAATATTTGGCAAATTCTAAAAGAATTTGGCAAAAAATATTTTCATTTGGCAAATTATTTGGCAAATGTAAATTTCGTTCCAGCGCGGACCCTGTTCATGACAAATTTCAAAGAGATCAGACTAAAGGCACAACCTGTATCCCGCGACAAAGTAAATTGTTGACGGACACACAGACACACGGATGACGGACGCCAACCCATGGCAATAGCTCAAACTTACAAAGTTGTAAGTTGAGCTAATAAAACGGGATGCGTGGGAATTTTGCAAAATGAATAAAATGAAAACCGTCAGGAGCTCCGAAATAGGGGTGGGCGGGTCACCGGAAACACAGGTATATATATTTTTTGGCTTTACTACTTCGGGGTTCATGCAGTTTGCTGAATTTTTCTTGCGGTAAAAATCCGATGACCACATTGAACCCGCCGTTCATTTCTTATATAATACAGCAGTATTACATGGGGTGACACCACTATAGAGGGGGTCAATTACTTAAATCTAGGGAAGTCGATAGCCGAGAGGTACTGTAGTGTACTGGTCTCTCGTGCTAGCGGGCCAGGGATCGCAACCTGGTCAGGGTATTCTGACAAAAATCAGAACTCGGTCAGATACCAAGTTTGTAAAGCTGAAAAGTCTCATTTGAGATCACTGAATAAAGATCCGAATGCAAAAATACCGACTTCCCCCATTACAACATCTATCCAGGTATTTTGTTGTTCTGCAGTATGCTGTCTGATTGGGGGTGCAGACATTAATGGCTAACCTGTGTACATGCCTCGGGGTATCTGGAGAAGTCAGCCCAAAACAAGGTCGGCCACAAGAGAAGTCGGCCCGGGTAAATTAAAGATTGGTCAAGAAAAGTCGGCCCCATTATTATTTTACTGCTTGTTAATGCCTGTGGCACAATAAGATGAGACCGACATTTCGCCACACGGTGTCATAAGGGATTACCCCGCTGGACAAAACAAGTGTCCATTGGTACCGCGGTGTATTTGCCGTTCGGCCGCGGTGTCAGAGTTTGTAACTGCAATTGAGCACCGCGGCCGAACGGCAAGAACACCGTGGCCCAACAGCAAGTACACTGCGGCCGAAAGGCAACTACACCGCAGCCGAACGGCATGTACACCGTGGTTAGATTTCTGGTTTGTATCGTCTTTTTTCAGTTTAATGAACGTACACCGCGGCAATTACACCATGGCCGAACGGCAAGTACACCGCGGCCCAACTGTAGTTAGCCGGTGGAGCCGCGGTGTAGTTGCATTTCAGCCACGGTGGCAACGCTAACTGCACCGCGGTTAGGTGGACACTTGTTTTGTCAAGCAGGGTACATCACCTCGTAGCATTCCATTTTATGTGACCATGTTTTGGTCACATGGTGTCAAGGAGGATTATATCACCTCCTGGCAATCCATTTTCTTATCGCGCACTGTCATGGCTTTACGCAGATATGTCGATAGGGTTCGTTAAACGGAAATTTAAATCTGTACCGGAAAAATAGCCATATATACAAGACATGGTATTAGACCAGATACGAACCTTCAAACTTAGTCAGCCAGAGGGATTTCCACATGGAAGCAGTCAGCGAAACGCCGATAAAGATCAACACTACGTCATATACAATGTAGTGTTGAACAAGGTTTCCGTGACACCTGATATACATGTATGTTACTCAATTGAGTAAACATGTCACTAACTGATGTTAATAGCTGGGCCGACTTCATACGGGGCCGACTTCTCTGGGGCCGACTTCGTAGCGGGGCCGACTTCTCCTGTATTCCGCCTTGGTGTGTGCACATTAAAGAACGCTACTGCAGTCGCCACAGGGTTATAAAGTTACTAGTACTCGGCCGTGGTAGCACCTGGACCCGACAGGAATGATTAACAGCCCGAGGGCCTATTTATAGACCCGAGACGGAGTTAATCATTCCTGGAGGGCTGTAAAGAAACCAAGGTGCCCGACAAAATCATGCTATTACTATTATTACCACACCGTCCTGGTGTGAGCATGCTTTAATGAAAACAAAGCTTAGCGCTCGCTTCTGTTCAACTTCACCTTAAAATCATGGAATCATGACGTGTGGGTAAAATAATGTTCATCTAATAAAGAACGCCCTCTAAAGTGGTAAAAATATTAAGTAATAGTGTTAACGTTGGAATCAACAGAAAGATCAGACTTTAATTTTTGAAGCGCGCGATCGCTCTTGCGCACCATCGCGCGGCTAAAATTGAAAACCAGTGAGCGATCAATTGCGCGCCTAGCCAAATACGGAGAGCGTACAAGAATAAAGAAACAGCTTGAATGTTGTAGCAAAATATCAAATGAATTCTCCAAAACCAACATTCATTGTCGGCATTCATCAAAAGGTGATCCCTCGTGCCACGATGATTGGCAGTTTAAGTTTTTTGACGTCACACGATGTGAAGTGTCAAATGCACTATCTGTCTGAGACTGAATGATTCGAAGCTAAAAATACATTTGAACGATTTCTATGTATGGCTTATAACGTCACATAAATTCCTGGAAAATCAAAGCGAGACCACGTGGCCGGGAGATGTTACCGTATTTATTTCGTCAGCATTGAATCGGAGTATTAAATTAATTCCTTATTAATAATTATGAATTACAATTAATATACCGGGGTAGGAGCATGTACAATATGAAAACACAGTGTGTAACATTCACTTGTGCTAATGGATAGTGGATTAAGCAGTGTTAAACCATCAAAGAGTTTCAATGGACATCCATCGTGAGTAAACTAATTCAATTTACGCAACATTTATGAATGTATTTCCGCTGTTTATTTTATCTCGATAGAAACCGCGCGGCTGGCCAAAACCCAGCGAGCGGGACTATGCGCGCCTACATTTTGTAAACATGAAAATCTGAAAGATATCTGTATGAATTTGAACTGAATACACATGTACTACCCTGCTCGGCAAAACAAGTGTCCACTTAACCACGGTGCGCTTAGCATTGCCACTGCGGCTGAAATGCAACTGCACAGCGGCTCCACCAGCTAACTACAGTTGGGCCGCGGTGTATTTGCCATTCGACCATGGTGTAGTTGCCGCTGTGTGCATTCATTAAACTGAAAAAAGACAATATAAACCAGAAATCTAACCACGGTGTACATGCCATTCGGCCCCATTGTAGTTACTTTTCGGCCATGGTGTACATGTGTACTTGACGGTCGGCCATGGTGTACTTGCCGCTTGGCCGGGGTGCTCAACTGCAGTTACAAACTCTGACACCGCCGCCGAACGCCAAACACACCGCGGTGCCAATGGACACTTGTTTTGTCCAGCAGGGCAGTACGATTGATCTTTTCAATTTGAAAACAGAAACAATTCTTTTTCAGTCCTAAATCAAATGATTAAATTAATGATAAGCAAATACCTGTGCAACCTTTGATGATTAGAGAACAAATTCAACAATGCCTCCTTGAACTTGAAGCTCCTGTCGAAAGTAAAAGTGCAATAATCATGTCACAAACACAGTTTACACATGATGTCATGAAATTGAATACACCTAACATTGAATTGCCTAGTCTTCGTGTATCTGTGGTACACAATAATCCATACAATCCTCAAAACAACATTCATTGTTGCAAATTACATGAAACACAGATCAATCACTCGTTGATTTTTCAATTTCGTGCCATGTGGGGCCTTGACCTTGTAGTGGAGAAATCGGTGTATATAAAGTGTTTGTCGACGCCGATGCCGGCTCTAAATAAAAGTGTAATGTCTAGCTTCTTCGTTGTTTCTCAGTGGATGTGAATGCGATTTGGTATGTGTGTCCGGGTTGGGTCATGGATGATATTGATTATCGCACATGCACATTTAAATTTGATTTGTTTTTTTAATTTACAAATTTCGAGTAGAAGATTTGTTTACAATCGAGATGGCTAATCACAAACTGTGCCACGGTAATATTTTACCGAATGCCATGTTATCAGACTAGAAAGGCTGTGATTAATCCTCGATTAATCTATTATTGATTGAGACTCGAGTCTCTGAATGACTCAGTGAGGACAATTAAAAAGTGATCATCGGCAATCGTTGTTGTTGTACTTGTATGTAAATTCCTCCGTCGCGGTTGTCTTCGGAGCACGCTGCTCTCCTAACTCAGTACCGTTACTAACAGTCGATTGTGTTGAAGTTGAAGTGAAGAAAACGTAATTCTTCGATCAGTTTCAGCTGGAGTCTGCGCAGTAACCTCCCGGAAGTCACGTGTGAAATTTACAAAAAAGCATACACGCTATTTTCGCTCTTGGTATAGAAATATAGAAAAATTATATGACGTCATAATTCACACGCATTTAGGTATAAACACCCACTGGGGTGGTTGCTATTATATGGATTCTTTCTTACCATCTGCAATTACCGAATGGAACAAACTGTCAGAAACTACAAAGAGCAGCAGTACAATCGAAGACTTCAAAAAGGAACTGAACAGTGACAATATACGTCCACCTGCCTATTTTTATCATAGTAAATGTCGTAAATCTCATATCCTCCATACCCGGTTAAGATTGAACTGCAGCCACCTAAGTGGTGACCTGACAGATAACCATGTAACAATTTCCCCCTTCTGTCTATGTGGGGAATTTGAGACAACTTACCACTATCTCTTTGAATGTACATTTTATCAAGAGCCCAGGAGAGAACTATATGACTCCCTACCAAATGTTGCCTTATCTGAGAATACACTAATGCGGGGGTCAAGAGAGCTTAGTCTTCGCGAAAACAAACAAATATTTAATGCAGTACAGACATATATTATGAGAACAAAAAGATTTCCATGATCTGCATTGGTAACAAATTGCTTTGGATTCCGGCCGCGCTATGCGGCAGCACGATGTTCCCCATTATATATGTAGTACTAAATGTCTTCCGATAACGATTATTTTGTAAGTTACTTACTTGTCACTATCCTGTATATACGTGAACTGATTCTACATGAAGAATACAGCAATATTCGCAGTGAACCCCATTGAAATAGGAATTGGCCATTGCGATTGACCCCCTCCCATGAAGCCTGACGCATGCATATTACTACGAGCATAATTTTCATCACGCAGCAAATAAATTATTGAAAACTCTGTCCCCTCTACTTTCTCACTCTCTCTCTCTCTCTTCTCTCTCTCTCTCTCTCTGCCTCCTGCTATCCCTAACACTATCTTCCGCTGTGTCCATCCCAACTTAGTTACTTCTCCTTTAAAAAATATTATTTCTATTATTTCCCGTCTGATCGATACCCCTCCCTCACTTATTGGGGAAGGGGCATGTCGCAAAAGAGGAGAAGACTTCATATAAGCCCTCGGGCTTGTTGTCTGATCCTCATTTCCATACATTATCTCTTATATGTTGTATATTTATGTCATTTGTGTATTATGTGTATTATGTTTGGATTTGGGAATAAAAATATGTTTACACTAACAGTGGAAGTATTCCATAATATGGCCTATTGGCTGGGTGTTGGTTAAACAACTCGGCTGGTGTAATTTTTGGGTTAATAATGTTCACCATAAACCACCGGTAATCACTAATGAGCACAACCCATTGGAACAGCTCAAACTTGACTTTCTCAAGTTGAGCTAAAAACAGCACCAACCTGAATTTAACTCTTTTAGTCTTTTAGATTTTCCATTCCCTATTAGAGGAATCATATGCATCAGTATGTCACACACAATTCAGTTTCAATTGATACAAGGCAAGCAATGTATACTCACTGCGATTGTTTGTACATTAATTGCTTCACCCATGTCACTGACATCACTTACTTCACTTAAACTTGATACACTACGAAAATCATCCTGAAACAAAAGTTTACCAAAAGCAAATGGATAAATTTATTTTCTCATCACATGTGACAAATATTTGTAGCTCATATACATGTCAAACATCGCATCAATATACCGTAAATTTCGGTGGATAAGTCACATCTTTCTAACCCAATTTCCCCTATTAAAATCCATTTGTGACTTATAGACCGGTAAGTCAATGAGGAGCACATTTTTAGCCAACTTTTGAGGTAAACAACTGGGACAAAATGCCGACGCAAACTAAATCCAACACGATAGGATGATACAATTCAGTATACAAAATAAATAAACACCCCTATCTTCACTGTTTGTCTTTATTTTATTCCGTATATGTCGTATAAGTGTATAAACGTTTGCATCCTGTACTTGGTTTAAACATTAATTTGGTTACATTCAACATGCTCGGAATTAGGTTAAAATATACTTATGTTGTTTTGTTTACTTTTGATGACTAAATAAAATACTAGACACACGTTAAAATTTAATTATTTCTGGTTTATTATATTAAAGTTATGTAAAACACACCAGTGGGGCGATCACATAGAAATGGAATAAAATCTTGATCAAGTACCGGTAGTTATTTTTACAAATTTATAAACCAAATTGACAATGCACATCGCCATTTCTATATATTAATTAAATGCAGTGACTCTCAATGGCAAAATAAATAATTTTCATTAGTTTATCGTTGAGAGTCGCATCCTCAATTGAGAAATCATTATTTACAATTGAGCCTACTAGTAGTTCACTCAGACAATTTGCTTCAGATTTTCTGACGATTCTCGTAGAATGCTACATCTCGCCTGTTGGATAATGGCCCTGAATGCTAACTTATTTTTAGATCATGTCATAATCTCTTCTCTGGCTAATTCTCTAGATTTGCCTGTAGCTCTACAAATAGACCAAACTCCACCTGTACAAAACCTTGGAACTTTTAAAAGTTTTGACAGGGAGCATTACAAAGTCCAAACAAGGGGTACGCATCTAAGATGCTTTTGTCGAGTTTTTTGGCAGTCCAACCAAACTTCTGCCAATAAGGTGCACAACTTCGGGGGGGGAAGTCGGACGGTGGTATATTATTGCAATAGACCTATATACCAAATATCAATTGAATCTGTTAATATTTCATTGAGTTATCGCACTAACAGTGATAAAATTGTTATTAAAATAGACAAACTAAGACCCATAACTCCGGGAAAAAAATTCGGACAAACCAAGTTTTTGAACTCGTCCGAGATATTGTTGCAAGAGATTCATATACCAAATATTGTTTAAATCGGTTAATATTTCATTGAGTTATCGCGCTAACGGTGATAACATTGCTAAAAATAGACAAACTAAGACCCATAACTCCGCGAAAAAAATTCGGACAAACCAAGTTTTAGAACTCGTCCGAGATATTGTTGCAAGAGACCCATATACCAAATTTTTCTGACTTTTGATGATATTTTATTTGAATATTTCGTGCATTTATGAGTTGTTATGAGGAAATTTTGTTATGAAATGTGACTTTTGATGACAATTTCGTTGCGTAATTCAGTATGTATTTATGACTTATACCAATAAGATATTTGAATACAATGTGACTATAGCGGTGATTTTCTTTGCGTATTTGTGAATGAAATGTGACTTTGTTTGATGTTGTTTGATGTTATTCACACTTTAACTCGGTTGTTTGCATTACATCTGTCACTCAGACACATAGTGAGAACTGATTAGATGTTGTTTCTGACAACCAGCCAACTTCTATCAGTGTTTGTGTAACTTCAGACGACCACGATACAATCGTAAGTGGACGAATCGGGCCCGACGAGATCGTAGATAGTTTGTTCAGACGATTGCGATGTCACGTGCATTATGATATCGTAGGTTGTTCTAAAGCATGTGATTGACTACCCTACGATCATTCCCAGCTACGATTTTTACGTACACACGGCTGCGATTACGTCGCAAGTGGAGGTATCCAAGGATACGCCACGATTTCGCATCTAAAATCAAACAGTGTCTGATATTATTTTATGACCTACGATTTTGACGTGCGCATGCGCAGTCCAGCTACCGGTTACTTCACACGACGGAAATCTTTCCACTTACGATTGTATCGTGGTCGTCTGAAGGTACACTTTGTTTAGGGTTCCTAGAGTATATTAAGCATGGGATACTGCTCTGTTCATATCATCTTGAAATCGTTCAACATGCCGTACAACCTTCGTCGACAAGCTACAGCCGAGGAAAGCCCTCCCGACAACCCTTGCATCAAGTGTGGGAAAGACGTCTCGTCACACCAACAAGCCGTAGACTGCGACTCGTGTGGTCGTTGGCAGCACCGAAAATGCGATACCAACATCCCACAAAGTATATATAACTAATAATATTATTCGTTTCAAGTTATTTTCGTTTATTCGTTTCTTCGCGACTTCGCGTTTCACTCGTTTCTCCAAATCATTGCGGATTATTAGTATTTCTAACTTTCATTAAATTCGTTCATTTATAGGGATATATAGTCGATATATCGACCACAACCACGCGGCTAAACCATCGATCACTGTAAAGAAAACAATTTATTCCAAGGTAATGTATAATTTTTATACTATCTATACTTAATTACTGATTTTATCTATATATTTTTTACAAATTATAATTGACGGAACGTTTAAGGTAATTACTAGCATCTTAAAAGCATACCGACAATGTCAAAACAACCCTAAAGACAATGAAACCTTGAGACAACATGGCGAAATCTTATCACTCCAGTCTCAGTACTGCACCGCCGACAAATACCTCTAATCATAAGCCGACGGCAAGGTGTCAACCAACCACGCATTAAGCTGTGAGATAAGATATGAGGTAATCCGTCAATTAGCACATCCTAAATATACCTCATACTATTTTGTGACTACAAAATTCATATATCTCCATTATATATAAGAGATTATTCAAAGTAATATATAATCAATTTGTATATATTTTTTTAAATATCATGATTCAAAGCTCCCTCTCTTTGTTCATGATGTGAGTTTTGACATAGTTATTTCTATTATAGATTGTCGGCAAGCCATTCAGCACCAACTCCCAACTGATGTCTATCAACTGTTTCGTGAAGAGCGGCGATCAGAAAAAGCAATTCCCCATGGTCTTCGCCTTGATGTCGCGTGGAAGGAAATCTGATTACGTCGCAGTCCTCAACGCCATTCTTCACAGACTTGATGCGCCCCAGGTCGAGACATTTGTTATGGACTTTGAAATCGGCGCATGGCAGGCTTTCCGTGAAGTGTTTCCTGGAGTCGAGATTAAGGGGTGCGTCTTTCACTGGACACAGGCAGTGTACAGAAAGATCACAACCATCGGCCTATCCACTGCTTACCGTGCCAACAAACCCACACAGCAATATCTTCAGCAGTTTTTAGCTCTGCCTTTTCTGCCGACAGCACACATCAAACCTACCTTCGACGCCATATCACCGCAAGCCAACACCGATAAATTGCGGGAATTCGTCTCATACGTAGCTGACCAATGGATTAACAACGACAACTTTCCGATATCCGAGTGGTGCATCTTCGAACATTCTGTTCGCACGAACAATCACTTTGAAGGTAAATATCTACTTTTGTACATCACAGTTGTTTTTTAAATTACAAAAATAAACATTTATAATAAAATATATTAAAAAATATTACAATGTGTTCTATTATACTTTGCCATTTTCATAACCTCTTTTTCATATTATTCTTTGCCATTTTCATAACCTCTGTTTTATACTTGTAGCTTGGCACAGGCGAATGAACAGCAAGGCGGGTCAGCGGCTAAGTTTTTACAAACTGGCACCAATTCTGCATGCCGAGGCAGACCACGTCGCGATCTCCGTGGCAGCTCGTGACCTTGAGACAGACCCAGAACCAAATACACCAAGATCGACTTGGCGCTTGAAGAGTTGTGGCAGCAATATAGAGAGAAGAACGTAACGACGACAGATTTTCTGCGAAAGTGCAACGAAATTTACAAGATGGGAAAGAAGAAGAACTAGTGATGAGAACTGACACATGTATATATGAAGTCACGAATATAGCATCAGATTTATCCCCAGATATGCCGTTATAAAACTACTGGAATTTGCCAATAATTGTATAAACAAAAAATCGGAATGAGGCTCTTGGGTTGGGAGAAAAATGATCCATCGTGACCTGGAATGTGGGCATGGAAAAACTCATTCTCGGGGCCAGATAATTGGTCCGGACACTCGGCAAGCCTCGTGTCCGGCCCAAATATCTGGACCATCAGTGAGATGTTTCCATCCCACACCCAGGTCATGATGCATACTATTAATCTCATTTTCCCGCCAAAATGGGGGTAGAACAGTTTAGTTCTGACGGGACGATGTGGTTTCTTTTAATCAGACACAAAATACAATACTAACTTGTGACACAACCCGTTTCTGGTGAACTATATCCTGGATAACAGTTGCATTCCCCGTTCACACCATCACACCACCCATTGCCGCAGTCCACTCCGTCACATACATCTGCGATACAGATGTTTTCGATAACATAATGAGTTCTCAACATCATATCAATAATGAAAAATGCAAGAACTTAGCGCAGTGTTTAAACTTAATCGTGATCTGACAATCCAACTGATGGTGTGTGAGAAGTGAAGCCAAAATGTGTTGATAAGATCATTATCAGTTGCAGTTTGCTGACTATATGCCATGCTAAGCGCATCTCATCTAACGTTTTGACTCGATCTACATTGAAATCGCCTAATATGTAGACCCGTTTACCAGCTTTATTCAATTTGTCTGTTATCTCATCTAATGTTTTTATGTATATGTCTACAGATCTACATTGAAATCGCCCAATAGGTAGACCCGTGTTAAGAAATGTACGTAATGTGACGTAATTTCGACCAGCCAACGCCCTGCATTCATGTTCCACAGCGCGAATGTATGGGTAAGTGTAAATATTCGAATTTTGATCTAAAAACCGCAAATTTCATTCGAAATCAAACTATGTCCACTTGATATTGATCGAGGCATGCAATTTCACATGTTCTCATTCTGTTTTTGAAAGATAGTACACGGTGGGTATGATAGCTGGTGTAAAAATTATATTATAATACTTTCGATATCTTGAGTGTAATCACGAAAAAAACATTTGGAGATAGAACAATTTGTGTAAAATTTTCTGTTTTTGTTTCGCGCTATAGTGGTTTTCGCGTTTTTCAATCATATAAACGTGCAAATATCCCAAATCACGTCACTTTCTGTGTTATTTTAACCACATAATTATTCTAGAAATAAGATTTTCACATCTAGGAGTGAGAAAGTATCGTTTCTAACTAGTCACTTCACTGGAACTCTGCCAAGATCATAACAATATAGCACAGTAAATAAGAAAGTGAGCCTTTTTAGATGGAACAGAGTTACACAGCCTTTCATTCAAATTTGGTATACATATACACGATATCTGGTGACAGGAAATCCCGCGCCGAATGGAAAGATGCCAATAGCTCATGGAGGTAGAACAGTTTAGTTCTGACGGGACGATGTGGTTTCTTTTAATCAGACACAAAATACAAAACTAACTTGTGACACAGCCCGTTTCTGATGAACTATATCCTGGATAACAGTTGCATTCCCCAGTCACACCATCACACAACCCATTGCCGCAGTACACTCCGTCACATACATCTGCGATACAGATGTTTTCGATAACATAATGAGTTCTCAAGATCATATCAATAATGAAAAATGCAGTAACTTGGCGCAGTGCTTAAACTTAATCGTGATCTGACAAGATCGGTGCGTGTAGAAAAACTTTGAAGAGAGATATATATATCAGATGCGTTTTATTTAAAAACTAAGTTGTCATTTCAGAGAACAAATTCTTATTATATAATCAACTGTACTGTTGGGATGTGGATATTATATAATAATTCCAAGAATAATTTGGGTGAATTATGATTCCGAGTTGCGGCCATTCCCTTAAGGTAGTTTAAAAATCGCACAAACAATAAAACCTTTTTGTGGAATTCAATAGCTGTTATGTATGGAAAACGTCCGAATCTCGCACAAACAATAAGACCTCTTTGTTGCGGTGGTTGGGGGCCTGGCATGGTGAATCTCTTATTTGGATAGCAGAAGCACATACATCGCAATGAACTGGGGACCTTGTTTGTGGTAAATGTATAAGTATATAGTAATGACCTGGGGAAACTCGTGGTTAATAAATGTACAGTAACGACATGGAGACCTCATGGGTACTAAATTTGCAGAAATGACCAGGGGACCTCGCTTTTTTTATTATTTCTTTTTCACATAACGTTGATCATACAATGATTAAATTAAATCTTATTATGAAATATAAATCATAACACGAAATTTGTATGTGTTCTCTGGGTTTCTGCTATCTTTTATTTTCCTACTCTTTATGACTATATCAGAAACTGCCTATACAGCAGGGTGCTCTACCTTTCATTAGCTTATGTCAGCTTCCGGTGGGTAAGACATGGTACCTCTAATTGTGGACTCTTCTGCTATAGGGCATCCCCCTCTACTCACATAATGTGGGTCACACAAAGCCATGAATGTCTCTCCTCCTGTGAGATCTAGTATATTTGATTGAAGGGACGTCTCCTCCACAGATTTATACAATTTCCATGGTTATCGATCTAGATAAAAACGGTCAAGGGAATTTTCAACACCGACGCGACAAACACCTCTACAGTACAGAATTCAAAGTGCCACAATTTAATGGTTATTTTAATAGGCTATATATGAGATATTTTATCTCATGTAAAGTAAATTTAAAAAAAATTCATAGTACATGTACTGGCCTCTGGCAAGTACAATTGAATTAATATATTAATATTATAATATAATATATATATAATATTAGAATAATTTCTCATAATAATCATGCAATCTAAAGTTTATATTTTAGAACACCAGCCGTCTCCAGTCAGATTCGAACTGACAATCCCCTCAGTGTAAACTGAGGTGCACTCACCAATGTGCTGTAGAAACTGATATAAAGCTGGCATTAAAAAACAACAAATTTGAGTAGAACCTCCGGCCAGTGCATGTACTAATACTATATATATATATTTGTTTTGTTACATGTGACAAAATAGTTCATATATACCTATAAAACTAACCATGACATTGTGGTGCTTTGAATCATGTACTAGTAGAGGTATTTGTCGGGTCGGTGTTGAAAATTCCCTTGAGCATTTTTATCTAGACGGCGGCGCCAGCTTATTTTCATAATTCAGTATAAAACTTGGTATTCGCTCCATTCTAAATGAAATTAATAACAATTGATTACACACAAAGAACAAAACATTCTTAATTTTAACTGTATCATTGCTAAATAATCAACATTGATTGACCTTTCAAGTTTCATAAACAGCAATGGTCACAAAATGTCACAGAAAAAATTGAAACCATCAGCCCATCGTGGACTTTTTGGTGCCAAAATAATGGTGTGAGTGTTGCTAAGAAATCAACATCTAAATATTCACAATGGGCCAGCAACTTTTTCGCATATGAATAAAAAACAAACCCCACATGCTTGAAACGAAAGAGTCGAAAACAGGTAACTGGTCACAATTAAACATACTTTTCATATCATTCCCGAAATCAATAAACACTGTCACTGTCGTATATTGAAAAACTTATGGTGTAACTTATTGATTATAAAGATATAAAGATGTAATCAAATATAAATTGTAGATAAAAATGATGATCTTATCGTAGCAATAAAAATCGTAAATAAATTCGCAATCGAAAATATCACGTGACAACCGCATCTCATGAATATATTCATGAGGTCAGCCTATACCACTGTGTACATTCGATAACCGGAAGTGGAATAGGAAAAAGTGGAATATACGACTCAAACATTACACCAGGGTAAGTGTTTTGGCTTCTAATTATTCTCTCAGTACTATAAAAATGTTATGGGATGGTATTTTCCATAGCTATATATTTGCAATCACATAGCGCAGACGAGTTTTATCGGATGATTTGATGTTGTCGAGAAAAAGAATGCGAATGTATAGAAACTCACATGTAAATAACGCTCTCTTCCACTTCACTCTGTATGTTCACATCTAATAGCTGATATTTACGCACGTTTTGCACTTGGTGTATTTTCCCACTGCACTAGCGGTTATATACGTATACAACATGTTGCCAATTTGGCGACACTTGTCACGAAAAATAGAGTTTTAGCATGTTGGTGTACGGCAGTATGCTGGGAAGTGTACAACAGTATGCGAGTTTAGACAATTACCAAGTGTACTGCAGCATGTCCTAATAGTTGCAATACAAACAGTATGGGTGCTTATTGACACAATAATTGTTCCTAATGAGGTATGCATGATGAGTAAACACCGCATTGTTTCTCATTTCAGCCTGAAAGATATCCAACGGTGAGCAAATGCTGTTACTGTGAATACGAGAGAAATAAATTTGGCGAAGCTGTTGGGCACTCCACAAGGAAACATCAAAATGAAACATCGAATTAAAACAAAAATAAACAATCACAGTACTAACATTTTCCATCATTCCCGAGTTTTATCGTGAGCAGGGTCGACGAATTACTGTAAACGAGGACAACGTAACTATCCACGTGTCCCGAGCTGACGCTGAACTAAAAGATTCGCCCACCAAGATGACCATTTCAGACAGTACTTTGACCAAATGTAGAAACATTTGCTATTGGTCAACCTCAACCGCGGTCTAAAAACATATTCCCCACTAATATTACTGGTTGGAAATTAAATGAGAACTATTTCAACCTAATCGTGGTGTAAAATTTCCAACTAAATGATGTGTCAGGTATGAAATTTCCAACTTGAATTTGTTTTACCAAAATTGGGGGTGTGGCACACCAAATACCTGTCGCCACGTCCCTGATGCTCGTTAAAGCAATACCATGGTCCGGATGATTTTGATGGGAACTGTATGAAAAAAGTAGCATTACTTTTTAAATAAATAACTTTGTTGTAACCACAACAAATTGTTCAACCAAAATTTAATGTTAAAATGGCTTTTACAACAGTAATTGAGCCATCAGTCATATTTTAGACAGTAAACTGAAATCGACTACTGATTTTGTTTTCCAACAACAGTGTAAGTGAGTTCAGTAGGAATATTTCGACAATTAGAGGCATGTTGTTAGCTACTGGTTTATACACGTACCTATATTTGTCGAAATATTCAAACTAAACCACAATCAGACTATGGTTGGAAAACAATATATATTGAGCTATTATCTTGGTTTGAAATTTTGGTGTTCAAGGGGGTGGGGTAAAACTAATCAGGATTGAACACCAAAATAAAATAAACGAATCCCAGTTCCTGGATATGTGTAGAAATAAGAAACAATCTTTCTGTCAGTCAATCCCAGCACGGTCAATCACGTGCATGAGCATACTCGTGACTATCAATTGAGAGATTACAAAATAAATAGTATCAAATGGATACACTGTATTGGTGTATCAGTTTTTACATAGCGTTTCGTGTTTATTCAGACTTGATCGCCATTTGTAACATTTCGTACATCTGCACTGTTATCGTGAGTGTTAGTGCATCCCCTTCTTGTGATCTTCCATATTGAATTTGGTGGAAAACGTCCTAGAACAAACATCATTAGGGAATTCTGGTGCATCTGCATGGCATGTTTTGTTGTGTCTATTCAAAGACCCCGGTGCCTTGAAGTTATTTTTTTACATCTTTTACATTGGTCGATGGCGATTACAGAATGTGACGCTTTGATATAACGTAACTTTGGCGGTTGGCAGAACTCCTTAACACATACGTTGCACGTGTGCTCAACTGCTTTTGCGATTTCTCATGCAGCTTTAGTGCAAACAGCCTGCTGAAAGATCTGCCACAATAGTCACACAAGTGGGAGCTTCATCGTTCTTTATCTTGATCCGGATTATCTTGCTGCCATTGGTGGTGTATGTGTTTTACGTGTCGTCTCAGATTATACAGTCTGGTTGTGCTTGTCTTACATTCCGATAGCATGTTATATCTTGTTATACATACATGTACATGCAAATGCATGCAGGCGCGCACACTGCAATCCCACCACCCCACCAAACACGAACATATATTAATTATATCATTTCTTTCACATTCTGGTGTCAGACACATCTTTCTGTGAGAATCGGCAGTGGTCAGATCATCTAATAACCAGTCGCATGCCAATGCATTCACCTCATGTGTGCCACAAAGTCTTATTAATCATGGCAAAAACGAATGATTTATATGTGCAAATATAGCAATCTTGTGCTCAAATATGTTCAGAATCCACATCACTCGCGTTGGTGAGAAGTTCAATACCCAGGTACATGCCCAAATCAGTGTGCAAGGCCTAGATTTGTGCTTTTAAAACGTGACAGTTGTCCACTGGCTACATTTGCATACAGCCGTGCACCTGGTTTTTTTTAAATCGGATTTTTTGCCAAGAAATATAACGCAGATCAAATCATCATATTTATTACACGCTTGTTCCTAGAAGTATAGTGTTATTGATGTTCCATATTTACAAATCCGTATGGAACGTACGTTCCATGCGCATCACGTTGACGTAATATGACGTACATGGCGTTCGCATCAACCATGAAACTGGAACTATTTAAATAAAAGAATCATCACACATGACAAACACGCCCTGTATGAGCCTAAACAATCCTTCTAATCCTGTATTTTTAATTCACGGATTCTAGGACGCGAAGCGTGTAATAAACACAGAACGACACGATGTGTAAATGGGTTTGTCGATACGGCACTCGTGCTGTCGCGGAAGGATAGAACTCGAATCGCAAGCGCCACTCGTTCTATCCTTCCGGGACAACACTCGTGCCGTATCGACAAACCCATTTACACATCGTGTCGTTCTGTGTATGTATATTATAGCGCCCGCTCTCCCGCGGCGAAGCCGCGGAAGCGAAGCGACCTAGGGTATACTTATGCGAATATGAGATATATACTAATCGACTTTTTCAGCCCACTCTAAAAATAGATTAAATTACCTAAAGTAGAATAATTTATTCATAATTCAAAGGTCAGCGGAGTCCAAACATGATTGTTGGCGACGGCCGCCATTTTGTAATGATTAATGCCACCTCGAAATGTGTAATTGGGCAAAATGCTCCAGGGCAAAAATAAAAAACTTTGATCTAGCAACTGTTAGCTATACTTCATCATATGTGGGAACATCATGCTCCTAAAGACAAACATATTTTCAATAAGTGAATGCAAATTGAACAAAAGCTCTGGTTAACAAAAAAGTTAAATTGTACGAAAAAGTTTTGTTTACATATTTCATAAAATTATGAAAAATATTTACCCCGAAAGAGGAATCTGGCGACCTTGCTGGCCGTTTACATATTATCTTCAATTTTCTAACGGTATTTCCGCCTAAAAGATTGATGAAATATTCTCAAAGTTCAAAGCCGACAAACGGAAACTTTCAGTTCCGATTGAAAGATGGCCGAGTCATTTTAAGATTGCTTCTTGGAAAACCAGTAAAGGCGTCATGACATCAAGACGTACATCATGAGGTCACTACCTACACCGGCGCGCAAAATTCCAGACAGGATTGCGTCGATGGCCAGACAGCTGAGACTCGTATGACCATACAAGGTTGCTGCACTTCCTGGATTTCACGCCTTTACTGGTTGTGATACAACTGGCCGTTTCGCTGGAAAAGGGAAGCTAAAATGTTGGAAACCATTTGATAATGCGGACAATCGTATAATTACAGCATTCGGTGCCCTTGGAAAAAGTGAAATGCCCAGTGAAATTACCATTCGCCAATTAGAACGATATGTCTGTAAACTATACACCCCCAAGACCAAAATTGAAGACGTCGGGGAACTACGATGGCACATCTTTAAACAAAAGCAGGCAGAGGCAGAACAATTACCACCCGATGCTGTATTACAACTAGTTAGATGTTCATGTGGCAAAGGGCGATGCAAAACTAATTGTTGTTCGCGCCGCAAGCATCAGATGAGGTGTACAGAAATGTGTTTATGTGAAGGGTCTGAAGATGATTGTGAGAATACTGACATTGATGCACATATTGAAGAAGACTCCGGCGACTCTGACGACTATGATGAATAATTATGTAAACCATGTGAATGTATAATTGTTTAAGTATGTGATTAATAATGCATTAAGATATTAAGGTGTTTTGTGTTAATATTCTTCTAATCATTTCTGATATGTCACAGGGCAAAAGGTAATATTGTATAACAATTTCCTGAAAAATTAAAAAATTAGTCGAAAAACACCAATATTTCCATATATACCCAACCGCGTTTCTCAATTCTTCACGAAAGCTTCTTGGAAGGGCTTAAATAGATTCCTGGCATCACTTCGGTTATTTTGATATGCATTATGCCATACTTTGTTGTGCATATGTAACCAAAAAAAAATTCGAAATTTTTACCCCACCCTTCGAAAATCGGAAAATTTTCACCCTAAATGGTCTCAGAAAAATGACACCAAAACTTTTCTGGTGTATAATTGCCTTATGATTCCAAAAAGCAAAAGAAACTAGATTTTACAGAGAAAATTACTGGGGTACACATGGCACCGGACTATTAACTCTTTGTAGTGAAGTTTGAATTGTGTGGCGTGATCTAAAATATAACATTATTTCTTTAGTGCGGTTCTGACACAAGTTACGACAAGAAATTCAATCAATTGAGGAAAAACACCCACTGTCCCGAGTGGTAATGATAAGCTATTGGAGGGTCTACTAGTTCGCATGCAAAATAGCATAATAGCATTGGATGTCTCAATGACATCAACAGCTTTAAGATGGGAATAACCTACCATATATGGTAGATATTCAACCAGGCTCTGCTTAAGGTTGTTAATTGATGACTGATGTACATGTACAATACACACAAATAGTAATAACAATTAACGTTATGATTTTGAAACTAACCATGATAGAATATTGACAGTAAGGTGGTATTAACTACTAAGAGTACTATTAGTAACAATAGTACTACTTTTCTAGCATAATATATGTGTACATAATGCATGGGAAATATTAAAGGACGAAACAATAGTTACAATACAATTATAAGCGCAATATGGGAACCTCTATTGTGCTTAAGCGCAATATGGAAGTATTGAACTGTGTATAAGTGAATGATGGAATTTTCATATTGCACTTAGATAATAAAACTCAATAAGGTAACTCTTAATAAGGAATATAGTGTATAGTGTACATACACTCCCTATAATTCAGTGGTGTAGTCCATTCCCATGGTACAATGGGTGGAACAAATTTAGGATTATTCTACTATTTGCACAAGGGCGATCTAATGAGATAGATATTAATTGCGCTTAAGTGCAATATGGATGTAATTTCGCTTATGTGTAATAGGGAATGTGTAATAAGAATATTCCTTATTGCACAGGAATATCATATTGTGCTTAAGCGCAAAAAGGCATCTCTAACTTTGCTTAAGCACAATAACTTAAGGACTTTTCTTATTGGCCTTGAGTGCAATTAGTTATTCGTTTAGTTAAATAATAAGTTATTTCAATTGTTTTTTCATAACCGTGCAGCCCTTACTAGAGATTCCTTAAGTTATTGCAGTTAATCGAAATTCTCTATTAAATGTCAATGTGGTTTCCCATAGATATCATCAATGATGTCTATGCGCAAGGGCGACACGCCAATCTTCTCTGTTGGGATTCCAATTGTTGGCTTATTAAATATGCACATATGCTTAAGATACAGTTGCGCGCAAAGCGTGCTCCCGTAAGTCGGGGTTTTGGATTCCAGTTAATGAAAATATCATTGAAATAATCGGTTTCCCCCCAATAAACATACATATATTCAATATACATGTTTTGGAGCAGAATTAGGCAGTCCATATTGGACGCCATCATGGAATTTATTTTTTTTGGTTTAATTTTCACACATATCTATTAGTTATGTGGATGGAGTTCTCATTAAACCTCACATCCTTATATTGGTTACAGTAATGCCCAAAGTAATTGACCACTTAACCACATCAGAATTATTGGTAATTTTTCAGGATTTAAAATCCTGAAACATTACCAATAATTATGCTGTGGTTAAGTGGTCAATTACTTTGGGCATTACTGTACGAGGATTGATTTATCGTTAAACTTCAAATCCTTGTATTGGTTACAGTAATGCCCAAAGTAATTGACCACTTAACCACAGCAGAATTATGAGTATGTTTTAAGCATTTAAAATCCTGACAAATTATTGAGTTATCATTACACCTCAAATCCTTATATTGGTTACAGTATAATGCCCAAAGTAATTGACCACTTAACTACAGCATAATTATGAGTGATTTTTCAGGATTTAAGATCATGAAAAAATACCCATTATTTTGCTGTGGTTAAGTGATCAATTACTTTGGACATTACTGTATGTAGATGAGTTAAACCTCACTTCAGTGTGTTGGGGATTTGGACCTTGACTTGGGACCTTTTGTTTTTAACGCAACAAATGCGCATACACCTTATACACAAATTTCTTATGTAACCAGAGTTTTTCTTGGATAAGATGAGTTTGAAGCCTGCTTACATTTCAAAATGTTGTCTGTTTTGTATTGTCTGCAGCGAAACTCGACGTGTTGAAGCAAAAGTTACAAAAGATAAAATGTGTACGTAACGAGACTATAATACAACTGAAAAAATAAATTGAGGGAGGGGTGGGCGATACAGGGAACTAAGGGTTGAACCGATATAAATTGACATATTATGCATCTGAACTCTACTGTTGCAACAAGGCTATACAATAGGGGGGGTGTCAGAATCTTAGTCATCTCTATATAGTGCCAGAATAGTCATTTATTGACTTCTATAAGATGTTGGGTTGGTTATAATATGGACTCGGAGAAAAAGGCCTTTGTACCGATGAACTGACATAAATTAGTGGAGCGATGTTGCCATGTAATGCATCGCGACTGTACTAAAGCAGCAATGATATCAAATTGGAGGGGTGGGTCTGAAATTATCTCTATCTCTATAGATGGCACCAGGATTATATAGAAAGGAATAGCAATTGATATACGTATACGGTATACTATAGTAATACCATAGACATATAAGTATCACGCGATAAAATATTACGTAACGTGACTATACCGATGAAAGAAATAAATAAATTGGACCAGGATTAGAGGTTGGGTTGGTTATATGTGGATAATTGGATATGGAATTCATACCGATGAAACGATACAAATTAGTGGAGCGATAACGACCAATGTTGACACTTAGTCAGGCTATGCGGGAGAAAATAGGGGTCGATACGATAGACCAAAATAAATTTGTTGGGTGATAATGACCAATGTTGACGTATATAAAGTAACGCGACTGTACTGGACTGTCATTTTTCAAAATTTTAAGCCGAGACTTGGTGTGTGTGAGTGGGATACAAATATATTACTAAAATGACAGAGTACAGCACGTAATTATGTTTTAGATGGAAGAAATGAATTTTTTTCAATGATAAAATTTAACATGGCATTTGCCATTAAAATCGATTTATGTCGATAAAACTGTCATTTTTCAAAAATTTAAGCTGAGACTTGGTGTATGTGCGTGTGATACTTATATATTCATAAAATAACAGAGTTCAGCGCGTAATTATGTTTTAGATGGAAGAAATCGAATTTGTTTTCGATAATAAATTTGCAGCGTGGACGGGTCATCGAGTGCGCTCAATTTGTAAACAAAGTTTTGTCAATAGTCGTTTTGGTCAAACTATCACTTTTTAGACCGGGACAGCAGATCCGAATAGTAGCTAAGATGTATTTAGATAGAATTATCAAAAGAATTTGACTGATTATAGTGCATTGTAAGAGAATCGAGTGGAGAAATATTGGTGACATTTTCACAAGAACACGCCAATTCGGCAATGACTGCTACTTGCAGACGAGCGCTCGTTAATAATAATATTCATGCCAAGAAATGCAGGCGTCAAACTAATCTTTTTGGAAGGTTAATCCAACATTTATATTATCAGAACAATCCTCCCAAAACACCTTCCAAATATCCAAGAAAGTTTTAATAGCTTAGAAGACTGAACAGCCGAAATTAATTAATTAATAATCGCCAATGGAGGCTTCGCAGTGACGATTGGCAATTATCACGATAAGACAGGGGAACACTTTGACGTTCGTTCTCATATTTCACCAATTTTTGTACCTGGCTTTCCTATCCTACGTTGCAAGGGAAAATGGCTAATTTTACTCTATTTATCGTTATATACATATTATACATATTTATCACACCATTTATTATTCATTTTCATAAAAATAAAATAAAAGAAGCCGAAGATGACATGTTTAAACTGTTTGAAGCACGAATTTGGCGATAAGTTGTTATCAGAGTACGTTATACTTGTGATAGTTACGTTACGCACACGGTGTTCCCATATCCTATTGCGATAATCGCTTAACCCTTTGGTTTTCAACGGCATTTCAATTGGTTGAAATTAAAATTTCTCAAGTTCCAGCTCAACACGAATCTAGTGACCCAATTGGTAGAAATACTTTAGCAGTAATTCTTAGTTTTATAAGTCATAACTCTAATTTTTTGACGATACGAGCTCAACATCATAATATGTCACTGTTTATGGCGGTGTTATCCAAACGTGTGCTTTGATAATGATTATAATTTTATTTTACGATCAAACGTCAGTGCAGCTCAGCAGAAACGCATAGGCACTAGTTCAATTCAGCAGAAACGCATAAGTCCTACGATTAATATATGCTCTCTTCTGGTGGCCAATTTATAATGGGGATTTTCAATCAAATCTCTGGATCGAGCAAATGTTAGAGAGGTACAACAGTTTCCATGTGTGACATGATAGTTTTCACATTGGGGGTGGCTTCCGTTTGTTTTGTTTCCGAACATACGAAGAACAGGTCAATGTGGTATCTATGGTTATGCTGTCTGGTCTTGGTTCCATGCGAAAATGTTAAATTGTGGTTCTCACGTTATGCACTGTCATAGAAAATCAATAATAACTTACCCTCCTCTGTTGATTATTATTTCCATAATTAGAGCATTTTGGAATTATAGGAACATTATATTGGTTACAACTAGATTTGTAATTCCATATAAAATTTGTCCATGCAGTGGCAAACAAATCATAATGTTGTGCGAATTTTTTAATTGTTAGAGAAAATGATAAAAAATGTTAGAAATATTTGAATTTATCAGCATTCTAAGGTCCAAATTCCAAATTTGATACTCCAGAAAACATATAGTTTGTTGGATGTGCTCTTTATGCCTCGTTGTGCCACCGTGTGTACATTTTGTTAGGGATTGACCACAACTCACCATACATGCTAACACGAAGTCTTGAAAGTTTTTATCATTTCCAAAATTGATCATTTGAAGTATACTCGAAAATATCCCGTGATGAAGTCCGTCATGCATATGAAATCCCTTTCAGCTGGTGAAGCGTTACATTACTGTCTGTGGTAGCTATTTGTTTCTTGATGATATTGGCAGGACTGGTAGCATACATTGTATTTACAAAGAGGTAGGGGTGGTAGACATAATTATTCCGAAAGTTTAAGAAGGTTCATGAATTTTCAAAAAATCTTAATTTAAAACTATATCAATTTGAAGGAAAAATCATTATTCCTTATAACCGATGTATGCTTGTATACTATAACAACACCTCTTCACCCTCACAATGTAAGATATATGTAACAAAGTAAACAAATGGTTTAAAAAAAACCCCAGATTTATTTTAGGTAGGTCGATAGAGAGTTTGAAAGGAAATATTTTAGAGAAAAAAACACTGCATTATCTAGACTATGAACCCATCTCGGGTATGCGCTCAATCTACCATCTGAAATCATGACTGTCTTCGTCAAAATAAATCAAACATTTTTCACTGCATATTTTAGTTTCTTGGCAGCCATTTGCATAACTATTTTTGTGAGCAAAAATCACCATAGGACTCAGCCTGTGGTGAGCTTTGAATCTCGGGTGGGTCTATTTCACGAATAACAACGAACACTGCTTGTCGTTAAAGATACATTTATATGTAGAATAAATCATTGTAATATGGTAATATTTCATGTATGAAGAATAAACCGAGCCCTGAAATATAAAATTGAACAGGCATTAAGTGATATGAATGAATCTAAAAGGAACACACAATGCTTTGCTTAATGACTAAATTATAAAATGAGATTACATGACACTTTGGATTTAAATAAGAGCTAATATGGATTTAGATGATTGAAGTGAATATTAACTTTTAAAAGCTTGATTAAAGAAATGCAGAAATGCATCACATGGGAAATATATTAAAGATATCACAATAATTTACTACTTCCAATATTATTTAAATGGAATACTGTAAATGGGCATTATAAGATTGGGTAAATAATAAAAGCAATAGTTACCTTATTTTGTGTGATAAAGGCCTGTTTTTGCGTATAAATAAATCCCAGTATAACATGTAATTTGGAACTGGACAGATCGTCGACTGCCTTTGTTAACCGCTGGTGGCAATCTGAAAAGGCTAGATGAATATGGTGGGGGAGACAAACACATCAAAACATTGGGTTTTCGTAAGGTCACAGTATTGTGAAATGCACGGACGGCAATTCACTCCCAATCATGTTTGTTAGGGATGACCTAAATATGTTGTTTATCCATCGGCATGCTGCTACCAGGTAGCCGATTGGACGCTTACCGCGTGACGGAGAAAATGAATACGTGCACGCTTCAATTCGACCATTTCTGTTTCAACCGCTCAGGGCATCGGGAGCACATTAAGGTGAGAAGTAACCTTTCTTTATTGAAAGCTTCTCGGTTATTTTTAAATGACTCTTATCGGGCTTTACATGATGCCTGGTTGGGTCCATTTGACCATATATTACATTCAAGTGGTCTGATCCCGGTGTCTAGCTTTCGTTACATTTTAGAAATTTAACTTTATGTAACTGCGAGCGGTTGGTTTTCTTTAATTTGGCTGCGCATGATAATTGGCTAAAGGGTATTCAAGCTGCATTGCAAGAACGGGAACATATATAAACATGCCAGAGTAACGTGGGGGGGTCCGAGAAAATACTATAACTGGCTGAACGAACATGGCAATTCTGACGTTCAGGACACATGTCGGCTACAACTTGTGCTTCCCCGAGTGATCTGAAGGGCACGTCACTAAAAAGTCTCAAACCTGATGAACTCCACTGCAGTAAGTTGCTGAATCATATCAAGAGCATGTATTTGAATATACTGATTTTGCCCTGACATAGGTTGACATATTTTTGTAAAATCGAATTGTTGAGGGATCACAAGCAGATAGGACCCCAATAATGGCATATATAATTGCTCCTATGATCAGTTAATATAACAAATTCAAAATAAAGTCATATTACTCAACCAGTTCCAAACATCATGAACTGATCTAGAATATAATTGAGAAAAAATGATATATTTTCAACTTCCGGCGGCCATTTTGGTGGCCATCTTGGATGGTGAGTTTCAATTTTGGGCCAAAATAGTGTCGTTATACCTTAGCTTCATGAAAATATATATATTTTACTAGATTAGTCATGTGAGTTTGCAATAAATTCCAAGTAACTGGTTTTACGTCTGTGAAAAAAATTGGGGGGGGGGTATACTTGTTAGGGCGCTATAAAAAAAAATGACAGATGGCCAGCCGATAAAATCTTGATGTCGGATACCTGAATTTACAAAATCCGCAGAGAAAAAAACTTTATACGCCAAAACACGCATCCGTGACCTGGCGGCCGGACTATAACGCTGCATTGGTATTTATTTTTAAACTGCGCACAAGATCACAACGGTGTAGTAACGTCTCGTCCAAGATGTGGGCGTAGTCACCAGTGAAGTAAGTACATTACGGTCTGGAAGCATCTGCCTCCCGGCAACTAGTTGACATCCCCTGAAACAAACGGTCATCAGGAATCTTCATTTTCTCGCCAATTTTTCTCAGGCCAGTCATAAACATATACATATACTGTATTTGTTCTCGTCATTTCTTGGAAATAAGGTCATCCAAAACAAAAATAAAAAATGCAGAATTTAGAGCTCGTTTATGACGATATCGGTTTGTTGAGCTTGCTCGGATAATTTGAGAGCGAGCTCATGTGATAACATTCAATTGGGATTTCCATGCAAATATCCATTACAGCGCCAAAACATTAATGCAGGTAAATTAAAAAGAGTGACACCCCACATTTTTTACCCATAATTTACAAACCAGTATATGTTTATCTAGCCAAAGGACTCGGGGTGCTGCATGCCCCACCCACCCCCGTCGAGAAAATATGCAATGGTCAGTCCGGTAGCTTGCGGGATAGTATAGCCCCCATGTTGGGGATCATAGCCCCTGCGTTCGGGAAATCCTGTGGCCATCACTGGTATAAAAAATCAAGGGAAGACTGACAATGATTTAAACAGAACGTCCACCATTTGGGTTATCGGGCGAACATTATTTTAAACGGCCTGGCGACTTCGTTCGAGCCAACAGCTCGCTGCATGTTCAGAACTTGACTCACTCTGTCAAACATAGCCGCAATGATTGAGTTGTCAGTGGACACATATTACATGTATGTATGATTCTTTGCTGGTTTGGGATACTGTGTGTGTTGTTTGTGACACCCGTTGTCTAGTTTTGGAGTATTCATAGGATGGTATGGAAAACTTATTGTGTGGACGAGGACGCCCATTTTGGCGGCTGGTGACAATGAGTGGTTTGGGACACCCGGTGTGTGGCCTGTGAAATCGATGTATCGTCTGGGACAGCACTGGAGTGGATTGGGTCACTCGTTGGATCTTTCGTTGTGTGGTGTTTGGATACCCTTATTTTGCATTAAGGCACCTGTTGGTGAATATGAACATTTATTTACGCGGTTTGGCACACTCACTGGATGACTTGGGACACTTGTTATGTGGTTTGAGACACTCGTGTAGTTTTGGACACTAGATCAGTGATTGACCCAAGCCACAAAACGTGTGTCACAGACCACACGCGTAGTGTCCCAAACAGTCTACCGGGTGTTTGCAGCCGACGAGTGCTCCAAAACCATCCATGTTGTGTTCCCCAATGACCCATTGGGTGTCCCAATCCACGCAATGAGTGTTCCATATCATTCAATAAATAATCCAGACCGCCAAATCCTATACCACCCTATTTGTGTCCCAAGCCTACTTTCGAGTGTCCCAAACGATCGAAGTAGTGTACAAAACCACACAGCGAGTGTCACAAGCTACCCAAATGAGTGTATCAAACATGTCTTTACACAAAGAGTAAAGGAAATTACAAATCTCATGATAAATTTAAAAGAGATAAGTATATTGATATTGATGCCGAGGTATTGGTTTTGGGACAAAAAGAGGAATCGCTTACAAAGGACGGAAGTGCAATGTTCTTCTGTCCACTAGTATATAAAACATATATCTACTACTGTAAATGAAAAGATGTCAAACATATATACAAACTAGAATGCACTCACTGGAGCTGCCTATACTTGCGCCCATCACACATTTGGAATGTTTTGTGGTGTCTTGCCAACAACAGTTTGAACCACGGATGCTGGTCCCCTCGTTTGAAAGATCGATACAAAATCTGGATATCAAATTTCAGTTCATCCATCGCTGAAATATTTGTGTGTACGGACAGAATATCTCTGTTATCTCCAATTGATATATTACACTAATGATGGTCTTAGTAATACCATACGAGTTGTTTGACATATTTATAGAACAATATAGACATCGCTGATATGAAGGGCGTGAAGACGATTGGTTACCGATGATGCTATATACATGTATTATATACCAATGGGCTAAATTACAAGTTTGACTAGAATGATTTGTGTATGCCATTGCACTTCAGCGGCAAAAACAATCAATGACAATTACAAATACCGACACAGTTAAATAAAAGACACGTTAGTCTTTGATTAAAAGTGTGTAAATGTGAAGATGCCATTAGCGACTGATCTACAGTCTTCGGGAACATATCATCAAAATGTATATTGCGTTGAGAATGAGAAAGCTTGTTTTCCCAGTAAATAAATAAGGCATGTTAATAATCCATGTTTCCACATTCACATTTTTCAGTGTAATTGTTTCTCAATTGAGCCATGCGCTCGACCGTTTGGCCGGACATGGTTTATAAACATGCACCAGGATCTTTCGGAAATATTTTGAACTTCGAAGAAAGTTTCCAGAAATATGTTCGCACCTCATTGTCTCTGCGAAAAAAAAAACGATTCCGCACGCTTTTAGACTTGATCTCAACTCATTTCCCGAGTTTCAAGTTACATAAAATAGGCTTCTAATGGGCAGAACTATTGCCCACTTTTATTTTCCATGCAGGGTATATATATATGTTTATAATAATAAAACACGAAGCTGTTGGCAGATGGATCGGTTTAGCCTGCCCATGTAATACGAGTCTCAGCTGTCTGAACATCGACGCAATTATGTCTGGTATTTTGCGCGCATGTGACGTCCTGGTGTGCGTCGTGACGCCATGGCGTCTTTATCGGTTTCAAGAAAGAAATCTTTCAATATTGTTCTTTTATGAACGATTTATTACCAAAATAAAACCAGATAACAATGCATTTTAAGTATATACGTGGATTTAATTTACAATTGGTGCAACCATTTCATATTAGCGCATGTGCATTCTTTACATTATATACTTCCGGTATGACGTAACATATTCGCGGAAGGACAAATAAACAGATAAATAAACAGAGATCCGGACCGAAAACATTACTTGCGTCCATCATAGACTGGCGCAAGTAAATATATACAAAATTATAAAACTACTGATATCTGTTCATTAGAGTTATACCCACAAAGGCAAGCTTTGTGTATACACGAAAGGTGGCGAAATATTAATTGTTTATTAAATGCATACTAGATTTACCACTGATGGATATACAATATTATTCTGAAATGTCCAATATAAAAGTACAAATTGTCGCATCAGAATAACTTGACACATTCAAAGAAATGTTTGACTACCACCATTGGTTGGAGCGTTATGGATACGATTAGCAGAATTAACACAAACTATCGCTTACACATACATGTATCAACTTGAAACACTGGAACTACAAAATGGGCTAAAGTCATTGCGACTTATTCCCTTATATTGACGATGATGATGATCATCCATCAGGACTGGTGGGCAGTGGCGCGCAATGGATTATGCCCATTTGCGAGCATCTCGACCAAGATCGTGCGTGAGCAGCATTGGCGAGAAAACGGAGATTCATCATTCATGTTCACCGTTTGTTTGGTGTGATTAGAACCCACGCCTCCGTAGAGACTGCTGCCTAAAACCACCGCCTTAGACCACTCGACCAGACGATAAGTATTCATACATCGTTGTCTTCTTCGCCTACATCTTGACGAGACGTTACTACAACGTTGTGATCTTTTGCGTAGTTTGACGATACCAATGCAAGCGTTATAAATGCAATACGCCCTTTATTCGTCACCATATAAGGATTCAATCAGACAGTAGCGCTCTTTAATGTTTCCTCCATTTGAAAGTCAATCGCACAATTATGCATGTTTTCTTTGATTTTGTCTGGTGGGGTGTAAACTGCCGCCTGGTTGTATATGCAGCTGTTTATATATTCCGGTTTAACCCTTTACCCAACAAACCGGCCAAAACTGAAACATACCAACTACTGTAAGGAAAAGAACGTTGGCTCTCTGGAGATTGAAATTAAAAGTTTAATTTGATCAAGCAAAAACACCCCTCGCAAAAAGTAATAATAAAATTTAAAAGCCAACCGACCGATCCACCATTTTTTAGACCCCGTTAACAGAAACACAGATACTTATTTCAATAATCTATTAATAAAGTACATAATCACATTTCTCAATCCAGAAAAAGTCCCTTACTTTCATAGCTCATGTATTGGGTGAGAATAATGAAATTGGAAATATATGTATTTTTATATTCATCTATTTTGGAATCTGGGAATAAAAACTTATCAGTTGATTGCTGTTGATGTTTTTGTGGATAATTTGATTTGATCATATAAATAATACTTACAAGACGGTTGTTCAGATGTTGTAATGATCATTCTCCTCATCCTCATCACTGCTACTCGCATTGGCATTACTGTCGCGGTGGGTATCTGTCGGAACTGTCCACAGAGTGATTTGAAGTTTCAAAATATACTCAAATTGTGTTAATACAGAGTTCTAATAATCCAGAGTATGCAAGAACAATTGATAAACAATCAGAAAATTTAAAATATAATCTTACTAAATAGTCACCAGGGGCAGGGTATCTACTCTCAGTAAGGAGTAGACAATTTCCAAGAATACAATCAGATTAGGGTGCAGAATAAAAGTAGGGGATGGGATAACCGAAGGCCACCCTTAAAAACTGCATGATAGCACTCCAAAGTTTATGTATTAGAAATATTTTAATAGATATACCCAAAGCCCATCTCATGGCACCATACATGGTTAGCATCTTACTGCATGTGGTCTTGATCAAAATCCCACTTAGATTAGTAGTCTGCCACACCATGAATTATTGAGCCAACATTTTGTAAGAAATAAACAGCAGTTTCAAATAATATTTACTTTCAATGTGGTCATGGGAATTTGACTGAGAAACATTCAGCAAACTGCATGAACCCCGAATGGAGTTTCTTGAATTGTTATCGCTATCAAAATCAATGGCCATGTTGAATCCGCCGTTTATTATTTAAATAAAAATATACTTAAATTCATTATGATTGTGTTATGTCTTCACCACTATTTATTCAACTTCAATTGAGCCGATGGAATTAAGTTCGGACAGTTCACATTATTTTATGTTTGTATCCTCGCTTTCTAGACATCCAAATATACAAAATATGGATCTGTAAACACATTCATAGTGGGAGGTGTGAATGTCCTGTTATTTTGCAGGTAAAATGTTGGGAATCCGTTATTGGAGAGCACAATAAGGCAATTTTGAATTTGAATACCCCCACGACGATATTTCGGATTTCATTTGAAATGAGTGCAGACATGTTAATTTCAATAACTTAACATGTGATATTGACACGTTTGGTTGTGGTAAAGAAATTTACACCATACTTTCCCACCTCATAAGGATATGATTGTGAAGTCAGAGGAATCTGTAGCAGAAGGATAATTATCAAGTGATACAGAAACATGAGATAATCTGTGCACGCTTCGTACTTCGTTGTTCTCAATGGATCGGTTAGTTCGTTGATCCCAAAATCTCTCGTTCTCGTCCTAATGGTACCATTGAACTACAGAGTTTCATGAATATCAGAAAATTGTAAGCCGTGGCAAAGGGATACAATGGAGTTTCCACCCAGTTAAGTGGTGGCCATGTTTTTACTCAACCAGTCCGAAAAAGCTCGTTCTCGTCCTTATTGTACCTTGAACCTACAGAAAACGTTTCAAGACAATCGGAAAATAATTGAGACCTGCAGGCCGTGGCAAAGGAAAAGTTTATAGACACCGCGCCACGGCTGTAGTTTAAAATTTGTCTTTGTCATGTTGAGCTAAATATATCATACTAGAAGGTGACCCGACTTCGTCCGGGCTTTGACCTTGAATTGTCCATTTTGAATGTCAAGGTCAAGTGGGGTCACGATTTGACCAGTCCAAAACACTACCCGGACAAAAGTACCCGACAAACGTGCCCGTCGAAATCCATCCGGTTTTACCCGATTTGACATTGAATTGATCATTTTGAAGGTGCACGAGGAACAGTGTTTCCGCTTGTTGAATAGCACAATTTTTGAGATATATAATAAATGACAACCTGAGCAATGATATGTTCAGGACTTAATATTTGCTCACCAAACATACATTTCCTATTCAAACAAATGTGATGCTGCATTAACCATCTAGGCTCTAATGACTGAATGGCTTCTTCCACTAAATGATAATCATACATTGGAACAGTCTGCTGGGAACAGTCTGCTGTTCATCTGGAAGGGACGGGGTTGAGGGAAAATAAAAAAAATAGACAAATAATAAAAATGCCTCATCTACGGGAGAAATGTTCTGATAATATTATCTGAACATTTCCTATGGGATAATGACTCGTCAATGCTTCTCCAGTCATCAAAGAGATAATTTCAGTATGTTTCTTAACCAAGTTCTGGAAATTTGCTCCACAGCACACACTTCAAGAAACAAACATGCTGAGGTAGATCCTTCAGTCCGATTATAAGTATTACCTCATCATGTTGGTGTCATAAAATGTATGCCACTTTTGAAAATGATGATGCCAAAAGTTCGTCGCAGGCTCATAATGCTGTAAGGTTCAAAGTCAATTTTAAGTATAGATGAAATTCCTTCTTCCACATAGTCTGTGTCTTCCACTGGTATTTCATCGAGCGATTTCCCGCTATACTTTCCTACACTGCCCTGGTCAAACGCATGTAATAATCGACCCATCCTAACAACCTGAATTGTCTCCTGTGGCAGACGATAAAATGTCTTATGCACTTCCATGGTGTGACCCATGAACTCTGCCATAGTTTCCAAATCCTTCTTGCTGAGGTTCAATATCTGTGCCACGGTCGCTACATGTTCCTTAACTTTGTGCTGGTTATCGAACCAGGCAATTTTTAATCTGCTTCTTTAGAAAACCTCCTCATAGCGTCAGCACTTCTGATGGAATTTCGTTAATCGAAATTTGATCTAGCGAAAATTTAAGCATTTTCATCATGAACTCCTGCTTGCGTTCGGAATATTAGCAACAAATTGATGCTCTGATCACACCGCTTTGTAATTAGCACAGGAACAGTACGCCCCTTTTCCCCTCGTATTTCAACTCTGGAAAACATCCTGCATAATGCCTTCTCCAATGGACTGAACGAGTCTTCTATCTGCTTCAAGGTTGAAGACTTATCTGTTTTTGTTTTTTTGTATTGGTTAACCGTTATTCTTTCGGTCTCCCCTCCTCTCCGCTTGTTGAATAGCACAATTTCTCCCAATGTTATCTGATTCGTTTCCCAATGTGATTTGGAAAATGCCTTGTTAAGGGTACTTTTGTTAAAGTCACTCATTTTCTGTAAGTACGCATGGAATTTCATGATGTCGTCTGTTATAGGAAGAACCTGCACTTTGTTTAGTCTGTTTGATACTACTGTTTGCAATGCTGGACTTGACACTTCATCTTCCCATTCATTTTGTATAACTTCCAGGAAACCTTCAGCGTCATTGGCTCCATCAGGATTGCTTGACATAAGAGAGTCTGTCCTCTTGACTCGTGCCCTTTCTTGAGATGATGTCCAACTTTCATGGCAAGCGAAGGATTACCGTATCTGTTAGTGTTCGGATTGTAGTTGCACAAGATCCTTGTCGCTTGAACAATAACAGGGTATTTACTTGGAACCAGGATATAATTTATACATTGTATATCTGTATCAACAATTCTCATTTGAATGGGTAGCCTTGCAATTTCTCTCATCTTCTGACTTATATAGCTGTACAGATGGGGAAGGTGCGCATGTCTCTGAAATAATTTATCCCCTAACTTTATGATGTAACGATCATTTCGAGCGGCGATCGCGATTTCATCGGACGCCATTCTCGTAATAACTTGATTCCTCAGACCATCGTTCACAGTTGTTGATGATGGCAGAAGAAGTCTTGCTCCTGACTGTACCCTTCTGTATAGACGTTCTCCTTTTCTCAGTGGACATTGATTTCTGTGGCGCCACAAACCGACCTTCACGAAAAACGCTAAGCAACTTTCACATGGCAAATAGTCTGATGGTGAAACATCTCCACCATCTTCCGTGACCACACAACGAGCATTCCTTCGCCACTTTTCAACACGTCCATGTTATGTCGGAAATCACCGGAACTCCGAAGTCTCAGGAGATCAAATTTCTTTTCAGTTGAATTTTTCTCAAGACGCAGAATTGCTTGGATTTCCTTTTCACCACTATGGGGCCCAAAGAAATGTTTTGTCAAATTCGTAAATCCAACCTGACAAAATAAGCAGAAGTGAATTTTATCCCAGCGTCTTTTTCCTCCGTCATTATTGCATGGCTGTGCCGTGATCATGTTCTGGGAAATTTCTGGGTTAACAGTGTGGTCTAGTCCTCGTCTAGAACCCTGTGCCAGATGTGCCTCATTTCTGGGAGAGTTTGCAGCAGGAAAGGATTCTGAAATAGGCGCAAAAACTTCTGACATGTCAGATATATATCCATCGCAACCTTTCATTTCATCATTAGAGACGTCTCCGTCAGAAGTTTCCGGATCATAATCTGGATCTGCCCGCGAATCATCAAGAGAACATCTCTTGGTCTTCGTCTGAGCTATTCCATCCACATGATTCTTCAGCTATGCCTCGGTGTCTGCTGCTGGCAGCTGAAAGAAACAATCAGTTAATGAGTGAATGGATTACCATAGCATTCACAATGAAAGTGTCAAGACAAAAAGGGGTTTAATGTACATCAGAAATAATGAGTAATTTGAATCTGACGAGAACTTGAGATATCTAAAAGTTGTGGAATGTGGATTACAAATTCTGCAGATCAAGGGGGTCAGTAAAAAAAAAATTAAAAATTAAAGAAAAATTGAGAATTTTTCTTCCGAGAAATGAGCTGAAAAGCAAAGTTTAAAAAAATGTTTCAATAATGTCAGTTTTCAACCCAGAAAAATAAAATTCTGGAAACAAAATTAGAAGAATTTTGTTTTGTAGAGAAATTCAGTTTTCAGCCCAGAAAAATTAAATTGAAATATGTGTCACCCGGAGAGGGAGAAATTCCCATGTTGATTTTCCATTTCTTGATACCTTTCTACATCAGAATATCTGAGGTATCTGGGGGAAAGCCGTGCAGTTTAAAAAAAAAATGGTCACAATCATGTAAAAATCTCTTGAAAATGGCTATATTATAAAAAAAATCTATTATAGTTAAAATTGTGATGAATGAGACAAATCATGCACCTAACTGACCTCAATCAGTGTACTTATGAGAAAACAGAAATATCACAAAAGGTTAGATGCATTTTGAAATTTTTGGGCTATATTTAACAAAATTTAAATTTTCCGTCCAACAAAAAATGGTCATAACTTAAAAACCGTTCTCTAAATCATGTCCAAATAAGCTTTGGAAACATCTGACATCATTTATACTACTACCTAATGAGAAATAATGACAATATATTTTATGTTTCCTTATATGCATGATATTGTTACCCCTACCCCTAAAAATAAATTTTGTGAAAAATAAATAGTTTGTCATAATTATTATTTTTAATGGAATTTCACATGTACCCACTGTGAAGATCTACCACCCGTTAATTCGATCGAGATTCAGATAATAAGTTCAACTCTTTTATTATCTGAACATTTCCTACCAATGAACAGTAATCCTTCTGCAATTGTATTATCTATTTGTCTGTCTGTCATTTGCTTGAATTAACTTGAATATCTCCAAATTAACTATAGATCATTACATATGCCAGGTGTAATTTTATAACTGAACGGGAGAATCCACGTAGTAAAGAACGGATTTAACCAAAATATCATTGAAATTATCATATCAAGACTTTTTCTAACATTGGAATTATTATCACATTTGGTACCAGTCACCTTGCAGTTTTCACCATCAGGCGCTTTCCAAGCCAGGACACAATATCTTGTCGATATCTCTGGGAAAGCATGTCCTTATTAGAGCAGTCTTTATATTTTTTCCATTCGGTGTTCGATGAATGTGGGTTTCTATGTCATAATCCTGAAACATACAATTCAAATTTAAGTTCGAAATTATGATTGTTTTGCTGTAAGCATACATCCAGGTGCTAATAATCGTGACGGCCTAATACAAGTGATGGGTGGGGATTTAGGCTGTAATTAACAATAGTGATGGCAATATCACTCTATGTCTCAATGCCAAATAATTGTGATCGTTGGGAATTTTCTCCAAAATTAAAAATCGTGCTGACACTATTATTGGGCAGTTGGGAAAATAATCCATACCTATCCATCTAGCGAGACCCATATTCAGTTTCTCCAATGACTGGAAGTTGCTGAAATTTTGCAAAAACCCTGTGCCAATGCATTCTCTTATATATGCCAGTCTCCCATAGGGAGCCTCGCATATATAAGTATATACTGGCCTAACAATATTACCTTGACTTAGTAAGCCAGTGAATTCTCCTATATATGCAAGGTTAAAACATGGGAGAGTCGAATATATAGAAAGAGAATACACTGGCACATGTCCGTTCTTGAAGATATGTTACTTGTTTGTACTGAATAAATCTAACCAACTTTGCATTTAGGGGATTTGATTATTTGAAGAAAATATCATAATTCTGTGGAATGCATGGCTGACATCTAATGCTATCTGAGTAAAGCCATAATTAACGGCTTGGTTTTCTGAACAAATGAATTATTGTGGGACACCAATAGCAGGCCTGAATCAAGGGTTTACAGTCGTATCGAATCTCACACTAAATCATGGGTGAGATTCGCGAATCAAATCGAATCTAAAATAAAATATATATGAGCCAAACTTGGGTATCAAAATAACACTAACAGTTTCAGTGAACATGGGTAACATACTATTTAGTAATACCAATTTTGTGAACCTGGAAAATTACGTACAAGATGAAAGAATTTCAGTTTATACTGTATCTGCAAGTAATTTCATGTTATTTTCAAGAAAATTAAGTCATACCCCTAATCACTAAATGCAATTGCATCATTCAATAAGGCAAGTGCATGACTAGTTACATTTCTATATTTAGGCAGCTCAAAACTTACAATATCGCTCACGACATTTCTTGATAATGGAGCGCAAACTTGTGGCTGCTGTTGTCGGTTTTGGTGTTCAAGCAAATTGACTATTAATTTTCGCGGTCCTATCTTCGAGCAACCCAAGTCTTTTAGATCGTGTTCTTTTAGAATCTTCAATGCTTCAATTGTAATTTCTTCAGCTGTAGCAAAGAGAAGACAAATACTTGAACATCAACCACTGATAAAAAACAACTTCTCAATAGCTCTCATGCAGTTTCCAAAGGGAATGTTTTGTTAAGCCATTAATTGCCAATCTTCGTATGTGAATTGCAATGTGAGCATTAAGGAGTCATACTCCAAGAGATTTGAGAATCCTTATGGAAAATAAGAGGGATGTGTGGGTAATTAATGTACATATCATGACAAAATACATTCACTACTTGATTTATTATTTATTCTGTGACAGGTACATAGAAGTATTATATTCTGCAAATCATAATTGATATTTGTAAGGTTGCAAGCGCTGGACCCAAATTTTCTCTTGGCAAACTTTTTTGCCAAATTTGATTTCAAATTGATTTGCCAAATTTAATTAAGGGTATCTAATGGGGGGATTTGAAGGAAATTCTATTTTTTATTGTTATATCATGTAAAACCTAACCACATACAGGTAAAATCAGCTAGTGAAGCAAGCTAGTATAATTAATATATCAAAGTAACAAACATCTAAGCGACACCATAAATTATATTTTATGTTGCCAAGACAGTTATTTAATTTGATGTATCTGTCATCACACCAATCATAGCATACATAATATTTCGTCATGTGTCTTAGGTGGCAACAAAGCCGAACTACCAATTAATCCCAAGCTCACCATTCACATTCGACTGACTAACACTACTGCACATTAAATGACCATTAAATTCCCATTAATCAGAAGTCATTAAAACACCATTAAGACCCAATTAAAAACCCATTAAAAAACCCTCGTAATCGTTGTCCTTTAAGTGCCATTAAATTGCCATTAATACGGACCATTAATGGGCATTAAATCCAAAAATATTGAATGGCACGTACACAATATGTGTTAATGGGCATTACGTATCGAGTAGAGGCCATTAAAACAAATAAATGGGTGATGACATCTGTTAATGGGCATTAATTTCCCATTAAAAATACTTAAAGGACAACGAATAATGGCCGTTAAAATCATGGCCATTAAATACTTTGTAATTGTCATTGCCATTAATTTTTGCAGAAGCATTTTCATTGCTATTAATGGGCATTAATTTCCCATTAAAATAACTTTTTACTTTCATGGCCATTAATTTTATGGCCATAATGACATTCCACATTTTAATGGGTTGAACTTATTTTTACTTTAATGACCATTAATGAGATTTCGAATGGTTGGAAATAATGGCCATGAAATATACCATAGCAACCATTAACCAGGGCTGGCATTTTGCAGGCGGGCTGCCCGCCTACAGCCCACGCAAAATTATTTGAGGCGGGCGATTGATAGCCCGCCTAACTTCTCCTAAGTTTGACTGGCAAAGTCGCGAAGTTTTTCAGAAAAAAAATTCAAAGGCCGACACCGCCGACGAAACACCAAAGAGACTGTCGGTTTATTCGAAGTTCCATCGCTGAAACAAAGACTAATTCGCGTTTATTGTCGACGGAGGACCACGTGCTATCCCGCACGTCACTGTTATGTGTTGAAGTTGAACGCCATTCTGTTCCGGAGTTGTAATTTTTAACACCATACTTGAAATTTTTCGATACCTCAATGGAATCGAAAGTTGTTTATTCTCGTAAACTGTAAACAAATAAAAAAATTATGTGTAAATGAAATCAATAAATTTTATAACTAGAAAGTCAATGTTTTCCGCAGGAATACTTTGTCAATTTGTATAACACATAGTTGATTCAGTGTCGTACGTGTCATATTAAACAATTTCTGAAGAATTTGTTATTGAATTTAGAAAATGCAAAATGAGTTGAAATTTGTGGAATTTCCGCGGACAATATTGATACAAATGTATAACAATCTGACGGAAAATCGGGACCAATCTTCCGAATATATAATTTTCATTCAACAGGTCTAGTATGCTGTTTAATGCAATTTTTATATTTTTTGGTTGAGGAGGCTTAATAGCGTGATCACCTGATCACAAGATACTAGGATATCCGTTACCTAATATACTAGTAGTTTAGCCTTCCACTCGAATGATATCAGTGTGTCATATTCAACGCACACAATATATTATTCCTATTGTCTCGGCATTGCCTGTTTCAATTATGAATGAGCGTTATTCTTATCAATGGGGAGGTGGGATACGTACTATTGTACAATCCCGCTCATAGTTATAAAAGTATACATATGAATAATCTGGAGGCGTGTTCATGAAACCAACAAGAAACGACATGAATACAGAGTCTATAAATCAATCGCATCAAACTAGACAAATAGCCATTTCACACCAGCGTTGCTGAAGACAAATCTGAAACTATGGGTTCCAACAATGCTCCAGACCAAGTTTGAAAGAAATCCCCAGTGGTTCTTGTGAAGATTTTTTAATGTTTCACCAAATTAAGCCTCTAAATTGCCCATAATTAACATATTGACATAAGGCCATTACAAATTAAAGTCCGAGCTCACAGGCAATTATGTCTAAATTTTTGATGAGGGAGGGAGGCTTTTTATATTTATTACTTATTTTAAATTCTTCAAAACATACCTCAAAATCGAATAATCATTTTTCATGATTCCAGATAATACAACTTGACTCTGTGTAATCACATGTATAGCTCAATACTTGGGAATATTCTGACACCTCTGTTGTCCCAATTCCCAAAGCATGGCTCTAAATGGCTATTGAGGAAAGGCATAGCATGAGTTTTTTCTGGTTCTATTCATAATAGGGTGAGGGATATGGTTTATAAAGTCAGAACCGCTCAATGTCTCCCACCAAATATCAGAACTGTACATGTAGAGAAACACACACCACTCAAATTACAAAAACTTCTGACAATTGTATTAGGAATTCTGAGAAAGCTGATTCAAATGTAGCAGTGCCATCAATTGATCTACATGTATTTATTTACTTCAATGGCCATGGATATCCACTATCAGGAACAATTCTCAGTGACACTTAAGTTATTTTTCTAGTGTTCCACAAGAATCCTATATACCGTTTTATACCATTATACTTTTGTTATGATGGCTGCTGATGTGGGTACAGACCTTCTCAAAATAAGTGTCCCTGTCGACCGTTGGAACCGCGTTGGGAAGTGACCATCAACGCGGTTCTCGTGTTAACGCAACGTGGCCGTAACGTTACTCCAACGCGGTTGTGATTTTTCTCAACAAGGTCGAGGTAACCGTCAATGCAACATAATTCATATCAACATTAATATTTTATCAAATCTGAAACTTTTATGAATTTTAATAATAGCATCACGCTGTTTGAGATCTATATAAATAATTATATAAAATATTAGAGAATTTAAAAAACCCACACACACACTACCACCACATAATTATCTGTAACTCCTCCCATATCTGACAATTGATGTTCTAATTGGTCAGATTCACATCCTGAACGGAGACTGACATACATGTACTGGTGAAGGGATAGACGTCATGCTTATACTGCGCATTTAAAAACTATTATAGTTGACGAAGTTATTCTGGTTTCGTCAACTACGAAACCAGAATTTTAGTCAATTGTGGTTTATTTACTGCTACTAAGCCTATTAAATGTGCATGTATTCATCGTTCTGTTTGCAATGATGGACATGTACATATATTCCAACAGTTCTGTAGCAGACATTTATGGCAATATATTCGTGCGTAGTGTTTTACTCTATACATTGGTAAATACAACCACACACCGCTCCGTGCGATACACGTGTTCTTTGTGCCTACATGACATGTATATATATAATAAAAATCCTAACACCAGTCAAAAGCTGCAAATAAATTGCCTGATTTGGAACGAACGAACGCGCAGATATGTGATTTTCGGTTTTCGGAGAGTAGGGAAATGACATTAAATTAGTCGTATGTGATCGTAAATAAAACAAAAAATTGAATAGTATAAAATCTACTTTATGCGACTCATCGTCTATATACTTTTCGGGGCGGTGATTGTAATCTTCGCGTGTTGCATTTTTCCTTAACGCAACGCATTTAACGTAAAACGTTGCGTTGACGTTACGATCGCGTTGATAACGCCAGAGGACCGCGTTAAATAGGACACTTATTTTGAGAAAATCTGTGCATGTGGTGTCAAAGTGACAGTTCTGATAAATTGGTTGAATTCATTGGGATGAACTTCAAGAAGAAAATAGTATTTGTGAATAACTTTATTTTTATTTTTCTATTAGATCACCTATTTTGGCACCAGGAAACACTTTTGCCCATTGAAACTACTCGAGTTTCCGATATAGAATTTCGGTTTAATGTCTTTCAAATCGTTTGGAATTTTCGGGATTTCGCCAAAATCATCAGATTTATTGCATGTTATTGTCTCATAAAGTTCACCAACAGATGTTCCTTCGGTTAATCCTCCATATACACTACACTGCAGGATAACTGTGATCCCTGTCGTAATGCACACAGAAAACAAACTCATTTTCCCATTTTAATCAGTCCAAAATTGATGAATAATAGACAAACGATAATATTGGAGCACGTGCTTTTGACACCGGAAGTAAATATAACCGGTGCTCTTAAAAATGTGACCGATGCTCTTAAAAATGTGACTGGTGATCCAAAAATAAGTCCCTATCACTAGCGTATGGAGGGGACTTTTTTTTCTTTTTTTTTTTTAAATTGCGATAAATAGTTTTGATGCGGCGGACTTTTAGTGATGCGGGCGGGGCCCATGAACACAGACTTTAATTTGTAATGGCCTCTTAAAGGTATATAGCTTTATTGAACACATTCCCAATAAAGGATAGAAAACCACATAATGCCTTAATTTCAAAGTTGTATGGCAGACATGTGTCCATATAGATTAATCAACGTAAATTGTTCCTGTTTAGACGTCAGTGTGTAATAAACACAGAATCACACACCTGTGGGAAGGCTTTGGTGTAGTATGGCACTCAATTTGACGACGACACGACCTCCAGTGCTTCATGACATCATAGATTCGTGCCATAACCATCAAAGCCTTCACACATGTACAAGTGTAATGTGCATGGTGTTCTGTGAATGTAGGATTTTTGGGTTCGACTTGCAAAAATCTGTTTTCTCAACATATTCATAGTGGCTTGGCCGATTTTGCTCAAATTTAGTGTGCACGTGCCTTGGGTGACTGGTATTCGGATTTGTTCAAATTAGGTCAATATGTCGATAAGAGGCCCCATAAAGGGGTGTATTTCGGTACAACTATAACAAATCTTTTTCCTCACAAACCACTGGGTGAAATTCTTTCAAACTTGGTCTGTAGCTTGATTATTGCAACCCATAGTTTCAGATTTTGTCCAAGGTGTCATGCTTGACTGATCTTAAAGGGGCCACAGGGCTCTCTGAAAATAGGGTTTTTGGGTTCGACTTGGAAAAATCTGTTTTCTCAAGAAATACATGGTGGAATTCTTCCAATTTTGGTTTGGAACATTAATGGGACAACTAGTATCAGATTTGTTTACCATTATTTTTTTCTGGGCTTTTCAGCTCATTTCTCAAAAAAAAATAATTATTTAATTAATTTGGTTTTATATCTTGGCTTTTCAGATCATTTCTCGAAAAAAAAAATTCTGACCCCTTGATAAAAAAATTCTTCAACGCCACAGTAGTCAAGTGGGCTCAAATTTGATCTGCAATATCTATGGGGGAGTAGAACTTCTGTTGAAACCACCTCAACATTAATTAGACCCAAGGCCATAACATTTAAACCCATTTGCTGACGCATCTTTTGAAAATATTGTGTGTCACTGTGGAACTGATATTTGTTGAAAATGAGTGGTTTGGTAACTTAATGTGCGACAGAACCTCTGGTGACAAGCCTGTGACTAATATCGTTATGAAAGTGCTTGCTCGATAAATTCAGCCCCCAATCAAGTGACAATATATCACATTTTATCGTATAGTCTATATTATATATCGTAAAGTTATTAAGGCTCGAAGTTTCTCCTCTTGAAAACAAGCATAGCACTGACGCATGTCAGGTGAGCGACCCAGTCGCACTGGCGGCTTTAGTTTGAAAATACTATTGGTGACATCACATAATATAGCTATATTGTATATCATATATATCAAATTATCTAATTAATAAAACACACTGATCATCAGACATGATTCATTTCTATCCATGAACACTTTTGCATTTGGGTTGTATTGGTATTTTATATATAAAAGCAGTTTAACAAGCTTAAGTTGCACAGGCACAACTTGTACATTCCAATTTATTTCATTAGAATCTAAAAGAAACCACGTTTGGAAAGTGATTAACATCAATTTTCCTATTCCAATAAGATGGGGGTGTTAATAATATTTACACTTCTACCTTCACTTCTGGTACCGAGACTGAATCAAGTCTTCTGTTTGGTCAGGAACTGATCAGCTGATGGAGCAACCGTAATGCGTAAAGTGTGAAAGAAGGACACCTGCTGCGCAGGTGTAACGTAGGCATCACGTTAACAACGCGCCTGTCGCTTTCAACATTCTATTTTTTACTAGAAAACGGTGCAAATCAGCTGTGCAAATCATTCATTTTATTCAATATTCGAAACCAATTTCCATTGAATGTTCTTTTTGGTGTGTAAATATAAATAATGCTTCCTGTATTTCCATGCGTTATGAAATCAGGTTGGTCTGACAAAGTTATGTGAGGAGCGCTTCAGCGCTACACACTGCAACCTGCTTTCATACATCGATCATATCTAGTAATACAGGAAGCAAACTTTCAGTTCTTAATGAGATTGATGGGCATTCATTTTTCCAATTATATGTTAATGGCCATTAACCATCATTTAGGGCACTTAATTTGTTTATTACTAAGTTAATGGGCATTAAACACCAGCACTATTGAGGTGATAGCCATTAATTTTTCAAAATGATTAGATAATGGCCATTAAACACCCAAATGCATATAAGTAATTGTCATTAACATATAATTAATGAGCAACAAGTTTCAAGTCATAATTTAATGGCCATTAACCATCATGGGTACAACAGTTAAGGGCAGTGGTGGGTGTATCGCGTGGCGATAAAACTGATATCAAAACTTTCGTGTTGAACGTCCTTGATATGTTGATGCTGAACGAAACCTGATATATCATCTCTAATTCTACTGAATCAAATACACCTGGATAATTTCTGCATTAACAATTATCGTCACTTCGCTGTAAGACTGAATTTGAACAACCGTGTGTCTACTATATACCCGCCAATGTGTATGTGTAATCTCGTTTTATAGTCCTTTCATAATTTCTAGTTGTTTGAATTATTTATCGTTTCATTTCATTTAGTTTGGATCTTCTCATGTCATCACCATTTCATTCATTCATTTATTTCATTTTCAGGGTCATCACTCTTCTTATATATTCATCTATATCTACGGGACCTTCTATCCGTCTTTTAAATTAATCTCATCATTTCTTGCATGCTAAATTTTTCTTAGTCCTGCGTATGCTATACATCCCAGGTCGCATGCGTATGGGCGTTTTTCCCCCCACATTTTTGTTTTAAGTCCATTTATTGTCAATCATTGTTTCACTATATCACTTTCATGTGGTCTTATTCATGTATCATACATGTCTTCATGTTTCATTAATTTTATGAATTTATTAATAATTTGTATTATAACCTATATTGTATTGGTTCACATCTAAGTGGACATAGCATTTGGCAACTCACATCCTTGTGGTCGTTTATTGTATTTGATGTATTTTCACACGCTTGTAAATTCGTTCTTTCGGGTTAAAACATTGAAGCAATAGTGTTCGATGACATGTTGGTGTATTGTCGGTTTAGCCGGCCAATGTGATAGCGAAACAGTGGGTATCAATTTCTCAAAATACTTAATTAATGGCCATTAAACACTCAAATACATATTATAGATGGATAATAGCCATTAAAACATTAGAGACTATGGCCATTAAATTGTAGTCTTTACAAATGTTAAGGGCATCTAATGGGCATTAACAATACATGGTGGTTGATTAATGGGAAATAGGGCAGTATTGGTCATTAAAATAACAAAATGTAATGGTTTTTAATGGGTTCTGGGAAACCCATTGGTTTTTTTTGTTACGAGAAGTAATGGCATAAAGTAATGGATTTATGATATTTAATGGGATTTTATTGAGATTTTAATGAGATTTTAATGTGTTGTGTGTGCAGTAGTGTAACCTATTGTTCAAGATCATTAGTGGGAAATGTTCAGATAACACCCCATTTGTTGAAATTAGTATCTGAACATCTCCTAAGGGAACAACCCGTCAATATTTATTTAGAATAGAAAGTGTTAATCTTTTTTATGTGTGTATTGGACAAATGTTAAATACGGTATTCGTCTGAGCTGCGATGAAAATATATCCCCGCTGGGTATGTTAACGGATGCAATGTAACAAATGTGATGCATTTGTCTGAACATATCAGTAGTATTTAAGATATTGCAAATTGATGATAAATTGTGTACTGCTATGAACCAAACCAGTTGGTACCAAATTGGCTACCAACAATATAATTTTCCAAAAAGTCTTTATTTCCCCAGTTATGCCTGTTACTCTAGGAGTAGTTCTGGTGTTACCATGTCATCTATATATATATATGTAGACATAACCAGGTCGACCGAAATGATGTGGATATTGCATATTAATCAATTGGAACAGTTCATAGCATACATCAACTGATTTAAGAATAAAACTGAACACATGATTTATGTGGCTAACATTGTAGCATGATGCAAGCACCCGTGGCCGCCATGTGATGCCGTTCCGTTTACATTCCCTTCTCATCTGTTCTCCATATTGTATAACATCGTTCCGTTAAACAATAACAATTTGCATACTAATTAGAACCTCTGCTGATACGATTTATGAACAGTAACATTAACGGTAGTTATCCATTTTAGAAGTTGTTCTTAAATGAAACCATGCAATGTGACAACACTTACAATAGCAAAGCGTTGCTTTCTATAACGGATCACAGATCTTTCGTCTGTTTATTCTACTGACCTTCGCAGCTTACTTTTGTCTCTCCCGTGTGATGGTCAATACGCTTCTAATTATCCGAACATTGTTACTAAATTTGGATTAGTATTCGTAAAAAATAACTACTTTGGGTAAGATTATTCTCAACTGCCACTTGATCAACTGAGTGTTTCACATCAATTTAAGAACCGAAAAAAACATCTTTTACTCTGCTTTTGGAGAACTAATTTGTAGCATTTATCTACTGATTTAACTCACCTGGTAAACGGTGTTGGTTACGACAATGAACACATGCTCTATGTGGCTAGCATTGTAAACTGATACAAGCACTTGTGTTTGTCATGTAATGCCGTTCAGCGTCAAATAGTTGCTTTCTTTGATGACGGCTGACATATCTTTCGTCTGTTGATTCTGCTGGTCTTACCTGACTTGCCACTTTATCTGTATGAGCAATCTATTTGATGTTTATCTTCGGTAAATCTTCGCAGCTTGATTTTGCCTCTCGTATGATGGGTCAATATGCGTATAACTATCCGGCAATTTGGATTAATATTGGTAAATAATAACTACTTTAAGCAAGATTAGTATCAACTTCTATTTGATCAGCCTACCGGAGTGTTTCACATCACTTTAAGAACCATAATTAGATACTGGGCTTTTGCAAAAAATATTTTGTCAGTTTTTAAAATCTAACATGAATATATATATTCTACATTCCAAACATAAGGCAAAAAGATAAGATCACCTGCTCAATAATCTACTTGTCACCCAAAAACATTGACCAGGTAGACATATGTGTACGTTCGAATATTATTTGCTAAATCATCTCAAGTTCAACCCAATTGAAACTCATCATAAAATTATATCATAATTGTAACCACTTGCAGGATATTAGTAACATTGACGGTTGTCATTTATTTTGGAAGTTTTGTTCTTAAACGGAATCATGCAATACGACAACACGTGCAGAGCAAATAGTTGCTTTCTCAGCTTTCCCTGATAACGGCTCACATATCTTTATTCTGCTGTTATTGCATGACTTGCCACTTTATCCCTTGTAACCATCTTTTGATAATCTCCGGTAAATCTTTGCAGCTTATTTTGCTTTTGCCTCTTCTCGTCTGATGGGTCAATGTGCTTATAATTATCCGAAAATTTGGATTAATATTGGTAAAAAATAACTTCTATGGGCAAGATTATTCTCAACTTCTATTTGATCACGTTACCAGAGTGTTTCACATCACTTCAATAACCACAATCAGATTCTGGGTATTTGTTGGAATAGTTTGTCAGTTTTTAAAATCGTGCCCGAATTTAAAACTGAGTGAGAAATGGTATTGCACGAATTTGAATACTAACTAAGGCATTTTGGAATGCCCAGAAACAGTGACCAGCCATGCACAGGTGTACATTGCGAGCCCTGATGCAGTCGACATCTAACAGCAACACCAATAATTTTCACTTTTCATCGTCTGGGGTTTTTTCCCAATCACGAATATGTGTAACTACCAAACTATACACTACTAAATTAATTCCAATTATATAACCAGAATTCCCATATGGCACAAACTTCAATCCTCCTCGGTTCTTTGTGTGAGTTGAACCTGCATGTAAAGCGAGAAATGGTATTAACAATTTCCAAATTGTGTCACCATTGGACGGTCTGATACTCATTTAGCGGGGCGTTCAGGTAATAAAAGCAGATGAAAGACAGAAAAACAATTCAAGAGCAGAGATGATTCATTGGTGTGAAGTGTTCAGATAATCCGTTCAACAAACACCATATGGTTATTTGTTGAACTTTGTATCTGATTATTGTTGAACTTTGTATCTGAATAATTTCCTAAAGGAACATCGCGTCAATAGGTATTTAGTATAGAAAGGGTTAGTATGGTGTATATGCATATTGGACCAACCGATGTTAGAGACAAATTCAACACAATATTTCGAAATCAGGTAACACAAGTCAATCCGTGCCATCGTTTATTAATCAACAACAAGAATCACTAAGGAAACATTCACGATGCATCAACTACATGTGAAATACAGTATTCATCTGAACTTGAGCTGCGATGAAAATATAATCTCGTTTGGTTTGGTATTGGATCCAAAGTAACAGATGTGATGCATCTGTGTGAACACATCAGTAATGTTTCAAATATTCCAAATCGATGGTAAATTGTGCAATGTTAAGAACCAAACAAGTTGGTACCATATTGGCTACCAAGAATTTTTTTTTAAATTGTCTTTAGTTCTCCAATTATGCCTGTTGCCATAGGAGTAGCTATGGTGTTACCATATCATGTATATAATTTTGTAGACAATCAGCTCGACCGACTTCCATGTGGATATTGCATAGTAATCGCATGGAACAGTTGATATCATGCATCAACTACTTTAACAATTAAACTGAACACATAATCTATACACGCACACGTGACTGTCATGTGATGCCGCTCTTTTCATAATCCTTTCTCTTCTGTTCTACATAGTGTAAAACACTTCTTGCGTTCTACAATAACAATTTGCATACTAATTGGAACAGAGTTATTGGTCATAAATCGAATTAGGCAAGCCTAATACGAATTATGACCAATAACTATGTCAATGGTTAGTCTTATATTACGATATCAGGATTACATTATGTACCCCCGTGTACGAAAGATCGGATTATGGGCACGAAATAATGTATTATCCATACGGCAGTTCTCGGAATATTTGTATGATGTTTGAATATTATTTGCTAAATTAACCCAACACTTACAATATGTCATAATTGTGTCCACATGCAGGGTATTAGTAATATTTAGGGTAGACACGGTTTAGCATCTAGTGTGTAATCTGATTCATTTTAATTTTGTATTAAACTTGTAGTTGTGTCTGTAAAATGGACCTGTTGATAAGATAATCTTTTGTCTAGTTATGACAGTTATGTTTTAATTCGTTTCACTCGAACACACATTATTTACTGAATAACAACTTTGAATTCTATAAAATGAAGTTTTAGTCTAGAAACACAGGTAACATGGCAGGCTTGTCGTTGCGCATATAGCATTATCTTACCTACTACAATCACACATAATCCTCTATTACGGAACATGAATCATTAGTTCTCTTCCTTTAAAGTGAATCATATTGTCATGATCTACACTTTTGCGTTATATATTATTTACGTATATTGACAATCAACATGTTCGTTAGTCAATAAATCAATAGTCAATAAAATGTCTGTATTCGTTGTTCAGGTGAAATTGATAGCACCGCTCATTAAATGGCAGATTGTTCTAAAGAATGTCAGTATAAATGTGGCGCCACCATGAGCATGAGCACTATTTGTGTTTTACTCAGTAAGTTGTCGTCTGGGTGGAGCCAAGAAGGCAGCATCAAGACCAAGATGAGCTTCAGTTATACATTATCATTATACAAAGACAATTGATCATATCTTCACCTCAAGAGCTCGAGGTTATCATAACAATTGAATACTCGATCATATCAATTTCTGACCTACAGGTCTTCCTTATATCATTGTAATTGAACAAATGGTACAAGAGTGGACTTGGCGTTTTGTTGTACGACAATGATAGTCTCTAAAATGGCCAACTTTGTTTGCTGAGTTCATTTGTATTCTATTCGATTTATTAGATGGAAACCGTCATCATGCGGTAGCATGTGATGATAAATTAACACGGTAAAATCATTGGTTTGTTAAATTCCAATAGAATAGTCTTTTAAGTAGTTGGGAGGTTTTTCTATTGAAGAGCACCGTTGTGTATGTATATAATCATACCACTAATGTTACTCTTATCATATTTGAACCAAATGTATCAACCATAATTATGGTAAACCCGTAGCACTCAATTATTTAAAATAAAGTTTTGAACAGGGACATAACTAAAAGGTTGGGGTGAAGGAGAATATCACTGAATATGTTCGACCATCCAGGGCCCTTTGCGCCCAACTAGTCTCGTAACGTAAAGGGTATCGGTTGAGCAGTGTGGATGTCCACATTGGAATTTCCGAGTCCTGACCGCTCACTCCCATAGCCCATAACTTGACCAAACTTCATTTTGCACATCATATTTGATTGCAATTTTACAACTGATACCTCAAGTTTTCCATATGTAGAAAATTCCTGCGATGCCTCCTTTTTATTACCGACCTGCCCCATTTAAATATACACTTATTTTAATTGGCACTATCCTTGGACCATACACACCAACTGTCAGTTTAGTCAGGTGGTTTCAGAGAAGAAAATATTGAAAGCGTTTCATATAACCGTGATTTAGTTGGATAGACAAGTTGTAAAGTCCACTTGGCCCGTCATTTGTCGACCCCGTTTTAACAAATCTGTATCGCCGTCACATAAGGACTCTCCATACTATATATGAGCTTACTCGGTCCGATGACTATGTTGCAAAAGAGTTATTCCCCTGACCGCTCATTTTGACTTGGTGACCCTATCTGAACAAATCTGAATCCCGATCAACAAAGAACCTCCAGATTAAATATAAGCTTCAATCACATGTTGAAAAGTAAAAAAAAGGCATATTCCAGCTAGTGGTCGTGATTCACATGTTTTATGAGGCAGGGTATGGTAGGAAAGAATCAGCCTAGATTGAGTCACTACAAGTCAGTAGATATGCGCCTTCTGCACTGCAATAACGAAGCATATAAATACAAATACTTGCAGCAGATTATGTTTAGTCGAGGACATGTAAAACATGTTTAATAATTTATTTCTATAGCGTTATTCAAAATGCTCTAAAACGCGTTCGTGGCTTACAAAGCAGTCATACCGTTAACATATTTATGATCACAGCTTCAGATAAATGGAATATATTCCATGAATGTTAGTGGATATTCAAAGTCCAAGTCAAACGTTCATGTAAAGTATATTGTTATGAATGTATATACTCAGGCAAACTCGGGTATCGTTAACACAATAGAAATATGTGATCGTTCAACCATGCATTTTGAAACATTAATGTTTAAACACCTTTCACATCGACTAAACGCCGAACAGTTTTCATTGATTTCGTTGTCGCCACGTGTTCATCACCCAATTCGGATCAGAATTCATCTACCATATAGGCGGTGGATAGACACGTTTTATTTGTATGGTGGCAGTTGTGTCAAATACATCACACTGAAAAACGTCGCAAATCTACTCTTAAAGACATATTATGTACTTGTTCGGGTGCATGAAACTGATAAGTTAGTATTCAGGTGCTACGCCAACTGGATGAATGTAGCATTCTACCAACATCACCGAAAAGCTCAAGCAAATCGACTGTACCACTCGATAGAAAACATTGTCTGAACTATGCTAAATTGTAAATATCTACTTCTCGAATCGGGACGTTTCTATCGGCAATAAACTAACGAAAACGATTTCGCCATCGGCGGTCATTGCAGTTAATTAATATATAAGAATGAGGATGTGTGTTGTCAATTTAGATATACCATTTGTAAAAATAACTACTTTTAACAAGATTATTCTACATTTCTATTTGATCAACCTACCGAAGTGTTCCGCCAACAAATCGAGTAGGATAATTCGTCAAAATCCAGACACTCATGAGGTTCTATTTTTATTACATATCTCAGTATCATAGTAAGTTGACTCACATTCGTTCATCTCCGGTACAGAAAATGTGAATTTAATTGAGTTTTAACGGCATTTTAGGGTTAACGCAACAATCAGACAGAGAGCCCGTCTATCCACGAGTCAACTTGACCCGCGCAAAGGTGTTAATTGGGTTTTCTCAGATTTTCCAAAAAAGTAACCCAATCAGCATATTGCGATTTTGACAAGTGGGTTGTCGCCCTTGCGTTGAAAAGTTGAAAAAGTAAAAATAGTAACGGCGAGAGCCAGTCTAACAACACTGAATGAAATAGTTCCGTCGACAGATTGCACTAGTGCGATTCTGAGAATTATCACACGCCTGGAACGTCGTGCGATCATGCGAATTACGTTGATAGATATGTAATAAAAATGAATATCAGTAATTCAGTTATCATGCTGGACGATTACGACGCCTGAACACCTTTGTGAATTTGATGAAGACTCGGAAATAGTACAAATGTTTGCAAATGGTGGATTTACCCGCCCCGATCATCACAGGATTGTAAAACCAATAACTATGGGTTTAAATTTATTGATTTATGTAAATATTCAGTTGTGCTGATATGTAATGGTCGAGTATGTGCTGACATGGGCATACGTAAGACAACAAATCAAGACATAAGAGTCATTGACTATGTGATGTGTTATCCCAATACATGTGATAATACGTTGGTGTTTCTATAAACGTAGTATGCCCTAGTCGGCGTCCTAATCAGATTCCAATAAAAGAATATGTCACATTGGGGTGATGAGAGTCACCATTAAACTATGGTCTAAATTGACAAGAAACATATTTATCAAATTTATCCATAGCACAGCTGACTAATGAGTTGACTTATTTGGAAAACAGCTGTGAGGTGAGTTATCCGATAAATTGGCCGGAAACATTTTAGGAGCAGCTGTAAATGCACTGGGAATGAAAAATAAAAGAAATGGTTGCTATCCGAAATATAAGGCACGAATGTCATGGTTTGGTGTTAACTGTTCGAACTCACGTAGGGCATACATACAAGCCAGAAAGGCATATATATATACGATAAAGATCTAATGAAAATAATAAATTCATGTTAAAATGCAGAAGAATATATAAAAAAAAGACATACTGAGAAGTAAATTGTTATATAATGTAAAAATCAGAAGTACGGTCCGTCTTTTAAAATACAATATTCCAAAGCAATATTGGAAAGTTATCAGATAAATAGAAAAAGTGGAAATCGATCAATGCCCTCTATTGAACAATTCCGTTCAGAATTTCTAACACATCACTGAAGATTAATGATAGTCCACTACCTGAACCTGTATTACCATGCTTTAATGATTCTCTGTTAAACAAACCATTGGATCTGGGTGAACTTGAGAAACAGTACACTCATTAAATAATGTGAAGGCTCCAGGTGTGGACAAAATAACTATATATAACGAATATATTAAAGACTATTTTTTTTAAATTGCAACATCTGTATCTGAGACTATTCAACATTATATTAAAAACAGGCTTTATCCCACACAGTTGGAGTGTCGGCCTAATTAAACACGTGTACAAGTCCGGTAACCATCAATCACCCAGTAATTACAGACATATAGCTCTAGTTGGCTGGCTTGGTAAATTATTGTCAAGTATCTTAAGTTCGAGAATACAAGATTTCCTAGATACGAATGATGTTATATCAGTCAGGCAGGATCCCGAAAACAGTTGTCTACATTGGACCATCTATTTACATTGAATACAGTTATTGAATGATTAATAAATTGTAGGCTTTATTGTGTTTTCATCGTGCGTTCACATTGGTGTAGATCTGTATACAGAATTGTGTCTTGTATCGCGGATTAATGTGATCACAACATGATTACTAGTAGTGAACGCGCGCTCATCAGTACTCTTGTAAAGGACAATGCCCGTTCGCGTCAGTTAAGCCAAAATAATGACTCATGCGCTATCAGCCGAACAGGGACGTGCCTATATGCACACGTTGGTGGGGTCCACATTGTAATTTCCAACTGCACCCATACCCTTGAAACAGACCAATTCTACGAGCTTTAAAGTACAAGAACAATTTCAACATAGCGTTGGTTTGAAATTTCCAACAAATTTTGGGTCAGGTATGAAATTTCCAACTGTTGAAAAAAAATACCAAAGTTGGGGGGTGCCACGTCCCTGGTACCGCATCAGCGTCGATGTTCATAGATTCAGCCGAATCTACGAGAAGCAGGAAACATGTCGCACAATTTCAGAAAGAGTTGACGCCATATCAAAAAAAAATTTCGCCACTCTGCGAACCGAGTTTCTTATTTCTGATTCAGCAATATGCAAAATCGTCCCAGATGTTTGCCAGAAATTACGCCAACGCGAAAGGTTGCAAAATTAATTTTATCTGATGACTGAAAATTTGCTACGAGTGCAATTTGGCTGTTAACTGGGTGCATATAATAGTTTAATTAAGGATGTGCCTGACCTGGTTAATAAATTCAGTTAATGATAGTAACTACTGATACTGTATGTGTAATACTATAATTTGAGTTACGTTTTGTATACAGTCATGTCACTAACTTATTTGACAACGATCAGCAAACGATGTATTTTGTTTCAGACTATTGTCTCTATGGATTCATATAACTCCACGTGCATGATAATTAGTCCTGCGCTGATGTAGCGTCCCTCCTCCGCTTCAATCTCCCGTAGATTATTTCGACCAAGATACAGATCCAGCTGATAACAATTCCCATAAACACGACATAGAAGGCGCTTTGTACATCTATTAATGTGATCGGTGCTGCTCCAGTGTTAGCCAGCCTAGCGCACGTGTCGTTGTGGTTCCACCATTTCTGCCTCCAGACTTTGATCAAACCACTCTCAGTAAAAGACAACACTCTGAAAAACAAATGTTAATTTGGAATGCGAAACACACTGACACGACCCCATACATTTATAACTTTTAATTTCATGTGAATCCCCCCTAGTGAGGATGCTTGTTCTGGTTCTGAGAACTGGTGTCAATATCAACTGGGATGTTCTCCAACTATATATATTCGGGATATGTTCAGTATTATTTAAGAAATAACTCTTGCTTCGATTAAGGTTATACAGTTATAACCGAAAAGTTTGAACATAAATGCTATAACGCGTGTAGCGCAGTTATAGAAAATTTATCTTCAAATTGTTCTGTTATAACTCATAACCTTGATCAAAACAAGAGTTATTTCTTATAATTGAATCCGTCATTTCACAGTAGAAACACCAAAAACAAAAGTTAGAAGCATAACGATCGTATAACATTGAGACTATTTCCGACGAAAAATACATTTGTTGAAAGAGACACCGGTCACTCAAAACTGGTGTTCATCGAATGATGAAATCGCGTCGGCAAATTCAGCGTTTTTGATTGGCTGGTCGCAACTCATCGGGCTTCGGGCAGCTGCAACTTGTACGTGGGCTTGATTTATTCGACCGTGATGACACAAACCCGTGTTGGTTTTAATTCCAGTGTTTCACTTCTTTGCAATGTTCAATCGTGTTGATTTGTCTGGTTACTTTTGCACTGATTATTAGCATCTAGCACGGTTATTGTCAGTACAGTCATACTCGAAGGAATTATGATGCAGCACCGAAATTTCATGTTAAATCATAAGAATTATCCAACTGTTTACAGGTACATTTTTAGGCACGCGGTATAGGCATGGTCAATCGATGCTGCTGTCATTTCTGTAGTTAGAAAATAATCAAGAAATTTAGGTTACCGAGATATAACCGAAATGGTCACGTGTGTGTCAACCAATTGTTTTTCAGTATTCCGTGGATTGACATCTTATGATTAAAATATTGAGGACTATTTCACCTTACCCAGTAATCGCATACCTTACTCGTGTTTAAAATCGCGTGGTAGTATTTTTCGCTCAGTTTTAAATTCACGCACTTTGATTTCCCGCACCACGCTGTGCAAATTCAAAGCTGACACAAATATTTCCGTATAAACGTCGTTTATCTAATGGAACTTGTAGTTCTTAATCGTCCATGAAGGTGTGTAGATTATACAAACACCACAGGACAAAAATATACACCAATCAGAACAGTTCATTGTTTAGTGATGAAGATGCCAGTTTATATCGCCCCATATAATCATGCACATGACATGTAAATAGTTCTGGACATCATTGACAGGTCATCTAAACAGGTGCATGTTGCAGACAGGGAACATAAACAGTTGGGTGCATATATTGAAAATGCTCGATTCGGATTATATCTCAGCTTCACTCCTGTGTTGTATGGTTGGAGAACCGCATTCCCGCACCTTCAGTCCAGTAAATATATTAGTTCTTACAAGCATTGCCATGTAAAAAAATGGTACCATGATATATCGATATACATATACACACCATTGTTGGGATTGATGGCAAGCAAATATAATTGTCCATAGCTTAATATAATCAGACTGTTATCCCGAAAACCCGCACATTATCTCCTTATAATAGAACTTGATTTACGTAGATAATCCGCTTAGAATCGCCTGATTTTGAGTCGATTATGTGCTGAAAATGAGAACTTTTTGGTCACATCGACTCATAATGAGGCGATTCTCAGCATTCTATGTGCGGACAATGACACAAAGAAGCCAACTCACAACTGATCAGGTGTACGCTCTTTAACACATGTTTTCACTGCGCCATAAAATTAAATAACAGCTATGGGTCCATTATCTGCTTATATCGGATTCAAATAATCACATTATGTACATCTTTCACATTATAAGTCGATTATGTGCGTATTGGGGCGAGGATATGTTGAATATAATAGTCCATTATCATAACACTCTTAATGTTCATGTGGATGCATGCTGTCAACGTGGAAGTCGTACTGTTTTTCGCTCAGTTTTAAATTCGCGCACCAATGGGTGTGTAAAAAATAGTACTGTGCGGATTTAAATACGAGTAAGATATTCAATTTAGTGGATAGCTGTGTCCTTTATCTGTGTATGTTTGTTTTAAGAAGGCGCCCAGTCCTTGAATGTTTCAACAACAATCTTAATTTCACACTAATCAATTCGAAGGGAAAATCAGTATCCTCTATAACCAATGTATGCTATAGTACTATAAAAAAAAAATCACTATCCTCTATAACCAATGTATGCTATAGTAGAATAACAACAACTCTTCACCCTCAAAATCTGAGAGATAATTTCCAACTACGTAGAAAATTGGTTTTAAAAAACCCATATTTGTTTAGGTAGATCGATAGAGTTTGACAGAAAATATTTGCATTATTTAGACTATGAACCCAAGTAGGGTATGCGCTCAGTCTACCATCTGAAATCATGACTGTACTATGTGAAAATAAATAAAACACTCATTGCATATTATATTTTTTGGCAGCCAATTGCAGAACTATTGTTATTGGACCACAGTGTCTGTTGAATGTCACATTAAGAGTGCTAACCAAAATCTGAATGCCATAATATGAAACACGATCGTATTGGCTAGCATAAAACATTATATTTGGTATTTTCGATGTCTTACTTTTCTGTGAAGATTTCGGTGTACGGCGAATTATTCTGGAACCCTATTGCGTACAGATATGGGTAAATATGGTCATCAAGTACATGTATGGAGCAATCACGAGCGGCTTCAACCTCTAGAATAGTTCTGTCGTTGATATAAACGTAGTTGTATGAAAGTAGCTTCCCCATGTGCACATCATGACTTGTGCTGAGGACGCCCGGATCCGTTTGGTACGTGGTCTCTATCTCGGTCCATAGCTTCTTCACGAGGCTGATTTTAGATCGCTGCAAGATATATATATACGCCTTGTCACTGAGTGGCGGCCATATTGGATCCACACAGCCACGTTCCGTTTTTCGTGCTACAGGTCAAAAGTCTTGAGTAGCCTTTAATATATGGAATTCATGAATATTCAAATGCTCCATATATGGAATGATACTCCAGAAATTTGACCTGTAGCACTAAAAAACGGGGCTGGATGTATCCAGTATGGCCCCGACAAAGCGTATTGCACTCAGCTGATATATTATCTTTACCTAATTGCGTATGTAGCTATGTGGTGGAGGAACTTACCAACAGTCATTCCAATGGCTGATAAACTCGTCGACCATCTGCGGCAAACCACCGACGAGTAACTGGCAACTCCACCAGTAAGATAACGATTTCGAGTTACAAATCCACGATGGAAACATGTGGATGTGAACCCTCATCGCCAGCGAGGATATGTAACCATAACCGACTGAGCCACAGAGGTCCCCGGTTTACCAATATATTGACATACAATCAAAACATCTGTCTGCACCAGGGGTATACCTTGCAAAACCCAGGCACACACATTTGGAACCCTAGCACACACAGGTAAATAAGACCATCTGGGGCATCCATGTTTACTACATTGATTCCCCGGGGTTTCTCCATCTCCTGATAAAGCTAGGTGTTGACACCCCGGTTGAAGCTTTGGTATGTGCTCCCACCTCGCGTGTCTGTTTTCTCCTGGTTCATCCTAGTGTTTTTACCCTAGCATACCCTGGTAATTCCACCCACTTTCATGTCAGTGCTAACCACCTGGTGAATCATTATTAACGCTGGTGTTTTATCGGGAATACCATGGAGTACCATGGTAAACCAGGAGAGAGAAAAACAGGCTAGGTGGAAGCAAATACCCAGGTTTCAACCAGGGTGTAAACACCATGGATTATTAGGAGAGGTAATGCTAGGGTGAAAATGCAAAGGATGGGTGGACCATTCTGTTAAAAGTTACACAAACTATCTAAAAATAGAAAATAAAAAATATCATAGCCGAGTGAAATAAATGCACACGTAACAAGATGCTTGATTTTGAAGAAAAAAGTTAAATGGATAATGTAGTTTAAATCTCATTTTATGAAAACAAAACTGATTTGTTTATGGAAAAAACAGACATAGACTTTGCGGTGACAGAAACAGTTTTCGTTTTGAGTTTAACACCTACTAAAATGTAGACCTATTAAGTGTGTAGGTTAAGAATACAGGTCAGAACATGGAGCTCAGGTATATAGGATATAATTATTCATTGAATGGTGGCCTGATTCCGGATAAAATTAAGAAACATTCTCTATCATTATTATTTTGACTAATTGAGATGTTTCGATTTGTTAATGTATAGCTACACAATCATCACATATCAAGCCTTGTGTTAATGAACAAATTAATTTCAATCCAATTTATTTTCATTTAATCGACACTTACGTTCATCCTGTTTACAAGAATCATTCCACCCATAGTTCCCCATGTGTAGTCGTCTTGATCAGCCATCTTCTCAAGCGTTTGGAATGGCATATCATATCGGGTCACGGTCAGGAAGGCAATCAGGTTTCCGCCATACAGTGCCACCATTATTATAGCGAATATCCACCAAAACGTCAAAAGAGTTCTGCCAGCTAACGATCTGGCATCATGGACTCCCCCTGTTAATATATGTATATAGTTTTTTTTATACTCTGCAATCGTTCTTCCTCACATAACTGGAGCGTTTGGTACTCTCATATGACTAGCTATTCAATTTTGCACAAATGTAAATTTCATTCGTTTTGATTTGTCAATTTTGACGGCCATTTTGGGACAGACATTCTACATACATATGTATGGTTGACGAATAAGCATTGTTTTGTATATTTCATGTTAATAATAACTTGGCATTAATTGGTGCACCTATCACAGACATTTAGCATTTTTTCTCGATACCAACTGCTATTTTGGGCGCCATGCTGAATTGGGAAATTTCCCCAATGCGAGTTTTGTATATATTGTTTTGCAAACCAGTCCGCAAATTTTGAGACCAAATCGGCTTCTTTACCTATTTATTCATTATTGATTGCTAAAATATATAAACAGAGGACAACGCGCATCTCAATTGACAATATTTACGGGTGGCGCAATGACACATTTCACGAAAGCGGAGCTTGAGTGAAATGTGACTAAGCTACGTCCACAACTCATTCGATAAAGTATTATGTATTATAATATCAGTAAAGTGCAGTAATACTCTGTAATAGTCTGTATTGATTCAACACTTTTGTGTAGAAGATTTTAATCCATGACTGAGACTACCATATATACTATAACTTCATCCAATCCTGATGTCTGATGCGACTAAAAACGGTAATTATATGTGCATTAACGGAGCGGATCGTGGCCGTCGTGTACGTTGGCAACGTCAACTGGAAGTAGTTTCGGCTTGCATTCCACTTGGGGTATACAAAGATAGGTATTACTGAAATTTTGCGAAAACCCTGTGCCAATGCATTCTCTTATATATGCGAGTCGACCATATGTCGCCTCGCATATATACGAGAATGAATTGGCCTATCAAAATTTATATTATTTTCTACAATTGTTGAAGGACGTAAGAACAAATTATTAAAATTGTTAAAGAATACAAGGAAAAAATGATACAAATTGTTATAGAATGTAAGAAAAAATAATAAAAATTGTTAAAGTGTATGCAATACAGATCTGTAGGCGCTATTCGATGAGGCCAACCGTTCTGAGAGCCAGGAACATATTGTCATTTACATGTTATCTGGGATCATGATCAACGATACAGCAATCGACATAAGCGGATTAATGTCACCGTGGAACGAGTCATGTTGACCTAATGCATCGCAAACCTTGCCGACGGAGCGACCGAGGACTCCGTTTTGTTTCAATTGAGTCAGTAGTTATTTTCTGAATTGGACCCTCTTTAGATTTAGTGGATAAATCGGGCATAGAAACAGTTGCTTCCGATAACCGAAATAATGTTATTCGCGAGAATGCTAGCAGCCTCACCTTGTGCCAGCATTGCGCCATACACGTACCACACCGCGTCGTAAAACACATGCAGTCCTTCTATCTCCCTGTTGTTTCTTGCATAGTACGGGTTATATTTCTCGATGATGAAGAGTGTGATGCTGACAATTGGTAATAAGAGTAGTATCGTGAGTATAACAGGCCACGCGAATGGGTCACTCAGCTGTCTCCATTTACGTGACCAGGGGTCTGGTTTCTTCATGGCGCCAGTGACATGCTCGTAGAAGTATGGGTAGCTGAAGTCCATAACCTCCATGCGCGCCGGGTCAATAGCCAATGCAGCCACAATCATGTCGACAGCCTGCAAATATAAGGCATAGGAATGTTACAAACTACAGGTTCCCGTCCAAACGGCTAACGTATTTAATTTGTGAATGTAGTAATATACAAACAGATAAACTTCAAAATTATATAGCAATTTCTGCTACATGTAGGTGTGGACACTCTGTAGAAAACGCTTTCCACTATTTTTTTGAATGTCACCTACACTTTGAAGAAAGAATTACATTCGTAGTAATCTTCTGCGTTTTAATATGCATTCAGTTAATACATTACTATTTGGGGACCCGAACTTAAAAGAATTAGACAATGAAAAGATCTTTAATGCTGTGCAATACTACCTACGAGATACAACACACGAGGACAATCCGACAAAGTTATATCAGGACGCTCGCATCAAGATACAAATTGTAAAATGTTATCAAAGCACAATGAGGTACATGTATCACATTTAAAACTGCTACTCGATAATCTTATTGAAATTGTGTAGAATTGGTGGGGTGGTGAGACTAGACTACAAACTATACTTCAAATAATATATAACGATATATGTATACACTATTGTGTTGGCAACCCAAATTATTATATATCAGTGTTATAACGGCAATTGGGAGAGGGGGTTATGATTAAGCGGATCGCACTTGTCCTCCAATCCCAATTCCGATCTGTATTGTAATATACTTATTGGTAATAAATATGTTTAAACTAACGGCCAACGTCAAATTAGGGCGATAACGTAAATAATTTCGTGAATCCGTTTCGCAGTCAGTGACTTGCAGTTTGCGTTCGATTTAGTTGGAACGAGGCTATGGGTAAATGGGTTACAGGAAACGGGTAGTGTTTGGTAATATATATGCGATATAAATTCAAATGTTCCACATGTCAGATTTCATCGAAATTTGCATGGTCTTTACTTATCAATTAGTTTGCCGTAGAAGGTCTGCTTTATATATATGCACACGCCATCAACGCAATTTTGATCTTGCATATATTTTCATCGTGCCCCGTCGCCTTGGCATCGCCTCGCACAATGCACCGTGTCAAAACACTATTGGGCGGGTTATATGCTAAATCTTGGGTGTGCTCACTTAATACAATATTTAAGATGCATACCATATCCATATTTCAACAACCTAATTGTTTTCTAAACTGATAATTGGACAGATCTGAACATTTACATTATATCATAAAATTAGGGATTATCTGATGCGTTTTCCCTGGAGTAAATGTCAGATATAGTTGTGATTCTCCAATTTATTACCTTTCTCTCGGCTTCGCCAACTAATCCAGTCCATTTGCCGTCGTCTCCGGGAACTCCCCACTGTTGGTCTGCTGGCTCGGATAGAACATAGCTGCAAAGTGTATATATATTGATCTTGGCGTTCACAATCATGTAAATAACAATTTCCGGCCGAATATGCATGTGATTTTCGAAACCAATAGTAACATACTCCAAAAGTACGTATCGTTAAACCTGGCAAATATTTGATTCATTGAATACACGTTCCTTCAAAAACCATCCCGATCATAATTATATACATGCATGTGAAATTCGTATATACAAATATGTGCATTGTTGTCGGATAAAATTATATTCATAAAATGATCTTATCATTTGTTAAGTGACCAGGCAGTCATTTTTAACAATATTTCCGATAATGGTTAACCATTATAATTTCGATATCTGGATCGCGAAGAAAACAACAGAACATCAACAACGAGCAAATGAAATGATTCAAGTTGTCCTTGTAAATTATTCGACACTTTCTTTACTAAATACTCATTTCCCTTAGGAAATATTCCGATAATAAGTTATTTATAACTATTTATCTGAATTTTCCTTGCAAGTGTGTGAGAATACTTCTTCCCTTGACAGTAGTATACGTTAATATGTGTGTCGTCTGCTTATATTTCCTCTACATCTATCCAGCTGGATAATTACACCATTTAATATATATAGTACTAGCTGAATCAGGCTCCATTTTGGCAGCCTTTATTCAGCGTCGGAGGGGCATGTTACCCGTGTGCGCTTCGCGCACATTTGGACCTAAATATTCACATAGGTTCATATTTGACTTATTTGCTTCTGAAATAAGCCAAGCCCATAGTGGACTTATACGTTATTATGTTGGATGGCACGGGCCACAATACAAACACATATATAAAGAGTATATATCTGGTCTGCAAATATGTTCATATTGAAGCTAAGTATTTATATTTATTTTATTCTGAATTAGGCCCATAGTGAGCTTATTTTAATTTGTGTTTTTTATTTGATTTATTTAATTAAATTTGTTTAAATTAAACTTTTGAAAAACTAACGCCGTTATAACCTCCGCCATGATACTCCGAGTGTCAACACATCAAATCTGTTTGCAATCGGTTCTAGGGGTCTGGGAAAAAATGCGAACAGACAGACATATCCTACTCTGTTATATCAACTGACGGGATAATCCATTTAGTAAAGCAAAGGTTAACCCTTTCAGTGCCAGGTCCGATTTATAAGAGAATGCATGGCCTATCAATTTTTCATCATTTGTTATTATTTTTAACAATTTTTTACAATTTTAATAATTTTTTCTTATATTCTTTAACAGACTTATTTTGTAGGTTTAGTGCCAGGGAATCTTACGTTTTTCATGGGCATAAAAAGCATTACTATGAATAATTGGTGATAGTTTTGAGTTATAACATGCCCCTAAGGTTTTATCCAGTTTGATTTTAAATTCGCTATAGCATGCTTAAGCATACCCAAAACAAATTCAACCCAAACAAATCTAAAAAAAGAAAAGAAAGAGGGTTAAAACATTATGACGATAATATGGGCAACTCACCTAAAGTTGAGAATGACAGACAACTCGTGCAGCATATCCATGCAGAATCCCACATAGCCATTGCCATTTTCAGACTTCATGACGAATGGTTCCCACTACATGTTAAATATATGGTTAAAGGAATATCATGGATTGTATTGTGTCCTCTTTCCGTCACATACTGTTTTCACTTGGTTTTTCGCTTGCTTCGGTTCCTTTGTGGCGAAGCAAGCGAAATAATCTCTATTATTTCGGTTCCTTCACCACGAAGGAAGCGAAAAAACAAAACGAAGTAAGCGAAAAAATCAAACGACGAAAGCGAAAAAAACATCATTTTTATTTCGCATCCTTCGTTTGTTTGTTTTTTTTTTCCCCCGCTTTTTTGTTCGTGCGACAATTTTTTTTTTTGACTTTCGGTGGTTCCTTACTTGCTTCGAGAAGAATCCGAAGCAGGCGACGGAACCACCGAAACCCAAGAACACCTGTTTTTCTTGGTTATTGTTGTTGGATTTCGGTGGTTGCTTCAGATACTTCTCGAAGCAAGCGAAGGAACCGCCGAAAGCTAAACAAAGCAAGGGAAATAACAATGTTTTTTTCGCTTTCGTCGTTTGACTTTTTTCGCTTGCTTCGTTTGATTTTTTTCGCTTGCTTCGTTTGATTTTTTCGGTTCCTTCGTGGCGAATTGAGATTATGTCGCTTTCTTCGCCGCGAAGGAACCGAAGCAAGCGAAAGAGAAAACAAACGAAGGAAACGAAAACAGTATGTGGCGGAAACAGGACACCACAGGATTGTCACATGCACACAAGGTGGAACCGAGTCAAGGTTGGAACCTAACTGCTGGGTTCTATCTTGGTACCATGCTTTATGTCGAAACACATTATCACATTATGAGCATTTATTACGTCATCAATTCAAACTGATTCTCAAATAAGAAAACAAAACAGGCATGTTATAAACTGTGTACATAGATCAGACGATATTTCGACCGAAGATCTCAACAGTAGCTGTCATGAAAACTATAATGTTCAATGTAAATTATATCATCTTAAATATACATAGATATAGTAGGATTTAGATCTAAACTTTTGATCATCGAATATATATATTGCTATGTTTAAATATATCACCATGAATATGTTATGTTATATAACTTGTTATATTGTTATTAAATTATGAAGAGTATGTACTTACTGAGATGGAGTTTTCTGTTAATAGACGATATGCTAAGTTATGTTACAAATCTCATGAACACTTACTGGCAGCGTGCCGACAGCAAATGTGGCATTATTGAAACCAAACTTAGTGTTGGGGAATATATCGCGGACATCGAACGTTATGCCGTCGTGTGATGAGATTGAGTTAACTCGTTGAAAACCTCGGCCATCTTTGGTCCACATCAGGGTATCCACGCTATATTCGACCCGCTGTTCCCTAATCAGGTCTTTGTAAATCTGAATGATAGAAAAAAAATATAGTATATAAAATAATTCGATGAAGCATCTGTCTAACTTATCTTCATAGATGTAGAGGATCTGCAACTCGTTATGTTGGGATATAAGATTTTATTAACCCTTTACCCAAAAGAACGGCCCTGTGCCAATGCATTCTCTTATATATGCGAGTCGACCATAGGTCGCCTCGCATATATAAGAGAATGCATTGGCTTAACACATTAAAAATTATAAAATTGTTAAAGAATGTAAGAAAAAATGGTAAAAAGTGTTAAAAAAAGATTTTTTTTAGACCAATGCATTCTCTTATATATGCGAGGCGACCTATGGTCGACTCGCATATATAAGAGAATGCATTGGCACAGGGCATAACTGTAACTATCACAATGTGGTCAAGGAGCTCGTTCCAATGATATCCATATTTCTATGGTTCTATTGAGACAGACCGAAGATATGTTAGGCTGTTGAAGCTTTATTTGGCCGGTTTTGGCCGTTTTGTTGGGTAAAGGGTTAAACGAGTTTGATAAATTTGATTCACAACGAGTCGTAGACGAGTTGTGAATCAAATTTATCAAACGAGTTTCATAAAATCTGATATCCCAACATAACGAGTTGAAGATCTTGTATGTCACATGAAAAAAACTAAAGCTTTATGCCTTTTTAACATCAGCTCTGTAGAGAACACGCAAACTGTATACAATTCTTGTGTTGGCTCAGACGCTTCACCACTATGCGCCAGTACTGCGCTACGTGCGCAACGAAATATAGTCCCTTTTAATTTCGTCTTTGTTTGACGTCTATTGGGTTATTTATTGGTAACATTTGTCAATATTATAATTTTAATCAAAACAAATAATCTGTTTTCAATAGTAATTCACAGAATGGTACGGAATCAAAATTACGTCACGCGCGCAGGTATACAATCAAAGTGATTACCGCTTGGACTATTTGCTATTAGCCACTCGTGCCAGATAAGAAAATATGTAATGGATTTTCCAATGATATTATAGGGGTTTCATGTGATATATCTCTATTACAACGCTATCTCTCATATTTCACAGTAGATACCTTTCGCAAAATGACATACTATTGTTAACAATTACGCATAGCTAATAGTAGTTGTAATTGTTTTCGAATGGTCCAAAAACCGTCTCAAAGAATGGACTACTAGTCCGTTTGTGAGAATATCGTGTCGCTCAAACTTCTTGCCACTCGCAGTAACGTGATACGGTTCTGGTTCTCGTGATTACTGTGTACACAGGAATGTTATCAGGTCATAGCTTAGCGATTCGCATTTCGCAAACTATCATGTTTCACGGCGACGAATGGTTTGATTTCCTCTGTGCGATAGATGTTAGGTCACATGTCGATTATAATTTAAGGACAAAATATCACTCTCAACTCTCATATTCAGGTTCAGAGAAACGGTGTCGAACTATATGATATATATATGTGAGTTTGTTGAAATTCCTAAACCGTAATCGTAACATCGGCTATGACAAAAAAGACTGATAAAAACAATACAGATTTTAGTAGCATATTACCATATTCAGCAGTAGTTCATTATTCGAAAGGTGTATGTTCACCATTTCCACCATTTTGATACGTCTGTAATTGCACGGATGAGTTGGAAAGATATATGGACATATATAGCAGATATCAATCTTATTGAAGAATATAATTTTCCATTCCATTAACACCACAGACATACCGTGGATAAACCACGGGGAAGTTCGATATATCTAATCAAACCATTATTGAAATCTACCATTGGGTCATTTGATTGCAAAAATTTCCAATGTCCAATTCGGTCGCTGAATCTGGATATAACAATAGATTGACTGTTGGAATTAAATTACAACCCTCTAATTGTTGGTCGGTGGCTTTATTTAAATTTCCATTCGCTGTGACAAGTCAAAATGATCCAGCTCTGCAATCCAAACTGACAAAGTCAAAAGTTTGGATAAGATAAGTTAGGTAAAATGCAGACAAGTGTTTGACTAAACACAATTTGTCAATGTGACTAAGCCATTCCCCACAGTTCGTTAAGTGACTAGATAACTTACTTGTACCTTTTAAATAATTCACAAGTACGCTATTCAGTTTGTTCGGTAAACGGATACGTTACCTTTAAATAATTCGCCAATAAGCTCTGCAGTTCGTTTTGAGATACGGTTTCGTTCGATGAATCCAGAACGCACCCCAGTTGATATAGGACTGCCTTCAGGACCGTCTGTGTTGCCTGGAGAGGAATCCCCGATAAAAATGTGTTTACGTTCCCAATTCCCATTCACGCCGTCAGCTAATTTGGCAAAATTGTACACAATGCCATTATAAAGTCGACAATAAATATCCATCTGAAAATTATACTGACTTATGGTGTAATAGATAGAGTATGAATACCAAGATGAAACCGTGAATATTCACAAATATCTACCAAAATCTAACGATCGCTGAGGGGAGCAGAAATGTCGCATATTAGAACTGTAGGCCAAATGTAAAAGGAAAATATGTTTACCGCGTCTTTCAGTTACCGGTATTCCAAATGAGGGAAATGTGCATTGTGAGGTAATGAACACATAGATATAGTAGGTACAAGTCTTTATTATGTTGTGAATAAGATATGCAGTGTGTACAAATATAATGATCAATAGTCGCCGCGAAATGATGTCCCCGAATGGGTGATGCCTGGTGTGAATGATGCCTGGATATGATCTAGGTAGGAGATGAGTCTAGTGAAAGCATGAGGTGATGGGATGTGGTTGTCTCTTATATACTATTTGGGACGCATATTAGATGAGGCGTTTGGCAATACACATCGGGATTGGTTCCTTCGTTATGGGCATTTCCCTTGACCATATTTGGGAGCCATCTTCATTGTGTGTATATCTTCGCTGAGATTAAGACGTGTGAGGTTTCGAGAACCGAACACGAATATCTGAGTTTGGGGTTTTATATATTGGGACATTCGTATAGTTTGAATCAAGTTGTGAGATTATAATGGGTAGTTATCTCACATATGTCCCCCACCCGTGTAAGATTTTTAGCGCAGCGGAAAATCTTATGTAACATCGAAATTATGGACCTAACTGGGGTAATTGTGATCATGTAATGTGGATGAGGCTGAAATGAAGTATAATAACATTGATTGTGGTGAAGTTATGATTAATACATGTAGAACAAAGTTGTCTTAAAATGATGATATGCAATATCAAGTTGTCTTAAAATGATGATACGCAATATTATGAGATTATGAAATAAATGGTGGGAAAAGCATATATGGGTTGGTATATAAATGATCGTGCAAGCAGTCATAATGCGTGCTATATTGATATGTAGGATAAGGTATGATAATAGAATATAGAGATACAAGTATGAGAAGTAATGAATATAACAATACGGTAATAGTGCATGGTATGTTTTGTAAATGATGAACATTGGTGATGTATTATATAAATGCATGTTGTGTTGTTAATAAAATCATGACGATATTTATACATTCGGTATTGTGGTAATGAGAGACCAAATGTTTCTCATCTGCCGTAATTGCACAGGGAATTGTTGAGAGCATGTGTCAGAGGTGAAATATTGTTTGGAGTGTGGTATATGAGGCTTTGATTAATGCGTTTGTTGATAGTTGGCGAGATCCATGACCAATGTTATTGAAGATAATCGGCGGTCAGTTGTCTAACTCTTGGGATTGGCACGTGTCATAATGGCGTTAGCATATGCAGCTGACGTGGTATGCATGCAGTAACGATATTAGAATTAGCCTGTGGGTTTGTGCCCCTTATAGGAAAAAAATGGTATTATTGGGAAAATTATCAATATAGATTAAGTGGTGGGTTATGGATGGACGCGTGAGTTTTTATTATTTTCATAGGTCGTAATGTGGATGATTCATCATCAACATCTCGCGGGTGTTTTTTGGGAAATGTCAAATCTTCTTGTGTACTTTGTATTTGAGGTTGCTTAGCTGGAGACAAATGAATATCTTTTGTAGCTTCCTTGGGTATTGGTGGGGTTAGTCTGTGACGAAGTTGCATATCAGTTCCATTTATCATTTGGTTAAGTTTATTTCGTCGCTTTGCGATTTTAATTCGTCGCGTGTTGTGATTGCGTTGAGTCTGATATTGGGAAATTTTCGTAATACACTGAATAATGTATTTGCGACTTGAGATGGCAATCAGTAAAATTAATATGAACGTAATGACCGCGGGAATGATGATTTGGTAATAATCCTGTTTTTTCTTTTGTTTGATGGGTTGCAGGGAAGTGACTGTTTGCAGAAAATCATATAATGATAGTTGCTTTATGGGGGGTAACTTGTTTGGAATCGATACTTGAGGGGGAAAGTTATGAATTTGGGAAAATAATGGCTTCCATTGTGGCAATTTATGTAATTCAATAGTTGATTGTAATTGGGTTATTTGTGTCTTGATGGTGATGTTTGATGAGTTCAAAGTTGTGAATGCAATTAGTTTGATACTGGTTGATGTAGCTATGCACCTTGGTGGTAAAGTTATCGTTGCGATGGGGGGTAAAATTGTGATTCTATACGGTCGTTTTCTTAAGAGATTGTGATGACAGTTTACTGTAAATGTATGAGCTTTCGTGGTTGTTATAAGCCATGTACATGCCGCCAGCTTAATAGCGGATGGTAAATTATACTGAGGGTAAATGGCTATAGGGCAATTTGTGGCGGTATTTTTTGTATCATTGGTGAATATGTTGAGTAGGCAGTTATGATTATGTGATGCGGCGATTGAAATTTTTTGAATTTTACAATATGGTAATTTGTTTAAAATACACGGGTGATTGTCACCAATGGTGGTATATTTGGATCGGTCGGGAGATAATAGCAGGTATTTATGAGTAATATCGATTCGGGCAACTGTATATTTATTGTTGTGTCTGAGTCTTGGGTCTCGAGGGTCTAATGGATAAAAAAATGGTATAGCGCGGAATATGTCAAACTGCATTCTGATATCGCGTAAATAAATTGTTATGGTAATGATTAGTCTGCTGTCTGTGAGTATGGTTTGTGTCTTCAAATGTTGGTAATATTTTGCAATTCCCGATTCTATGGGGAATGGTAACTTCAAATGGGCTGGAAGTAATTTCGTTATACTGTCAAGTGCCTTTTTTAAATGTATTGGGCTTATGATCTCCGGTGTAAATCGGTGGTTAATTAGAGAGGCAATTTGAACTTTAAGATGTCGCAAATATAATTTTGCTTGGATAACATCTTGTTGTACTTCATGTAATATTACTAGAAACTTAGCGTTGATGATTGTGAATATTTCAATTGTATGCACATGTTTTTGGGTTCGATGTGTTTCTTTTCGAAGTGTGGCTTGGATATTGGATATTGTTGTTGATAATGTGTTGACTCGTTGGCGATTTTCGTTTGAAATGACGCGTGTTATATTCATGATAGAATAAGCGGTTTGAGTATCGTGTTGGATTTTTTTTTGGTTTTGGTGGAGGGTTCGTATGTTATCTTCTACATGTGTAATATCTGACATCGAAGGGGTGCCTAATAGAAACTTGGCGATATCGCTTATTACGGGTAATATTGCTCGTTTGAGTCTTTTGGTATTATGGAGTTGATAATAATTATGATATTCATATTGGATTTGTTTTGTTTCCGTGAGAGCCGCTGCTAATTCAGTTTGTAAATCTGTCAAAATGTTGATGAGATTAAAGTTAATGTTATTTGTCTCGTTCCTGAATGGAGGTTTGTTATGGTGATATGTGCTTTGATGAAACGTGGCACAAATGCTATTGAGTTTATTTTGGGCCATCCTTATGTCGGTAGCGAGTCTTGCGATGTAGGTATAATATGGTGTGAGTTCGATGAGAAAACTGAGATCCCAATTTTCATTTGATACAGCAATTTGCCGGTGATGCAAAAATAACATGTTCTGTCGAGTTAACATAGCGTCACAAGTTTGAAAGCCGATGATAAGTATGAAGAGGGTCACTTTAACGAAGTTTTCTGTAGGCTTCATATCGCTTGCACCCCTATAAGTAAAAATATAGGTGTGTATTAGCGGGTTAGCCCGTATCTGATTATAAAGATAGATTCGCGTGGGCATGGCTTTTATGGGTTAACTGGTTTGATTAATCGATGAGATTTTTCGGCCGGTGTAAGTTGTAATGTCATTCTCAAATTACTGTGTAAAATTGGTACCCCCAGAAATCGACGAAATATGACGTCACGCGATGCGAGTGTGTGTACCAATTAGCCGCGCTGCGTGCGCTAGGCGTGTCGACGAAGGTAATTAGTGGTATAGCGGTATAAATGCGTTGGCCATTACGGCTGTGAATTATCTTTGATAGCTGTTTGTGCCTATATAATTTAACGTGGGCTACATCGTGCTAATGAAGATTGGTTTCATTGAAAATATCACATGGACATCTGAATGTGAACGACGAGTGGTACTGCTGTATTATTTATAAAATGTATGTGTCATAGGGTGTAGGTATACCAACAGTCATGTCAATATGGATATCAAAAGGCATATGAATAAATGCGTATTGTGTACTGCTATATATATAGGTTCTTATTGCTATATTTGACATGATTATTGGCGGAAATATTTGTTGATTGTATAGTATTAGGGGAGTGCAATTGACGCATGGAATAGTAGTTCTATCTATATTGTAATGATAATATTTGATCGCACATTGTCACGCGGCTCTGGTTATCTTGGCGGTGGGGGGGGGGGGGGGGGGGGGGTATGTATACGATATCGTCGTGTTGGGAGATATATTGTGATTTGCACATACATGTTATTCAGGCTCATTTTAGCTCTGCACATGTATATGTGATTTAGGGTGTTGTGGGCAGTTGGGGGGGGGTGGTACATATACGATATGGTCGTGTTGGGAGATATATTGTGATTTTCACATACATGTTATTCAGGCTCATTTTAGCTCTGCACATGTATATGTGAATTAGGGTATTGTGGGCAGTTGGGGGGGGTGGTACATATACGATATGGTCGTGTTGGGAGATATATTGTGATTTTCGCATACATGTTATTCAGGCTCATTTTAGCTCTGCACATGTATATGTGAATTAGGGTATTGTGGGCAGTTGGGGGGGTTGGTACATATACGATATGGTAATGTTGGGAGATATATTGTGATTTTCACATACATGTTATTCAGGCTCATTTTAGCTCTGCACATGTATATGTGATTTAGGGTATTGTGGGCAGTTGGGGGGGGGGTGGTACATATACGATATGGTCGTGTTGAGAGATATATTGTGACTTACATCTCACTAGATACGTGGTGTGTGTGGGAGGGGTCTGGTGTATGTGTTGTGGAAGTGGAAGGTTAACCTATCGGTGTTCTTGTCTTACTTATTGGTTTGTGTGGGTCGCTTGATTTGGGTTATTTGAGTTTAATGAATAATTATGGATAGTTTTATGTTTATGAGGCAGATAAATTGGCTGAGTAATGTTTGTTTATGTTATGGTTTATGTTGAAATATTCCTATTTATTGATATGATACTTGTGTAACATATTTTTATTGTATTTATTTAGTTTTTGTTGTTTGAGAGAAGCAAGTTTTAGCCCTGTGTGCATTGTGCACCGATGCACACTGGACTTGCCAGCATTGAGTTATATCTGATTATTAGATGATGTTTAGTGTGTTTATTTATCATTGGATATTATGTTTAGATGTATCGAAGAGATATCGCTTGATAGCTGGTTTGATGTTAGCGGGAACAGGGGTTTGTAATATATATTACCGGGTGGGTCTATTTGAGATATATAGTGCCTAGCATGTCCCTCGGGAATCTTCGAGCGTGCTTACTTGGTTTGGCACAGCGTCTCGATTCGATACGGACGCTATCTGCCAATATGAGATGAGTATATAAGGTGTGGGAATATCGACAAGTGTTATTTCTGACTTAATTTTCATTATGTCTGATTACTTGCGATTCTTGGAGGCTGAGGTTGCCGTGTTAGAAACTAGTCAATATGAGGTGACAATGCAGTATGTGGACCACATACTGGCATTTCATGATGTTATAGTTGCTGTGTGCCTTGCTGGAGGGACCAGTATAGATTGGGCACGGTACTTTAGTACCGTGTCTGAGTTAGAAAGATGCCAGACGGTGATAAATCTCCGGCTGGAGATCATAGATGAAAGGCAGCGAATAGTGGACATCTGGAGTCAACATCGGAGAGTGTTGTAAGAAGATGTCGCTGTGAATGCTGCCCCTGATGAATTTGGAGCGTCCCTGGATCAAGAGCTGGCTTGCATTCAGCAAGCTGGCACGGTGTTTAGCCAACAATAACATGAATTGAATTGTTTTTGTGGTTATTCACCGTGTTAGCCTGTAGAAATAACATCTTGCTGATAAATTCAGTGAAAAGAAATGTATATATTATTATTTTTTTTTTTTTTTTTTTGTTGTAATCGTGGTAATGCCCCAAAGGTGTTAATATTGGTTGAGCTACAAAGAGTAACTTTTGTAAACGTGCTAAATCGCCAAAGATTATTTAATTATAGTCTAAGATTGGTTGAAATGTAAAGAGATAAATATATTATTAGACCGCTGCCAAGAATTATTACAGAGTTCAATACTGTTATTGATTGGGTTATCTAAGTTTTAGAATGAAGAGCGTTTGTTTGTTCGTTCGAATAAATTTGGTTTTAGTTATTTCGGAGAGTTTATGGGAACGTATGGAATATGGGAGAAATGCCAGGGTTGATATAATATACGCTCTATAGTAAAGAGTGTTATACGTTTGCTTCTGGGTTTCGTGGGTTCAAATAATGTCGGTAAATGTATGTGAGATGCGAGGTGGGAAATCAGTGATGGTGGTGGAAATGTCGTGGTTTCTATACCAATCGTTCTGTGATAAAGAACGTTATTTGGCAGTATTGGGGGGGGGGTGATATTGAGGGAAATATGCCGTGATGATTGTATCACCTACTATATAATATAATTATAGTGGCGTTGGTGGGTGGGGGTGTCTACTTGAGGGATAATATGCCGTGGTTTCTGTACCAATCGTTCTATGATAAAGAGCGTTGTTTGGCAGGAGGGGGTGGGTGGTATTGAGGGAAATATGCCGTGATTATTGTATCACCTACTATATAATTATAGTGTCTTGTGGCGGTGGTGGGTGGGGGTGTCTACATTGAGGGATAATATGCCGTGGTTTCTGTACCAATCGTTCTTATGATAAAGAGCGTTGTTTGGCAGGATGGGGGGGTGGTATTGAGGGAAATATGCCGTGATTATTGTATCACCTACTATATAATATAATTATAGTGTCTTGTGGCGGTTGTGTGCTATGTCAATGAATATATGATTGGGTTAAGCATATTGGAGGGAATGAAGATGTAACTGAGTCATGAACGGGAGTTTGCCATATTTCGGAGATTGGTGCGAGAGACAATGATCGACAGATTGGCATGTTTCGTGAATAAACAATTAGTTAAAGACGCCGAGTGTCAGTCATTAGCGAAAGATATATATTACATGTCGGTTAAATTTACTTCGGCATCATGACTCAATGTACACCTGTTAGAATGATCGACAGATTGGCATGTTTCGTGAATAAACAATTATTCAAAGACGCCGAGTGTCAGTCATTAGCGAAAGATATATATTACATGTCGGTTAAATTTACTTCGGCATCATGACTCAATGTACACCTGTTAGCGATAATTGAATTAGAGATTTGGGAAACGGGACGATGCCCTGTTTGATATATATACTATATGATCATGCAACTGGTATGAGTAAAGTTTATCGTTGGGGTGTCTATCTATGTTATGCCTTTGTAAAACCTGTTTTATATAATACTAATAAAAGTTATGTAAACTATCTATCATTAGTGATTGTGAAGTACTTTGATACATAATTATGAATGTTCGATATCAGTTGTCATCTGATATAAATCATATGTTTCCGTACTTTCGTTTGACCAATTCGTCGAACGGCTGTCGGGTGATGTATATTGGAAGGAATTAGAAAACGATGAATCTTTAGGCGTGTGTTTGGCATATGGTGTATATAATTTACGATGCCGGCCGCGTTTGTTATCTGCGCGATCCGATTTTGTGTCTGGCGTCGTACTATAAGAATTTTGTGTAATTAATTTGTGTTTTATGACATTTGGTTCCTGTGTTTGGGGCCTAGATTGGTCGCTGGGTGAAAAATCCGGGGGTGATTGGCTGTCTGTTTTATTAAAATGTTTCGAAGCCATGAGTCTGCTGGCTAATTCAGACAATGGTATTGAAGAGCTGTCGTCTGTGTTTGAGCGCTCAAGTTGAGCGCGCTTAATTGCCGTCGTTTTGAGGTCATCGTCTGATTCCAATGTGGATTGAGAGCTATTATTATCGACACTGGCTTCACTCGGAGGAAATGCAAATCGATTATGTCGTTTATTTTTTAAGTGATTGGGAATTTGAGGTGTAGGCCAATCAACGGGGGATGGTTTGATGTGTTTAGCATGTGATTTTGTTAATTTAGCAGATAGGTCATGTCTTAATATGTAAGATATGGGGCCTGTCTGTTTCAAGATACGCCAAAACGGCTCATATTTAAATGAAAATTTGTGATTTGGTTGGTGGATTTTGTAATAGACGGATTGGCCTATTTTAAAGGTTGGAATAGATCCACCTTTGTTCTGTTTGTGGTTGCGAGAGGCTGTTTCGAGAAGAGATTTTGTAGTTTTAAAAATAATGTGTTGATTTTGAAGCGTAGTGGCTAAAAAATCCTCTCCTAAATACTTTTCTCTGTGTGTTAAAATTCGGTCTATGCTTATCTGTGGTTCTCTAAAAAAAGTTAGAAAAAATGGTGAATGTGTATGTACACTGGAACAATGGAAGTTCATTGCTTGTGATGCATAATTTAGATATAGGTCCCAATTTTCTACATTTGCTTGGGTGATTGTTGAAATGATTGATGCTAGACTTCTATGCGAGCGTTCTGACTTCCCGTTGCTTTGGGGTGAGTAGAACGAACTGAGGCGGTGATTGATATGGTAATATTTACAAAATTCAGTAAAGGTAGAGTTTGCAAACTCGGACCCATTATCCGTTAAAATACCTTCAACTGATCCAAATAAAGTGAAATACTCTGAATTCAATCTTTCTAAAATTGTATCCACCATTTTGTTAGGTAATGCGTATGCTAAAGTATGTAATGAAAATTGATCAATAATAGTTAAGATAAATCTATTTCCTGACTGTGTTTTGGGGGGAAAATGGTCCCATAAGATCGATGGCTATGAGCTGTCCTGGCCTTGATGGGGCAGTGACTGGTTGAAGCGGGATTTTTGGATTATAAGCATTTCGTTGTCGGCATGTGTGACAATTGTTTATGTATGTGACAATTTTTGCAAACAACTGAGGTGTGTAATATCTGTTTCGTATGGTCGCGTATAGCGATTGTACCGCTCTATGGCCGAGACTGTGATATTGGGATATAACTTCCTGCGCTATTTTGTCCGTTATATATATTCGTAATTTAGGTATGTCATTATATATTGATATATAGTGTAGGATACCATCTTTGAGAATAAAGGTTTTTGCTAATTTTTCGGGTATATTTGTTGATTGCATTTGTTTGATAATCTCGGTGATTGTGTGGTCTGCTGATTGTTCATCTCTTATATTAGTTATAGGAGGAAGGACCGGGCTGTCGTCAAGATCAACTGATGATTCAGAATCCGTTTTCTTTTTTGGTTGTTTATTTCGTTTTGAGAATTCCTGAATATCTTTCATGTCAAGTATATTAACATCCTGTACAAGGGGATTGGTGGGTGGATTTGGGTCGCTATCTGTGCAAGAAATGATGCACGGGTGTGTGTCGGGGTTTATCCGACTGCAAAAATCGGCCGTAACATTGTCCGTGCCTTTAATATAAGTAATTTTTGGGTTCAATGCTGATATTTTTGTGTTTATCAGATCCTGTTTTTTAAACATGTGGATGAGGGGTAAGTGATCTGTTTTAATCTCTACTTGGGATCCCTGTAAGTAAAATTTAAATTGCCTTGCAAACGTATATATAGCGAATGCTTCTTTTTCCGTGACAGAATAATTCCTTTGTGATTTGTTAAGTTTTTTACTGGCGAACGCGATTGGTAGTTCAACGTGTTTATCATCTTGGCTATTAGCATATTGTGATAGTATCGCCCCGATACTATTGATAGATGCATCTACTGTCAGAATGAACAGTTTGTCGGGATTTGGGTAAGCTAAGATGGGGGCGGTTGCTAAGCTTTCTTTAAGCGTGTCGAACGCTGTTTGGCACGGCGCATCCCACACAAATTTAGCATATTTGGCTGTGAGTTTGATTAAAGGCAATGCCGTGGATGCGAATATAGGAGAATATGACCTGTAAAAATTAAGAATTCCCAGTATTCTGCGGACTTCTTTAACTGATTTCGGAGGTGGTAGAGACTTGATAATTGAAATTTTTTCAGGGTCAGGGGATGTGCCCTTGTCGGAAATAAAATGCCCTAAAAATTTGACTTGTGGTTGGCAAAATTTAGATTTTGTAGTTAAACTATTAAGCCGTATTCCCTGAGTCTGTCAAATAATTTTGTGAGCTGCTGTATATGCGTTTGAGGATCGGAGCTATGACAGATCAGGTCATCGACAAATCCTTCTACAAATGGTAAATCGTGTAGGGCCATGTTCATGAGTTTTAAAAAATACCCTGAGCTCGAGACATATCCCATCGGGGCTCTTTGATAACTGTATTGTCCTTCGGACGTATTCATAGTTAATATGGGCACATGTTCGGGTTCAACTCCAATAACATGATAAGCATTTGATAAATCAAAGATACTAAAAATAGTTGAGCCGAGTAACTTGGACGATATTTCTGTAAAACTAGGCATAGACCATTTTAATGGAATGGAAACATCATTGAGTTTTCTCAGATCAATTACCAATCGGTAATTTGGAGTACCGTCGGGGTTGGGTGTGGATTTGCGGATGAGGAGACTGGGAAATCCCCACGATGAATGGGCAGTGGGTCTAATAATGTCTGCATCTAATAATTTTTTTATCTCAGCAGCCATAATTCGTTGTTTGTTCAGTGGTGTCGGATATTTTTTGCAAAAAATAGGTAAAGTATTTGGTTTGAGGTCGATTTTCATTTTAATTTTTGGACAATATCCTATCTTGTTTATGTCATTTGTAAAAACATCAGGGTATTGTGATACTAGTTGCAATATTTGCTGTTTAAGGTGTTGAGGTGCCACGATATCATCGACAGATATAGGTTGAGTCTTAGTGACTGGAGGGTTAATGTCTTGCCGGTCACCTATGGTGTTTATACTGTGTTTGATTGGCGGAGATGAGTTAATGTTTTGCTCATCGGATGCTCTGCATATCATTTGCTCTTGAGTGCCAAATGCTTGTGCTATTACACGACCTTTCCTAATGGACATATGTGACGCCGATTGGTTTTCTATCATGACGCAAATATTTGGATTATTTGCATCTGCTAGCGTGTCGGTTACATGTACATTTGGTTCGTGTTTGAAAATGGACATGTTACCTTTGCCTATTCGGATTATAGGTGTGTTAAACATATCATTTGGCCCTATGAGTCTGCCTGTTATGATGGCGCATGAGTGGGGTGATAATGAAACGTTATTTGTTGATCGGATGAGTGATGCAATGTGACCGTCCCTTAACATCGGGTATAATTGATTCTGTATTCTGAATTTTTCTAGATCAAAGTAAAGTCTAATACTGTGTTGTTTCATAAAATCGCGCCCTAAAATGCAAGGACGTGACAAGGTTGCACATATGACAAATTTGTGAGTAAGAATGAGTTTTCCGATTCTAAATGTGAGATGTGTGGATCCAAAAACTTTCATTGGTGTACCATCGGCTGATGTGAGTAACACATGTTCTTTAATTAAAGGTGGTCGATTTGGCATGGATCTATAAATGTCGTATTTCAAGCAACTGGTGGTTGCCCCGGAGTCTAATAGTGATCTAATCCGTTGTTTGTGTATTTTAATGATAGTTGAGCATGGTGTTTGGTTTAGAGCACCATCTGTCATATCACTTGGATATTTAAGTACTGGTATAGTGTGTTGTATGGGTTTGACTGGTGGTATTATAGGGTTAATTGCAGTATTGGAATGTGATTCGCGAGAATTGGTGCATGTTGACTTTCTTTTGGATGATGAGTAAGAATTAGTAATGTGTTGGTGCTTGGGCTTTTCAAGGCGATTCAGGGTTTTAAAATGGGAAGGAAAGTTTAAGTCAAGAAGCGGTGAGATAGACTTATTGGAAGAATTATGAAATCTGGGTTTCATAGAGGGACACCTGTTATGGCAGAAGGTGGTATGTGTTACCTGCCTGTGGCGAGGGAGATTAAGTGGGCGCCGCGTGCGGTAATTAATATATCGTTGGTTTTGGCACTTTGATGGTAGCGTGGGGTAATGATTAATGGGCTGCAGCTGTGAATCACAGACTCTATGCTTTTGAGATTCGTATGTTCGATGAGCTTTAGCATATCTATGATTGTGGCCGCCTATGGTGCTAATCTGATGTGTAATAGGACTCATTGGCTTGCGTCTACTTGGGGTCAAATTTGTGTAGCATTGAGTCCTTATCTGTTTAAAAATTGGTTATTATTTTGAGCCCGACGTCTGCATTGGTCTGTGTTATGATTGTTTAATCTGCAGTATGTACAGAAGAGGGTTCGTTGAGCTGTTGTAGTATATCTTGCATCCATGGTTTGGATGCGGTTGGGATAGGAGACCCTTGGTTCAGAGTAGGGGTGGTGAGAATTTGAAGGTTGGCGCCTGTGGGGGTGATCATTGATTCGGTGTCTGTCTTTGGATTGGCGGGGGGGTGTAAGTGGATTGTGATGGCCCTCTTGGAATATGCCGGTGGTTATTGTCGATATCCATTGGTTGAGGGGATTGTAACTGTGGGAATTGGTTATAATCATTATGATGTTCACCGTAACGTAAGCGATAGCGTTGCCGAAGGTTCATTTCGCGTAGGGCAATATCAGTAGCTCTATCAAGCGTTACGGGGTCGTCTTTGAGAAGCCTGAATTTGATACTAGAGTCGCGAATACCGTCGGAAAAAAATGCTACTAATTGTGTTTGCACTGCTCTTGTGTTAATTTCATCAGTAAACGCGTGTTTAGCAAGAGTACGTATGCGTTCTGCAAACATGGCAATTGTTTCCGTATGTCTCTGCCTAATGGCTCGTAATGAGGAAAGGGCTTGAGGAGAATCAGTTATGGAACTGAATAATGAGCGTAACTGTGATTTCAGATCGGTCCAGGTGAACGTGAATTTTCCGTCTGTGTTATTTTCATTTATGAAGCGTTGAATAAATTCAGAAACTTGAGATTTACATGTCTGAGCGGCAATTTTTATGATAGTCTCATCTTGTGCCGAAATCGCGCGGGAGTATTTTTCCACCGCATGGACCCATTGGGGAAAATCGTCAGGCTTGCCATCGAAGTGTTCAATAATGGAATTCATCCCCAACAGTGCTGTTATTGTTGTTTGTGTTTTTAAACTTTCAGTCTGGTTGCGGATAGAACTAGTGAAATGGCTAATTTCATGGGTAAGCCGTGACAATAGCAAGTTTTGAGCATCTTTGCCCATTTCATTAGTAATGTCTGTGTGGGGGGATCTTGCGGTTGATCGGTCCATTTCCCTGTTTACTTCAAGGTGATGCTGATAATTTTGGCTTGGATGAAAATAATCGCTGCTCTGCGGAGGTGGTGACTCCATTATGTTATTAAGGATTAACGGTGTCTGTTTTGGGATCTATGGTATGGGTGCGAAATATGTTGTATTTTTTTCCAAGTGCCGTGGCGGTGTATTATGCGATTCAGGTGTATTTGACACGATTCAGGTGATTTATTAGGATGTTTTATGGGAATTGCCGCGACTATAGAGTTGACAATAAGTTTTGGATAATCCGTAAAATGAGCCGGAAATGTATGCCACTCGTTCCAAGAATCTAGTGTATGTCCTGAGTAGTTATTTGTAATCATACAACGCACGTATAAGCGGATTGTATCTTGCGTTATATCAATGCGAATGGGATTGCAATATTTAATGAGTTGTGGCGATAAAGTTATTTGGTGGGGTAAAGCGTATCTACAGTAAGTTTTAAAATTAAGAACTGAATGTTGTTTGTAAGAGGTGGTTGGTATGGGCTGATCGTTTGAAGCATGTATTGTAGTAGGATGGGTAGGTAGTGTAGGTGTAGTAGAATCAGGTGATGTGTCCATAACCCACGTGAAAAAAAAAAGGAGTGAAAGAATGCTAAAAATAGGGGGTGTGCAATTTGACAGCAAATGGGAAAGAAAAGATGGTCACTCACCAATTTCCGAGAAGAATAATGTGCACAAGTCTGTGATGATGAATGAAGTACAGAATGTTCTTGTCGTGTTTATTGGAAGCCGAAGGGTGTCCAAATCGGATGTTAATGTTTATGTGGATCTGAATCTGGTCTGCAAGAGGCGTGAGTAATGTTTTTAGCTGGATACACGATGTGAGGTGGTTGTATGAGAATAAAAGGTTGATTCGTCTGTATCAGATGAGTATGTATGCGGTCCTGTGTGTCCGAAGGGTTGGTGTGCGGTCCTGTGTGTCCGAAGGGTTGGTGTGCGGTCCTGTGTGTCCGAAGGGTTGGTGTGCGGTCCTGTGTGTCCGAAGGGTTGGTATGCGGTCCTGTGTGTCCGAAGGGTTGGTATGCAGTCCTGTGTGTCCGAAGGGTTCCTGTGTGTCCGAATGGTTGAGTTATGGTTGACCGGTGCAGTGGTCTAGTGTGTGAGACTGTCTATCCGTGGCTGGAGTGTAAGGCTGTATCCCCGTGGTTGAGTAGCGGTTTGAGATTGTTTCTGCTCTGTAGTGATCGTCTAGTGGCCGAGACTTCAAGTTGTGTGGTGAGACGTAGAACTGTTCACGGTACCATTAATACTATGTGAGGTAATGAACACATAGATATAGTAGGTACAAGTCTTTATTATGTTGTGAATAAGATATGCAGTGTGTACAAATATAATGATCAATAGTCGCCGCGAAATGATGTCCCCGAATGGGTGATGCCTGGTGTGAATGATGCCTGGATATGATCTAGGGAGGAGATGAGTCTAGTGAAAGCATGAGGTGATGGGATGTGGTTGTCTCTTATATACTATTTGGGACGCATATTAGATGAGGCGTTTGGCAATACACATCGGGATTGGTTCCTTCGTTATGGGCATTTCCCTTGACCATATTTGGGAGCCATCTTCATTGTGTGTATATCTTCGCTGAGATTAAGACGTGTGAGGTTTCGAGAACCGAACACGAATATCTGAGTTTGGGGTTTTATATATTGGGACATTCGTATAGTTTGAATCAAGTTGTGAGATTATAATGGGTAGTTATCTCACAGCATATTGAATTACAAATTCATAGTCTGTGTAGCAGTGGTTGGTCTTTAATTGGGAAAATATGACACGTTAGTGACAAAATCTAAGATTGCGTCGGTGTGGCCTCAGATAGAATCGCACGTACACAGGGAAAATCTCAACCACTCTGGCAGGGCTTGAGAAAACTGATCGAATTTCGTGATATTTTAACCCTTTACCCAACAAACCGGCCAAAACCGGCCAAATAAAGCTTCAACAGCCTAAAATATCTTCTGTCTGTCTCAATAGAACCATACAAATATGGATATCATTGGAACCGGCTCCTTGACCACATTGTGATAGTTACAGTTATGCCCTGTGCCAATGCATTCTCTTATATATGCGAGTCGACCATATGTCGCCTCGCATATATAAGAGAATGCATTGGCCTAAAAAAAATCTGTTTTTACCATTTTTTCTTACATTCTTTAACAATTTTATAATTTTTAATGTGTTAAGCCAATGCATTCTCTTATAAATGCGAGGCGACCTATGGTCGACTCGCATATATAAGAGAATGCATTGGCACAGGGCCGTTCTGTTGGGTAAAGGGTTAAACCAAAAAGCCCAGGTAAGATGTTTGTCACTCCGTATTGTCCTCATGATTAATTATCCACACAGGTAAGATGTTTGTCACTCCGTATTGTCCTGATGATTAATTATCCACATTTGTGTACACATCCGGGGAAACGAGGATGTTAACAATTTAAATTGGTAACCTCAATATATATTATTATGGATCACGTGATCAGTTACAATACCACTACATAACCCCACCCAGACTATGGTATAACATGACAGAATACGAACACTAAGATGGCACTGTCAATATTCACTTTAACAGGTCCGTGAATCCGGAAATGGAAAAAATCAACCTCGAATTAGGTACTAAACCCCGATCTAGGTTTTTCGTAATCAGTTACCTGGACTCTACATTATAGTAAATCGACCTCACACGACGCAACTGTTCGGTAGTCCAACTTGCATTGGACTTAAACCAGCTTGCGATATCGGTAATTCGCGCCGCCACTTGCCAAATTTGCCAATGGCAAAAATAATTCACATTTGGCAAAACAAAAATTCATTTGGCAAAAGTTTTGGCAAGTCACTTTTTAATTCCTCGACATATATCGGTTAATCAATACCATTCATTTCAGAAAACTCTTATAATATAATTATATTAGTGGTGTTGTACACATGTATATGGTTTAGGAAGAGTTAACACCTCTATTAATATGCAGTTAATCTGGTAACATTCGTATCGATCGGTGGGGGATTACCCGTATTTAGACTGATGATGGTGTTTCAAAGGTAATCCTCTTGTGATGCTCCCTTCTGATGAAGCAACGCTTCTACCATTATATTGTTCGGTGATTGGTTAATTGTTGTATGATAAACCACAACAGAGATGAGAGTGTAACCATTAACTAACTGCTTTTCTAGTGATATCGAACCGCGAGTGTCTAAACATAAGACTCAATCAAGGTTGCAGAAACTGATACTATCGTTGGTAATATTTGGCAAATTCTAAACGAATTTGGCAAAAAATATTTTTATTTGGCAAAAGTAAATTTCGGTCCAGCGCGGACCCTGGACTATCACAAGATGCTAGTTTACTTCAAAGTACGTTTCTATTAACCCTTTACCCAACAGAAGGGCCCTGTGCCAATGCATTCTCTTATATATGCGAGTCGACCATATGTCGCCTCGTATATATAAGAGAATGCATTGGCTTAACACATTAAAAATTATAAAATTGTTAAAGAATGTAAGAAAAAATGGTAAAAAGTGTTAAAAAAAGATTTTTTTTAGGCCAATGCATTCTCTTATATATGCGAGGCGACCTATGGTCGACTCGCATATATAAGAGAATGCATTGGCACAGGGCATAACTGTAACCATCACAATGTGGTCAAGGAGCCGGTTCCAATGATATCCATATGTGTATGGTTCTATTGAGACAGACCGAAGATATTTTAGGCTGTTGAAGCTTTATTTGGCCGGTTTTGGCCGGTTTGTTGGGTAAAGGGTTAATCATCTATAGCGGATATTACGCCCAGATCAAGTGGCGGGAATTTGCGTGGGTTCCTCGACTCGAATCAAATATTTGTTACTCCCGAAGCCAAAGAAATAGTAATTTAGGAGCGTCTGATTGGATTGAGTACCTTTAAACTATTTTAATCATGGTTGCGCATGTGTTTGCAAAACGATAGTAATAGCCATCTTGATTATATTCTGTTACAAGAAGAAGTTCCACCATTGAAATACGTTACAATATATGTGTTTAATGTTTTATACACATAATGGGTGTTCTTAATTCATGCAGATTACCCGAAGACCGCGAAAAAATGGCGAAAACGATAGGTTTAGAAAAACTAACGCTGGCATACATTTTCGTAAAAGCAAATTTTAATCACTTTATCATACAGTGTAATCAAGACAGAATGTTAATAATCTCGTACTTTCAGCCACAAATTTTATTTGAGTAATTTGTGTAAACATTGGGGTATAACACTTCTAGATGAACCCAGGGTCCGTACTATCACTCCTCTAACACGTGTAATGTAGTAGTGGAGAACGTGTTCAGTACTATGAACGCTAGGAATCTAATAGTGTAAGCGACTCTGTAAATTATCAGTGCAGGTCAAGTCGAATACTATGAATAGCGTTTGTTACGAATGTTGCTCGTCGATTGTCATGTAAAGGGCAATAACTCTATATCTATGCGATTGGATATGAAAACTTCGTTTCTTCAGTTTCGGATTTCACAAGGGTATTTTAATCTGTTCGACCTGTTTTCAGAGGATTGTCTTCTTTATTACCTTACTTGACCATGTTGATCAAATCTGTTTAGAAATTAGAGACATAGAACTAACGCCTGATAGAGGGTCATCATGGACATTGCCGTGGGGCCGGGGCATTGAGGTGTGTGTGTCTACCCACGCCAACTTTGGTTGTAATTGTTAACCATTGAAACATTCTGACCAGAGATAACATTACCTGGAAATTGTCCACAAAATATGTTGAAATTGTTCTCATTATATGATTTTCCTTCCAGGGGTGCAAATGGAATTCTGCAAACCTGTGAGGTTGGTCTGGTTGAAGAGGAGGGACCCGGTGGAAATGTTACGCTGTCCCAACAACGGAGACCCTCTAGCCACGCACATGAATGTCACGTATATTAACAGCCAATACGCACACGCTTGACTACCAAAAGATAACATATCGGGGTCCACGATATGATGGCTCTTGGTATACAATCGCGACCACGGGAGGCACGTGATGTTCGATTGAATATCAGAATGTAGGGTATCATATAATACCATATCCCATAATATGTCAAATATAGCGAAAAAGCGAAATAGGAAAATACATCGAAAATCGAAGTAGGAAAATACAGCGAAATAGGGCGAAATATAGAACGAAATATAGAAATATGAAATTATTTTTATAAACGAAATAACGGAGATATATGAAAAAGTGTCTTTGACGAAATAACGGACATATTTGGAGAAGTGTTTTAAAGAGCGTACCCCAAATCTCCCCCAAGCCCACCCACCCAAGGGAAGAATTTGACTTATATTTCTCCATAGTTGATCTATTGTGGTGTTGCAATTTCTCATACAAATCGCCTTCATTTCGTCAAAAAAAATCTTTATAGAGTTATTACCCTTCAGATTAAATATGATGTTCAATCGAAAGCACGCGTGCCTCCCGTGGTCGCGATTATATGCCAATAGCCATCATATCGTGAACCCCGATATGTTATCATTTGATAGTCAAGCGTGTGCGTATTAGGTGATATTAAAGATCTTTAACCCTTTACCCAACATAATGGCCCTGTGTCAATGCATTCTCTTATATATGCGAGTCGACCATAGGTCGCCTCGCATATATAAGAGAATGCATTGGCTTAACACATTAAAAATTATAAAATTGTTAAAGAATGTAAGAAAAAATGGTAAAAAGTGTTAAAAAAAGATTTTTTTTAGGCCAATGCATTCTCTTATATATGCGAGGCGACCTATGGTCGACTCGCATATATAAGAGAATGCATTGGCACAGGGCATAACTGTAACTATCACAATGTGGTCAAGGAGCCGGTTCCAATGATATCCATATTTGTATGGTTCTATTGAGACAGACCGAAGATATTTTAGGCTGTTGAAGCTTTATTTGGCCGGTTTTGGCCGGTTTGTTGGGTAAAGGGTTAAAATCGTGCAATGGACTGGATTAATTTTTTTTCTAGAACAAAATCAGGAATTTGTTACTTTTGAATATATTTTACGCCATTGTCCGTTTGACGCGCCCCCTGCATGCATTTGCAATTACAGTGAAAATTGCAACAAAGTCTCTGTAGATACCCTTTATTTATAAAAGGCAACATCTCTCTGTTTGTTAACACCACTCGAATATCTATTTATACACGCGTCCGTGCATGATTTGAGCCGAGCACCCTGTATACGCTACGTTGTTCACGATTATTATTCTAACTCACCGATTCATCCACCATCTGTTTCTTATTCGCCAATGACACAAATGCGATGTTGTCGATGGCACCGGAAGCGTTTCATGTGAGGGTCTTGAGTCCCGGTTCTGCCATCACAATCCACCGCGTGTAATGCCGGATTCCAGTCTGGTGGCCCACATGCTTATCGTGTCGATTTAACTAATAATTGAAGTTCTTTGTTAGTTAAGGTATGTGTTTCAAATTTCCGACATGCCACATATCAAAGCCCAAACTAAAGATGTACACTTACGTTCCAGACCTTCTACATCAACACGATACAACATTTAACGAAAACAGCTTTCTGCTTTGTTTATAATCAATTTATAAACTAAACCTACTAGTATATAATACATACAAGGACTGTCATTTTGTTATATAAAAAATAATAACACAATTATTCCTGTCCCTCTAAACTAAACGAATTATATAATTGTATAGCAACCCCGAAAATTCCATACGACTGAATGGTTGTGCAGAAAGGCGTAAATTTAATTGGGACAGCGTTGAAATGAGTATATGTGGAATATGACAGCAACAACAACCAGTTTACAACTGTAATCCAAATAATCGAAACAAATGTCAGCCTTGTTAACGCTGAGCCTAAATATTTTTTGGCCAATTCTGATTTTATTCCCCCTCATTTCCTGGTCTCACAATTAATGATTTTTCATCTCACATGCTGTATAGTTATGTCCATACCTTCAAGTTATCGTGTCTAGACTGATTTAGTCCTGCTACTTGACAATATACCACTACCCACCATCTACCATTCAGCCCTATGCCAGATAAAGGATTCATTCGTGTGAATACTCATCACTGCTTTGGACTATCATTAGTGCCCTTTCTTACCCATTAAACTGTATCACATAATCAGTTAGCAGATGATCATACCATAAATTTGATTCGCATGTCGATCCCGTTGAATAGAGTAGCTGTTGCTTATCCTACATACATATCATATATCAAATTCAGACAATCTCATATAATTGGTTGAAACAAACAAGCTTTATGAGTTCTTACTATACGACTGTAATGGAAATAGAGCTATCGCCTGCTACCACTGGAATTGTTTTGTCCCCTTACTTGGACCAAATTAACAAGTTCTGTTTCTCTCAAGATCTGGACCAATGCTCAAGCTTGATACATGTGCGTGTATCGAAATCTGGCTAAACATACATACATTTGCGCGGAAGATTTTCAAATGAACTCGCAGAAATATAGCCCTGAAAAAGTGTTGTTTCTTATTTTGTTTTCGTGAAGTGCAGTTTGTTTCTGTTGTGTCGGTTACAATGCTGATATCTGCTCGGCAGTATCCGTGAAATTTCGGAGATATATATAGTTTTTGCATATAATTCATAAACATCCTTATGCGATCTAGCACAAATTCGTTTCATGGTACCATCGGCTGTGCGAGGAATGCTTCCTTCAATTTCAGGATGAACGACAGAACGCTTCGTCCAATGGGCAACGAATTCTACAGAAAGACCATATGGTATGACTAATTGAAACTCGGAGAACACATTCACTTCTACCACATCGAGTTCGAGTTTTAAACCACCTGCTCTGGAGATCCCACCCACCCACCCACGCACGGATAACACGTTACATTCATTTCACATGCTATGCATTTGTGAGGGCCACAGCCAACGGGCTGCCCCACCTGTTCTGTATATATATATGCTTTTATAGGCTGGAGAGTCATGCCAGCGTAGTATATAAAATTATATCACTTTCAATCTCTTGTCCACTATGCATGTACCATGAGGGTTGCTTCACACATCCTGCCCAGTCCTCGGTAACAACTAGGAGCATAAATATCCCTAAAGCCGTCGCGCGACTTTCTCCACCTACAGTTTTCTTTTGATGTCCCAACGATAATCTAACGTACAACTGAGTTTTTGTTTTATCATGAAAATCACACCACGTTGGTTGCGCCGTCCTCTTTCTTGGGCAACGTGCAATTGTTTTAGCTAAATCCACAAAGTCGCTTTCATACATGTTTGTATGTGGTTGACAATTGCTTGTTGTTAATTGTCTACCATTCGATATAGAAGCCTTCCGACACATTTTTTTGTGGAGTTTTAAAAATCGACTTTAGAAAATGTACTAACTTAATACGTCCGTATGCATGTCACACGGCTTACACTTACCGCTTTGAGAATACTTTCGATACACGGGTGATCACAGATGAACAGAACATAATAATCTGTGCCATGGCGGCCTTCGACCAATCGTGCGATATTCGAATGCAGTTCTTCTGACGTCGTCATGGTGGAAGAATCGTATATGGCGACCTTCACACCGAACTGCTCCAATGTCGACTGAGTGAATTTGATATCATATCCTACAAGGTATAGGAATGGGGAATTGTTTTGTTATTATTAAGCATGGAATCATGTTTGACAATGTATATATTTGTTCTGATTTATCAAATTGTTTTTTCTCACGATCCAACTGAAACTGCTGACGCGTAATGCATAGTTTGAATTTTTTTTTTTTTTAAGATTTTGGTCAGACTGTGGCATAGAAAGCGCTAAATTTATCAGAATTGGACAGCAGAGGTTATATACTCTTTCTAATTGTATAAAAAACATGTCGATATTATTTGGTTAGTTGCGAATAATCTCTGCTTGTCGATGCAGATGGTGTTCCTGTTACTGGCACATTTAGCTCCCTGACGCCTCTCAGTAATTTTTCGAAGTCTTTTATCAGATTGTTTCAAAATAAACAGCCAACGTGTTAGAATGCGCTATATTTTTAAAAAAATTTAAGAATAATTTTGTTTCAGTATCATTGTGTTAGCTGCGAAAACTCTTGAGATTTTCGACGAAGAATGTGTTCCTATTCATGACAAATTTCGCCCGGAACATGTCAATCTTTTTTCAAAGTTTTTCAAAAATTTGTTCAATAAAAAGTACCCTATGTATCTCAGTTGCGCAGCGTGATTGATACTCTTCACATTTATATGAATATTCGACAGTGATAGAAATCTACGAATATTATGTTCCCTTCCACGGGGTACGTGCTAATTGTCGATTCACCTCTCGACGTTCCTTGCAAATTGTACGCTCAATTCTCAAATCTCAAAAGGTGATTTTAAATGTTGCAATATTCATTCAAGGGAAATGGTAAGCTTTTAACTGATGTGTATCATGTATTGTTTCTTTGCGTAGAGCAAGAAACATTTTAGTTTATATACAATATATGCTGCTGTTCCTCTTACCCGGAATATAGTCACTTGTTACCCGGAATATAGTCACTTGTTACCCGGAATATAGTCACCTGTTACCCGGAATATAGTCACTTGTTACCCGGAACCTGTTCCTGTTCCCCGTTCCGTCCCTTTTACACGGAATATAGTCACCTGTTACCCGGAATATAGTCACCTGTTACCCGGAATATAGTCACCTGTTACCCGGAATATAGTCACCTGTTGCCCGGAATATAGTCACCTGTTACCCGGAATATAGTCACATGTTACCCGGAATATAGTCACATGTTATCCGGAATATAGTCACTTGTTACCCGGAATATAGTCACTTTTACCCGGAATATAGTCACTTGTTACCCGGAATATACATGTAGTCACTTGTTACCCGGAATATAGTCACTCGTTACCCGGAATATAGTCACTTGTTACCCGGAATATAGTCACTTGTTACCCGGAATATAGTCACTTGTTACCCGGAACCTGTTCCTGTTCCTCGTTCCGTCCCTTCTACACGGATAGGAATAGTCCTTCCCTACAAATTGGTTAAGCGAGATGCTGTCATCCCTCAAATGATATTTTAAATGCAGGATGGGACTGACAGTAACCACAAACACACCACATATCACCATGTATATATGTTATGATCGTCATCAACATTGTAGTTGTTAGCATGTTAACCCTTTACCCAACAAACCGGCCAAAACCGGCCAAATAAAGCTTCAACAGCCTAAAATATCTTCGGTCTGTCTCAATAGAACCATACAAATATGGATATCATTGGAATCGGCTCCTTGACCACATTGTGATAGTTACAGTTAGCCCTGTGCCAATGCATTCTCTTATATATGCGAGTCGACCATATGTCGCCTCGCATATATAAGAGAATGCATTGGCCTAAAAAAAATCTTTTTTTTACACTGTTTACCATTTTTACTTACATTCTTTAACAATTTTATAATTTTTAATGTGTTAAGCCAATGCATTCTCTTATATATGCGAGGCGACCTATGGTCGACTCGCATATATAAGAGAATGCATTGGCACAGGGCCCTTCTGTTGGGTAAAGGGTTAATGGGAGAGGGGCGGATATAAGTTGTCAAACCTTGTGCCCCGATTCCTCTTGTAATATTATATTACAATAAAAATATGTTTAAAAAAAAATCCCGAATTCTTTAAAAATGCATTCTAGGAACTTGTGCCTATAAATAAAACAATAACAACAACAATAGCAATGAGCGAAACATCACTGTAAAACCGGTCTCGTATGAACATTAATTGTATCGGTGAGTATAGTATTATCCCGGATGTCTTATTGAAATGGTTAGTTTTTTCGAAGATCGTTTTCTTAGTGTAAAATATACGTACTTGGTGAATTCTGGAAAATAACAAAGGCACTTGTTGGCAGACTGGACAACAGCAATCCAACCAGTTCACTCATATTAATGCGGGGTGGTTTGTGCTGTCGGGGTCGGATACAGCTCGGTTTCCCATCAGTGTCCACCTTATCCGTCGCGTTCTGACAGAAGCACACCGGATGTCGGACTGCGGCTGGAAGTCCATGCGCAAACACGTCGTTGGCATCCCACTGAATAAGTTTGTCGGTAGGCTTCCCGAAGGTTGTTATTGCGTCAAAGATTTCAGTGTGCGCATTTAATACGATGAGACTATAGTTCTGGTCCAGAAGATTAACGCCTGGAACGATATGTCGGATGGATTATTTGGCTAGCGTTTAAAGGGGAATGTACAATAAATCCGGCCATTTATGGGACCATCTCCTAGTATGCTCAACAGATTATATGCAACAAATTAATGAATTTGAGCTATGGATGGGGAAATACACTCATTTACTGTATGAATTATTTAAAACAACATGAAAATTATAATGAAAATGAGTTTATGCTCGAGTCATCAACTCGTTTTCATTATAATTATCATGTTGTTTACATCGCTCATGAGTATAATAGGAGATTGTCCCATAAATCCCCGGATTTAGTGTACAGTACCACTTTAAAGGGATATACTGCAATCGCAATGGGTAAATGTGAAACCATTGACGTACGTGTGGCGTATTTCCACCTGATACAGACCAATGTTACTCTGTAGTAATACAAAACTATTAGTTAAAATTCCTCAGTGATAAAGGGTGTGTGGCATGCCACGCCAGCCGTTGAGGCATGCCAATATCCCATAATATGTCAAATATAGCGAATTATCGAAATATGAAATACCACGAAAAAGCGAAATAGGAAAATACAGCGAAATTGCGGAATAAAAAATGCATCGAAATGACGAAATAGCGCGAATTATGAAATAAGAAATTATTTTTATTAACTAAATAACGGAGATATTTGAAGAAGTGTTTTTGACGAAATAACGGGCATATTTGGAGAAGTTTTTTAAAGAGCGTACCCCAAACCTCCCCCAAGCCCACCCACCCAAGAGAAGAATTTTACTTATATTTCACCACAGTTGATCTATTGTGGTGTTCTAATTTCTAATACAAATCGCCGTTATTTCGTAAATATACATTCTTTATAGAGTTATTACCCTGTGGCAATGTTACGATATTAGCTTGTCAAAGAACATGTGGCATGCCTCAACGGCTGGCGTGGCATGCTACATACCCTATATCACTGCGGAATTTTAACTAATAGTTTTGTATTACTACAGAGTAACATTGGTCTGTATCAGGTGCGTATTTCTCTTTAACGTCATTTTCGGCTCAATTCCAATATCATATGCCGATAATTCCGTTATGTTTATTTTAGACTTTAATACTAGTTCAGTTGGTAATCAATTGTAGTACATCCTTCGTGACATGTTATGTATAAAGTTATTAAATTGGTGGTTATCTCTTCGCTATTTATTGCGTATTGTTTCAATGATTTCTGTAAGATGAGACTAACAATCCGGTCACATGAAATGATATGTCGGGTGTATATCTTGGCTGAGGATTAAGTCGTTTGTGGTGCTATGCCAATAACACGGGTACATAAATTGATCATATTTAGAATTTAAAATTAGTCCAGTTGAATAATCAATCGTAGTACATCGTATGTGAAATTGTATGTTTGTGGTTATTTAATTTGGTGGGTTTGTTGTGGGTATTTTTGTTAGCGAATGACATGTGATACATCAGCTGTTTACTGTTTTACATTTTATTGATGTAATCAGTTACGAGTTCACTTTGATACTTTTACAAGAAAACTAAGATGCATGCATCAGGTCACCCATGAACTATTTAGCATAGAATGATTCAGTTCGGTTGCAGTTTCACAACGTTACAACTGACATACGATTACACAAGACGAGCCTTGGATGTGGAACTATGTAAGAGTGAATATTAATGTTCTAAATCACATGTTTCACATTTAGTGGTAATGGGGTCGTACTTTATTAACACGCAAGTAGTGTAATTAAGTACGGGTAATTAAAAGTAACAAATCGTTTAGTTTCTATCGTATCAGCTGAAAGGGGTGAGCAGATTACTGGTGATGAATGTTCTCTTTAGCTGCCATTATAATGTGAATATTTGTCCCGTTACGTTTATACACTGTAGCATTGGCGGGCCAGAGTGTGTTGACATGTTAATTGTTTGGTTCATTAATAACAGATCAGCAGGGATTTGTCGTGATAACGTATACGTGGAAATATGCTACCTAAACGGTTAAATTAACGGTTGATCTATTACACCACCGTGTATAGTCGGTTTAAATAGGTATATTATATAGGGACGTGTGCTCAATTTTGGTGTGGACCGATGATCGAAAGAAAAAAAAATCAGAGGTTAATGTCGGCGGGCGGGAGGGCCATTTTTTCAATAATTTTTAAAGAAATTGAGCAGTTGCAGCAGCAAAAAAAAGGGTGTAAAATTGGCAAATGATGAGGGGCGGTGTGACGTGTAACTAGGATTGAAATTAGATATGCAATTTGGAGATTATTGGATGAGGGATGTTATATTAATTATATTAAAGGAACGAGCGGGCTTAGTTGTCTAAAATATTCATATTTGTTCCAAACACCGTAAACAGAAAAATATTAAAACGCATACATTTTGGTTCAAATATACGATCACTATCGCTTAAACATCATGCTTACATAAAGACCTACTACATTTTACCTAAACAAGAGTCTGATTGTGTTATAGAAGGCAGCACAATGCTACTGGCTAATCACACACAAATGGTATAAACGCTCTTTATTATTTCCAAATAAGGAATTGAGCAACAAAGAACGCTCTTTATGTTTACCATCATAATATAAAGAAACACCAGGAAAGTAACTTTTTATGCTTTGTTTACATAACAATCGTCAAATTTACGACAATAACATACTGTTTATGAGATATTTCTCATTTGTATATTAACAAAGTCTGTCTATATTTGAATATTTTTTTCGTTTGTAGCGGTTTTTGACAGGTGGAAATATGTTCACAGGATACCCACCAAGGCCTTCCGTACCTTTACGGTATACTGGAACTTTTTTTCTGTTCAATAGCAGAATACAGAATGCTATTAAGAAGTGACAGAAAACACAGAACATTTGTTTTAATTATAAGTATTGAGCAGTAAGAAATATTTGAGTCGAGGAAACCAGTAACGAAAGGCGATATTAACATGATTTCTGTCAGAGAATAATTGTTTACGTTCCAATGAATACTAAAATGTACTGAAAACAAACTGCTAATGGGTGCCAGACTTTCATAAACACAAATTATGTATTAATGGTGTAACGACATATTTCGTTCTTTAATGTCTCAAAAAAGAGGGGGTGGTGATGTTTGGATCTCTAGTTTAACGACATTTTTCGGTCTTTGTAGTTTAATGACATTTTTCGGTCTTTATAATATCTCAAGATATAGGGGGTATTTGGATCTCTAGTTTAACGACATTTTTCGGTCTTTATAGTTTAACGACATTTTCGGTCTTTAATATCTCAAGATACAGGGGCCCTTAGGGGGGTATTTGGATCTCTAGTTTAACGACATTTTTCGGTCTGTGATAGCAAAATGGAAGAAGTACATCTTTGGAAAGATGTGGTGGCCCTAAAAAGGAAAGTTGTTTGGTGGTCTTGAAATACAGTTTTTCTGAACAGTCTTCCTTGATTAAAGTGATGTGAAACACTCCGACAGACACCGGGCAGAGTGATCAAATAGAAATTAAGAATAATCTTTCTCAAAGTAGTTATTTGTTACGAATATTAATTCAAATGGATGATACACAACGTCATTCTTATATATTAGTTAAATGCAATGACTCTCGATGGCGAAATCATTTTTGTTTAATTATAGCCGATAGTTGCGCCCCGAATCGAGATGTAAATATTTACAATTTGGGGTAGTTCAGACGATGTTCTCTATGAAGTGGTGTGGTAGATTTCTTTGGAAATTTTTAGTGATGTTAGTAGAATGATAACATTCTCCAGGTTGGCAAAGTGCCTGAGCACTAACTTATCAATTTCTCGCACCCGAAAAAGTCCATAACAAGTCCATAATATGTCCATATATATAAATCTCCGAAAACAAAAATTCTAAAGCATTAAACGATTTGCTATATTTCCAGGGCATATATTTCATCTGATTTTGCTTTTTGCTGATATATACTTTTTCAAGAGAATCCAGGGTAATTTGCGAGAATATTTACGAGAATCTAGATTTGAATTCTCGCCGAAATATAAGCCCAGTGTGCCTGAAGTGTGCCTAAATGGCATAAATTGTACCGTGGTTCCCATGTTCGCCAAAGTGGCATAAATTTATTTCAGGATAATCATACTAATAGGCATTCATTTATATCACTGATATCAGGACAAAAAATAGCCATTTCCATTGCATGGACCAGAAAAGAGCGTTATTGTTTATCGGTGTTGTTTTTGGAAGTGGTGGTAGTTCAATTTTATACGTTTCGACCCCCAATAAGTATTTCCGAACAAATGAATTATTAACAAGCGTGACATGACATCATTGACGAAGATAATTAACACCGATCTACGAGAAGTAGCCAAATACCTTAAGGTAATTGACAGTCTTTCGGCTGCTATTATCTGATTATTGATAATCTCATGTTGGTATCCTGCTTATCTATAGGAATCAGATTTCTAGAGTCGGGGAGCGAGTACACCGTGGAATGCTAAAGGTGAAGGTAACTGAAGAATGACCTTCACCTGATACATGCGACACGTTATTAAAGGATGACATCCCGTTTATTTGATTTGTACATAATATCTAAATGACTAAATTTAGCAATCGCAGAAAATGGCAACACGCCAACTACTAGAGTAACACAACAAAGGATTATTGAAATCTCCGATTATACAAATAAACTTCGCAGGTGCGGTGGATATTTGCAAACCTGATCTTAACCATCGTGTTATCAACACAAAATAGACTATTATTTATCAAATGACATCGCCATCATAAATTAAATAAATGAAACAAGTCAATACAAATTTCTCTGTCTGGACTGATAATAGGGATTTTAGGTGAAAATGTCATATTCAAGTACAATGTTTATAGTTAGTCTCATATGAAAGATTATGAATCGCAGATCACAAAACTTTTTACAGAACAAAAAAATTCCATCTAGTTTCCTAGTTATGGTTAATCGAAGGTCGAAAAACCACTGATATTTTTTGTCACGTGGGCCTCAGTGCATTATGACTAAATAGGCTGAAGAGGAACGGCCCCAAAATGGGTGTTTTTGGGTACTTTTTCGGAATAAATTTTGCTTTAATTTTGCATAACTTAACAAATATTTGACGTATTATGCTGAAATTTGGTACCATACCTTCGGGATAGATTTTCACATATGTCAAGGTTTTCGCGAACATCACACCATGTGAACTTGCCTAATTTGCATCTAATTTGCATATTATATATCTAGTTGCCGAGACTAATGAGCTGGAAATTTAATGTGAAAGCAAACAAATACCACAATAATGAATGTAATATGGGTCTATTTCGATGATAAGGGGGCATTTTTGATCTTTAAACAATAATTTGTCCACTATAATACCAAATTTATGTATGAATGAAAGTGTCAATGACACTGTAGCTCAACTTGGAAAGGGAATAATTTAATGTATTACAGTCAATGGAGCGATTATGAATGTGGAAAGTTGAATGTCTAATACTAGTTTATAGACATGAAGAGAAAAGTAAAATCCAAGATGGCTGCTGACGGCCATGTCTTCGGCCGAATGACCCCAAAATGATTGTATCCCATCCGCATGTCATCGTTAACATCCATGACAAATTTTATGACGATCAGACTAAAGGTACGACCTGTAGCCCATGATAAAGAATTTAGTCATACAAAGAGTAAAATCCAAGATGGCTGCTGGCGGCCATGCTTTTTGGACAAATGACCCCAAAATGACTCGTTCCCATCTACATGTCATTGCTAACATCCATGACAAATTTTATGATGATCAGACTAAAGGTACGACCTGTAGCCCGTGCTAAAGAATTTAGTCATACAAAGAGTAAAATCCAAGATGGCTGCAGCGGTCATGTTTTTTTGCCGAATGACCCCAAAATTAATTGTTCCCATCTACATGTCAATATTAACATCCATGATAAATTTTATGATGATCAGACGAACAGTACGACCTGTAGCCTGTGCTAATGGATTGAATTTTGAAATCAAAGATGGCCACTGGCGGCCATGTTTTTCATCCAAATGACCCCAAAATGACTCGTTCCCATCTAGATTCCAATTTCAACAGCCACGAAAAATTTCATGATGATCAGACTCAAGGTACGACCTGTAGTCCGTGCTAAAGGATTTAGTTATACAAAGAGTAAAATCCAAGATGGCTTCTGGTGGCCATGTTTTTTGGCCGAATGACCCCAAAATGACTCGTTCCCATCTACATGTCATTATTAACATTCATGATAAATTTTATGATGATCAGACTAAAGGTACGACCTGTAGCCTGTGCTAAAGGATTTAGTTGCCGAGACTAATGAGCTGGAAATTTAATGTGAAAGCAAACAAATACCACAATAATGAATGTAATATGGGTCTATTTCGATGATAAGGGGGCATTTTTGATCTTTAAACAATAATTTGTCCACTATAATACCAAATTTATGTATGAATGAAAGTGTCAATGACACTGTAGCTCAACTTGGAAAGGGAATAATTTAATGTATTACAGTCAATGGAGCGATTATGAATGTGGAAAGTTGAATGTCTAATACTAGTTTATAGACATGAAGAGAAAAGTAAAATCCAAGATGGCTGCTGACGGCCATGTCTTCGGCCGAATGACCCCAAAATGATTGTATCCCATCCGCATGTCATCGTTAACATCCATGACAAATTTTATGACGATCAGACTAAAGGTACGACCTGTAGCCCATGATAAAGAATTTAGTCATACAAAGAGTAAAATCCAAGATGGCTGCTGGCGGCCATGCTTTTTGGACAAATGACCCCAAAATGACTCGTTCCCATCTACATGTCATTGCTAACATCCATGACAAATTTTATGATGATCAGACTAAAGGTACGACCTGTAGCCCGTGCTAAAGAATTTAGTCATACAAAGAGTAAAATCCAAGATGGCTGCAGCGGTCATGTTTTTTTGCCGAATGACCCCAAAATTAATTGTTCCCATCTACATGTCAATATTAACATCCATGATAAATTTTATGATGATCAGACGAACAGTACGACCTGTAGCCTGTGCTAATGGATTGAATTTTGAAATCAAAGATGGCCACTGGCGGCCATGTTTTTCATCCAAATGACCCCAAAATGACTCGTTCCCATCTAGATTCCAATTTCAACAGCCACGAAAAATTTCATGATGATCAGACTCAAGGTACGACCTGTAGTCCGTGCTAAAGGATTTAGTTATACAAAGAGTAAAATCCAAGATGGCTTCTGGTGGCCATGTTTTTTGGCCGAATGACCCCAAAATGACTCGTTCCCATCTACATGTCATTATTAACATTCATGATAAATTTTATGATGATCAGACTAAAGGTACGACCTGTAGCCTGTGCTAAAGGATTTAGTCATGCAAAGAGTAAAATCTAAGATGGCTGCCGGCGGCCATGTTTTTTGGCCAAATGACCCCAAAATTACTCGTTCCCATCTACATGTCAATATTAACATCCATGACAAATTTCATGACAATAAGACGAACGGTACAGCCTGTAGCCCGTGATAATGGATTGAATTTTGAAATCCAAGATGGCCACTGGCGGCCATGTTTTTTTCCGAATGACCCCAAAATGAGTCGTTCCCATCTAGATTCCAATTTCAACAGCCACGAAAAATTTCATGATGATCAGACTCAAGGTACGACCTGTAGTCCGTGCTAAAGGATTTAGTCATACAAAGAGTAAAATCCAAGATGGCTTCTGGTGGCCATGTTTTTTGGCCGAATGACCCCAAAATGACTCGTTCCCATCTACATGTCATTATTAACATTCATGACAAATTTTATGATGATCAGACTAAAGGTACAGCCTGTAGCCCGTGATAATGGATTGAATTTTGAAATCCAAGATGGCCACTGGCGGCCATGTTTTTTTTCCGAATGACCCCAAAATGAGTCGTTCCCATCTACATGTCAATGTCAACATCCAGGACAAATTTCATAATAATCGGACCAAAGGTACGAACTGTAGCCCGTGCTAAAGGAAATTGTTGACGCATCACGCACACACGGACGACGGATACCAAGCCATGGCAATAGCTCAAACTTTACAAAGTAAAGTTGAGCTAATAAGTAATAATATATATGCAAATTTAGCTCAAATAGAATTTAGAGGACGAGGTTGATAAATTACGTATAAAATAGGACGAGTGTGAGATACCTTTTATCACATGATCAAATAAACCCGAAGCAACGCGAAATATTCATCGAAAACAACAATCATAAACTACAGCGATCGCAAGTTATTTGAAGAACGCCGTGACGTCATCGCACGCGCTGATATTAAACGTGTCTATTACCGATAATTATGAAACTGCTTTTATGGCCAAATTATGTGATAAATATATTTATAAAAAACAATGATATACCGGTATATAGTTGCCTACAGACAATGAAAGAAAGCTGGTAAGTAATGTTGATTGCTGCTTAGCGAATGAAGCCATTAGTTCAAATATTTAACGTATGGAAGCTGTATAGAGACAGAGATTTGACAACAAGCCAGCTACTCCATAGGGTCGCCGAGATTTCGGCACCCATATATAACTGACAACACAGTGACAGTGACAACGACGACGTTTGAATTTATTGTTAATTGTATTAATATAATCTTGTCATTATTATTATTAGTTTCATATTTCATATCATCATATAAAATAAAAAACGATTTAAAACAATGTTTCTGTTATATATGGGGCCGACTTCGTGCGGGGCCGTCATCGTATGGGGCCAACTTCGCACGGGGCCGACTTCTCCTGTATTCATAAAGAGCCCTGCAGTTAGAGAAGGTTGACTCTAACACATCAGCGACTGATAGTGATACATGTTTTATATCAGTCACTGATTTTGCCTGTAGTACCAACCCAAATTAACAACTCACTACAGGACATGTTTAAATAAAAAAAAACACCTCAACTCAAGAATAAGGTAAAGGTATTATTCCAGATTCTTATATAAATCATAATCCCCATGTAAAAATGTCATTCTAATTAAAAATCAGTTAGGCCTAGCCCTAGAAGTAGTACACACTTATCAAGCCACACTCAATGGCACTTGTCAGATGTTGATTTTGTTTCTTCTTAAAAATTTCAATTTACTTTCATTTTCAACTTGCAATTGAATTGTGCAAAGATTGGGTTAACTTAAATACATTTCTGACTGAAGTTTTACTGCCATTAGCCGATGATTAGGAATGAATAAATACTCGAGAAAAACAATTAATCAATATCCACCAGCGTCATAGTACACAAACACGCACAGTTGTTAACGTTTCTTCTTATAAATTTGCATTTGTTTACAAACAATGCCGAGTCAAAACGGGGAATTCCCTGCCATTCCAATGTTCGACTCCAACCAAGTTGACCTACTCATTTTCACGCGATAACAGCCGCTGAGCGAAGTTATTTTAGCTGACAAAACTATTAAACATCGGAATAATAATGGATGCAACCTCATCAACTTATCATTACGCATGCATACAGTGCCTTATTTGCCTAAAATACGACAGCAAATCATTGCACCGACACAAGAGAATGGAATAACAGTGATAATAAAAATGGCGACGTCTTCATGAAATTCTATCATTTCTGCGCATGCGCAAGAAAATTCCAAATAAGGAGTTGCCATATAAGGAAACTGCAATCTCAATAATTACCAAGCAATTAAAGTCTCTACAAATTTTGTTTCATGATCGAACTGCGGACCTGATAATTATCGAAATATGTAGTCGAAATAATTTTTAATTAGTTAATCACATGATTTAGATATCAACACACTCTTAAAGACGCAATACACCGCTATCTAATGTCGTTATTTAACTGGGTCGGTGTTTGTTGTTCATTGCTTCGTTTTTAGGAAAACCATTGTATCTGTTTTGCGTATGCGCAAGTCACTTTCCATATTTGGAATTTCCATATATGGGATTTGTGTTAACCTCAATACCGATCGATACCGATCAAGCTACAACATATAACCACGCAATTATCTTAGCATAAACATAAGATATATTGTAATTTATGCAACTACGACCCTGGTAACCCTGATAACTAATAAAATATACCGGCCAATTCATTTTAAGATCGTTATTTCACTTTGCTTTAAGCATAAATACACTCTTAAACGCACATAAACGACCCATTGGCGTTAAAATTAAATATACTCGGTATTTATTATATTAGTTTTTTATTGCTCAGTATATAGTTAGACCCTTGACACCTGTCAATATATTTGGGCTGAATTCATATGATGCGGTATTATTCCTCGAAATAAACAACAAAGCAGTCGTTACTTCGAAATGTCGTTTGGGCTAACATTTACACAAATCCTTCGCGTGTTCTCCTCAATTGGCACATAGGTTCTCAGTCGACACACAGGTTATCCCAGAAAATGGTGTGAAATAAACACCCAAGGTTTGGGTGAAATGACAAGAAAGATCTTTAAAATTTAATGGTTGTCATGCACCTAGACAGTTGGCATAACAAACAAAAACTATTTCCTGTGGACCGTTATATAAGAAATGACTGGAAGATCGACTGGTGTCATTGGATTTGACCGGTGGAGTAATTAACCCTTTACCCAACAGAAGGGCCCTGTGCCAATGCATTCTCTTATATATGCTAGTCGACCATAGGTCGCCTCGCATATATAAGAGAATGCATTGGCTTAACACATTAAAAATTATAAAATTGTTAAAGAATGTAAGAAAAAATGGTAAAAAGTGTTTTTTTAGGCCAATGCATTCTCTTGTATATGCGAGGCGACCTATGGTCGACTCGCATATATAAGAGAATGCATTGGCACAGGGCATAACTGTAACTATCACAATGTGGTCAAGGAGCCGGTTCCCATGATATCCATATTTGTATGGTTCTATTGAGACAGACCGAAGATATTTTAGGCTGTTGGAGCTTTATTTGGCCGGTTTTGGCCGGTTTGTTGGGTAAAGGGTTAAACAAAGTGTGTGAAGGGGTGCACAATAAATGTGTTTAATAACCCTGCCGGTCAAAAACAAAGTCCCCTATCGATTGTCCAGTCATTCCTAATATTCATATACGAGTACATTTTAATAGAAAATTAATAAAATGAACAACTTTTCAAAACCACAAAAAGCAATTGAAAGTAACACTGTTCAAATTCCAAAACAGTCTCCCAACAACAAAACGCAGCGATTGCGTGCACCATTGATGACCATTGTAAAATCATCTTCGTTATAACACTCTATATTTTGCAATAAATGGCAGATGTAAGAATTGGACTGTACTTATCAGTGAGTGTTGTCTTTAAGGTACAATAGAGACCTTTCGCAAATCACTATTACGATTACGGATAGGATATATTGTCCTAGTAAGGTCGACACCATCACAATTTACCTACGATGGCTAATTGGTGAGACGGCATATGCCCCACTATATTCAGTTACACATATATTTGATGGAAAAAGTAATGTGTGTCTCTTTCAGATCCCATGTTCTTATCCGTGTGTAATAGACCACACGGATATTGTTAGAGCGTCCCCACGCAGGACCGGTGGCACATTCTTGACACATCTGCAAATAATTAAACTGCGTGGGGTATATTTCGTCTCACATAAGAACCCCCGTGCGTCAAGATCGAATTTTGGCCGTATACTGGCAGGATATTTCCATATCCGTAATCGTATTCGTGATTTTGCGAAAGATCTCTAGTGTTCGTAAACACACGTGTTCGTTGTTGGTATATGGTAAATGTATGAAGTGGACATGCTACCTCTGATTACTTGTTGGTATATGGTAGATGTATGAAGTGGACATGATACCTCTGATTACTTGTTGGTATATGGTAGATGTATGAAGTGGACATACTTACCTCTGATGACTGTATTAAAAGCTTCGTATTCGTCCAGCCACGTGATTCTCGCTGACAAGTATTCTCCCTCTTCAGACAAGACTGACAGCACCTCGTGTTGTTTGTTCGTGTCCCCGCTCCCCGCGTGTGCGTTGTGAGTTAACACGGCTGTATCAAAGGATTAAGGTACATGAACATTTGGTTAGAGGAGGGTGGTCACGTGGCCAGCTTTTGATAAATCGTTGTTTCATCGAGTGATATGCAGTAGATGACCTATACAACGTCGGAGATGGAAACACTCGATTCGCGCATGATTTTTCAACGCCTTGTCAAAGGGCCTTTACCTATATGCGGTCATATATCCAGAATGTGTGTGTTTCAAAGTTGTCATTTCAGCGCCGTTTTGGGACTGGGAAATATTGTTACCGGAACTGATTGATAAAACAGTGTAGTTTCAGAAATGTCCAATTAAATTAGTATTAGGACTCCATATGATAAAAGGAAGCCGATCGTGTGATTTCATTATGCCAATGTTGCACCGTCTGAGTTAGTGGTGGGGTTGGGGTACCAAATTTGATAAAAGAAATAACCAAAAGTCCCACACGAAACTACATCAAGTATCAGGTTACGTTGAAATAAAATATATTGTGTGTGTTTGTTTAGTGAATCAACTTGCTGAGTGAGTACTCAGACTTGGGGAAAATCTGGTAGAATGTGACAAATTGACAAAAGTATATTATTTCCGAGAATTATAACTACGCTGATAGTTCCATTTCAAAAATATATCGCACAATTGTAAGCGTTTGTCTGAAATTTCCAACTACATGTAGTATTGCATCAGACTAAGTTGTGACTGTTGATTTTGGCCAACGTTGTGTTGAGACTAGCACCACCCTGTCACCATTTCCCTAGTTCGAAGGTACCAAAACGACGAGTTGTATAAATTTTCTTCGCGGGTATACGGGAATTAGAATATAGTTATCGTTTGCGATAAGTATCGCCAACAAAATAACATGACTCACCGACGTCGAATATTTTCTCAATGGGTGTGGCCAAAACAAGGAATGACGAAACGAAACAAATGAAAGTAACACAAGAACAAACTGCATGGCGGAACAATATCATGTTGTCGATCCTCGATTCCAATATTCCAACTGTAAAATAGAATGGTTTTGTTCCCGCTGGCAACTTTATACTGTCTGCTGTTAATGGTACACTACATAACTAAAAGCTACGATTTCGTCCCCCTGAGTAAGAATAAATCCATGAAATCCATAATAAAACCCAACGTCACGACGAACTGTTGGCCTCGCTGCACTCCCCGTGCAACAGATACAGTGCATTATAGGAACGTAATGATCCGTAAGTTCACAAAGCAATGCGCATCGCGATTCAATTCAGTTAAATTTATTTCTGTTAATCGATATGTAGATATTACAGACAAAATATATATGACATCAAAATATTCAATTATGACATAATAACGATAACTTTCACACGAGGAATACATGAGTGATTAGATACTTGGTAAATTTCCGCTCGGGTGATGATTTCAGGTGCATTGGGCGGGGAAGTTATGGCCAGGGACGTAGGTATTTTTAAAATAGGGGTGGGTACATGGCATATCAGTATTATATCCCTGACTTTCCTTATGAAAGTTGACAGATTCATAATTGTCTTTTTATTTCTAGTCTTAAATAGTTCTGAGAGTTTGTGGAATCGATAGGTACCTCTGTGAAATAAATGCTGATCAACTCAATACTTGATTGTTGTCAGATAGTATCTGATGATTTTTGGTGCAAAAGTATGCTTTTTTGTATATCGTGATGCATCACTTCAGACATTCACGATGCGATGCATAGACACAAAATGCGATGCATTGAAATGGCGATGAATCGTTGCAGCCCTAGTTCATTTATTGCAGTACGATATATGTCCGTCAAATTAAACATGTTTATACCGAATTATTTCTCCCATTTCAGCTAAACATAATGGAATGCTATTGTATATATATATATGATGGGTGTATTAATTAGATATCACATTTTTGCCATGAGAGACCTATTATTGACATCGGGTGATATCACTTCAAACTCGGCTGATAACCCACTAAACTCGACTGATATCGGTTGTGACGTCACCGATTGAAGCGCAGTGTTACATCCAACGTAACAGATATTCGGGGATGCAGTTGCAGTGCTATATGCCGATATAACGACAATTACATAATATACTTGAAGTAATGGCCTGTCATGGTATATTTCATGTTATTGGTATTTACTGCGTAATTTAAATGAAATCGCGAATTTCTACTCGTGCGTTGTCATACACAAATTTACAACTCTTCGACGTCGTACTTGTAGTTATTTCGTTTATATTATTCCTGTTGTCCATTCATGTTTATGTTTACACCGGTGAACTGAAATTGGAATGGATAGTTATGGTATAACATAATACTGTTGATCTAATTAATAACGTATAACGGAACTCGTCAATGAATATGTAGACAAGAAGGTTTTAAAGGTCGCGCCGGAACAGCATTAAAGATCATGTGCCAGTGCATTCTCTTATATGCGAGTCTCTCATGGGGAGCCTCGCATATGTAAAAGAATGCTTTGGCCTGACAATATTTACACTGACCTTGTAAGCCATTGAATTATCTTATATATGCGAGGCTCCCAATGGGAGACTCGCATATATATAAGAAGATACATGCACTGGCGCAGGATCTTTAATGCAGCACCAGAGTCCTGTCGTGCAAGGGTTAGTGTTTCGCCCATTTGAACGTCACTGTCACACTATGCATGTTCTGTTTGTCTTATTTTATTTGTTTCTTTGTGTGTAGGGGTGTAAGCCACCGACTGCATGCCTCGTTGTATATACAACTGAGCATCTCATATAGTGATTGATTTATTGAGAGTCTAATGTTTTTTCAATCGTCACGCCGTGTAACGACATGATCATGGTGCATATATACTACAAAGGACATCGTTCCTGAATTATGCGTGATGTTATTAGTTCAAAGGGTGGAAATTAGGTGACTTGTTTTAGCGGACACAAGTATTTATGAAAACTAGATTATTTTAACCCTTTACCCAACAGAAGGGCCCTGTGCCAATGCATTCTCTTATATATGCGAGTCGACCATAGGTCGCCTCGCATATATAAGAGAATGCATTGGCTTAACACATTACAAATTATAAAATTGTTAAAGAATGTAAGAAAAAATGGTAAAAAGTTTTTTTTAGGCCAATGCATTCTCTTATATATGCGAGGCGACCTATGGTCGACTCGCATATATAAGAGAATGCATTGGCACAGGGCATAACTGTAACTATCACAATGTGGTCAAGGAGCCGGTTCCAATGATATCCATATTTGTATGGTTCTATTGAGACAGACCGAAGATATTTTAGGCCGTTGAAGCTTTATTTGGCCGGTTTTGGCCGGTTTGTTGGGTAAAGGGTTAAGTTGAATTTGAATCTATAAGAACAAACTGAAAGTTAACAGTGTTAGTGCACTATCTGGTTTTTCAAATATGTTCATTTGGTAGGAATTTGTTTTAATATCTTTTGTAAATGAACTAGCTGCGGAACAATACATTTATATGTCGCATTATTGTTGCACTGGACCGACCTGACATGTTGCAGCTTTGACGACCATGGCATTTTTAAAGAAACCAAATCATCCATAGCCAAAGATAAATAAACTATTGCATTCATTGAAAACCTAACAGAGCACCCAACAAGTGCACAACTTAGCTTAAATTATTGGAACAGATACCAAGTGTGGAATGTGGTTTATATTATTGAAACAGATTCCGATAGTGTATTTGGTTTATAGTATTGGAACAGATACCGTTTGTGTGATTTGATTTATATTATTGGAACATATGCCGAGTGTTTGAATTTGGTTTAAATTATTTGAATAGATAATGAGTGTGTCATTTGGTTTATAGTATTGCAACAAAGACCGAGTGTGGAAATTGGTTCTTTCAAAACGGCCCTGACTATGGGAAACTCTTATATGTAAGATAATGTACTGGTACATGATCTTTAGTGTAAACATATTTTATTCTCTAAATCATGCACATGAATTAACAAGCTAATGGTACAAGTATAACATAAAGACAATTTTATTAGAGAATGGGATTTGGCAGAAAGCATGATGCTTTTATCAGCCATGTCCCCATCTTTAGCATTCACAGGTGGTGTCTTTATTGATTATTTATAATGTTCTTTTCCCAGTTAGATTTTGCTTTCATGTTCAATGTTTCTATCTTATTGGCTTTGTCAGCCATCTGGGGCATAGACTGTCAAACAGTAACTCATCATGAGTCACTGCTGGGCAGTCCATGCATCAGATGACCGGAATTGTTACATGTATGTGACCTGACCCCAGACCTAGGCCTCACCCCATCATTTTCTAATAATCGTAGCTCAAAGTTCAAGTTTCGAAATCAAAACGACAAGAGAGTTGTGTCTTATAGTATTACGAGCAAAATATAATACATGTATACTGAAATATATGATATTTTTCCACTTTTCTAAGTTATACTGTATAATTGGTAACTTCGAAGTCTAGTTTTCACACGTTCACGTTGTTTCATAGAGGCAGAATGTTTTATTTATTTATAAAGTTTATTTATAAAGTTAGCGACTTAGGAAAAGTTCAATTTGGAAATCGTTCAGATAAAATTATGAATTTTTGGACCCTCATAAATAAATCTATATTCTCTTCCAATGATAGTTTGTGGCTTCCATGTAGCAAGGTTTTTACTCCTGGTCTTGTTATTAATCCCCCAAAACACCTATCTCTTTCAACCAAATATCTGCGACAATAAAAAAGAAAATGTTCTGATGTTTCTTTGGCACCACAAATACACAACGGACTATCTCTCAGACGGTTGCTGAAAAGATCATAGTTTAAATTACTGCATTCCAGTCTTAATCGGCAATGGTATATTTGACTTGCTCTCGTATATGCATATTCCAAGTATCTAGGACGCTCTTTGAGGTCACTATTCAAAAATGTTTTGAAGTCTGAGAGTGTTTCACATTTCCTCACTTCTGGTTTTAACTCGTTCCAAAGATTGATTGTGTGTGGAAGAAATGATTTCTGATAAGTAACTGAGTTGCAGAAAGGTACTCTAAGATCATCTGATCTCGTGTCATATCCACTAGTACTCGATATTGTATTCGGAACAGCATTGTATAGATAAGGGGGAGTGAGTTTTTTCGTCATTTTAAAAAAGAGCATGAGTTTAGTCTTTACTCTCCGTTTTGATAATTTTTCCCACCCAACTTCTTGAAGAACTGTGCATTTATTACAACTTCATTACTTCAAGATTACTACATGATCTTTAATGCCGCACCAGCGCTGATCTCGTCGTGAAATGGTTAGGAATACATATTAAGCCCAATGTCGTTTGATTGTTGTAGAAATATTGGTTTTCATGTTTATTAACTCAATATTACCATGATATAAACTTCGTTTGAAATTCAACAAACCAACCGTACATACATGTATACGAAGTGCATTCTCATCGTAAGTTCGTGGCGTAACATATGTGGATATCAAGCTACGACGAACTGAGGATGTCTGCACATGTGCATAGGAAATAAAAGTGACTGTATGGTCTCCGTTGTGCACCACGAATCCATTGCTTACCGGCTGAATTGGAACTATCCTACTGTTGAGATGTTCCAACCTAACACCCCATGTCATTGGAAATATCCAACAGACGGCCACTTCAGTAAAAAACGATGAGCAAAAGTATCATTATATTTGACTTTTTGTTAAAAAAAACGAAAATAACAATTGCCACATTTAATGCTGGCTGGCATATAAAACTATCATACTAAAATTCAACTTATAGTTATCTGGTAATTCCCAATGCTAACTATTTAACATGTTGGTCACATTTTAGCATTACACCACCATCGTGGTCGCCACACCCGAGCAGGTGGCTATTGACAATCGGTTCACATTAGCAGCACATTCATTAAACTGGCACTGTATCATTCATTTGCATAAGCTGCAACACCAAATAGTGTGTAATGCATGCACAATTCATAGAGAACGCAATCAATCAGAGGTTGAAGTATAGTCCCAGGCACCCATCTGCGTGCATTTGTCATACCTTCGAGATGTGTCCACAGAGTGGAATTAATAATTAATGATTATCTTATTGATTGCGGCCAAAATCATTATAATCAAGCTATTCCATTCCGTTTGTTATCACGGTAGGCATGGACCTCGCTATAGAGTTTATCCGCTGTGGAGGGGTGTCCATATTAATGATATTATACTTTAGGCTTTCATCAATATCTTCGTTTCATATCTGTCACTAAATGTTGGCGCCCCTTTGATCAGTTCGTATGTAATTATCACTGATTAATATTTCAATCAGCCTCGGCGTTTACGCTCAGGTGGAGAAAAGTTATGACCAGAGAAGATCACCTGCGAATAAGGCTAGATATGTGATCCGTCTGAGGACATTCAACGTGAAAAGGCGTCATGAGGAGTTTGATCACCAAAGAGTTAACATGGTTAACAACGCAGTTAACATTGTCAAAGAGATTAGTGAGAATGATGCAACAGTGAGTATCGTTTCTTTTGGTGTAAACAATATTTATTCCCAGTACAAAAACGTTTAATGTTTTAACAAAAATACTAATGGATGATTATGGGTGATTGGAATGGGATGAGACAACAAGCCTATTGTGGCTTTTTTGTAAGTCCTCTCCCAGATCGCTCAAATTTCCCGAACGACATAAGGCCGTTCGGGGCGAGTCAGGCGGGAATTTGGGCTGGTTTGTTACTCAGTGGTGAATTTAATATAGATCACACTCAAAAACAGATAGCAAGAGGTAAGATTAGAAGTGGAGTGGGGTAAGATTGGGGAATTGAAGATAAACAATGAAATGAAAGGACAGTAGTTAGATTTAAGAGAGTTTATAAAGAGAGGATGGTCAGTGGGGGGGGGATTGACACACGGCTGTTGAATTGTGTGGTAATTGTGTATTACTGGGCGTACAGAGACTACATGAGTTCATTTCCTTTCTGCGGCGGTTTGGGGTCGATACCTCGAGTTATGTAGTTGATGTATGCGGGAGTGTTAATGCTAATTGTGCGGACCGTATTGGAAACCTGTTAGTCAATTCGAGAACATTTAGACGTTTCGTATACTATATAGACATAACCATGGATACGCTGCGATGGACATTCGGTATTTATCACATGGGATAACGCTAGTGTCAGTAATATGACGAACACCTTATCAAATACAAATGTAGTGAAGGACAATGCATTACAGATTATACATAGTGTTCTTAAAACACTAAAATGTTTCACATGTCAGTACACATTAAGTTAAAATAATAATAAAAAAAACAGATTCCCATTGCTGGTGCACAACCCTAAACCCAAACCCTAATCCTAAACCTATTGACCGAAACATGTAGGAATGAAAGCTCTGACTAAATTAAGCATGTTGCGAAAATGGTCTAAGTCGAAAAAGGGGGATAACTCCACTAGAAAAATGTCAGACAGACAAATTTGTGTCCACTACGACGGATGGACGGACGACGGACGGACAAGCTGATTCCAGTATACACCCCCTAACTTCGTTGCGGGGGGGGGGGATATAATAACTGACCCAGAAGATGATTATGATTTCTCTATTTAGATGATAATAAGAACATGTAATGATCTTCATGATGTTTAGTGCAAGTTTATCACAAATCAGTTAAACAATACGTTTATGTTTACCACAGCGACAATCTTTGATACATTTACCGACCGAATGAGGCACCGAAATAAGCGACTACTATAATTATATAATTATAGCTGAAAGTCAGAGGCTCCCGTCGGGATCATTTAGTTTAAACAGTATGTATTCCATGAACTATTGCAAAATGTCAGATATAGAAAAAAAAAAAAAACAATATGTTATCATGGAATGGATTCAACATCAAGCATTGTGCTTATATTAGTCGTTTCCGAGAAAATAATGTAACAAATGATCCCACGAGAACGTATGACGTGAAATCGACATATTAACTAGTCTTGCAAATCCACCCCACCAGGAGGCATTCAAGCAAAGCACGATGTATCAAATAAACTTGCAAAGAGTTAATATAGTTTTTTATCATATGACTCAATCATTATTTACGTTGGAAAGTATGTCATAAATCAATTTCATATCAATTACTAGTTCATATCACCTTCCGATAATTTTATTGGTTTGTTGACAAAACGTGTGTTCTGATTGGCTGAATGGCTGCCGGGGCCGAGCCGCATCTCTAACTAAATGCAGGTCAAATTCGTGCGCGTCAATCAACGCGATGCCGAAATTCTAGCAATTATAATCTTGAAATATATAGTTTTGGACATTGGTGTACGACAAATAGAATATGTAATTCGTATTTATCTAATAAACATAAGATATAATGTCACAAACTGAGAACAGAATAGCGCACTATATCTTCGCGTGCATATTATTTCTGCTAGTTCACCAGGTGTGATTGGACTTCCGGTGCAATGAAGTGACGTCACATTAACCTTTTGCTGCCGATGTCATATAGATATTTAGTGATTTGTGTGCGTTTTGGACATCATAATCAATTTATAGGTGTCATATGATAAATAGAATATGTAATTCGTGTTTCTCTCATATGATATTTATTAAACTCGTCACGAATTTTCAGTTTTCTCTCGCCGGAGGCTCGAGAAAACTGAAAATTCTTAGACTCGTTTCATAAATATCATATGAGAGAAACACTCATTTCATATCCTCTATATCTATATGTCATGCCAGTGGTGCGATAATTAGTGTTTCTTTCTAAGGCCACTGTTTTTTTATTAGTTGGTTCGCGGATCCGACGGAGTCATTTTTTTCTTCGGTTTTTAGAAAAAAATAAAAATGTGTTTCGAACTTTTTTTTATTGACGCCGACCCGTTTTTTCCGCACTAAAAATTTTATTTTATTAAAACAAATGAGAAAAATCGCTTTGTGTACCGTTTGTAGGAACGGATTAATTTTGGCGACGTTTCGCATCCGTGTTTTCTGCATCACTTCCGCTACTATGTAATCTAGAAAAACGCTAGGCTACTTTCGTTTTTTTCGAAATGGGGAAAGCAGTTGTCATTTCGGAAAACAGGACCATACGAAAACAGCTGAAATGTGTTTATCCCAAAAATTACAGTTCGAGAGCTGTTCTCGTTTGTCGAGGACGATGCATTGATTCGTCGTGACTACTTTGGTGGTCTTACCGAACAATTTACCGAGGGGTCACCGAAATCGAGGAGCCCGGCGTTCCAGTGTCGGTACTCAGGCTCAGTTCATAATTTGGAAACAATTGTTGAGTTGACGATTTTATTTGACATTTATAGCAAAGTATATTTTACATATTATACACATTTGATATAACACAGTGCCACATAGATGTAATATAAATTCACATGTATATTACACATATTTGACATTTATAGCCAAGTATATTTTACATGACTTCTCCTGTGTTCAAAGTATATTTTACATGACTTCTCCTATATTCATACACATTTGATATAATATAGTGCCACATAGATGTAATATAAATTCACATATATATTACACCTATTTGACATTTATAGCAACGTACATTTTACATGACTTCTCCTGTATTCAAAGTATATTTTACATGACTTCTCCTGTATTCATACACATTTGATATAATATAGTGCCACATAGATGTAATATAAATTCACATATATATTACACCTCTATGGCACTGTATTATATTAAATTCATATAGGATGTAAAATGTATATACTGTATAATGTCAAATAAAATCAACTAGTTTTGTGGGTTTTTTTCGCTATGTTATATTTAAAGAGTATTAAAAGTGATTACAAACATATATCAACCTTGTTTTTCTAGTCAGATCAAGTATATAGCTGTATATTGATATGCCAATAATAAATGTAAGATAATAGATATGATACAAAGTTATTTTCTGACCATTTTCCTTTTATTTGAAAATTTTGAGTGTTTTCCATCTTTTTTTTCCGACCGACCGACCCAACTTTTCCAGAAAAAATTCCGCGAACCAACTAATAAAAAAACAGTGGCCTAAACAGCTCGACCGACATTCAGGTGGATATTGCATAGTGATCACATGGAACAGTTGATATGGTACATCAACTGATTTAACAATTGAATTGAACACATCGTCTATGCAAGCACACGTGGCTGTCATGTGATGCCGCTCTTTTTATAACCTTTCTCCTCTGTTCTAACTAGGATTAACTGTCATGTGGACATACAAGTTATGACCACTTACCTCACGGTTACATCTCCATAAAAACAGTCCACATGACAGTTAATCCTTATATTTATATACATTTAGCGAAAAAGCCACTTTTGTAAATATATTTAAATCGAAAAGTGTATCGTGACAAGATCAGCCCAAAATACACAATAGCACCCTTGGCAAAAGTTAATAGGAACAATTTCTCTTCATGTTGAAACCCGATGATGTATTAAGTCAATCCTGCGCGAGTCCAAATGCGCCCAAAACATTACGCGTTCGTCTTTCCAAACCTAATGACGTATCGATGGTGTTATTAGCTTGGTGTTATGAGGCGTTACGCATTCACCGAGAAATAACTGCAACTAGCCACGTGGGCGCCGACCAATCAGAATGCTGGATTTAGTGATGACAACACTTAGTGTGTAAATATACGACAATGATAGTTTCTAAAAATGACCAACATTGTTTGATGAGTTCATTTGTATTATATTCGATTTATTAGATGGAAAACGTTATCATGCGGTAGCATGTGATGTTAACTTCACACGGTAAAATCATTGCTTTGTTAAATTCCAATAGAATAGTCTTTTGAGTAGATGGGAGGTCATTATATTGCAAAACACCGTTGTGTATGTATATAACCATACCATTACTGTTACTCTTGAACATTGCTATTTGAACGAAATGTATCAACCATAATTATGGTAAACCCGTAACACTCAATTATTTGAAATAAATAAAGTTCTAAACAGGGACGTTGCTAAAAGTTTCGGGTGAAGGAGAATATCACTCAATATGTTTGACCATCCCGGGCGCTTCGCGCACAACTACCCCTTCTCTCATAACTAAAAGGGTACCCGTTGAGCGGTGTGGATGTCCACATTGGAATTTCAGAGTGCTGACCCCTCACTCACACAGCCCATAACTTGACCAAACTCCCAAATGCCAAACTTCCTTGTGCACATCATATTTGATTGCAATTTTACAACTGATACCTCAAGTTTTCCATCTGATGAATATTTCCAACCTGAGATGCCTCCTTTTTACTACCGACCAACCCCATTTAAATATACACTTATTTTATTTCCCGCTATCTTTGGACCCTACACACCAAAAATATCAGATTAGTCCGGTGGTTTCAGAGAAGAAAATAGATTAAACCGTTTCATATAACCGTGATTTAGTTGGATATACAAGTTGTAAAGTCCACTTGGCCCGTCATTTGTCGACTCCGTTTTAACAAATATGTATCGCCGCCACATAAGGACCCTCCATACCATATATGAGCTTACTCGGTCCGATGACTATGTTGCAAAAGAGTTATGTCCCTGGTCGGTCTTATTGGATCTGGTGACCCTATTTGAACAAATCTGAATCCCGATCACCAAAGGAACCTCCATATTAAATATAAACTTCATTCACATTTTGAAAAGTAAAATATTCCAGCTAGTGGTCGTGATTCACATTTTTTATGAGGCAGAGTATGGGAGAAAAGAGTCAGCCTAGATTGTGTCACTACAAGTAAGAATATACGCGCCTTCTGCAATAGCGGATCCTATAAATACCAATACGTGCAGCAGATTGTGTTCAGTCGAGGAATTGTAAAACATGTTTAATAATTAATTTTTAAAAGCGTGGCTTACAAAGCAGTCATACAGTTAACATATTTATGATCACAGCTTCAGATAAATGAAATGCATTACATGAATGTTAGCGGATATTCAAAGTCCAAGTCAAACGTTCACGTAAAGTCGATTGTTATGAATGAATATACCCGGAGGCAAACTTGGGTATCATTACCACCATAGAAATATATGATCGTTCAACCATGCATTATGAAACATTGATGTTTAAACACATCCCACATCGACCAAACGCCGAACATTTTTCATTGATTTCGTTGTCGCCACGTGAATATCACCCAATTCGGATCAGGATCCATCTGTAATACTTCTTTGTATCTATCTATACTCACTCTGCCATCTTCTAGCACGATCTTCGTATTCTTTCTTTTCTCTCATCTCTGTCTCTTTCTCCGTTCGCGCCTCCTCTTCCCTCACTTCTGTTCCCGGCCGATTCGCCCCACTTCCGGTCGTCCCGTGGACGATCGTATCGGTCGTGGTTGATCGTAGCGGTTACACACCTCCACCCGTCACAAGAACATGACCTCATGTTCTCATCATAAAAACACAACTGTACACCGTCCTTATTTTAGACAGGCTGAAAGTCTATACAATAAATAAAATTATAACAACTGTACACTGTCCAATCAGATGTATACTATTGGAACAGGGCTAAATCTGTATATTTAAAAAGGTTACCACTGTGGTAACAATATACACTACTCATAACAGAGATACTATTAGATTGTCAGTAGGAATACACTTTAATCGAAGAGCCAATTTCTCCCAGCTATAACTGATATGGATATACCTGCCTGTGAACTACTAGGATAACTCATAATCCTGCAAATGACTAGGAGTTTTTGTCAAACGACCGGATCTGGTCCTTTGAGAATCTGTATGAGACAAACCTTGATTGTTGTTTACACTATTGGGCAATGTGTCAGAGTTGACTGTCTGAGAAATGATATCAGTAGCAGTGGATTCAACCAAAGACGCCCTACCTTCATCAATGATGTTTTGTGCAGAATCATTTTCTGACAACCTGGGAGTTGATATTGATATGTCGTCGGTGACAACATCACCAGTCTGAGCAGGTAGCCCTACATCCGATACCACAATAATCAATTCAGATGGGATTTGACTAACCTTATTTGACTCTCGCAACTGGCAGTGTTTCCTGTACATTAACAGGACTACTATCGTTAATTCCTGTCTGATCATCAGGACCAACTCCATTCGACATTTCTCCTGCAGTACTGAGGACACCCTTGAATGGCTTCATACGCTCATAATGGATAATTCTCCTTTGCTGACCGCCTATCAGTTTCACACGGTATACTATATCGGATATCTTTTTACAGATGGAGAATTGTCCCACCCAATTTCTACTAAGCTTGGGGGAATAACCCTTTTTGGAGAATGGCTTATACACCATGACCAAATCTCCAATGTTGTATAATGGACCTCTTTGATGTTTGTCATAAAAATGTTTCTGACGTTCCTGTGCCAACTTAGCATTTTCACGAACTCGTCTATAGCTATCATCCATATCTTTCCTCAACTTATTCACATATTCAATGGTGCTGTCAAATCTCTCCTCGCTACCCCCATACATAATATCTAATGGAAGTGTTACATCTCTACCAAACATAAGGAAATATGGTGTATACTTAGTGGATGACTGAATGCTTGATCGGTAAGCCAGCAAGGCATGTGGAATACATCTATCCCAATCTCTTTGTTTCGCTGATACCATGGATTTAAGCATACCAACCAATGTTCTATTCAATCTCTCAACTAAGCCATCAGACTGGATGATATGGTGTTGTCCGAGTTTTGTGGTTAGCAAGAAGCTCACACATCTTCTTAAACAACTTGGAATTGAATTCGGCACCCTGATCAGAATGTATTTTAGCAGGAACTCCAAACCGACAAAATATGTCTCTTACTAATATATCTGCAACTGACTTTGCTGTGTGATTTGGTAGGGCAAAAGCTTCAGGCCACTTGGTAAAGTAATCAGATATAACCAACATATATTTATTACCCCTCTCTGTTTCTGGAAGTGGTCCAACAATATCCAGGGCCATTCGTTCCCATGGGTAACTAGCCCGATCTGTTGTCATTGCGCCCCTTGCCTTCACGGGTGGAGGTTTACAGGTAGCACAAGTTGTGCATGACCAACACCACTGTTCGACATCCTTAACCATATCATACCAATAAAATCTGCTTTACAACTTGGATAATGTCTTTTCAGCACCCAAATGACCACCTGATATTCCATCATGAGCTTCTTTTATCACATCTTCTTTGATCATGTATGGTACTACTGTTTGCCGTAATGTTACTTGGCATGTATCATTCTCCCATTTCCGGTGCAGAACTCGTCCCTCCATCGATAGTCGATTCCATTGGGACCACACACTTTTTAGTACTTTGCTGCACCCAACAGGACATGCAGGTCTATCTGTGCTCTCTGACTGTTTCATCATTTCTACCATTTGACTGAGTGGAAATCGATCAATGCCCTCTATTGAACAATTCCGTTCAGAATTTCTGACTCATCACTGAATATTAATGATGTTCACTACCTGAACCTGTATTACCATGCTTTGGTGATTCTCTGTTAAAGACATATTATGGATTTGTTCGGGTGTGTGAAATTGATCAGATAGTAAGTACCCAGGTGATACGGTAACTTAAGGGATGTAGCATTCTACTAACATTGCCGAAAATTTTAAAGAAATCGACCATGACACTGCATCGAAAACATCGTCTGAACTACGCTCAATTGTAAATATTTACATCTCGATTTGGGACGCAACTATCGTCGATAAACAATACAAATGATTTCGCTGTCGAGAGTCATTATATTTAATTAATATATAAGGCTGACAGTGTGTGTTGTCAATTTGGATTAATATTTATGAAAAAATAACTACTTTGAGCAAGATTGTTCTCAATTTCTATTTGCTCACGCAATCGGAGTGTTTCACACCACATTAAACAACCCATTGGATATGGGTGAACTTGAGAAAGCAGTAAAATCATTAAATAATGCGAAGGCTCTAGGTTTGGACAAAATAATTAACAAATATATTAACGATTCATTTTTTAAATTGCAACATCTATCTGATACTATTCAACATTATATTGAAAACAGGCTTTATCCCACCCAGTTGGAGTGTCGGCCAAATTAAGCACGTGTACACGTCCGGTAACCAGCAATCATCCAGTAATTATAGACATATAACTCTAGTTAGCTGCCTTGGTAAATTATTGTCAAGTATCTTAAGTTCGAGAATACAAGGTTTCCTAGATACGAGTGGTGTTATGACAGTCAGGCAGGATCCCGAAAACAGTTGTCAACATTGGACCATTTGTCTACATTGAATACAATGATTAACCCTTTACCCAACAAACCGGCCAAAACCGGCCAAATAAAGCTTCAACAGCCTAAAATATCTTCGGTCTGTCTCAATAGAACCATACAAATATGGATATCATTGGAACCGGCTCCTTGACCGCATTGTGATAGTTACAGTTATGCCCTGTGCCAATGCATTCTCTTATATATGCGAGTCGACCATAGGTCGCCTCGCATATATAAGAGAATGCATTGGCCTAAAAAAATTCTTTAACAATTTTATAATTTTTAATGTGTTAAGCCAATGCATTCTCTTATATATGCGAGCCGACCTATGGTCGACTCGCATATATAAGAGAATGCATTGGCACAGGGCCCTTCTGTTGGGTAAAGGGTTATTACATTGTAGGCTTCATTGTGCTTTCAGTGGTCAATGAAGCGTTTTATTTGTAAGGTTCTACAATTGTTTGTAAGAAATAACAATTTCTCATTCCGCTAATACTATGATCCTACGATTACAAACATAAATCACATATAGTATGTGTTCTTTGTAACTACAATCATCTCCAAATCACAAAGAATTTTCGAGTACTATGACAGTTAATTGAAAGTTATAACGTTAAGGAACGTGACTAGAATTTTCAGTTTTTCACACCCTTAAACCGGATAATATACCCATCTATGATACGCAGGGACGTTACGACCAGGGGTCGATTCACCGCCTTGCGAAAATGTTTTTTCAGCTGGACATCTCAAGTACAACCCACAGGGACGTCGCAACAAGGGGATTTGGTTGGGTGTCTCGCCCCTCCCCAAAATACATTTTGTCAACACGTTCAACAGTTGGAAATTTGATACCTGGCACAACATGAGTTTAAATTCACGACAACAATAGGTTGAAATTGTTCTGGTAGTTTGATTTTCCAACAATTTATTAGTGGGAAAGTGTTGGTTTTAGAACAACATTTGCATATTTTCCTCCATTGGTCAAAAGTTTGGATTGAAATGGCCATTATTTAGAAATTGCCCAACTTTAGGGGGGTCAACTTGGATGTGAGGTATCGGTATGTATGGAATCCTATTACGGCCACTTGCTAATGGCGCTTTCGGCGCTTTCGGCGCGATGCGCCGAAAGCGCCGAAAGCGACAAAAAGTGCGCCATTAGTAACGCGCCGAAAGCGCCGAAAGCGCCGAAAGCGACAAAAAGTGCGCCGTAACGGCGCACTATTTGTCGCTTTCGGCGCTTTCGGCGCTTTCGGCGCGCGCCGAAACAACGCTAATGGCGCACTTTTTGTCGCTTTCGGCGCGCGCGCCGAAAGCGCCGAAAGCGACAAAAAGTGCGCCGATCGGCGCACATTTTGTCGCTTTCGGCGCTTTCGGCGCGCGCCGAAACAACGCTAATGGCGCACTTTTTGTCGCTTTCGGCGCGCGCGCCGAAAGCGCCGAAAGCGACAAAAAGTGCGCCGATCGGCGCACATTTTGTCGCTTTCGGCGCTTTCGGCGCGATGCGCCGAAAGCGACAAAAGGTGCGCCGAAAGCGCCTTTAGCAAGTGGCCGTAATAGGATTCCTTAGTATGCCATTAAAATGGAGGCGTTTATTGTTGACAATTTTTTTCTAAATTTTACACACCGTGAAATTATCTATAAGTTTTATCAGAAATATGGAATTACAATTAGGTGAGTGAACTTCAAAAGCCACAGCTCCTGAACCCCCCCCCCCCCATTCGCATGGATGCAGGGATGTGGTAACGGAGAGTCCAACATGTTCTCTGCCTTGTTTGTTCAATGTTATAAAGTTCCATGTTAGAACATAAATAAAGTTCCCATGTTTTGCACTGATGGAATAATATCTCTACAAGCACTATGCAGAGTAAAGTTTCATGGCACAATCTGGGGGGAGGGGTTCTTCTGACTTCAATTTCAACTACATGTTTGGGGGGGGGTGTCCACCTTGGGAAATTCCAACTGCATCCCCCCTTTAGTCAGAATCAGACCAACACAAGTTTTTGAATAATTCCATTTGCACCCCCCCCCCCTTGAACCTCAGTCAGGCCTAATTTCTAATATATTCATAAGCCATGGTTTTATATTTCTATATTCCTGGTATGAGAACATTGACAGATATTTTAACCTGAACATTTATTAGTTATTTGAAAATTTCAAACCTCATACTCCCCTCAGGTTGGAAAATTCTTCAAGTGATGACCATTTCTGTCCACAAATTTGACCAAATGTAGTAAAATATTGTTTTGCTAAACTAATTAGCAGTTTTGTATTGGCCATGTGGATGTGGGGCAATGACACACCGGGCCGACCATGGTTCGATCCGGTGTGCGAAAATTTAGAAATCTTAACAAGAAAATTTTGAAATCGTAACATCTACACTAGCCTCAAGCCTTCCTACCGTTGTAAATTTAAACCCTACACCCCCCCACTTAGGTTGGAAAATTTCCAACTGATGACAATTCCAATGACAATGTTGACCAAATGTATGACAATATTGTTTTCTTAAATTAACTAGAAGTTTTTGACTGGCCACGGGGGAGGGACCAGGACACAAGCTTTCCAAGTGTTGGAAATTTCCAATCTGTTACCCCCCCTAAGGTTGGAAAATTTCCAACTGATGACCATTTCTGTCCAAAGTTTTTACCAAACATAGGAACATTCCCCCCCCCCCCCAATAAATTGTTTTATAATCAAACTACAAGAACATATTTCACCTATTGTTGGTGTGAAATTTCCAACTAATGTTTTGGCAAGTATGAAATTTCCAACTGTTATACTTTTGACCAAAGTTGGGGGGCTAACTACTAGTATACGTGCGAAATAAATCTCTGTAGTTCCACTGGTAACGATGCTACCGGAATTTGCCTGTAAATATCATGCAAATTATCTCACAAGAATAAATCATACAGGTATTTGGAGGTAGCACTGGTAGTACAAGTGGAACTATATAAATGTTACTTCCGATGTCTTTCGCTCTGGTAAAGATGCATGTTAGGTGCATATTTCCGTTCATATTCTGGCACCATGTGGTTTTCTATGACGAAATGCCCACAAAAATGTACCTTGCAAACTTGCCAGCGTATGAACGTACCCTGAATCATGCCAGAAGCTGGGGTTTGTCCCACAAAAATATTCATGATTGCCAATTACTCAATCAATATATTCACTGCAAGTCTATCACAGCTAGTGACAGTCAGTTGTGGTGTTCAATTATTAACAGACTTTTTCATTATATTACATTTAATTACATGCGGCAACACTCACTTAAAAAGTTGCTCAAATGTATGCATACTAATCACTTGACTATATTTAGACTCATTTATAGTGAAAATTCATACATGTGTTAAGTACCATATTAATAAATAATTTTAAATCTGAATAATGACAAATTATAGCATTTAGAGGTGTATCTACAGCAAAATTCAGCCCCTCCCTTTTAAAATTGATACATAGGCCTATACATTGTACACATATGGCCATGTCCGATCTGCACTGAGGTGCCGGGAGCATCCAAGGGCATCGGGGGGGGGAGCCTACAAAAATGGCACTTTTCTGCCCAAAAAAGGGAATTTTCTCCGCAAACTCGGAAAAAACAACCATAAATTCATTGTGGCAAAAATCCCTATTTTAAAGGTATTTGTCGGTTTTTATGGCCGTTTTTGACAAAAAATTAATATTCCTTGTGAAATTGGCGGTATTTGGACCCAAAAAGTTACATTTTGCTATAAAAACACGAGATTAAACACAGCATTTTCTGTCTCCAGAAAAAGGGCAAGTCCTGCCCCCATTGGTCAAGGGCAGGGGATCAGCTGCCCCCTCTTCCGGCACCCCTGCTGGGCTGATCACATACTTAATTGTATACATGCGCTAATGGCGCACCGCGCCGAATGCCCTAATGGCGCACTTTCTGTCGCTTTCGGCGCGGTGCGCCGAAAGCGCCGAAAGCGACAAAAAGTGCGCCGATCGGCGCACATTTTGTCGCTTTCGGCGCTTTCGGCGCGCGCCGAAACAACGCTAATGGCGCACTTTTTGTCGCTTTCGGCGCGCGCGCCGAAAGCGCCGAAAGCGACAAAAAGTGCGCCGATCGGCGCACATTTTGTCGCTTTCGGCGCTTTCGGCGCTTTCGGCGCGCGCCGAAACAACGCTAATGGCGCACTTTTTGTCGCTTTCGGCGCGCGCGCCGAAAGCGCCGAAAGCGACAAAAAGTGCGCCGATCGGCGCACATTTTGTCGCTTTCGGCGCTTTCGGCGCGATGCGCCGAAAGCGACAAAAAGTGCGCCGAAAGCGCCATTAGCAAGTGGCCGTAATAGGATTCCATAGGTATGTGTTCTTTGTAACTACTAAAATTTCCTAATCACATGTAATTTTCGAGTAACATGAACGTTTGTTGAAAGTTACAACGTAAGGAGCGAGTCTAGAAGGTCTTCGCGTATAGGGTCTCAAAAATAACTTGTCGATTTTCTCACCCTTAAACCGGATCATATAGCCATCTCTGATACGCAGGGACCTAGCGCCCCGCCCCCACTTGTGAAAATGTTTTATCAATGGAATTATCATGAACAGGGCGATAGTGTTCTTGCCTGGCACGTTACAACTGTTCAGAATATGGAGATTCGAGCAGAGACGTGGCGACAGGGGGTTTTTGGGGGTGTCTCACCGCCCAACTTTGGTAAAAAAAATTAACAGTTGGAAATTTCATACCTGCCAAAACATTAGTTGGAAACTCACACAAACAATAGGTTGAAAATGTTCTTGTAGTTTGATTTTCAAACAATTTATTCGGGGAATTAATTGTTTTTGGACCAATATTTGCATATTTTCCTATTTTTGGTCAAAATTTTGGAATGAAATTTCATCAGTTGGAAATTTTCCAACCTTAGGGGGGTGACAGGTTGGAAATTTCCAACACTTGGAAAGCTTGTGTCCTCGTCCCTCCCCCGTGGCCAGTCAAAAACTGCTAGTTAATTTAAGAAAACAATATTGTCATACATTTGGTCAGCATTGTCATTGTAATTGTCATCAGTTGGAAATTTTCCAACCTAAGTGGGGATGTCAGGTTTGAAATTTCCAACTCTAGGAAGGCTTGATGCTAGTCTAGAAGGTAGGATTTTGCATTTTACTTGTTCAGATTCAAAATTTTCGCGGTGCGTCATTGTCCCCGTGGCCAATAAAAAACTACTAAGTAGTTTAACAAAACAATATTTTACTACATTTGGTCAAACTTGTGGACGGAAATGGTCAACATGAGGTTTTAAATTTCCAACACTATAGGAAAACTTCAGTTGAGGCCAGTCTAGATGCTATAGGATTTGCGATTTTCTTGTATAGTTTTCAAAATTTTCTCACACCGGGCGGAACAACCATGGTCAGCCCGGTGTATGCTGGTCTCTTGTCCGTAGTCGTGTGCATTTGTCTGGAGTTAGACCACTAGATGTTAGGATTTATGCAATTTTTCAGGTTAAAATATATGAATGTTTTCATACTGGGAATTTAGAACCATGGTTTATGAATATATAGGATATTAGGCATGAGAGCACTGATGTGCAAGGGGGTGCAAATGGAATTATGCAAAACTTGTGTTTGGTCCGAATCTGATTCAAGGGGGGGGGGTGCAGTTGGAATTTCCCAAGGTGGACACCCCCAACGGAGACCCTCTAGCCACGTCCATGGGTTCAAGTCGCCACCAATCCCTATGTGTCACAACGTCTCTGATCAACGTTGTGATTGATACAGACGGAATGTCCATAATGAGTGATACTTGCAGATAACAGCCAATATTAGCATGTTACATGTACTTAGCATAATCAACGATATCTCCAAGAATGTTAACGGTAGTGAAGCTTGTCCGATTTATTTCTACGCCGGGTATATATACTGCATTCGGCTATTGTGAACCATCCATATCAAGTACAACCCACGGGGACGTCGCGACAAGGGGGTTGGGTTGGGTGTCTCGCCCCCCAAACATGTCTAACATATAAACCAGAACTTAACTCTCACAACAAATGCTAACTTATTTGGATAAAAGGTTCATATTCCATAGACACAACAGACATGTCGGAAAATGAACCAGTTAAACAGACATATACCACAAGCTATGTTTTGGAGAATTTATTGAAAGTCTGTCCTGCTTTCAACTCGGTCTCTGATGCTGGATTATATATAATTTAGTCAATTATTGGAATTATTTGCACAAAATGTCCACCAACTTACATTTTCGCCTTCCCGATGAATAAGAAAAGTTATGACTCAATGTTGGCCATTTCCTTGTCGTTATGACTAATATCACCCTAGTAATTTTGACTAATGTTATGCCTCAGTCATGTTGACTAAACTAAGTTAGTCATCCTGGGAAAAACTATGGACTATCCTATGTTAGTCATATTGACTAACTTATGTTATCAGGGTAGAAAAATACTCGTCTCTTGATATACGATTCCATCGCTATGTGGCATTTATAGGCATTTTGTTTTGGTTCAAAGGGTGCGTATTAAAATTATAGGATGGATACCTCATCACAAAATGGAGCCCATATAGCCACGTCCCTGTCTCGATATATTATAAAATATCGGAGCAGTTTGAAATTATAGAATGACCCCCCCCCCCCCTCATATAACTGAGAGCCTTAGTACGTCCCTGCTTCGATAATGTGATGGACACCCATGATAAAACGGAGCGACGTCCCTGCCTCGATATGTTATGATACGATGGACGATTCAGTTTAAAATCATAGGATGGGCACAATATATATAATGTTGACCATCAAAATAATGTTTGGTTTCACAAATTGTAAGGTTCTAATTTGTCAAAACAATGATACCAAATTAGTTGTAGTATACGTACTCGATGTCACAAAGATGTGTACTTACATACACAATTTACAAACGAACAATGCATTGGTTAACTTTGCGCAGACATGTGGCCATCAACATACCAATCCGTGTACCGATTGGATAGCTCTGATCAGCGATCAACCTCTCAACTTATGATTGGTTAATTATTTTGTAACTTTGGCTTACCGTGATTCAATATACTGTGAATCACTCACAGGCGACACCTTGCCCGTTAGCAATTTACAATAATCAATAGTTTATCTTTGTGAAATTGGCGAGATTTTGTTAGCTCATCGTTTCATGGTACCGGCGATATCACCAATCACAAAATAATAGCACGCATTGTAACGTTCCCATGGTAATTGTGTGTTAATTATTTTAACTTCCACATGTCCGTATAATTTGAACTAGGTATTCAGACAACACTGGTAACGGGTGAATGAGAGCAGAGTGGTGAGTTATTTTGTTTCCTACTTTGAGATTGATACAGACCCCTCTCCCAGTCTACGGTAGAACATTAATTTATATCCCTAACACTCGTAGCATATCGGGTGCATATGAAATTTAGATATAGACACTCCTCCCCTCAACTGAAAAGATAACAACATATTCGGTCACAGGGACGTGACTAGTGAGTATTCATGGGCTCCCCACGTTTAATTTTCCAACTGCACCCATTGAACAAGACCAAACTCCCAGTTTTGCAACATTAAATTTGTACCAATTGGGTTGGAAGTTTCCAGCTGGTACCTCAAGCTTTCCGTCTGTTAAAGTGTCTAACCTGATACAGGAAATAGTTTGAAGAAGTTCTATCTGATGATCATTTATACCATAATTTTCAACAAAAGTCGAATATAGACTGGTGATTCAGTCTAAATGGTCTCCAAACACATTTCTCACTTATTATTGGTTGTGAAATTAAACAATAAGGACAAAGTGGGCTTGTTTACTTGTGGAATGAAACAACAAGGACAATGTGAGCTTGTAAAATGTTTGGGTCAGCCTATCGGTGTGAAATTTTCAACTTTTGAAATATTTTGACCAAAGTTGGGGGGCAAGCCTTCCAACACCCCACCTGTATGTCACCCCTCGCGTCGCCGTGTCCCTGTTAGCCGAAATGGTATGGTCGGGAGACTATAACAATTAACTATTAAACTATTAATAATATGTTTGTATATTCATAATTTATTGTACAAATAATACGGCTCAATTTTCCCTGTACTATGAAACCACTGTGATGTTTGACACAAATTTGTAAATACTATTTGTATTTACAGGTATAAAATCGTTCAGAGTATTGACCCCAGGGTGTGTTTACATTGGTGTTGATCTGTATGCAGAACTGGGTGAAGTAGTTAAGGCGCGCTCATCAGTACTCGGGTAATGGACAGTTCACTGCGCGTTCGCGTCAATTTAGGCCAAACAAAACATGAATCATGCACTATCAGCGGACCAAACCTATTTAGTCTATGTCGAACAGGGACGTGCCTATAGAGCCCACGTTGGGGGGGGGTCCACATTGAAATATTTCTACCTGCACCCATCCCCTTGAACCAGACCAATCCCACGAGCTTCAAACTGCAAGAACAATTTCAACATAGTGTTGGTGTGAAATTTCCAACAAAATTGTTGTCGGGCATGAAATTTCCAACTGTTGAACAAAATTACCAAAGTTGGGGGTGTCACGCCCCTGGTGCCGCATCAGCATCGTTCATAGATTCAGCCGAGTCTACGAGAAGCACAATTTCAGAAAGAATTGACGCCGTATCAAATAATGTTCGTCACTGCGATTCATGGCTTGTGGTTGCGAACCGAGTTTATGCAATATGCAAAATCGTACCAGATGTTTGCTCAGCCATATACCAATTACTTAAATGTGATCACCTTCACGAATCATCTGATGCCACGGAATAGCTCGAATAGGTGGGTTGAACAACAACGGTTAAGCACATATACACCAAGCACCAGTAACGATTAATCAAATCCGATTTTCCTGTCGCAATGCCTCGGTGTTATAACGGATACGATTTTTGCTCACAGGAACGAATACCGTTTTCTTTCTGTGCGCATTTATATATATACCCGTTACACTAGTATGTGGAACTGTACACAGATATACACTAATGTAAACACACCCACTTTGATAGTATATCGATACATGGACTATGATTTAAACTGATACAAGCATGATTGAATGGAAATGTCATTACAGCGATTGTAAATGTACATAAGGATGTAAAGTATTGTGTCTTTCTAAATAATGAATATTCAGATTTTTCAGCTGACTAGTAGGAGTGAGGCAGCGCGGAAATTTATCACCTATATTATTTTGTATCGACCTGAATGATTTGGAATCATACGTAGAAAACCGCTGTAACTTTGTCAGCTATCACTGGTAGAGCCACACACACACACACCCTCACCCTCACACACACACCCCCACACACGCACACACACACACACACACACATACCTGTTTTAGGCGCCAATCGAGGACCCATGACGGAACACCACCAAATGAGGACTTTAGTGTTACCAATAGATAGCGAGAAAAGAAATGACTGTTGATATTCTCTATGTGTCTACTAACGTGTTTAAGGGTATAAATTTGCTGCAATATTGCATATTTAGAACGTGACTTTTGCCCAGCAAATGGGGACCTCGTGTGTAACAATTGAGGACTCGATTTACACACCTCTGATTCATGAATGCACACTGTCAATTACGGACATAGATACAAAAATGCCTTCCGAGGACCAACTGATGCAAGCTACCAAATGGAGACTACCCCGGCATTATAACATATTCGACGAGCACTATGGAGCTCATTAGGGCAAGGGGTATTGTTTTACAAATGTATGGATTGTGTGTATTATTTTCGGTGTGAGTCCTGACGAAGAAGTATTTTTCTCTAAATTACTATACTGTACATCGCGTCATAAACGTGTACGTTTTTTTATGACTGGTACCAAACATATTCTGGTATAAGATTTGATCAGTCGCCTGTCGCCACTGGTTGTCACTAATATGAATCATACGTGACACATAGTGGGGCAACCACACATGCTGTATCCCGAATTTGCTTTTCATCACCAACGCAGGTCCCTTCATAAAAGAATTAATGCTGCACCAGCACAAATGCCGTCATGAAATGGTTAATGCTGCACCAATGCAGCTCCCGTCATTAAAGGGTTAATGCTGCACCAGCACAGCTCCCGTCATGAAATGGTTAATGCTGCACAGCACAGCTCCCGCCATGAAAGGGTTAATGATGCACCAACGCAGCTCCCAACATGGAAGGTTAATGCTGCACCAGCACAGATCCCATCATAAAATAATTAATGCTGCACCAACGCAGCTCCCGTCATGAAATAATTAATGTTGCACCAGCGCAGCTCCCGTCATGAAAGGGTTTATTGCTGCACCAGCGCAGCTCCCGTCGTGAAATGGTTAATGCTGCACCAACGCAGCTCCCGTCATGAAAGGGTTAATACTGCACCAACGCAGCTCCCATCATAAAAATGTTAATGCGGCACCAGCACAGCTCCCCGTCATGAAAGGGTTAATGCTGCACCAGCACAGATCCCATCATAAAATAATTAATGCTGCACCAACGCAGATCCCGTCACGAAAGAATTAATGCTGCCCCAACGCAGCTCCCGTCATGGGAGACTTAATGCTGCACCAGCACAGCTCCCGTCATGAAAGGGTTAATGCTGCACCAACGCAACCCCCATCATAAAAGAATAAATGCTGCACCAGCACAGCTCCCATCATAAATAATTAATGCTGCACCAGCTCAGTTCCTTTCATGAAAGGATTAATCCTGCACCAACGCAGCTCCCGCCATGAAAGGGTTAATGGTGTTGCACCAAAGCAGCTCCCATCATAAAATAATTAACGCTGCACCAGCACATCTCCCGTCATGAAATAATTAATGCTGCCCCAACGCAGCTCCCGTAATGAAATAATTAATGCTGCACCAGCACATCTCCCGTCATAAAAAGGTTAATGTTGCACCAGCGCAGCTCCCGTCGTGAAAATGGTAATGCTGCACCAGCACAGCTCCCTTCATGAAATGGTTAATGCTGCACCAACGCAGCTCCCGTCATGAAAGGGATATTGCTGCACCAGCACAGCTCCCGTCATGAAATGGTTAATGCTGCACCAACGCAGCTCCCGTCATAAAAAAGGTTAATGCTGCACCAGCACAGCTCCCATCATAAAATAATTAATGCTGCACCTGCACAGCTCCCATCATAAAAAATTAATGCTGCACCAGCACAGTTCCTTTCGTGAAATGGTTAATACTGCACCGACGCAGCTCCAGTCACGAAAGGGTTAATGCTGCACCAACGCAGCTCCCATAATAAAATAATTAATGCTGCACCAACGCAGGTTCCGTCGAGAAATAATTAATGCTGCACCAGCGCAGCTCCCGTCATGAAAGGTAAATGCTGCACCAGCGCAGCTCCCATTATGAATGGGTTAATGCTGCACCAACACAGCTCCCGTCATGAAATAATTAATGCTGCACCAGCGCAGCTCCCGTCACGAAAGGGTTAATGCTGCACCCGCGCAGCCCCCATCATGAATGGGTTAATGCTGCACCAACGCAGCTCCCATCATAAAAAATGTTAATGCTGCACCAGCACAGCTCCCATCATAAAATAATTAATGTTTCACCAGCACATTTCCTTTCATAAAAGGGTTAATGCTGCACCAGCACAGCTCCCGTCATGAACAAGTTAATGCTGCACCGACGCAGCTCCCATCGTGAAAGTGTTAATGCTGCACCAGCACATCTCCCCGTCATGAAAGGTTAATGCTGCACCAGCACAGCTCCCGTCGTGAAATTGTTAATGCTGCACCAACACAGCTCCCGTAATAAAAACATTAATGCTGCACCAGCGCATCTCCCATCGTGAATGGGTTAATGCTGCACCTACGCAGCAAACATGACGTAAATGACGCCATGAGCCGTGGCATTTCATCTCGTTGTTCCACTACCGATTCCGCAATTTTAAACAGTTGCTAATCGGTCAGTTGCTAAATCACGTGTCAATTTCGCTAAATAGCATACACTCTTTCCTGAAATTCCTCTCATCGTATAGAAAATATAAAAAAAATTATATGACGTCATTCACCTGCCTAATGTATAAACAACAACGCTCGCCTGCGGCGAGCTGGTGGTTGCTATAATATTGCCAGAGGCCAGGCATGTTCAAGGACACATCGATTCATAGATATTTGTGTGATAAAACATTGAAAACGACAGAAAAATCCTATTTCCCGAAATTTAGGTTACGCATGAAATAGTTGCGCAAAATTAGGCAATTTCGCCTTTTTTGGGGTGGGAAACCCCTCACATTGTGTGTGGTTCAAGCCGGTACGTCGAAGATAACCTGGGTCGAACTAGCGTTTTAAAGCTTCTTTTATTAATGTCATTCCGTGGCAATGGATTTAGCTAAGCACATCAGCATGAGAACGGTCTTTTTGTTTCTCCGTGAAGCATAAGTATTTGCTTCAGGAACGAACCCGAACTATGAAAAGAGCTAGTTCAGGAGATTTGCCCGTTTTGCCAATTTCACGGAAATTTCCTCAGAAGGGGAGGGGGCAGAACAGCACCAACTGAGGATTGTATTGTTCTATCAGTAGATAGCCGAGAAAGAAAGGACAGTTGCTAGTCTCAATATGTCCTCCAACGTGCTTCAGGATGTAAAATTGCTGTAATACTAAATATATGGAACGTCATTTATATCTATGGATAGTGGGGACCTTCTATGTGACAACTGAGGACTCGGTTGACACGTGTGGCCCGTGAATGCACACTGTCAATTTGGGACCCAGACACTACAACGCCTTCTGGGGACAAACTGATACACATTACCGAATGGAGACTACCCAGGAATTATAACAGATATGGGCAAAAGGGAGCCCATTAGGACATGGGGTCACGTTCACGCGAACACCCATGCGCTACCAAGGTATTGACGAGGGTTTGAAAAACCAGTGTTGAGCCTTAATTTGCACGGCTCTTCACACCTAGGTCACAGGACATTCTAATTGCGGATTAGCAATGAGGAAATTAACTGAGTTGGTCAACTCCTCATATATATGCAGCATTTGTTCCAACCCACGCAAACTCAATGAACGCAACACAGGATTCAATGTATCCGGATTTAACAGATGAGTATGTCAATTTTCTTTTTCAGATACCTTGAACTGCTTTACTGTCTCAGTGTCATCAATTGCAGACTTCCTAAAAACATTTTTCTCGACTAAATTACTATACTTTATACATGCATTACTTATTTGTCCTGCTTATGACAAAAACTTGAACGTTTTTTTAATTGAACCAAAACCATTCTGGTATCAGATTTGACCAGTCACCATTGGCTGTCTCTATACTATTGCTTAATCTGAAATTCCACAGTTATCCACCCAGGTCTCTGTTTGCTGGTTTGCATTCACATGTTATGAGACTGAGAGGAGGTATCGTGATATTTGTGAGAACATAGAAATGTCTTGAATACAATAATCCAGAGTGCTTTGTTATCACTCGGATTTGTTATCATTACTCATCATATCTTCACAATAAACAACACAAGTAGACCACTTCAAATACATCCTTAACTCACAAAGGCTGTTTCAACTCTGCCAGTTTCACGAATTCCCATCATCCATTGAAATAGCGTGAACAATGAGCGGATAGTTGGGGTATTTTTTTCGTGCGATCTTACAAGAAGACACTGTAGATTTCTAAAAATTGCTGCACACACATGGGGTGAGAATACACGGTAGCAATAGGAAACTCAAATAAAGAGAAAATGCACATCTGCAATACGGGACCCGAAATACACAGGCTCAACATAGTACTCATCTCAGCTACCGAATCAACATTCGTTCCAATCCTATCGAAATTGATTTTTCAATTGGTCAATATAAAATCATGTGTAGGAGAAAAATGTGGTATGCGAATTGTTCAACCCGGAAAGATGAACACTGGGTGATACTTTTGAAGTATAACTTAGTCATTCCGTAAAATAGCAGTGCATGGAACTAACGAGTGGGTTGTTAACCTGGTTTTATATACAGGACATACCAGGTTTCAGCAAGACTATAGTGGTGCACACGCGATATAGGATTCTGAATAGGCAGTAGCAATACAAGGCTAGTTCAGGAGATTTCTCCGCTTTGTTCAAATTAGTTTTAATAATAGAGAACGGATGAAGAAAGGACTGTTGATATTATCTATATGCCCCTCCCAACGCGTTTCAGGATGTAAAATTGCTGCAATCTATATCTATATTTGCGAATGTCTGTCTGTCTGTCTGTCTGTGTTCTATAGAAATTCACAGGGGACCACCTAGATGACAAAAAAGGGGTCTAATAGGGGTAACGTTTTACGAGAAAGATAATGGCGAGGGTTAGAATTTTATAAAGTGACGCCGTTGTTGTCAGGGGCAGAAAAGGGGGAGGGGCAGAACACAAATTGTCGCCGATTCCCACCAAACTTATATATAATCATTCCCATAATATGAGGAATCTAATGGTGTGGTTTAAATATGTCAAAAGTCGCGCCGTTCGCGCCAGGGATGCCCGGAATGGGAGAGGGGCACCAAAATTGATCAAAATAATTTTAGCGACGAATTCCACCAAATTTATGCACATTCTTCTGAGATCTTCTCCATGAAACAAGGAATCTTATTGCGTGATTTAAAGACGCCAAATTGGTGTCGTTGGGTTTAGAGATTTGGGGGGCGGTAGGTGGGTACTAAATCTGATAAGAATTGGTTTAGTCGCTGATTGACACGAAACTTATACAAATTCATCCCATGATATGAGGTGTCTAATGGCATGGCTTAAAGCTGTCAAACGTGGCGTCATTCGAGTCAGGGGCGCCCTGAAACGGAGAGGGTCACCAAAATTGATACACATTATCTTTAGCGCCAATTGCCACCAACTTGATACACATTCTTATCCATGATATGAGGTATCTAATCGCGTGACGTCATATTGGTGCTGCTTTGGTGAGAGATGTGGTGGGATGGGGTGAGCACTAAATTTGATAAAAAAATTGTTTAGTCGCTTATTAGCACCAAACAAACAAATAATAATATCCATGATATAAAGAGTCCAACCAAATTAAACTTATAAAAAATGTTTAGTGCCAATTACCATCAAACTCATACACGTTCTTCTCAAATGATACAATGAATCAAATATTTGCGAATATCTAGCTTTCTGTGTTCTACATGTATATATAACTTTAAGGGTACAATCTAGATGGCACCAAGGCGGTCTGACAGGGGTAACTTTTTACGAGTAAGATAATGGTCAGGGTTAAACTTTTCTAAAGTTACGTTGTTGATACGAGGGATATAAACGTGTGATTTAAGACGCGAAATTGGTGCCGTTTGTGTGAGGGATTGGGGGGGGGGGGGTAATAAATATGATAAGAATTTGTTTAGTTGCCGAATACAACCAAAATCATCTCCATTATATAAAGCACGCATGAGTCTAATATACCTGGTTTATATATGATAAAAGTGGCGCGATTCAAGTCATGCATGAGGGGAGTTGCACCAAAGTCGATACAAATATATTAATAGCACTGATTCCACCAAATTCATGCACGTTCGTATCTAATGATATGATTAATTAAATCACATTTGGGGTCGTTTGGTTCATGGCTGGCGAGAGGAGATTCACTAGCATTTATAAGAGTGTTCAATTCGCCGATATCCAACAAAATTATATATATTCATCTCCCAGGCCATCTCCATGTCGTTATGAGGAGTTGTTGGCATTCTAATTTCACAATCTCGACAAATGGTGACCGCATTAAGTCACTTGAACAATTATTTTGAGTGTGTTTTATTGAAGGGCATAGCGCTGTAGGCGTCGAACATACTAAATGTACCCCATGTTGTCATTTCCCTTGCACAAAATATAATCGAACCCCTTCATGGTATGTGCAAGTAGGGTCTTGATCGATGCATGCCAATATGTTACTGTGAAATGTTCTGAACGCCCGCTGTTTTCTCAAGTTCGAGAACCGAGGTTATTCAGGTTACACCATTAATATTTTAAACCACCGGGAGTGCTAGCATAACATCCAGCTGATTCGAACTTAGGAGGGTTTTTGTCTCTTCTGTAAATTGAAGATATATTTTGGTCGAACAATAGACAATTTTTCTTACCAATATAGTATGGTCGTTGTACGCAAAAATGGGGTTGACCCAGAAAAAATTGTTAAAGAAGCGATCTTGGTGTCATTCAACGCGGGATAATCTCTCGTACAACATATCCAAAATCCGCTTTGGGGACAATCCAGGATCCAAGATGGCGTCCAACATGACCGCCCTTAGCCAAAAGAGACTCTGGTTGAGAAATTATTCGATTATAATGAGAACAAATGTTGCCATATGTATACAAATAACTTTAAGGGTACAATCGATATGGCACCAAGGTGGTCTGACAGTGGTAACTTTTGAAGACGCGAAATTGGTGCCGTTTGTGTGAGAGATGGGGGGGGGGGGGTAATAAATATGATAAGAATTTGTTCAGTTGCCGAATACCACCAAACTTATATATAATCATCTCCATTATACAATGCATGCATGAGTCTAATAGACGTGGTTTATATATGGCACAAGTGGCGCGGTTCAAGTCATGCATGAGGGGAGTTGCAACAAAGTCGATACAAATATATTAATAGCACTGATTCCACCAAATCCATGCACGTTCGTCTCTAATGCCATGATTAATTATATCACATTTGGGGCCGTTTGGGTATTGGATGGGGAGAGGAGATTCACTAGCATATATAAGAGTGTTCAATTCGCCGATATCCAACAAAGTTATATATAGTCATCTCACAGGCCATCTCCATGTCGTTATGAGGAGTTGTTGGCATTCTAATTTCACAATCTCGACAAATGGTGACCGCATTAAGTCACTTGAACAATTATATCTTCTCAACTGTCATATTTATATGGGGATGGAAATCAGGGCATTCATATAATGATCTAGCCACACAGATACATAGAAGAAAGCATTAAAAGTATATTTATATCAATCTATTTAAAAGCTCCATATATTCATTCAAACTGAGGGACCTTGAATCGTCAGAGGATTGCATATTAGAATGGCTCATGTATATATTATAACACGATTGATATGAGTCTGTCTCATTCAATATAGTTTCCACAAAAAACAGTTACAATTGACAAGAGCTATGGAAATGTAGTGCAGGCCTGTTCAAAAATAGTGGTCACAGTGTGCAGTCAAATATGGTTACTTCTGAGATAAAGGAAAACGCAGTCCGTAGCACATGACTTTTCGGGATCCTCTGACAAGGGTATATCTGCCCGATACAGAGGATTTCTTTCATATTTTAGAACAGACGCATCGCCTAACATAAACAATTCAAAATCTTGCTTTGTCGGACACATGTAGCTGCTATATACATGCATACCATCATTTCTTTTAAACTGAAAATGATTAGCCAGTATATATATAGCACCAGAACAGAGGAGCACATGGACATATCTTTAAGACATCTGTATCTTCATGAAGATGTGATAAATTAGATCGATTGATTGATTGATAGATCTCTATGTAAAACATAATTGTCGTCTTTTATTGTTTCGAACTAATGTGTTTATGATGTTCAGGTTTCATGCTATAACGTCTGAAGTATACGCAGTTGTAAATAAATAAATACTTCTTTATTGGGGGAGGGAATAAACGCGACAAACAAAATTATAATCGCTCCGATCTGACAAGGTTAGCCCTACTTATATTCCAAATGTAATAATCATGTTTTGTGATGCCATTTTGATATACAATTTATGAGAATACGTGTACTACTTTGAGAGAAAGAGTATTCTCTATTCCCACTAAATATCCACAGAGGGTTTCACATCACTTTAACCTGGGCAACGCCGGGTAACCCTGCTAGTATTAAATATATGGAACGTGATTTTTATCTACCAAATGAGGACCTTGTGCGTAACAACTGAGGACTTCGTTTGGCACGTGTGGCCCGTGAATGCACACTGTCAATTTGGGACCCAGACACAACAACGCCTTCTGGGGACCAACTGATACACCTTACCGAATGGAGACTACCCCGGAATTAATACAGATATGGGCAATATGGAGCTCATCGTGACATGGGGTATTGTTCAACTACTGTATGGATTGTGCTGTATTATTTTCGGTATCTGAGACCTGATTCCTGATAATGACCACCCCTTCCATCTACCCTAATTCTATACAAATACTAAAAGCACCATTACTCTGAGTTCCCGATTCTTTAACATCATTAGTTCATTAATTTATATATATGAATATTCATATGGTATACAACGGAATTCTAATATGTGATAATTCCTTTCCTTATATATGGGCATGCAGCGTGCTAAAGATACATGCTAAAATGCATGATGGATCTGTCACGCATCTGGTTGAATAAACCCTCAGTAAACACCCCTTTCAGAGCTTGTTCGTTTACTATAACGAGGTTTTGAAGTGAATCATGTGTTTGAATGATGCCATGTCTATTTGAGCATCTCGTTTGATTCTCATCCGACAGATATTATTGCGACTCCAAGTTAATGGAAAACATCACTTAAGACCCCAGTTGCCAGTGTGCGTTCACGTGAACACCCATGCGCTACCAAGGTATTGATGAGAGTTTGAAAAAACCAGTGTTGAGCCTTAATTTGCACGGATATTCACACCTAGGTCACAGAACATTCCAATTGCGGATTAGGAATGAGGGAATTAACTGAGTTGGTCAGCTCCTCATATATATGCAGTATTGGTACCAACCCACGCAAACTCCATGAACGCAACACAGGATTCAATAAAGGAACCCGAACTGATGACAAGCTGGTCGAGCTGCTTCAGTAGCGACAAACAAAATTATAATCGCTGCGATCTGACAAGGTGAGCCCTACTTATATTCCAAATGTAATAATCATGTTTTGTGATGCCATTTTGACATACAATTTATGAGAATACGTGTACTACTTTGAGAGAAAGAGTATTCTCTATTCCCACTAAATATCCACAGAGGGTTTCACATCACTTTAACCTGGGCAACGCCGGGTAACCCTGCTAGTATTAAATATATGGAACGTGATTTTGATCTACCAAATGAGGACCTTGTGCGTAACAACTGAGGACTCCGTTTGGCACGTGTGGCCCGTGAATGCACACTGTCAATTTGGGACCCAGACACAACAACGCCTTCTGGGGACCAACTGATACACCTTACCGAATGGAGACTACCCCGGAATTAATACAGATATGGGCAATATGGAGCTCATCGTGACATGGGGTATTGTTCAACTACTGTATGGATTGTGCTGTATTATTTTCGGTATCTGAGACCTGATTCCTGATAATGACCACCCCCTTCCATCTACCCTAATTCTATACAAATACTAAAAGCACCATTACTCTGAGTTCCCGATTCTTTAACATCATTAGTTCATTAATTTATATATATGAATATTCATATGGTATACAACGGAATACTAATATGTGATAATTCCTTTCCTTATATATGGGCATGCAGCGTGCTAAAGATACATGCTAAAATGCATGATGGATCTGTCACGCATCTGGTTGAATAAACCATCAGTAAACAGCCCTTTCAGAGCTTGTTCGTTTACTATAACGAGGTTTTGAAGTGAATCATGTGTTTGAATGATGACATGTCTATTTGAGAATCTCGTTTGACTCTCATCCGACAGATATTATTGCGACTCCAAGTTAATGGAAAACATCACTTAAGACCCCAGTTGCCAGTGTGCGTTCACGTGAACACCCATGCGCTACCAAGGTATTGGTGAGAGTTTGAAAAAAACCAGTGTTGAGCCTTAATTTGCACGGATCTTCACACCTAGGTCACAGAACATTCCAATTGCGGATTAGCAATGAGGAAATTAATTGAGTTGGTCAGCTCCTCATATATGCAGTATTGGTTCCAACCCACGCAAACTCCATAAACGCAACACAGGATTCAATAAACGAACCCGAACTGATGAAAAGCTGGTCGAGCTGCTTCAGTAGAATAACAAGGCTATTTCAGGAGATTTGGCCGTTTTGCCGATTTCACGGAAATTTCACCAGAAGGGGGAAAGAACAGCACCAAATGAGGATTGTATTGTTCTAACAGTAGATAGCTGAGAAAGAAAGGACTGTTGCTAGTCTCAATATGTCCTACAACGTGCTTTGGGATGTAAAATTGCTGTAATACTAAATATATGGAACGTGATTTATATCTATGGATAGTAGGGACCTTGTATGTGACAACTGAGGACTCAGTTGACACGTGTGGCCCGTGAATGCACACTGTCAATTTGGGACCCAGACACAACAACGCCTTCTGATGACCAACTGATACACATTACCGAATGGAGACTACCCCGGAATTATAACATATATGGGCAACATGGAGCTCATTATGACATGGGGTATTGTTCAACTACTGTATGGATTGTGCTGTATTATTTTCGGTGTCTGGGACCTGATTCCTGATAATGACCCCCCCCCCCTTCCCACCCACCCTAATTCTATACAAATACTAAAAGCACCATTACTCTGAGTTCCCGATTCTTTAACATTATTAGTTCATTAATTTATATATATGAATATTCATATGGTATACAACAGAATACAAGTATGTGATACTTCCTTTCCTTATATATGGGCATGCAGCGTGCTAAAGATATATGCTAAAATGCATGATGGATCTGTTACGCATCTGGTTGAATAAACCCTCAGTAAACACCCCTTTCAGAGCTTGTTCGTTTACTATAACGAGGTTTTGAAGTGAATCATGAGTTTGAATGATGCCATGTCTATTTGAGCAACTCGTTTGATTCTCATCCGACAGATATTATTGCGACTCCAAGATAATGGAAAACATCACTTAAGACCCCAGTTGCCAGTGTGCGTTCACGTGAACACACATGCGCTACCAAGGTATTGATGAGAGTTTGAAAAAACCAGTGTTGAGCCTTAATTTGCACGGATCTTCACACCTAGGTCACAGAACATTCCAATTGCGGATTAGGAATGAGGAATTAACTGAGTTGGTCAGCTCCTCATATAAGCAGTATTGGTACCAACCCACGCAAACTCCATGAACGCAACACAGGATTCAATAAACGAACCCGAACTGATGAAAAGCTGGTCGAGCTGCTTCAGTAGCATAACAAGGCTAGTTCAGAAGATTTGGCCGTTTTGCCAATTTCACGGAAATTTCCTCATAAGGGGAGGGGAGCAGAACAGCACCAAATGAGGATTGTATTGTTCTAACAGTAGATAGCTGAGAAAGAAAGGACTGTTGCTAGTCTCAATATGCCCTACAACGTGCTTTGGGATGTAAAATTGCTGTAATACTAAATATATGGAACGTCATTTATATATATGGATAGTAGGGACCTTGTATGTGACAACTGAAGACTCAGTTGACACGTGTGGACCGTGAATGCACACTGTCAATTTGGGACCCAGACACAACAACGCCTTCTGAGGACTAACTGATACACATTACCGAATGGAGACTACCCCGGAATTATAACAGATATGGGCAAAATGGAGATCACTAGGACATGGGTTCACGTTCACGCAAACACCCATGCACTACCAAGGTATTGACGAGAGTTTTAATAATAGAGAACGGACGAAGAAAGGACTGTTAATCTGGTTTTATATACAGGACATACCAGGTTTCAGATAGTGGTGCACACGCAATATAGGATTCTTAATACGCATTAGCAATACAAGGCTAGTTCAGGAGATTAGCCCGTTTTGTTCAAATAGGGATTAATATAGTTTTAGTAATAGATAACGGAGGAAGAAAGGACTGTTGATATTATCTATATATATGCCCCTCCCAACGCGTTTCAGGATGTAAAATTGCTGCAATATTAAATATATGGAACGTGATTTTTATCTACCAAATGGGGACCTTGTGCGTAACAACTGAGGACTCCGTTTGGCACGTGTGGCCCGTGAATGCACACTTTCAATTTGGGACCCAGACACAACAACGCCTTGTGGGGACCAACTGATACACATTACCGAATGGAGACTACCCCGGAATTAATACAGATATGGGCAATATGGAGCTCATTATAACATGGGTTATTGTTCAACTGTACTGTATGGATTGTGCTGTATTATTTTCGGTCTCTGAGACCTGATTCCTGATAATGACCCTTCCACCCACCCTAATTCTATACAAATACTAAAAGCACCATTACTCTGAGTTCCCGATTCTTTAACATTATTAGTTCATTAATTTATATATATGAATATTCATATGGTATACAACGGAATTACTAGTATGTGATAATTCCTTTCCTTATATATGGGCATGCAGCGTGCTAAAGATACATGCTAAAATGCATGATGGATCTGTCACGCATCTGATTGAATAAACCCTCAGTAAACACCCCTTTCAGAGCTTGTTCGTTTACTATAACGAGGTTTTGAAGTAAATCATGAGTTTGAATGATGCCATGTCTATTTGAGAATCTCGTTTGACTCTCATCCGACAGATATTATTGCGACTCCAAGTTAATGGAAAACATCACTTAAGACCCCAGTTGCCAGTGTGCGTTCACGTGAACACCCATGCGCTACCAAGGTATTGATGAGAGTTTGAAAAAACCAGTGTTGAGCCTTAATTTGCACGGATCTTCACACCTAGGTCACAGAACATTCCAATTGCGGATTAGCAATGAGGAAATTAAATGAGTTGGTCAGCTCCTCATATATGCAGTATTGGTTCCAACCCACGCAAACTCCATGAACGCAACACAGGATTCAATAAACGAACCCGAACTGATGAAAAGCTGGTCGAGCTGCTTCAGTAGCATAACAAGGCTAGTTCAGGAGATTTGGCCGTTTTGCCAATTTAACGGAAATTTCCTCAGAAGGGGAGCAGAACAGCACCAAATGAGGATTGTATTGTTCTAACAGTAGATAGCTGAGAAAGAAAGGACTGTTGCTAGTCTCAATATGCCCTACAACGTGCTTTGGGATGTAAAATTGCTGTAATACTAAATATATGGAACGTGATTTATATCTATGGATAGTAGGGACATTGTATGTGACAACTGAGGACTCAGTTGACACGTGTGGCCGATGAATGCACACTGTCAATTTGGGACCCAGACACAACAACGCCTTCTGAGGACCAACTGATACACGTTACTGAATAGAGACTACCCCGGAATTATAACAGATATGGGCAAAATGGAGATCACTAGGACATGGGGTCACGTTCACACAAACACCCATGCACTACCAAGGTATTGACGAGAGTTTTAGGCTACGTTCATACGCTGGCAAGTTTGCTCTGTATGTTTTTGCGGGCATTTGGTCATAGAAAACCACATGGTGCCAGAATATGAATGGAGCCGTGCACATAAAATGCATCTTTACCAAAGTGAAAGACACGAGACGTAGCATTTATCTAGTTCTACCTGTAACAGTGCTATTGGAATTTGCCTTCCAATACCTGTATGAATTATTCTTGCGAGATAATTGCATGATATTCACAGGCAAACTCTGGTAGCATCGTTGCTATTGGAACTACAGAGATTTTACTTCGCACGTATTTAGCTGTGGCACAGATGCACTTTGTGTACTTGTTTCCGTTCAAATTATGGCACAATATCGTTCTCTACGACAAAATGCCTGCAAACCATACCGTGCAAACTTGCTGGTGTATGAACGTACCCTTAATAATAGAGAACGGACGAAGAAAGGACTGTTAACCTGGTTTTATATACAGGACATACCAGGTTTTAGAAAGTGGTGCACACGCAATATAGGATTCTTAATACGCAGTATCAATACAAGGCTAGTTCAGGAGATTAGCCCGTTTTGTTCAAATAGGGATTAATATAGTTTTAGTAATAGATAACGGAGGAAGAATGGACCATTGATATTCTCTATATGTCCCCCAACGCGTTTCAGGATGTAAAATTGCTGCAATATTAAATATATGGAACGTGATTTTTATCTATCAAATGGGGACCTTGTGCGTAACAACTGAGGACTCAGTTGGCACGGGTGGTCCATCAATGCACACTAACAATTTGGAATCCAGACATAAGTCTTATGGGGACCAACCGATACACATTGCCGAATGGGTACTACCCCGGAATTATAACATATATGAGCAATATTGAGCTCATTATAACATGGGGTATTGATGAGAGTTTGAAAAAGCATTGTTGAGCCTTAAAGGCACGGGCGGCGTTCGTTGCAGAAATAGTTATATTTGTTCAAATCGCCATCAACAGAAGGAACACCAAAATATATACAGTTCCGTTCATATGCCAAACATAATCAGCGCGTAAATAGTATATTGTCGTCCAGACGTACGGTGGTGTACGTAAACAAGAGCATGCTCGCGTTACAGAAGTTGTGCTTCTGTTTACATAACACAACTCAATTATATTGGTTAATCACTCACAAATGATATAAACGCTCTTTATTATTTCCATATCAGGAAAACTAACAAATAACGCTGTTTATGTTTACCATATCCGCATCTAAACAAAAGCCAGGAAACGTAACCGTTTTTTGCTTTTGTTTACATAATAAAGGGGGGAAATTGACAATAACGTAATGTTTATGCCATATTTCTGATTGGCATAAAAACAAACTCTGTCTACATATTACATTTCCATCTGTTTATGGCGGTTTTTGGCGGAGGTGAATATTTTGACAGCATACCACCGCCAACGCCTCCCGTATCTTTAATTTGCACGGATCTCCACACTTAGGTCATAGAACATTCCAATTGCGGATTAGCAATGAGGAAATCAACTGAGTTGGTCAGCTCCTCATATGCAGTATTTGTTCCAACCCACCCGAACGCAAAAAAGGATTCAATGTATCCGGATTTAACAGATGAATATGTCAATTTTCTTTTACAGATCATGACGACTAATGGGAAATTGAACGATACCTTTAATTGTTTTACTGTCTCAGTGTCATCAATTGCAGACTTCCTGCAAATCTCTAACCAAAAAGTTTGTCACCACTAAATTAATATACTGTACACATGCATTACTTATTTTCCCTGCTTATGTCATAAACTTGAACGGTTTTTTAATGGAACCAAAGCTATTCTGGTATCATATTTGATCAGTCACCACTGGCTGTCTCCACATAGGTCTCTGTTTTCTGGTTTGCATCCACATGTTATGAGATTGACAGGAGGTACCGTGCTATTTGTGAGAACATAGAAATGTCTTGGATAAAATAATCGAGAGTGCTTTGTCACCACGCTGATTCGTCATCATTACTCATCATATGTTCATAATGAACAACACCAGTAGAACAGTTTAAATACATCCATAACTCACAAAGGCTGTTGCAACCTATACGCGATGAATGTAACACCACAACACAGTTTTTCAGGTAATTTGAATCTGTAAACAAAATTCTTCATCCCTTTGTGAGAATAGAGGGAATTGACATTGAATTAAAAACATTCCACTGTGTACCTTTGTGTAGACCAGGCTTCTATAAGATTAGCCATAGCAAGTGGGAATGGGTGGGTAATTAACCCGTGTTCTTATATACAGGACATAACAGGTTTCAGCAAGTGGTTCACAAGCAATATTGGACAGGGAATACACAGTAGCAATACAAGGCTATCTCAGGTAGTCCAGGAGGTATTAGTCGACCTCTGAACCCCAGGACTCAACTTCACCCCACTAATTTTCTTTCTTAATGTCTCCAATAATTTGTTTCGGTTGTTAAACACGAAATAAAATGGCCGCAGAGACTCCAGACAAGATGTCGACCATCATGGCGGCCAGTTTTTGTATATGCACCAGGTCTCTTTGATCACCGTTATAGTAAAGATGATATCACGTGCGGTCTTTTTATCCGCTCGATTCTTTATGCTAATATACATCCCTCTTACAAATTAGCAAACAGAAATAGAAAAATCTCCGATTTTAACATCAGTGAGCAATATTATCATGACAACTCCACACCTGCTTACTATTGTGAGTTGGGAGCACTTAGGCGAAGAATGACGCCCACAATTTGGAAAGATCACCGAAATTTTCTCATATTCACATCATTGGGCATTATTGTCGAGACAACTCCACCAATGCTTTCAGTTGAGTTGGAAATACTGAGGTCAAGTAATTACCTTACATCTCATGCAAAAAATGGTTTTCCAAATCGAAGATGGCTGCCAAAATGGCGACCGAAATTAAAAAAAAAAAACCTACATTCCTTTACTTTCTTACGATGGGCATTATTGTTTCGCGATTTCTACCCACCAATACATGTTGATATGCAATATTGATAAGAAGTATTCATTAGGGTTTGGCAATTGATACTCACAGTCAAGATTGCGGCTAAAATGGCGGCCAGAAAAAGAAATCGATATTTTCGCATACTATTTCCAACTTGTCGTCATAATATGGGTATGTATGGATGTAACTGTACATAACCCATCTACTAGTTCAACTTAAACGTATCAAAACGCGTAACATAGATCGTATTATTCTGGATAGATGAAAACCCAAATTTAATATCGCGATGTGGCATTTCGAAATGCTTTCTCCACTTAGTGCCGACAATGACCGTAACCGTAGGTGCGCCGAATAGTCAGAACAATTACCTGATAACAGATTCTGATTTGCCATCTCACTTCTATAATTATCTGGACCAGCTTGAATTTCTTTGTCAGATAAATCTAGGTCGCTCACACCGACAAAGTATTCATTCCTGGGAGAAGGTAATGCGAAAGTTATGGTGTCGGTTTTTGTTTTTGTTGTGGTAAGATTTTATTTCCACATCCGTTTCGAAGCCGTTCTGATTCAACTTGACTAGACGTAAAATTTTGTCTGGATAATATTATGCTAGCCTCCCTCAAAACAGTCGGATGGACTACAGAATAATGCCTTTATAGCATGAATGTATGCGTTTCTGTTACCCTCTCTCAGGGTTATTGTCAGTATGTGGGCGGCATTATTCAAGAAAATGTCAGGAACTGTGGTGAATTCATTTCACTATGTATTAAAAGAACAATTTATAGTCTCGATGGCAATGGCTGTGGACGTTGGGGAACGCGACCTTTATGACCATACAGTTTTATATATAACTTTAGAATATAGTAGTTAATGTCTCGTGCAGGAAAATGATCGCAATGTTGATGTTACTAAGAAATCAATTGGTGTACCAACGTATGTTGAACTGAATGCAAGAGCTCATCAATGTAACATTCCTCTTGATGTTTTTCGCGTTGAACATTTCACACATTTGTTGATGGCATTTGTACTTTCTTGAACCATACCGACCTCCACCCAGCGTGAGTATGACATATCAGCCAACTATCTAAGGTATCGCCTTTTAGACTACACCCCAGTCTTGGTGGGGCTTATACAGTAGTAGCAAATGGCACATGCCTGGTCCAGTTGATTAAGAACGGCTTCCAAACAGATGGAAACATACAATCTTAGCATATAAGAAAAGAAAAGCCACACATGAGATCCTGTCTGAATCCAAAACATACCAAAATAATGGGCTGTGCAGTCATGGTCCAAATTCATTTCCACTATCATGACACATTCCCACAAACTAGAACCGTGTGTATTGTTATCATCTGCTTGGATCTGTTCGGTGAGACGATTGCTAAAAGCCAACAAGATTGTTCTTAGGATCATGTTCAAGAAGTTTGGGTATATTATGCATTATGGTCTTCTACGCCTTTGCAGAAAGGCATCCGTCAAATATCAGACTTGCAAACTCGAAGCCATATACAGAAGTTGTCCGGGTACGCCAGTCCGTTAGATGAGTATGTGAATTGGTGAACCATATATTAAGAAGTGGCTGTATGGGAAGATCACCCGCTGTACATGTTGTTATCCCCATTAGGTCAACAAAGTTGACAATACGCAGATATATAGGTCCTTCTGAAAGCTAGTATACGCATCGACCGAATACCTTTATAGTGTATCGCACAAGATGAGGCCCATATGGGGCATATGTAGCATCTGAATTATACCATAAGCTATACCACGAATGAAGCTCGCCAAGAATAAGGATAAGAATTCCAAGCTTCCGAAACAAACACGTGAGCAGGACACCGGCATATGCATTGTTTGAAACATTCCGATTAATGGGACCCTTCTACAAAGAAGTGTAGAAAACTGTTATGAGTGAGATAAATTAATCTGACGAAGAGATGGATGGAAATTGGTCTAGATAATGCTAAATGTGACAATTAGAATAAGCTCAGCTACTGCTGTTTTGATTCTTGGAAGTCATAATATGAATATTCGGCGCACCTATATACGGTTACGGCCATTATCGGCTCTTAGTGGAGAATGGATTTTGAAATATCACATCTCGATTTTTGGTTATTATCCTTCCAAAAGGTTACGACTTACGTTGGAACTAATGTGCCGTTTCGTTTATACAGATCGATATTATTATGACAAAAAGTTGAAATTAGTATGTGATAATATCGGCTTCTTTTCAATATCTGGCCGCCAGTTTGGCCGCCATATTGATTGTGAGTATCAATTGCCAAACCCTAATGAATACTTCATATCAATATTCCGTATCAACATGTGATGGTGGGTAGAAATCGTGTAACAATAACGCCCATCGTAAGAAAGTAAAGAAATGTAGGCGTGTTTCGAATTTCGGTCGCCATGTTGGCCGCATCTTCAATTTGGAAAACCATTTCTTTCATGGTATGTAAAGTAATTACTTCACCTCAGTATTTCCAACTCACTGTAATAATAGGTAGAGTTATCTCGACAATAATGCCCAATGATGTGAATATGAGGGAATTTCGGTGATTTTTCAAAATTTGTCCGCAATTGTGGGCGCCATTTTGGATTTAGGGGAATTTTATTTGTATATGGTACAAGGAACGTTCTTCGCCTAAGTGTTCCCAACTCACAATAGCAAGCAAGTGTGGAGTTTTCATGACAATAATGTTCACTGATGTTAAAATCGACAATTTTTGGAGATTTTTCCAATTTTGGTGGCCATTTTGGCCGCCATCTTGGATTTAGGTGCATATTCGTCAAATCATATATAAGAGGAATCCTGGCTCGAGTATCTCCTGCACATATGTATGCATGGATGTTGTTATGATAGCAATAACATTCATTGATTCGAAACATTACATGGCGTTATTAACGTAGATCCGGCTTTGACCTATTATACCGGCATTTGGGAAAACGTGATATCGGACAAAATTATCCCACAATGAATGTATATTATGGTCCCCATGTGTTCGCCAATGACTCTTCTATACGATAAATGTATAACATCAGGCCCAGATGTCAATATTTTCCCACAAAGACAAACGAAATGTAAGACAAATAGCATATTTTCACATTTCGGCGGCCATCTTGGCCGCCATATTGGATTCTGGTGTCTGATTTTTGGCTAATTTGTAAGGGTTGTATGTTGGCATTACGAATCGAGCGGAGAACAAGACCGCACGTGATATCATCTACACTATAACTGCGACCAAAGAGACCTGGTGCATATAACAAAAATGGCCGCCATGATGGACGCCATCTTGTATGGAGTCTCTGTGGCCACTTTTGTTTCTTGTTAACAACCGGTGGGGTGAAGTTGAGTCCGGGGGGGGGGGGGGGGGTTGCAGGGCTCGACCAATATCCCCTGAACTAATATGCAGCAGACAAAAAAGCGCGGATGCAGTTGTTGATATTTTATTTTTAGCTTGTCGTCTGACGTCATCATCTAGTCTTGAGACGCCGGTGTGATTCTCTGGATACCCGTTTTGGTGGTGTGTATTCACAACCTTGCTATTCTATTTTTAGCTTGTTGTCTGATATAACCAGCTAGTCCGGGGATGTCGGTGTGCTTTCTTTGAATGCCTGTTTTGGAGGTGGGCATTCATAAATCTCAAAATCTACTATGAATAGTATATATTGGTATAAAGAGTGGGATAAGCGAATCTCACAATATCAACTCGATTTGAAAGTTACAGAGGGAAATATTGCTGTCAATGGTTGGTGTTCCTCCGATTGCCTTAACAGTTATATCACAAATATATATGATTTCGTGCATCTTACATGAAGACCTAGCCTAATTTTGCCTGGTTCCACTTTCAAAGCTTATGTTGTGGGAGTACGTAGGGCAAGGTGATTTTTTTTTCACCCCCCCCCCCCCCAGAAACCAGCAATGGCGTGTTTAATTGAACCCGATGGTTATCTATAGAATCTGACCCTGTGAAATAAACAGCACACAAGTTCTCACTTCCATTTGTAAAGAATTGTTATGCTTCTATGAGCAAATAAATTTCCGAGCTGTCAGTATTAAAATTCAAATAATGACAATAAGCTTAAATGGCCATTTCTGGTAAGTTATCGACCTTCATATACGTAATCATAAACAGCATATAGCAAGCCTACATTCGTCTTGTATTCAACGTTCCCGGTTTTGTTCTTCATTTTAAAAAGCGGCAGGAAGTCTTCGTCTATATTTTTCAGTCTACCACCATTGCCCCATTAATAGCAACCAGTTGATGCACCAGGAACAGTAACCGTGATATATCGTTTTAAACGGACCGTTAATGGCATGTTTACTAATTACATTTAATAATCATAACGAATGGTTATTGTGTATATATATATAGCGTTTAGGCTTTAGCGACAACACATAATGTTCAGAATGAATGTTGAGAATCCTTTCTGTCAAATGAGGACTTTCATCTTATAACGTCATGACGTCATAAAGCGTTTCAGTTGTAGTTTGTGTATATGGCTCATAGGAGTGGTTCATATATGTGTATAATCTGATACACATTTCTGGTTTTACCTATCAAATGGGACTCGGTGGATAACAAGTTATTTTTGTAGAAAACGTCAAAATATAGCGATTCTATGTGATTTTCAAATGAGGACCAAGAATTAGGTCCCCATTTGCTACACAAGTCCCAATTTGTTGTTGTGTATTCCAGACGAGGTCATCATTTGGCACAGTATACAAACGCACACACACACATATATATATATATATATATATATATATATATATACGTAGTTCTCAAAATATATAGTAGATATATATTTTGGGACTTCTGTTTGTTTGTTTGTTTGTTTGTCTGTTAGCTATGGCCGGGAAAACTGTCGGACGGATTGAGCTCAAACTTCCTATCTAAGCAGGCACTTATGCCGGGGTGGGTGGGTGGTCAAAGCCACAAACAAGCAATTTTTTCCGCAACAAAATTTCCTGCTTGTTTTTTTAGTGTTTTGGCAATGAGTTGGGCTTCAAAACCACTTTGAATGAGAGAAATAATGTAATTCTAACTGGTAAACAGTTAACCTGCAGGCAGTTATCGTGTTGTATTTTGTTGCAAATTTTGAAATCCAAGATGGCCGCTGGCAGCCATGTTTTTTTGGCCGAATTACCTCAAAATGACTCATTCCTATTTACATGTCCATGTTAACATCCATGATAAATAGTATGCACAGAAATTCACATACAGCTGTTTACAGTGAATTTCACCCCGCAAATCTCTGTTTTAGTGTTAAAAGGGGGGTGGGTGTCAAAAAATGGTTGGAAAAAACTGCCGAAAACGGAAAAAAATTTGGCGGTGGGGGTGGGTGGGTACAAAAATGATCGAAAGGGAAAAAATGCCATACGTGCCTGAATTTTTTTTCCGAGCCGCCCCCCCCCCCCTGATCTAAGGGTAAAATCCCAGATGGAATGTCATCGCACCGCTTCTGAGAACGTCAGAGCACTCATTCTCCAATCCCCACCATCGCAGTGGGTAGTTCATGTGTTAATCGCGTGATAGTTAAAGAGCGTTCGTATCCACAGTGTCGTTGATAAAGAGCGTGTGTGTGTCCAGACATGAGCGTGTTGTGTCTGTGTACAGACATGAGCGTGTTGTGTGATTCTGTGTTCGTACTTAGGGGTTCCTGGGAATGGGGGGGGATTTTCATCGGTCAGTTTTTCCGCCCGAGGTGACCTTCACCTTGAAACGGGTACCCCCACACATGATCTAATATATCTAAGAAAATTCTTTGAATATTTGTCTTATCAGAATACATAGATGTCGAAATACTTATTTGTCTTTAGTGTTGAGTACTTTGAATATATAATGGAATTCATCGCCAACGTCTTCATAAGTACATAACGTGCAACTTAGTTCTTCAATTTCAATGTCATGCAATCTACCCACTTCGACTGGGAGTTTATGGTTGCATGTTCGAAATTTGCACAATGTTGTTCTGTCATTTTCATTCGTAGGGTCTACATAGTCTTCAAACTGGAAATTGTTTAGAGAAAAAACAAGTACCTGTGATTTTTAAGTAACTGAAATTAAACCCTAATTACAATTACAATTACACTCTAAACAATTACAATTGCAATTACATGTAAGTAATTGAGAATGAACTCAATTACCAATTACATGCAATTACTTGAAAAAATGTAATTAATTACAGTCAATTACAAATTACAATTACCCCATCCCTTAGGGAAGTATACAATGTATTAACACTATTCGCAAATTTTTCAGGTTTGAAAATTAACCCTAGAAATTGTCAGGCATCGTGGATAGGTTCCTTATACTGGGCGTTCAGATGGCATATGCTCAGATTTTGGTATCAGATTTGATAGCTCATTCGATCTTTTAGGGATTCACTTTGATATACACCTTAACAAAATGAAAATAAACTACGATACAAAAGTTGCTTATGTGAAGCGACTGATTGAGGCATGGAAACACCGATTACTGACACCCATTGGTCGAATAACTGTACTAAAATCACTTATACTCCCAAAATTAACACACCTTTTCGTGTCACTTCCAAATCCCGATAAAACATTTATGAAAAAATTGAATACTATGCTTTATAAATTAGCGAATCAAGTGAAACGTAAATTTGTATGCCAAGATTACAAAAACCGTGGCTTGAAAATTGTTGATGTCAATAATTTGATGCTGTCAATGAAAATAACTAAGATGGGACGCCTCATAACAAAGAGCGTCAAATGCATGTCCCTCACAGATATTCCATTATGGCTATTTAGAGAAACAAGCAAATAAATTAACTAATCCATTCTGGCATGACGTATTGTTATCATTTGTAAAATTCTTGCAACAAAATGCGAACAATTGCATTATATCCACATGTACACTGAAGAATAATCCAAGTATAAAACAATATGGTAAGGTAATAAATTTCACTTCTTGGCGCGAAAAAGGGATTATGTATTTCAACGATATCCTAGACAGTAAAGGTTCTTTTCTTTCACAAGAAGCCTTACATATGACATTTAATATACGCACAGACTTCATCACTCTACACATTATACAGCATCAGATAAAATTAAGTGCAAAAAAGCTTGGCCAACAGATAACTCGAGTTTCTTACCCCATTCGAATTTATACCCACTAACTTCAGCACTTTGCTTAAAAATTCGCGAGGACAAGATTTTTACAAAGCTTTGAACGATACTCAAATTACGACCAAAGCGCGCACAAAATGGCAATCACAGCTTCCTGATATGGGAAGTGCAGTATTTACATATGATAAACTACCCTTTCTCGCGACGCCTGACACCAAACTACAATGGTTACAATTCCGAATAAATTCTAGAATACTATCAACTAATAACTTTCTACACATTTCTAATATAAGACAAGATGATAAATGTGATAGGTGTAAAAGTGAAAAGGAACATATCAACCACATGTTTTGGATTGCAGTCATGTGCATACATTTATTAGAGATATCTGTAATTGGGGGGGGGGGGTAATGGTATAAATCTCTATCCCACAAATATGACGATGATTCTTGTCACACACCCATTAGTAACAACTACACAACAAACTTACTGTGGCTCCTATTAAATTAAACAATATATATATATCGGTCTAAATTTAAACCAATCGTTTTGTCTGTTAATGTTTTTCTCAAAGAGTTGACATATAGATACAATTGCAATAAATACACGGCACGATGTGAATCGAAACTTCAAGAATTCTTGAAAAACTGGTTCCTTATAGAAAAAGATTTAAACAAACAGGCGACTTAATAAAAAATCGACAAAGTTACCTGCATTTTTTAGACTGCTAACGATTATCACCCAGTCCGTTTAAAACAGATACTTTCTACCACCCATCTCCAAAATACCATCTATGTTGAGAGTTTATCCGAAACAGCCGACGTATTTATAATACATTACTATATACTATACACATGCATATATTTATTTATTATATAATTTTATACCACTGGTGAGCGAATGTCGTGAGCCAAGTGAGTGCGTGCAGTAAGAACGATATGTGTGTGAACGCGAGGAATGCCATACCTGTATATAAATATAAATTCCATTGACCATTTGGTATATGATATTCCTCACTGTGATAAAACTCTTCAATAAACATTTAAAAATAAATAAAGATGGGACGACGCTTCGTGAACACTTCACCGACCTGCGTCTGACATAGTTCAGAAAATAAAGACGGGACGATGCTTTATGAACACTTAATTACCGACCTGCGCCTGACATAAGTCAGAAAATAAAGACGGGACGATGCTTTATGAACACTTAATTACCGACCTGCGCCTGACATAAGTCAGAAAATAAAGACGGGACGATGCTTTATGAACACTTAATTACTGACCTGCGCCTGACATAAGTCAGAAAATAAAGACGGGACGATGCTTTATGAACACTTAATTACTGACATAAGTCAGAAAATAAAGATGGGACGATGCTTTATGAACACTTAACTGCACTGCGTCTAACATAAGTCAGAAAATAAAGATGGGATGACGCTTAAATTAAATTAAATTCAGAAAATAACAATGGTAGTTAAAATTGGTGCGGTGAATTGCAGAAGTTAAAACAAGTTATGTTCTAATCCTTTCTATGTATAGAACTACATATGTATTTATTTATTGGACTATATTACTATATATATGTATGTATGTATGTATGTGTGTATGTATGTATGCTGAAAGTGCCCCAGTGAAAGCACTATCCCGTTAGAAAAGCGATATATACGGTTAGTTCCTGGGACTGGCCAATTGAGCATTCTGATTGTGCTAGTTGTATCACACAAAGAACTGCACAAAAGTCCATTAAACTCTTTATATTATGTTCTCGCACTTAGTGCAAACTTCAATTATTCAATTTAAAAAACAGAAATCGCTCTTCAATACGATGTAGGCGTTAGGCAGCCTATGGCCGAAACCGTTGTAGAGTAACTTCTTTTATTTCTAAACCTACATGTTATACACTAATAAATTATTGAGTTATCTGGGATGCATCACTGTAAGCTTGTGAATAAAAGCATGAAATTTTTCGTCGTGTCGTCAAACTACCACTCACATAAATTATGTCGTGTCGCGGTGCACTTCGGACTATTTGGGTATCTTTTATCACGGAAATGTCTATATAGTTGTAGGAAACCCGCTATAAAAATGTTGTATCAATGTATGCCCCCCTCCTCAGACCCCCATTCCTAGAATGGACGGCATCAATATCGAGCATCTTTATACCACACAATTTGATTCCCTAGATCATGATGACTATATATAAGACTGGTAGAAATCGGCGGCAAAAAAAGTTATTAATATTGGCGCCCGTCTCTCTACCACCATCCCTGACTCTGTCGCATCAGTAGGCATTTTTAAAATATGTCCATCGAATGGGGTCTTACCCCTTGTCCATCCCATTTTACCCCTGTTTGACCATTTGGAACCGTATAGATGGTCCCCCGTTACTGTATATATCGGACAGACAGACATTCGCAGATATATTTATCAGATTTATCTGATCTAAAGTCAGATACATGTACAAGATCCGACGTTGATACAACGAATTATCATTTGCTTGAATAACGAACTCGTCACAGGAGGAAGCATGCACATATTGAGACATATGGGGCGGGTTACCATTTGAGAATCTTGCATGTACAATTGTTAAATCGTATGCTAAAGCAAAATTTCATATTGAGGTTTATGGTGACAATTATCAACTCACGAAGACGAGTGTGATCTATTATGTAGAATAAGTAAGGGTTAGAGCACAATAATTGTTCTTTACCAGAATTAATCGAGTCGAAGACGAGATTTATTCTGGTACAGAACTATTCGCGTGCTCTGATCGACTTAGAGCACAAATGATCCCACATAATGCAAACAACTGGAAATGTGCCATTGAGTGTGTTTAGACCACGACGCACAACCCGTGTGCGGGCCGCGATTGGACACAATATCCGGTTAGCCACGCCCAACACCGTGATTACCATGAACTGATCGCCGTTGAATGTGAATAGATATGTCCGAATCAACACGGACTGGTCCCACGTTGAAGCACCCGTGCGATTTGTCTGTTATAAGTTGCGTATGCATAACAATGGGATAATCACTGAACTATTCCTTTCGACATGGGGGGGGGGTACTGTACTAGCATTCGTGTCCCATTTGGGGGGGGGAGGTACTAGCATTCATATTCCATTGGAGGGAGTACTGTACTAGCATTCGTGTCCCATTTGGGGGGGGGGGAGGTACTAGCATTCATATTCCATTGGAGGGGAATATTCTGTACTAGCATGCATGTCCCATTGGGGGTACTGTACTAGCATTTATGTACCATTGGGGGTACTGCACTAGCATTCATGCATGTCACATGGGGGGTACTATACTATCATTCATGTTCCATTGGGGGTACTTTACTAGCATGCATGTTCCATTGGGGGGTACTGTACTGGAATGCATGTCCTATTTGGGGTACTCTACTAGCATTCATGTTCCATTGCGGCGTTCAAATTAGTCTTTGAACAGTAAGGATGTATTCAGATTGACAGCTGAAGACCAAGGAACCGTTCAGATTTAATTCGACAGCGAGTCCTGAATGCGTAATTTTTCATTTAAATAGAATGAATGGTAAACATTCCCTTACAAACTTCAGAATCACTCAGGTGACCAAACGTGTCCAACATATCCTCGGAAAATGGTATATTTCTCTATAGAAGTCTTAATATATTGTATATAAATGCTTCAAAGTTCCAGTATTCTCCTCAATAGTATGATGAATCACAATGAAAGTTTCAATGACACTGTTGCTCAACTTGGAAATGGGATCATGCCATATATTACAGCCCATAGCGCAAAAGGGAACGCGGACAGTTTATATGCTTAAGCAATTGGAGGTTACCTGGAGATGCATAAACAGTTGGGGATTAATATCGGATGAAAACGTTTGGCTGTATGAAGTACCAAAGGATGCAGTAATACTACTAGAAAGAGTAACATCTGAGGTAGCTCCCTACTAGTCACCAAGAAGATCCAGATGAAGTTTGGTGATGATTGGAAGAGGAAGTTGGCCTCTTGGATGCGAAGAAGGATTTAGTCATAGAAAGTGTAAAATCCAAGATGGCCACTGTCAGCCATGTTTTTAACATAATTCAGAAAAATGGTAAGCAGCCATCTAGGGGTCACCCCGAGAATCCATATGCAGTTTGGTGTTGATCGGATGATGGATGTGATATGTAGGGTGTGCTAAAGGATTTAGTGATACAAAGAGTAAAATCCAAGATGGCCGTTGGCAGCCATATTTTTAACGAATTTCTATAAAAAAACAAAAAATTAAAAAAAAGGGAGATCCCATCTAGAAGTCATCCCGAGGATCCGTATTGTTGATTATTGGATGAAGAATGTAATCTGTAGTGTGTGCTAAATAATTAAGCGATGCAAAGAGTAAATTCCAAGGTGGCTGCCGTCGGCCATGTTTTTGTTTATCGAAAATCGTTCAAATTTGCTAGCTCCCATCTAGAGGTCATCGTAAATATGACTGTAAAGTTTTAAAACAATTATCCAATAAATACGGGCTGCATGGTGTTCTGATAGATTCACATTTGAAATCCAAGATGGCTGCTGGCGGCCATGTTTTCAACGACGTTCGGGGGAAGATGGAGACTCCCATCTAGAGGTTACCCTGAATATCCATATGAAGTTATGTGACGATCAGATGGGAGATGTGACCTGTAGGATATTCTAACATAAATTATTGACGGACGGACGGACGGAAGACGGACGCCAACCCATGCCAATACCACAAATAAGTTAGGCTAAAAGCCTAAAAAGTCATTGACTGTATTGTTTAAAGTTATTAACAATAATTTAAGGTTGTTTCTATGGAAACTAGTGTTGCCTCATGCATAACTCTTAGTCCGACTTCCTCCAGTATTGAGTCCCAAACCCGAAAGTAATTATATGCAAAATTGCACAGTTTATCATCATGTCCAGTCTGTAAAGATTTCGAAAATAGTCGAATGATAGGATCGTCTGGCTCGCATACAGATTCGAAGAGAAGCATGCACATACCTGAAACCTCCATTGTTAATATAAATTAATAAGCATCAGCAACTATGACCCATAACAATGTGTATAAGTGGATATTTTGAAAAAATAGAATGTATATAATGTGTTCTTATTGCTCGTGCAAGCCCGCTCAGTGCCAGACTCACACTGGATATCCGTGAACTCGATCTACGGTTACGCGAACTTAGTACAACGGTCATTTTTTTAATTTTCCCGTCGAAGCTACTGCACACAATCGGTGAGTATTAAACAAAACAATGATATTATCCATATCAGATTAATTTAAAAAGGTGTGAGAATGAACCATCTATGGGAAGAAGTAATCCATTGCCGATACAATGTCTTAATCGTGTCACAAAAGAGATTTATATACCTTATTTCTTAAATAATTTCCAAGTTTACGATTTCAATCGTTAGGTGAGACCCTGTCGTCTGTTCTCTGAATGTATGTTATTTGTCTCCAAATAGGCTAGCATCTCAGCATACTTATATGTTGAACCCAGATGTTATAACAAGATTAAAGGCATGTATACGGCATGCATTTTGAAATCCAGTATTATTTATGCAAGAACTCGTACAACGGTTTCGAACACCACGCAATTAGGTTAAGCAAACATGTATAATAACACGCACACCGGTTTTCAATATTAGAAAAAATTATTAAACATCCATAAAATGGTCGACATAGAGTAGGCTATATACCTAAGGGGTTTCAGCGTTATGCGCACACAAGGCGCATTGGTTTAAACAATAGATTCAGCACTGGGCCTTTCGTATAACTGCATAAAAAGACGTGTAGATCGTTACTAAACAATCTGTAAATTGGTGTGTGAACGCATTGCGCGATGCCCAGAAATGCACAAATTTATGTGACGAGATCAAGACTGCCATATAAAAGAGCACAATTGTAATACCATGTTACTACAATGGTACTACCGTGGTACTACCATGGTACTACCGTGGTACTACCATGGTAGTGTCGTACTAACATGGTACGCGAAGTGATATTTACCATGGTACTCCCATGATACATTGGAACTCTAATAGGGTAGGGGCCTACTTTACCATGATACTACAATGGCAGTTTGGTACTACCATGTCAGTATAGTACTACCATGTACTATACCATGGCACTGTACTAAAGTACTCTACCATGCTTTTGGTTAAAGTTGGTACTACCATGCATTGTAGTATGGTATACTACCCCGCATTGTACTACCATGGTACCATGGCAAGTACGTACTACGGTAAACTACAATGTTACAGTTGATGCCGTTGTAAAGTGTCTTTTGTCATATTAGACTATTTTATTCTACAATATAATTAGACCAAGTATTCTCGGCCCACAACTGCTCGGGATATTGACTCTACATACAAGGTCACATCTTTTGATGAATCCATTTTGAACAAGCGAATGGAGCTAAATGCATTGCACGGGTGTGAAACGCTTGCGTTATGCGGAAAGCTAACGGATTGTTCAACGCACTTTTGTGAAAGGTGTACGCACCGTGCGTGACTTAAGAAATAAGACAGGCGCCTCCGTTCCGCACTGTATCCGCGCTATGGTATACGAGTGCTAAGCTATATAAAGTGTGCATATACTTGTTTTTGTTCATATATAATAGTATTTAATTCACAGATATGATATTATTTCAGATTAAAGTCTGAGTGTGGTACCTATAGTATAATCACATTGAGCTTTTAACAATTTATACGATTCTATTATATATGGGGTTTCAACTAACATGGACCATTTAGCCATCAAATTGCGTCAGCAGGATTTACGTTGCAGAACATTCCATTGGAAGCTTAACCTATGCGCGTGGTATATAAAACCGTTGTGCGTGGTTTAAACCATTTTTGAGTAACCGTTGTACGAGTTCATTCCGAGCTTCAACCCTCGAGTTGATTATGTCGGGTTTTCGTCGGTGACCCACTTTCACGCGTAACGCTGTGCGTGTGAATATCGAAGAGGATATTTTTGCAGTGCAATATGGGTGGTAGTTTTTATCCGGGTCAACAGACGACTGTGTAGAGTTCCATTGAACAAGAAAATATGCTCGAGTCGGAGGAATATATATATATATATACAAATAAATTTGATTAAACACTGGGGTTTTGACGATCATGCAATAGAACCATTATATACACATACAATGAACTCGGAAAATATTTGAATTATGGCACATTGCATGGGTATATATCATAAAAATTACACTTTCCGTCCGTCAATGTTAACCGTTGTTCGAGTTCTCAACCGTTGTTCGAGTTCACGGATCTCCAGTGTGAGACTGTCATCTGTTGAAACAATACTGATGTTGTTGCACTTGAGTAATCAGGTGGATCCATAGCAACTGTTTCAAGGAATTTTAAGCTACCTGTAGCTAAACGTTCGTCACAATATAAACATTCTTGATAATATGACAGCAGGATATATCATGTAAGGGGAAATACCGAGAATCAAGATCCAAACTATTTCGTGTCCTGAACGTGTTTGATGTGTTGCTTATTTTATAATCATTAAACAGGATATTAATATTAGTATGTATACAATACGAGGCTATATAATTGAACGCTTTGTATGAGCAGTATCCCAGCACTCCCTGGCCTATAGTCAAGTTGTTGGTATGCTCTTAATATGTATAGGCCGATTTTTTTTTTGAAATATAAAATTGTACACAAATTCCACCACAAATGGCGATACACACATTACATAAAGGGTTTTTTGCTCAAATGGCGACCATGTTGAATCTATCAATATACAAAAGGTATATGTTCTAACAAGTATATGGTCTGATGCATGTCCAATCCAAATATATGCAAAGTAAACAGTTTCCCATTATGTTACTAGGAATTAGCAATGCATAATGGCTAGATGTTGGCAAAAAACAGATGTTTTCACCAAAATTGTTGCCATAGCAACGGTGTCCATTTCGAGCTTCGGGTGATATCCAAGTTTTACCATGTAGTTCACGATTTATGTCCTCTATCCGCCCAACTAATGTGTGGTCATTGTTTATTAGGGAGAGCAATTTGTCATTTTAGGGGTGGGTGTAGCCCGGTCACATATTTCGTAACATCGCTCATGCAAGTAATAATCATCCTATGGATATGAGTTATGGGTCCAAATAAAGGCTATGATCTCCAGACTGTAATAAGATATCAATATGATGCAACAAATTGAGGCAGGTTCATTATACAGACAAATAAGTTGACGTAAGGTGATAAAAACAACATTTTCTTGACAATAAACCTTGACCTTTCAAAGTGACCTTGACCATTGAGATGCGTACTGGCGGTCCGTTATGGATAATATATACATATAAATATTATTATATATCTATATCCACCAAAATGTCCACCGTTATCACAAATATACTTCACATATGATCATTTTCCATAATTTTCAGAAATCACACTCGGTTGCTATGGTAACATCATATTGTAGGCAACTAAGCGAGAACAAGCTTGTCAACATTGGTATAGTATATGGGCTTTACGAAAAAAATATGTTCCACAAAATCCGCAATTTGTTTTACGAAAACCATTTTTTTCACAAAAGCCAGGATACTGATATTCTAAATCCATAAACGCTCTGGATTTTCCCACCCACTTCTCATTTTATGAACGAGGTACTATTCCCTATGAATTGCTACACTCATCAGTATCAAATTTCTAGATTATATCCACGGTCCCCACTCCACTCTCTCGCCCATCGGAAACATAAATTATTCTAAACCAAAAACGCTTTGCTTTGCCCCACTAACTTCTCAATTTAAGAACTAGATACTATTACTTAATATGCCTTGCTAAATTCATATTAGTATCAGATTGCTAAATAATCCCCACAGTCCCCACCGCACTCAACCACATGAATTATTCCAAAATTATTTCTTCATTACCCAGTCCACTCCTAAGTTTATGAACGAGCTATTATTCCAAATACTCCTACATAATAACTTGCATGTGCAAGACAATAACTTGCATGTGCAAGATAATTAACTTTCAGGTGCAAGTTAATTAACTTGCAGATGCAACATAAATAACTTGCAGCTGCAAGATGATAACTTTCTGGTGCAAGTGAACTAAATTGCAGCTGCAAGATAGCTAACTTTCAGGTGCAAGATAAATAACTAGCAACTGTAAGATAATACATTGCAGATGCAAGAAAGCTAAATTGTAGCTGCAAGATAATAACTTGCGGGTGCAAGATTATAACTTGCAGGTGCAAGATAATAACATGCATGTGCAATAGCTAGCTTGCAGGTGCACGATAGATAACTTGAAGGTGCACGATAGATAACTTGAAGGTGCAAGATAGATGATTGTGTTGTCATTGAGGTATAAAGACGCAGCATTAACATTGTTTATTGTTTAGATTTATAAACTCGTGTCAGTTACACTTTAACCCTTTACCCAACAAACCGGCCAAAACCGGCCAAATAAAGCTTCAACAGCCTAAAATATCTTCGGTCTGTCTCAATAGAACCATACAAATATGGATATCATTGGAACCGGCTCCTTGACCACATTGTGATGGTTACAGTTATGCCTTTTGCCAATGCATTCTCTTATATATGCGAGTCGACCATAGGTCGCCTCGCATATATAAGAGAATGCATTGGCCTAAAAAAAATCTTTTTTTAACACTTATTACCATTTTTTCTTACATTCTTTAACAATTTTATAATTTTTAATGTGTTAAGCCAATGCATTCTCTTATATATGCGAGGCGACCTATGGTCGACTCGCATATATAAGAGAATGCATTGGCACAGGGCCCTTCTGTTGGGTAAAGGGTTAATACCACGAAAGTCCACAAAATGTGGGTAAAATGTCACCGGTGGCAGCACGATGTGTTGAACATTCTGCAGATTTCATATTCAAAGCCTTGGTGTAAACTTGAGATCTAGAATCTGACTATGCTGTCCCAGTCATATTGACAGATGCTCCAGGAGTAATATTGAGCCATCCCAACACAGCTCTTCGGTGCTCCATTTGGCCCCCGCTCTTCCCAAAAAACTATGATAATGTATTTCAGCAGTTTGTTGTGATAACACACAGTTAACACACATCATTTAGATCTCCAATGGATATTCTCGAAACACATACTGTTTAGTCAAATTGACAGATGAATCCATACATGTCGGTGCATGGCTTGTCGGTGTATTGCCAAGAGTAAGATTGAACACTCCTCACACAGTTCTGTGAGGTGAATCCATTTGGCTGGTTCGGATTCCAAGGCAGGTAGGTCGCGCTTGATCCGTCACTGAAGGTCCAATTTCCTTCTTGTGCCTCATCAGACAAATCAACCCAGTACGAGTCAACTGGGGCACCTGGAAAATATTCAACAGTGATGAGTCGTGAGAACTGCCCGCCATACAGAAACAGCTATATGGAATACTGGTGCGCACAGCAAGCGACAAAACACGCGCCATTTAATTTAATCGCGAACCGAAAGCCGCAGAGGCACCAAAACACGCGAAATTATGACTCACACTTTTTCGCTTGTGTCGTCGTCGGCGCGGGCCAAAACATGACGCACCCGAAAGCGACAAAAGCGATGAAATGTACGACGAATGTCGCATGTTCTAGCGCTTGTAACGTTATATCTCCATCCAAATTCAGGCCCCTTTTTGAAAATTTAATTAGCAGGATTTGGCTGGCCTCCGGAGAGGGACCAGGACCCCTTAGCACTGCTGCCACGTCTATGCATAGGATGACCCTCCCTTAATTATGAGGGTGTCATGATTATTCCATAGAAAGATGTATATAGTTAGCAGTTGATCAGTTTGATAAATTGAATGGCGGTACAATTTGTCCACAATGAACCAGGATATATATAGAATACTCTCATTGCACATGCCGGAAATTGATTGTGGGACCAACAAAAACGTTCGATATTGTCGTTTGTTTGTGGCGCGCGCCGAAAGCGACACAAGCGCCAAAACATCAGGCATTTGTCGCACATTTAATCGCGCGATTTCCTCGCGCTCCAAAACATTCCATAAGGTCGCACATTTCATCGCTTGTGTCGCTGTCGGCGAGTCAAAACCTGCGATATTATCGCGGCGCCAAAAGGGGCACAGCTATGCAATCCTATTTATGCCACTCCATTTTGTTGCTAAAACATGCGTCGCTTTGGTCGCTGTCGACTAATGTCGCATGTGTCGGTTAAGTCGCGGACGAGATTTAAGTTCCGTGGCATACCTCGGTTCTGTCGCTGATGGATTTTCGACAAAAAAAAGTGGCATAAATGGGATTCCTTGAAAAACGCATGTTTTGTCGCTTTCGGTAAGCCAAAACTTGCGACATTATCACGCGCGCCGAACGTGACAAAACATGCGCCGAAAGCGCCAAAACATGCGACATATTTTGACTCTAATTTGTGTTAGGCGCGCGACAGCGACACAAGCGACAAAAAGTGCGCCATAATATCGTGTTTTATAATACCCATAATATCGCCATAATATCGCATGTTTGGCACTTCTGTCGCTTCCGTCGCTTTCGGTGCGCATGTTTTGTCGCTTTCGGCGCGCGCCATTAGGAAGTGGTGTAATAGTATTCCATAACATCAGTTCCACGAATACGTTAAACGCGCGGTATAGATAGATTCTTCAAAGTATCAATGTTTTAATATCGCTTCTATTCTGTTGACTATATAATCTAGATGTGCAGCAATGCTAATATTCATTCACTAAGTGTTACATGTCTGTATATCCATTGTGATGAAATTCTATTATTCAAATGTACTTTTATGTTCATAAAATACAAATTAAAACCGTTATGCGGAAGTTTCCGCATTATAGCATGCTATTAGTTGTTCCAATTGAACAAGCGATAGAAACAAAATCTGTCTCCCTGTTTTGTGCGGTGTGTTGAGTACTCAAACTACGATTACATTACGACTTCCAGATTTCGAAGTATGTGATGAGGAATCGACCTAAATTAGCCCAGACTTACAAACATTACAATAGGTTCAATGTTCAACGCTCATTGACGAGTAGTTATCTCTCAGGAAATGTTCAGATAGTATTATCCGTCATCTGGTTATATTTCCTTAACATCCCTCCAGATGAATAATCCAGTCAAATGTATACTTATATATTAACATACTAAGTGTGATTATCACTAAATCCAGCATTCTGATTGGTCGGCGCCAACGTGGCTAGTTGCAATTATTTCTCGATGAACGCGCAATAGCTCATAACTGCAGCTTTATAAATACATCGACGCGTCATAGGTTTTGGAAAGACGAACGCGTAATGTTTTGGGCGCATTTGGACTCGCGCAGGATTGACTTAATAAATCATCGGGTTTCAATATAAAGAGATATTGTTCATGTTAACTTTTGCCAAGGGTGCTATGGGATATTTTGGGCTGGTTTTGTCACGATACACTTTTCGATTTAAATACATTTTTAAAAGTGGCTTTTTCGCTAAATGTATATAAATATAAGCATTAACTGTCATGTGGACTGTTTTTATGGAGATGTAACCGTGAGGTAAGTGGTCATAACTTGTATGTAAAACACTTCGGGTTTTACACAAGTTATGACCACTTACCTCACGGTTACATCTCCATAAAAACAGTCCACATGACAGTTAATGCTTATATAACTGAATTTGAAAATGCATTAAATATATAAAGGGTTGACCCCGATTATTGAACAGCTACGCGTTCTATAGTGTGAAACATTCTGATATACTTCGTAATGCCATCCTTAAACATTTCGATATCGTTCGTATTACCATCGTTGAACATTCTGATATCCTCCGTATTACCATCACTAAACATTCTGATATCCTTCGTATTACCATCGTTTAACATTCCGATATCCTTCGTATTAACACGCTAGACATTCCGATATCTTTCGTATTTCCATCGCTAAACATTCCGATGTCCTTCGTATTACCATCGCTAAACATTCTGATATCCTTCGTATTACCATCCCAAATCGTTCCGATATCCTTCGTATTACCATCGCTAAACATTCCGATATCCTCCGTATTAACATCGCTAAACATTCCAATATCCTTCGTATTACCATCGCTAGACATTCTGATGTCCTTCCTATTAACATCGCTAAACATTCCGATATCCTCCGTATTACCATCGCTAAACATTCCGATATCCTTAGTGTTAACATCGTTAAACATTCCGTTGTCCTTCGTGTTACCATCGCTAAACATTCCGATGTCCCCCGTATTAACATCGCTAAACATTCCAAAATCCTTCGTATTACCATCGCTAAATAATTATGGGGCTTTCGCCGAGGCATAATGTCACCGCGTACGTTTTCCATTAAATTCCACGAAACTATCTCTGACTGACATCGATAGCTTCCTGTCGCGATTTGTGGTCGGCTGACACACTGACTTGTAATACGTTTCGGAAAATATAAACGGGTGATTCCGTATTCAGACTATCGAACGTGTAGCTGTTCCACATATTAGCTAGATCATGCCATGAATCTCTACTCCGGCCTACGCCCGTGCGCAGCTAAGGTTATATATTCGTGGCATGATCTAAACAGCTGCATGCAATGTTGTGGTGTAGATATCTTATACTAATTTACTCACCATTCAATTGCTGTTTGATTGTATCATGCATGGATTGGCTTCTTATTCTGAGCAGGTGGCCACACAGTGATACACAATGAGATTGTGCATCAACCCAACTCTTTTGTTGATTCAGTACCTGTACTGTGATGCCTGAAATAACGATTTCAATTTATATGCTCAGATATTCAGTATAAATAGCTAGGTTTTATCTTACAATGTGCTTCATTATTCTTAAATACGGTTTTAGATTCCATATCCTACATGACAACAGGGAATGCACGTGGGTTCTGGAGAAACTAGCTTTGTTTCTAAAAACATTGATTTACATGGGCAATTGGCATCAATTATTTCTATTCTCTTTATTCTCTTTTGATATTTCTATCCATATCATTTATTATTATCCATCCTTTCCGATTGGGCAAAAGCCGCCACGTGATATTCCGGGAAAAGGTCATATTGTACTCCAGAATGTCATATTGGACTTCCAAGTGTGCAATATCACTTTTTTATTGGGACTCCGTGACGTCACGAATTAACTATTGAGAAATGAACCGGTGAAATTGTGATGCGCGCGCAACACTGGTGGATTTAGCGGACGTTTCACTTCCGCTTTGAGTTTTTGTTTTTAATTTCCGTGTTTACTGTTCCAAATCATGCTTTCTGATGATCAAATACAGGCTTTTATAGATAATTAAGTGCCGACAAATACCAAAAATGAAACCACAAAAGTTTTATTCCAAAAATTGGGATAAACATACAGATGGATAATAAAAATGTCATTATACAATTTTGTGTACAGTATGAGTTTTTCTTGTACTCGTCCAGGTTGTGGTGAAAAGTCATATTGGACTCGACACTGCGTGTCTCGTCCAATATGACTTTTCACCACAACTCGGATGAGTACAAGAAAAACACATACTGTACACAACATTGTACAAAAAAACTAAGATGCATGCATCAGGTCGGCCGTGAACTATCTACCATCGAATTGTTTGTAGCTATCGATTATACATTTTGGAACACCTGTCTGTATGTATGTGTGTATGCATGAATGCATGTGTGTATGTGTTATAGACTCTAACACTGCTCGACTGATCCGACTCGGATTTGGTTTTTAACGTGTCAACTTGACCTCGCTCATAGGCATGTTTCTGGACCTTGACCGATCGGACTAAAAAATTGTGTGTAGGACTACTTCGATCCCGGGAGCAATATGGACTGGTCCATTTTCACGTGGGACCATGTTCTCGAACGTGCTGATATAGGCATGTTTCTGGACCAATTGAACAATAGTTTGGCCAGACGCTGTATATACTGGGTACTGTCCAGATGGAGGCGATCACAACAAAAAATCCCTAAATAGCCCGAACGAAGTCGAGTACATCAGCTAGTTTAATATATATTTTGGACAGACATTTGTCTGTCTGTTTGTCTGTTAGCTATGGCCGGGAAAACTGCCGGACAGATTTGACGAAATTTGATACCTAGGGGAAATTATTTCCAGGGAGTATTTTGGACGGGTCAAATCTTGATCCCGACCTGACTTTGACATTCAAAAAGATCAATTCAAGGTCAAATCTGGTAAAACGGAAGTATTTCAACGAAATATAATACCTACTGTTACTTTTGTCCCAGGAGTGTTTCGGGTGGGTCAAATCATGACCCTGACCTGATCTTGACATTCAAAATTGTCAATTCAAGGTCAAATCGGGTAAAGCCGGGCGGATTTCGACGGGTACTTTTGTCGTGACTTTCCGGGGAGTGTTTTGGACGGGTCAAATCGTGACCCGACATGATGTTCACCTTTAAAATGGTCAATTCAAGGTTAAATCGCGCAATTGTCCGAAAATCAGAGGGGAACATCCCGGACGAAGTAGGGTCCACCCGCTACTATTATATATTTCTAGATTTAGTTTCAAACTAAATACCTGTATATTGTACAAAGAAATGTTTGACAAATATATCTGTATCAATATTACCATACGGGTCATTAAAATAGATACGACGAAACAAATTTTGAAGGGTGCATGTATCAGGTAAATTTTTATATTTCAAATGATGACAGGAATGCGGAAAGTTGAAGTACCTACGTAATACTGGCTATCCGAATGAAGAGATATACATGTATATAAAAACCAAAATAGAAGATGACTGCTGGCGACAATGTTTTCCAAAAAAATTCAAAGCATTCGATAGCTCCCATCTAGTTGTCAGCCCGAAGATCAATATAAAGTGTGGTGACTATCAGATGATGGATATGTCTGTACAGTTGCTAAACAATTCAGTCATGCAAAAGAGGATCAAACAGTAAGATACCAAATTGCTGCCTGTGGTAATGTTTTTTAACGAAATTCGGGAAAATTAGATTACTCTCACCCTGGTTATCCAGAAGATCATTGTGGAATCTGGTGACGATCGGACAAGGGGTGTCGTCTGTAGGATCAACCAAATTATTTAGCCATAAAAATAGTAAAATTCAAGATCACCGCTGGCAGTGATGTCTTCACAAGGACAGCTTGAGAACAAAACATGGCTCACATCTAGCGGTGACCCAAACTATCCACATGAGAAAAAGTTCTCCAATAAAAGCTGGCTGCAGGGTGCGCCAATTGATTCAAATTCGAAATTTAGCAGGATGTACTGCTTGTGGCCATGTTTTCCCCGCAAATTTGATAGACTGATGGACAAAACCACTGAATCCGTTGAATCAATATACATGTATACATGGATTAATTTATATGCATTGTTATACACAGTACTGGTATATAAAGGTACTGAAAATAACAATATTACTAGTATACACAAAATAAACCATATATCATGGCTATGGGTTCTAATATCCGAATATGACAGATGAGAATTTGGTGTGAATTGAAGAGTGGTGGTGTCTCAAGCATATCTAACCCTCCACGTTAGAAACATGCCATTAAATGTCATAAGTATAATCTAGCTTGAGGACAGAAGTTATCCATAACCCCCCCCCCCCTTAATTCAACCAGGTCCTCGCGCGATGTATGGTCGATCACATGATGATCTAGGGGGGATTAGAATTGTTGTATAAAAACAGCACTGCATGTAAATATAAAATAAAATAGTGCTACATCTTATTACAGATTATTGCCATATATAATCAGTGACTATACAGACAGTCTGACAAAATAAAGTTTCAGTGACACTCTATCCGAAGAGGGGAATAATTCCATCTGTTACAGTCAATGGAGCAATTATGAATCTGGAAAGGTGAAATTTCTAAGTAATACTACATATCGACATGACGCGATAACATATAACGTAAATGCAATATGGCCGCTGGCGACCATTTTTTCCTATAAAATTAAAAAAATATTTGATAGCTCTCATCTGATAGATCAATATCAAGATAAATATGAAGTTTGGTGATGATCGGATGAGTGAAGTGGACTGTGCAAAACGGTTTAATAATGCTTAAAAAGATTCTTACCTTAATATTTTTATGTTCACTTTATAAACTTCACCGAGTCATCTTTGTCATGTATTGAGTTTGATATATTTTGTTACCAGTTTATAAATCATGTATGTCTCATGTTTGTTATTTTAATTTATGTGTTTATTATCATTAAATAAAGTTGCATTCCTTAAAAAGATTCTTACCTCAATGTTTTTATGTTCACTTTATAAACTCCACTGAGTCATCTTTGAATTTGATATCTTTTGTTAACAGTTTATAAATTATGTATGTCTCGTGTTCGTTATTATATTATATACACTTTATAGTGTGTTTCAGAACGAAAATAAAATGAATAAAATCAACATATTTGTAAATTTAAAAACAATTCAAACGTTGTTGTATTCCATGTCCCAGCCCGGACATATACACCAAATTTCAATACTATTCATTGAGAAACAACGGACCAAACGCCATATAACACCCCGTATACATCTTTTATTCCGAGTTGGCCTTTTATTCCGAGTTGGCACGCGTCGATTGGGGCGAGTTAGCCATGGTGCGAGTACGCCGATTCCGGCACCTTTTCTATTTGCAGCAGGTATACGTTTACGCTGGTTTACGCGTAATTTAATTTACAAAGTTCCCCAATTGGTATCGTAAATAGAGCGACCTTATTTGACAGAGAATGCCTCTGTTATTGATTATAAAGTTGCTATACATTAAAAACGACAAATTCACATGCTCGTTCAAGCGCAGTAGTCTATTTTCCCCATGTTAAAGGACATCCACAAATACTAAATAACGCTAACCTACTGCCGAATGTTTTACACGACAACTGTTAACATATTTGGGCTGAATTCATCTGACGCGGTATTATTCCTCAAAATAAACAACAAAACCATCGTTACTTGGAAATGTAGTTTGGGCTAACATTTACATAAATCCTCCACATCATTATTCCGACACACACGTCAGATGAAAAGCAGCCATGAAGTAAACGGCCAAATTGGCCGAAATAATAACTTCATAATACATTGACACCGAATATTATCTCCAGAGAGCGCAACATTCAAAATTGATCAGCTCAAGCAACATGGCGATATGATTCATCAACATTCACCACCATCCAGCTTATTATAGTTAAATTCAATCAAACATTCAACTAACACATTTAGCTCTCATTGATTTTTGTCGGCTAATATTTTATTTACTGATACAAATCAACACACCGTCGTTATCTGTTTTATAACGACGAAATCGAAGGGTAATTCTGAAATAGTTGTTGCTCTCTCTTATACGCGACCTCATCTACATAAATATTAAACAATACCGACGCCCATGCTTATTCTAGGCAATCAGTGCACTCATATTCATATTCCATGTCGGGTCATATGCAGATGAGGTCACAATGATAGAGCGTATGTATGAGCCAAAACATGTTAAAACAACATCCCATCAAACCAAATTACAAAAAGCTATTCCAGACAGATTTTGAGAAAAAAACATTTTTATATATCAGGAAATTTTGGAAAATAAACGTGCGTTTGGTCCTTAGACAACACTTATTCCACGTATACAATGATTATATAAGTAAAACATTTTATTATCCTACACTGATTCCATTCATTAAACCCATTCTAATTATACGCAACCGTCGTCGCATAACAGGAATTAGAGCCAGTGTACCAAAATGTATTATTCGCAAACGTGAATCGAAATCGGGAGACGAGGAGTGAAGAAGAATCTGAGTCTCCGAATAAAATTTATATAGTTTGAAAATATATTTCATTAAATTTACGCCATTACATGCATCAGAGTCTTATTTATCTAGGGACTATTTATTTACGCGGACAAACAACACGTAGTTTCATGAAACGTAATCGCACCCCTTAGAGAAGACGCTGTTAGTTTCGCGTCCCATTTATTTATTTAAGTATGGTCTATGGAGGTTTTGAATCAAGGCAGGGTCCAGACCTAATATACTGGAGTCGTTTTCTAAATTTCGCTATAAGCTGGGGGGCTCGGTGTAGATCCTCGATATATAACACGAGTGAAACATCGTAAATACACGAAGACGATTATTTATCAGAATATAGGTTAGGATGTGTTCTAATATGTTTTTATCAGTTCGCAGTGGGATTGACGTTTAACCCTTAAGAATATTTACTGTAACGAAGTTTCAGTCAAAAGATCAAAAAGTTGAGTGACCTTAGAAGGAGCAGCACAATTATGGCATCACAGTAAACGATTTATTTCATTGTGGTGCCCAGAAATGGTGCTTTCTGATTGGCCGAGAGCTATATTCTATATTGTGTATTGTTGTACTAAATTTAGCACATTAGTATACTTGTATAGTACACTACTATTGCAAACTAGAATGCATTTTGATGTCTTCACCGTGAACTACAAACTCTGGCAACTCGTTCCACTGGTTGATAGCATGTTCTGTCCAGACATCTAATCTAACGTCTAGTCTGGATATTATAGGTGTGCCCTCTCAGTCTTTCTTTCAAACACCTCACTAACATCGATATTGTAGTGCTCCCGAATAGTTTTGTATTAGGTCTGTATTAGGTCTCTACTCAATCTACGATATTTTAGCGACATAAGACTCAGTTTTCGAAGCCTTTCACGGTATGGTAGCTGGCATGTTTTCGAAATGATCTTTGTTGCTCTCCTTTAGACACCTTCCGGTGCTTTGGAATGTTTGATCAGTCGTGAATTTCGAACTCGATTCCCATACTCTAAGACTGGTCTGATCAGTGATCTAATTAGTGGCACAATAACATCTTTATCTTTATACGTGAGTGATCTTCTAATTGTACCGACGACGCGGTTTAACTAGAGAATGGCCCCGTTTACATCTTTTTTCATATTTCAACTGGTTGACTATAAAAAATACCGAGGTCCTTTTCTTGCTCTGATACTAGAATTTCAGGATGATCCATGTGATGTAATGTGATGCCGCTTTTGTGTGTGTTTTTTTAGCCAAAATGTATCGCATGTATTTTATTTGAATTGAACGGAAGTTGCCACGTGTTGGATCACTCACAAACAAAAGTTGAAGATCACATTTTAGAGGGTTCGAATAGATTTTTGTATCGTCTGCGAACATTTTGCACATGCTTCCGATTTGAGCTGGCATGTCATTAATATAGATGAGAAATAATGCAGGTCCCAAAAGATATCCTTGAGGAACATCTCTTAATACATTCGTCTATTGAGATGTAGCTTCTCCACGGACTACACGTTGTTTTCTGTTCTTTAAGAAAATGTTGATCCAATGTAATATATTTCCGATGATTCAGTACGCTTCCAGTTTTATTATTAGCCTCGCATGAGGAACTGAGTCGAATGCCTTCTTGAAATCAAGATATATATCATCGATCGGCTGACTTTTATCGAGCGACGAGGTGATGTGATCAAGATATACCAAGAGCTGTGTTTGACATGATATGCCAGATCTGAATCCATGTTGACAGGGAGAAAACAGTTTATTTATTTCCATGTGATCGAGAACAGCTTTTTAATGAAGGATTAAAATAGCTTACAAAGTATACAGGTATGACTTACTGGTGTGTAAATATTTGGGTCTGATCTCACACCTTTTTTAAACAAACAAGTCACTTTTGTAGACCTCTATATTTATGGTATGCTTCCATCTTCCATTGTAGCGATTAGTAGGAAACAACGGTGCACTTACGGATTTAAATTTCTCAGGCTATGTTTAATTGCTGTTGGTGTGATAATTAGGTCAGCCATTCGTGTGTCATGCCGGGTATCCATTTGCGGTAGCACTGAAAGATCCTCGCGTGTGAAAACACCAGAGAAGAAGTTATTTAAAACTTTAGCGTTCTATTGTCTTCTTGTGACCAGCTGCGTATAGTGCCAGGTTTGATCAGGTCGGGGATCCCTAGTCCAAGTCTTCTTGTACTAAAACCAGCTAAGATATTGGGATGGCGATTTGCTGTTTTTAGTCCAAGCCCGTCCTATATGCTCTCTTATGACACGACTTACGCCCACGATCTGTGGCGGGAATTTGTGGTGTATTTTACTCGATTTACCTAGCAAATCAATACATGATGCTATATACATCGGAAAGGCTTACATCTTATGGTCATAATGGTGTATAATAATCTAACTTTAATGTTAAATTACACTTAGAATATTCCGGTTGATTGCCACACACATCGATTTGTTTCTCTGTTTGTTTACGTTTTAACCGAAAGCCGAAGTGGTCCGAATAAGTTCGGCATAATCCGCTGTTTGTTCTGGGAATTCTACTTTCCGTTTCTATATATAGCGCGGGTGTTCCGAACAAAAATGGCGAAAACCGATCGCCCGAAAGTCCAGTTTTCTATGTGCTTTCAGGACAATTCCCGCACTAAAAACTTAATGACATAATGGAGGATCAGAACGGTAGTTTTGTTGACAATTTTCGCAAGCAAAAACTTGTCAAAATTGGAGCAAATTAGAACTCTTGTGTCGGACTTGCCAAGTTGCCATGCGTGTGATGTGTATTTTGACATCTGTGTTGATAAAATAATCGGAGAACCGAATCACATAGTTTCGAAATATAGTTCTTCCGTTTTAGCGGGACTTTTCAAACTTAAGGTTCATTTATTTAGTGTATTACATTTATATCTCCAATGTTTAATTAATCTATTTATTATTTTATTTATTGACACACATAATTACGATTACAATGGAGAATTCATCGTAATTTGCGTTGTTGTCCAAAATCTACGGAATATTTTCAACGGAAAATGTCGAACACAGTTCGCGAGGTCAACCGAGTTCGCATACTTTTTAAAAATTGTAAACATTGAGGTAAATGTCTCTTTTCGCATTAAATTACCGTTTTAAATTCACAACTGATGTGGGTTTCAGATAAAATAGCATGTCTTCTGCGGAAAATATCCGTTTATTGTCGCAATTGTGATATTTTATTTCATATAATTGTGGTTTTATTTGAGCGGGTCAATAACGATTAACTCGTGTCAAAGGAGACCATGGGCCTGGAACTCGGACTAAAGACCGGCACCTCCATCCCAATATCTTAGCCGGCTTTAGTACGAGAAGACTTGGACTAGGGGATCCCCTGCTTACTGACATATTTATTATTCACATATGCCCAAAACGCTTTCTCAGCAGTTTTTGTTCTAGTATCCGCTTATACTTCTTGATGGAGTCGATCATTTTGTTTCTTGCTGTCTTATACTTCTTATAATCATCCACATTCCTTGTCGTTCTATATCTCTCAAAAGCTTTCCGTTTGTCTTTAATATATTGTCATACACCCATGGTTAGCCACTCTTTTTTCATTTTCCCGTTCTTAGAACGAACTGATATGGGTATATATTTGTCTATCAGCTCTTCTATCATTTGATAAACGATCACCAAGCTTCTTCTGGTTCTTGTCCCACAATTGTTCCAATTGAATTTGTTTAAAAATCTACCTCACCCCCCCCCCCCCCCCCCCATAATCCCCATGTTCGACAAGCAGTTTTCTTTTTTGTCTCAGTTCTCTGACTGAAAAATATTGTAGTCCAGAGAACAGCTAACATATCGTGATCACGTGTTTCTAGAGGCGAGCAATGTTTTATATCTAGAATCATTTCCTCATCGTGAAAGTGTGCGTGCTATAAGATCGAACTGGATTTAAACACATTCTTGCGAGGACTATATTTCTCTGGGGTTTTTGTTGGTACATGTAAGTTGATAATCATTAAGAGTTGTGCATAGTTTCTATTAACTTCTTATGAAGGGAATTCGAGTAGTCCAGTAGTTTGGTGTTGGATTGATAGAGTTATATACATGTAGTATGCGTGCTACACGTTTTAAATGTTCTTTGAAATATATTAAATAGAGCACGTCTTGTCGTTGACAACGCGGATATAGTCCCCAGTGGGTGGGTATAGTGCCCAGTGGGTGGGTATAGTGCCCAGTTGGGTGGGTATAGTGCCCAGTGGGGTGGGTATAGTGCCCAGTGATGTGAGTATAGTGCCCAGTGGGGTGGGTATACATTGTTCTATTGTTCATTCCGTTCGCGTTATGGACTATTCCCACTCCACTGGGCAGTATACCAGCTAGGTCAACTCCAAACCATGCTCTTTTATTAAATATGTACATAAGTTTTGATATACACTATCAACCACGATACTCACCTGATGGTCCTGGTGCAAATTTTCCGCTGTTATCGTTCATCAGATAACACATTGTGTTGAATGTGAAAGACAAGCAGTCAGGGTTACTTAAACACATTACACCACATTCAACATTTGACCAACGCAATGACACTTTTCTCACAAATATTTCCGTCATTTTTCCAAAGTTTCATCTGTTGAACATCACATGCTATGCGCGACGACGTCAAAAACCAAATCAAGAAACATGGAAGGAATTTCATGCCTAATTCCACGAACTGCTTTCAATGAGAAACAAAACGGCAAATTACATTTTGAAGTTTACGTTATTCATATCACTGACGAACAAAAATGTTCTGACCAAATGTTAGCTATCAACACCAAGTTGTCAAGACCGTGACTGTGATTCGATCTATCGTGTTCGTCTCTGTTATGTGGTTAGCAACCTGGCTGATTGTTTTTGTATGGATACATTATGCAAATTACATTGTCATTGTTTCGATCCATGGCAGATACTCGCTCCCAGTATTCACTTCTGCATTGCATTGATTTTGGTTTTTGCTACTGACATACTTTAGAATTGATGTTATAAAGACTATCAACGTGGTCTGCGTCATAACGGCCAACTTAAATACAGACATGACAATTGGAACTTATTCCCTATTCCTTATTCCTTATTTTCAAAAATGTCGCTTTCGACCGATTTGACGCATGGGTGGGTGGCCCGCCCCAAATACCACCTAGAAACACCCCGACCCCCCACCCATTACCCCCGGGGGGTGCCACCACGAGGGGGTGAAAATGGGGTATGGACCATTTTTTGAGAACGGTAAGGATTTCGACCGATTTGACGGCATGGGTGGGTGGCCCGCCCCAAATACCACCTAGAAACACCCCGACCCCCCCCCCCCCACCCATCACATTCGGGGGTCTCACCCCAGGGGGTGAAAATGGGGTATGGACCATTTTCGAGAACGGTAAGAATTCGACCGATTTGACGGCATGGGTGGGTGGCCCGCCCAAAATACCACCTAAAACACCCCGACCCCCCCCCCCACCCATCACCCCCGGGAGGTGCCACCCCGAGGGGATAAAAATGGGGTATGGACCATTTTCGAGAACGGTAAGGATTTCTACCGATTTGACGGCATGGATGGGTGGCCCGCCCCAAATACCACCTAAAAACACCCCGACCCCCACCATCACCCCAGGGGGTGCCACCCCGAGGGGGTGAAAATGGGGTATGGACCATTTTCGAGAGCGGTAAGGATTTCGACCGATTTGACGGCATGGGTGGGTGGCTCGCCCCAAATACCACATAGAAACACCCCGACCCCCACCCATCACCCCCGGGGGGTGTCACTTCGAGGGGGTGAAAATGGGGTATGGACCATTTTCGAGAACGGTAAGGATTTCGACCGATTTGACGGCATGGGTGGGTGGCCCGCCCCAAATATCACCTAGAAACACCCCGACCCCCACCCATCACCCCCCGGGGTGCCACCCCGAGGGGGTGAAAATGTGGTATGGACCATTTTCGAGAACGGTAAGGATTTCGACCGATTTGACGGCATGGGTGGGTGGCCCGCCCCAAATACCACCTATAAACACCCCGACCCCCCACCCATCACCCCGGGGGGTGCCACACCGAGGGGGTGAAAATGGGGTTTGGACCATTTTCGAGAACGGTAAGGATTTCGACCGATTTGACGGCATGGGTGGGTGGCTCGCCCAAAATACCACCTAGAAACACCCCGACCCCCACCCATCACTCCCGGGGGTGTCACTTCGAGCGGGTGAAAATGGGGTATGGACCATTTTCGAGAACGGTAAGGATTTCGACCGATTTGACGGCATGGGTGGGTGGCCCGCCCCAAATATCACCTAGAAACACCCCGACCCCCTACCCATCGCCCCCGGGGTGCCACCCCGAGGGGGTGAAAATGGGCTATGGACCATTTTCGAGAACGGTAAGGATTTCGACCGATTTGACGGCATGGGTGTGTGGCCCGCCCCAAATACCACCTAGAAACACCCCGACCCCCCACCCATCACCCCCGGGGGGTGCCACACCGAGGAGGTGAAAATGGGGTTTGGACCATTTTCGAGAACGGTAAGGATTTCGACCGATTTGACGGCATGGGTGGGTGGCCCGCCCCAAATACCACCTAGAAACACCCGACCCCCCAACCATCACCCCGGGGGTGCCACCCCGAGGGGGTGAAAAATTGGTATCAGAAGGAATTCAGTTATATATGGAGTCTGACAATGCATAAGAGGACGAACACCGGCGATCGTCCATACGAGTGTGACGTGTATCATAAGGAATTCAGTTATATATGGAGTCTGACAATGCATAAGAGGACGAACACCGGCGATCGACCATACGAGCGTGACGTGTATCGTAAGGAATTCAGTTATATGTGGAGTCTGGTAATGCATAAGAGGACGAACACCGGCGATCGACCATACGAGCGTGACGTGTGTCATAAATAATTCAGTCATATATGGAGTCTGACAATGCATAAGAGGACGAACACCGGCGATCGTCCATACGAGTGTGACGTGTATCAGAAAGAATTCAGTCATATACGGAGTCTGGCAAAGCATAATAGGACATAGACAGGCCATCGTCCATACGAGTGTGATATATATGGTATTTAGCGATTCAACTAAAACTTGCAACTACTGTGTCATGAAGTGGGTTATCATGTGATCTGGCAGTTTTTCAGACTAATTAAATGGGGGGGTCGGGGTGTTTCTAGGTGGTATTTGATGCGGGCCACCGACCCATGTCATCAAATCGGTCGAAATCCTTGGGTGATGGGTGGGGGGTCGGGGAGTTTTTAGGTGGTATTTGGGGCGGGCCACCCACCCATGCCGTCAAATCGGTCGAAATTCTTACCGTTCTCGAAAATGGTCCATACCCCATTTTCACCCCCTCGGGGTGGCACCCCCCCGGGGGTGATGGGTGGGGGTCGGGGTGTTTCTAGGTGGTATTTGGGGCGGGCCACCCACTCATGCCGTCAAATCGGTCGAAATCCTTACCGTTCTCGAAAATGGTCCATACCCCATTTTCACCCCCTCGGGGTGACACCCCCGGAGGTAATGGGTGGGGGGTCGGTGTGTTTCTAAGTGGTATTTGGGGCGGGCCACCCACCCATGCCGCCAAATCGGTCGAAATCCTTACCGTTCTCGAAAATGGTCCATACCCCATTTTCACCCCCTCGGGGTGGCACCCCCCGGGGGTGATGGGTGGGGGGTCGGAGTGTTTATAGGTGGTATTTGGGCGGGCCACCCACCCATGCCGTCAAATCGGTCGAAATCCTTACCGTTCTCGAAAATGGTCAATACCCCATTTTCAGCCCTTCGGGGTGGCACCCCCGGGGGGATGGGTGGGGGGTCGGGGTGTTTCTAGGTGGTATTTGGGGCGGTCCACCCACCCATGCCGTCAAATCGGTCGAAATCCTTACCGTTTTCGAAAATGGTCCAAACCCCATTTTTACCCCCTCGGAGTGGCACCCACGGGGTGATGGGTGGGGGGTCGGGATGTTTCTATGTGGTATTTGGGGCGGGCCACCCACCCATGCCGTCAAATCGGTCGAAATCCTTACCGTTCTCGAAAATGGTCCATACTCCATTTTCATCCCCTCGGGGTGGCACCCCCCGGGGGCGATGGGTTGGGGGTCGGGGTGTTTCTATGTGGTATTTGGGGCGGGCCACCCACCGTTGCCGTCAAATCGGTCGAAATCCTTACCGTTCTCGAAAATGGTCCATACCCCATTTTCACCCCCTCGTGTGGCACCCTCCGGGGGTGATGGGTGGGGGATCGGGGTGTTTCTAGGTGGTATTTGGGTTGGGCCACCCACCCATGCCGTCAAATCGGTCGAAATCCTTACCGTTCTCGAAAATGGTCCATACCCCATTTTCACCCCCTCGGGGTGGCACCCCCGGAGGTGATGGGTGGGGGTCGGGGTGTTTCTAGGTGGTATTTTGGGCGGGCCACCCACCCATGCCGTCAAATCGGTCGAAATCCTTACCGTTCTCGAAAATGTTCCATACCCCATTTTCACCCCTCGGGGTGGCACCCCCCGGGGGTGATGGGTGGGAGGTCGGGGTGTTTCTAGGTGGTATTTGGGGCGGGCCACCCACCCATGCCGTCAAATCGGTCGAAATCCTCACCGTTCTCGAAAATGTTCCATACCCCATTTTTACCCTCGGGGTGGCACCCCCCGGGGGTGATGGGTGGGGGTCGGGGTGTTTCTAGGTGGTATTTGGGGCGGGCCACCCACCCATGCCGTCAAATCTGTCGAAATTCTTACCGTTCTCGAAAATGGTCCATACCCCATTTTCACCCCCTCGGGGTGGCACCCCCGGGGGTGATGGTGGGGGTCGGGGTGTTTCTAGGTGGTATTTGGGGCGGGCCACCCACACATGCGTCAAATCGGTCGAAATCCTTACCGTACTCGAAAATGGTCCATACCCCTTTTCACCCCCTCGTGGTGGCACCCCCCGGGGGTGATTGGTGGGGGTCGGGGTGTTTCTAGGTGGTATTTGGGCGGGCCACCCACCCATGCCGTCAAATCGGTCGAAAGCGACATTTTTGAAAATAAGGAATAAGGAATAGGGAATAAGTTCCAATTGTCATGTCTGTAACTTAAATTGACTTTCTCTGGACGTGTCTCTATGCACGCCCTGAAAGCGACTTCCGCCAGCCGGATGACAAACTCAGTTCGGAGGAAACATTGCATTCAGCTACCTGCGTGTAATCGCTATTTTTGTCATCATTAGTTTCTGACCCCCAACAAGGACGCTTACATTGTCGATCGGGACCTATACTGTGGATAATAATAATTGTAACCACAGGGTGGTGTGTGGTACACAGAAGATGTCGAGTACAATATACCATTATATTAAGATAGTGTAGAGTATAACCGTGTGTTCGTGGGCTCATTCGTGGGTTTGGTCAGAACAACAGCCACACTGCATACAAGCGGTTTCTCGGGACAAACAACCTGCAGTATGTATTGGAGTATTGACCCGATTATAACATGCAGTCTGTATTGGGGTATTGACCCGATTAATACCTGCAGACCCGATTATGACATTCGTGCATGGACGTTGTTATAGATCTTCTTTGGTGTTACCCAACTTCAAACCTGCACCCCACTGCAGCAGACTGACATTGCCGGATGGTCCATGTCTGAGAAATTCCATTTGCACTCAGGTTGGAAATTTCCAATCTATTGCCACTTCAGTACGAAAGTAGGAAACATTCGACTTTTGGTTGACAAACAACTAAATCGAATAAAAGACAAATGGAACAATAAAACCTATTTGTTCTGATATTTCAATTAACTTACCCCCTAAAAAGGTAGATCACTGCCACTCCTTGTGGGCAATTTACCACCTAAGAGGCAATGTTGCCACTCCTTGTGTGCAAATTTGCAACCACTTCGGGGCAAAATTTTGCCAATACTTGGGGGCATTTTACCACTTTTACTAATTTCGAGCGATCGATTTCTTTTGATTCATGAAGAGTTCGCGATTGCTGGAACAAATAATGTTCAACAAGTTGTCGATGTGTCATTTTTCCTCACATATGTCTCATGAAAGGGCAATTAACACTGGAATTTGGGTCGTGAAATGGATAAAATTGTACGTAAATACTGCCAATCGCAGCATCGAACTACCTTCTGTCTAAGTAACGCCCAATGTGGCATCAACCGATCACATGCGCGCATTGTCATTTAAACTCAATCCGATTCGATGGTCCCCATATCATCAGATTCCAACAGCAGCATTTTTCTTTAAATGGTGCTTCAGTTATCAGAATCGATTAATTGCCCAAAAACAATGCTAACCACAGTAAACTATAGTATAAAATTGTCCAAAACCTGTTATTTATCAACATTTTGTTCAACGAAATTTTGCCGATTTGTCAAATTTCTGACGCAAAAAGCCACTTGATTTTAGAGTTATTTATCTTCATCCGCAATTTGGTCTTCTCGTCGACTTTTAATGGGCCACTAAATATTCAAGGTGGTGAAAAATAATAGATTGAAAAAATCGATATCTGATCACTCAGAGCGTTGATGTGTGGATTCTTCGACTCGAATCAAATATGTTTACCCCCCCCCCCCAAAGAAATAGTAATTTAGGATCGTCCGATCTGATTGAGTACCTTTAACAGTTTATCCCCGTCTATGTAACAGCGCTGTATCCCGTATCTGTCAAGTTCAGCATAATTCTTCTATCACTTGAAGAATGTAGTGCTATAAAGTTATAAGTATACTGAAACTGTGTAATGATATCAGACCTATGCTACTCCAAGATGGTATGTGATATCTGTTATATGTTTTACCCGTTTAGTATTATGTTTTTAATGTCTTATCTGTCCTCGTTTGAAACTTGGTACATTTGGACACGTTTGTTTAAACATATTTGCCCAATATGTTAGGGATTTAGAAATATAGCATTCTGCCTTCTCAATTCTCTCCTTGTCATACTATTCGGTAGGTTTTGTTTCTAACTACTAGTATGTCGCCGTAGTTAGGTTTCAAAATAGATGTCATATCAACAATATGGATGTTTGTTAATGACACGTCACATTTGTTTACATTTATACCTATCCGTTCTGGATACTGTCAGACAACAACTACAATCTGCGTATATTGTTTTGCCAGCGTCATCTCGTTGTCGTCTCTCGTTACTGTGCTGTGGATGTATGTGATGTTTGGCACTGTTGGATGTCGATTCTCGATGTTTATGATGTTTGGTACTTGTTGAATGTCGATTCTCGATGTTTGTGATGTTCGGTACTGTTGGGTGTCGATTCTCGATGTTTATGATGTTCGGTACTGTTGGATGTCGATTCTCGATGTTTATGATGTTCGGTACTGTTGGATGTCGATTCTCGATGTTTATGATGTTCGGTACTGTTGGATGTCGATTCTCGATGTTTATGATGTTCGGTACTGTTGGATGTCGATTCTCGATGTTTATGATGTTTGGTACTGTTGGTTGTCGATTCTCGATGTTTATGATGTTTGGTACTGTTGGATGTCGATTCTCGATGTTTATGATGTTTGGTACTGTTGGATGTCGATTCTCGATGTTTATGATGTTTGGTACTGTTGGATGTCGATTCTCGATGTTTATGATGTTTGGTCCTGTTGGATGTCGATTCTCGATGTTTATGATGTTTGGTACTGTTGGATGTCGATTCTCGATGTTTATGATGTTTGGTACTGTTGGGTGTCGATTCTCGATGTTTATGATGTTTGGTACTGTTGGATGTCGATTCTCGATGTTTATGATGTTCGGTACTGTTGGATGTCGATTCTCGATGTTTATGATGTTTGGTACTGTTGAATGTCGATTCTCGATGTGTATGATGTTCGGTACTTGTGGGATGTCGATTCTCGATGTTTATGATGTTTGGTACTGTTGGATGTCGATTCTCGATGTTTATGATGTTTGGTACTGTTGGATGTCGATTCTCGATGTTTATGATGTTTGGTACTTGTTGGATGTCGATTCTCGATGTTTATGATGTTTGGTACTGTTGGATGTCGATTCTCGATGTTTATGATGTTTGGTACTTGTTGGATGTCGATTCTCGATGTTTATGATGTTTGGTACTGTTGGATGTCGATTCTCGATGTTTATGATGTTTGGTACTGTTGGATGTCGATTATCGATGTTTATGATGTTTGGTACTTGTTGGATGTCGATTCTCGATGTTTATGATGTTTGGTACTGTTGGATGTCGATTCTCGATGTTTATGATGTTTGGTACTGTTGGATGTCGATTCTAGATGTTTATGATGTTTGGTACGTGTTGGATGTCGATTCTCGATGTTTATGATGTTTGGTACTTGTTGGATGTCGGTTCTCGATGTTTATGATGTTTGTACTTGTTGGATGTCGATTCTCGATGTTTATGATGTTTGGTACTTGTTGGATGTCGATTCTCGATGTTTATGATGTTTGGTACTGTTGGATGTCGATTCTCGATGTTTATGATGTTTGGTACTTGTTGGATGTCGATTCTCGATGTTTATGATGTTCGGTACTGTTGGATGTCGATTCTCGATGTTTATGATGTTTGGTACTGTTGGATGTCGATTCTCGATGTTTATGATGTTTGGTACTGTTGGATGTCGATTCTCGATGTTTATGATGTTTGGTACTGTTGGATGTCGATTCTCGATGTTTATGATGTTCGGTACTGTTGGATGTCGATTCTCGATGTTTATGATGTTCGGTACTGTTGGATGTCGATTCTCGATGTTTATGATGTTTGGTACTGTTGGATGTCGATTCTCGATGTTTATGATGTTCGGTACTGTTGGATGTCGATTCTCGATGTTTATGATCTTTGGTACTTGTTGGATGTCGATTCTCGATGTTTATGATCTTTGGTACTTGTTGGATGTCGATTCTCGATGTTTATGATGTTCGGTACTTGTTGGATGTCGATTCTCGATGTTTATGATGTTTGGTACTGTTGGATGTCGATTCTCGATGTTTATGATGTTTGGTACTGTTGGATGTCGATTCTCGATGTGTATGATGTTTGGTACTGTTGGATGTCGATTCTCGATGTTTATGATGTTTGGTACTGTTGGATGTCGATTCTCGATGTTTATGATGTTCGGTACTGTTGGATGTCGATTCTCGATGTTTATGATGTTTGGTACTGTTGGATGTCGATTCTCGATGTGTATGATGTTCGGTACTGTTGGATGTCGATTCTCGATGTTTATGATGTTTGGTACTGTTGGATGTCGATTCTCGATGTTTATGATGTTCGGTACTGTTGGATGTCGATTCTCGATGTTTATGATGTTTGGTACTTGTTGGATGTCGATTCTCGATGTTTATGATGTTTGGTACTTGTTGGATGTCGATTCTCGATGTTTATGATGTTTGGTACTGTTGGGTGTCGATTCTCGATGTTAATGATGTTTGGTACTGTTGGATGTCGATTCTCGATGTGTATGATGTTTGGTACTGTTGGATGTCGATTCTCGATGTTTATGATGTTTGGTACTGTTGGATGTCGATTCTCGATGTTTATGATGTTTGGTACTGTTGGATGTCGATTCTCGATGTTTATAATGTTCGGTACTGTTGGATGTCGATTATCGATGTTTATGATGTTTGGTACTGTTGGATGTCGATTCTCGATGTTTATGATGTTTGGTACTGTTGGATGTCGATTCTCGATGTTTATGATGTTCGGTACTGTTGGATGTCGATTCTCGACGTTTATGATGTTTGGTACTGTTGGATGTCGATTCTCGATGTTTATGATGTTTGGTACTGTTGGATGTCGATTCTCGATGTTTATGATGTTTGGTACTGTTGGATGTCGATTCTCGATGTTTATGATGTTTGGTACTTGTTGGATGTCGATTCTCGATGTTTATGATGTTTGGTACTTGTTGGATGTCGATTCTCGATGTTTATGATGTTTGGTACTGTTGGATGTCGATTCTCGATGTTTATGATGTTTGGTACTGTTGGATGTCGATTCTCGATGTTTATGATGTTTGGTACTGTTGGATGTCGATTCTCGAAGTTTATGATGTTTGGTACTGTTGGATGTCGATTCTCGACGTTTATGATGTTTGGTACTGTTGGATGTCGATTCTCGAAGTTTATGATGTTTGGTACTGTTGGATGTCGATTCTCGATGTTTATGATGTTTGGTACTTGTTGGATGTCGATTCTCGATGTTTATGATGTTCGGTACTGTTGGATGTCGATTCTCGATGTTTATGATGTTTGGTACTTGTTGGATGTCGATTCTCGATGTTTATGATGTTTGGTACAGTTGGATGTCGATTCTCGAAGTTTATGATGTTTGGTACTGTTGGATGTCGATTCTCGATGTTTATGATGTTTGGTACTGTTGGATGTCGATTCTCGATGTTTATGATGGTTGGTACTGTTGGATGTCGATTCTCGATGTTTATGATGTTTGGTACTTGTTGGATGTCGATTCTCGATGTTTATGATGTTTGGTACTGTTGGATGTCGATTCTCGATGTTTATGATGTTTGGTACTTGTTGGATGTCGATTCTCGATGTTTATAATGTTTGGTACAGTTGGATGTCGATTCTCGATGTTTATGATGTTTGGTACTGTTGGATGTCGATTATCGATGTTTATGATGTTTGGTACTTGTTGGATGTCGATTTTCGATGTTTATGATGTTTGGTACTGTTGGATGTCGATTCTCGATGTTTATGATGTTTGGTACTGTTGGATGTCGATTCTTGATGTTTATGATGTTTGGTACTTGTTGGATGTCGATTCTCGATGTTTATGATGTTTGGTACTTGTTGGATGTCGATTCTCGATGTTTATGATGTTTGTACTTGTTGGATGTCGATTCTCGATGTTTATGATGTTTGGTACTTGTTGGATGTCGATTCTCGATGTTTATGATGTTTGGTACTGTTGGATGTCGATTCTCGATGTTTATGATGTTTGGTACTGTTGGATGTCGATTCTCGATGTTTATGATGTTTGGTACTGTTGGATGTCGATTCTCGATGTGTATGATGTTTGGTACTGTTGGATGTCGATTCTCGATGTGTATGATGTTTGGTACTGCTGGATGTCGAATCTCGATGTTTATGATGTTTGGTACTGTTGGATGTCGATTCTCGATGTTTATGATGTTCGGTACTGTTGGATGTCGATTCTCGATGTTTATGATGTTCGGTACTGTTGGATGTCGATTCTCGATGTTTATGATGTTTAGTACTGTTGGATGTCGATTCTCGATGTTTATGATGTTCGGTACTGTTGGATGTCGATTCTCGATGTTTATGATGTTTGGTACTTGTTGGATGTCGATTCTCGATGTTTATGATGTTCGGTACTTGTTGGATGTCGATTCTCGATGTTTATGATGTTTGGTACTGTTGGATGTCGATTCTCGATGTTTATGATGTTTGGTACTGTTGGATGTCGATTCTCGATGTGTATGATGTTTGGTACTGTTGGATGTCGATTCTCGATGTTTATGATGTTTGGTACTGTTGGATGTCGATTCTCGATGTTTATGATGTTCGGTACTGTTGGATGTCGATTCTCGATGTTTATGATGTTCGGTACTGTTGGATGTCGATTCTCGATGTTTATGATGTTTGGTACTGTTGGATGTCGATTCTCGATGTGTATGATGTTCGGTACTGTTGGATGTCGATTCTCGATGTTTATGATGTTTGGTACTGTTGGATGTCGATTCTCGATGTTTATGATGTTCGGTACTGTTGGATGTCGATTCTCGATGTTTATGATGTTTGGTACTTGTTGGATGTCGATTCTCGATGTTTATGATGTTTGGTACTTGTTGGATGTCGATTCTCGATGTTTATGATGTTTGGTACTGTTGGATGTCGATTCTCGATGTTTATGATGTTTGGTACTGTTGGATGTCGATTCTCGATGTGTATGATGTTTGGTACTGTTGGATGTCGATTCTCGATGTTTATGATGTTTGGTACTGTTGGATGTCGATTCTCGATGTTTATGATGTTTGGTACTGTTGGATGTCGATTCTCGATGTTTATGATGTTCGGTACTGTTGGATGTCGATTCTCGATGTTTATGATGTTCGGTACTGTTGGATGTCGATTCTCGATGTTTATGATGTTCGGTACTGTTGGATGTCGATTCTCGATGTTTATGATGTTCGGTACTGTTGGATGTCGATACTCGATGTTTATGATGTTTGGTACTGTTGGATGTCGATTCTCGATGTTTATGATGTTTGGTACTTGTTGGATGTCGATTCTCGATGTTTATGATGTTTGGTACTGTTGGATGTCGATTCTCGATGTTTATGATGTTTGGTACTTGTTGGATGTCGATTCTCGATGTTTATGATGTTTGGTACTGTTGGATGTCGATTCTCGATGTTTATGATGTTTGGTACTGTTGGATGTCGATTATCGATGTTTATGATGTTTGGTACTTGTTGGATGTCGATTCTCGATGTTTATGATGTTTGGTACTGTTGGATGTCGATTCTCGATGTTTATGATGTTTGGTACTGTTGGATGTCGATTCTTGATGTTTATGATGTTTGGTACTTGTTGGATGTCGATTCTCGATGTTTATGATGTTTGGTACTTGTTGGATGTCGATTCTCGATGTTTATGATGTTTGTACTTGTTGGATGTCGATTCTCGATGTTTATGATGTTTGGTACTTGTTGGATGTCGATTCTCGATGTTTATGATGTTTGGTACTGTTGGATGTCGATTCTCGATGTTTATGATGTTTGGTACTTGTTGGATGTCGATTCTCGATGTTTATGATGTTCGGTACTGTTGGATGTCGATTCTCGATGTTTATGATGTTTGGTACTGTTGGATGTCGATTCTCGATGTTTATGATGTTTGGTACTGTTGGATGTCGATTCTCGATGTTTATGATGTTTGGTACTGTTGGATGTCGATTCTCGATGTTTATGATGTTCGGTACTGTTGGATGTCGATTCTCGATGTTTATGATGTTCGGTACTGTTGGATGTCGATTCTCGATGTTTATGATGTTTGGTACTGTTGGATGTCGATTCTCGATGTTTATGATGTTCGGTACTGTTGGATGTCGATTCTCGATGTTTATGATGTTTGGTACTTGTTGGATATCGATTCTCGATGTTTATGATGTTCGGTACTTGTTGGATGTCGATTCTCGATGTTTATGATGTTTGGTACTGTTGGATGTCGATTCTCGATGTTTATGATGTTTGGTACTGTTGGATGTCGATTCTCGATGTGTATGATGTTTGGTACTGTTGGATGTCGATTCTCGATGTTTATGATGTTTGGTACTGTTGAATGTCGATTCTCGATGTTTATGATGTTCGGTACTGTTGGATGTCGATTCTCGATGTTTATGATGTTTGGTACTGTTGGATGTCGATTCTCGATGTGTATGATGTTCGGTACTGTTGGATGTCGATTCTCGATGTTTATGATGTTTGGTACTGTTGGATGTCGATTCTCGATGTTTATGATGTTCGGTACTGTTGGATGTCGATTCTCGATGTTTATGATGTTTGGTACTTGTTGGATGTCGATTCTCGATGTTTATGATGTTTGGTACTTGTTGGATGTCGATTCTCGATGTTTATGATGTTTGGTACTGTTGGATGTCGATTCTCGATGTTTATGATGTTTGGTACTGTTGGATGTCGATTCTCGATGTGTATGATGTTTGGTACTGTTGGATGTCGATTCTCGATGTTTATGATGTTTGGTACTGTTGGATGTCGATTCTCGATGTTTATGATGTTTGGTACTGTTGGATGTCGATTCTCGATGTTTATGATGTTCGGTACTGTTGGATGTCGATTCTCGATGTTTATGATGTTCGGTACTGTTGGATGTCGATTCTCGATGTTTATGATGTTCGGTACTGTTGGATGTCGATTCTCGATGTTTATGATGTTCGGTACTGTTGGATGTCGATTCTCGATGTTTATGATGTTTGGTACTGTTGGATGTCGATTCTCGATGTTTATAATGTTTGGTACTGTTGGATGTAGATTCTCGATGTTTATGATGTTTGGTACTTGTTGGGTGTCGATTCTCGATGTTTATGATGTTTGGTACTGTTGGATGTCGATTCTCGATGTTTATGATGTTTGGTACTGTTGTATGTCGATTTTCGATGTTTATGATGTTTGGTACTGTTGGATGTCGATTCTCGATGTTTATGATGTTTGGTACTGTTGGATGTCGATTCTCGATGTTTATGATGTTTGGTACTGTTGGATGTCGATTCTCGATGTTTATGATGTTTGGTACTGTTGTATGTCGATTCTCGATGTTTATGATGTTTGGTACTGTTGGATGTCGATTCTCGATGTTTATGATGTTTGGTACTGTTGGATGTCGATTCTCGATGTTTATGATGTTTGGTACTGTTGGATGTCGATTCTCGATGTTTATGATGTTTGGTACTGTTGTATGTCGATTCTCGATGTTTATGATGTTTGGTACTGTTGGATGTCGATTCTCGATGTTTATGATGTTTGGTACTGTTGTATGTCGATTCTCGATGTTTATGATGTTTGGTACTGTTGGATGTCGATTCTCGATGTTTATGATGTTTGGTACTGTTGGATGTCGATTCTCGATGTTTATGATGTTTGGTACTGTTGGATGTCGATTCTCGATGTTTATGATGTTTGGTACTGTTGTATGTCGATTTTCGATGTTTATGATGTTTGGTACTGTTGGATGTCGATTCTCGATGTTTATGATGTTTGGTACTGTTGGATGTCGATTCTCGATGTTTATGATGTTCGGTACTGTTGGATGTCGATTCTCGATGTTTATGATGTTTGGTACTGTTGGATGTCGATTCTCGATGTTTATGATGTTTGGTACTGTTGTATGTCGATTTTCGATGTTTATGATGTTTGGTACTGTTGGATGTCGATTCTCGATGTTTATGATGTTCGGTACTGTTGGATGTCGATTCTCGATGTTTATGATGTTCGGTACTGTTGGATGTCGATTCTCGATGTTTATGATGTTCGGTACTGTTGGATGTCGATTCTCGATGTTTATGATGTTCGGTACTGTTGGATGTCGATTCTCGATGTTTATGATGTTTGGTACTGTTGGATGTCGATTCTCGATGTTTATGATGTTTGGTACTGTTGGATGTCGATTCTCGATGTTTATGATGTTTGGTACTGTTGGATGTCGATTCTCGATGTTTATGATGTTTGGTACTGTTGGATGTCGATTCTCGATGTTTATGATGTTTGGTACTGCTGGATGTCGATTCTCGATGTTTATGATGTTTGGTACTGTTGGATGTCGATTCTCGATGTTTATGATGTTTGGTACTGTTGGATGTCGATTCTCGATGTTTATTATGTTTGGTACTGTTGGATGTCGATTCTCGATGTTTATGATGTTCGGTACTGTTGGATGTCGATTCTCGATGTTTATGATGTTTGGTACTGTTGGATGTCGATTCTCGATGTTTATGATGTTCGGTACTGTTGGATGTCGATTCTCGATGTTTATGATGTTCGGTACTGCTGGATGTCGATTCTCGGTGTTTATGATGTTTGGTACTGTTGGATGTCGATTCTCGATGTTTATGATGTTTGGTACTGTTGGATGTCGATTCTCGATGTTTATGATGTTTGGTACTGTTGGATGTCGATTCTCGATGTTTATGATGTTCGGTACTGTTGGATGTCGATTCTCGATGTTTATGATGTTCGGTACTGTTGGATGTCGATTCTCGATGTTTATGATGTTTGGTACTGTTGGATGTCGATTCTCGATGTTTATGATGTTTGGTACTGTTGGATGTCGATTCTCGATGTTTATGATGTTCGGTACTGTTGGATGTCGATTCTCGATGTTTATGATGTTTGGTACTGTTGGATGTCGATTCTCGATGTTTATGATGTTTGGTACTGCTGGATGTCGATTCTCGATGTTTATGATGTTTGGTACTGTTGGATGTCGATTCTCGATGTTTATGATGTTCGGTACTGTTGGATGTCGATTCTCGATGTTTATGATGTTCGGTACTGCTGGATGTCGATTCTCGATGTTTATGATGTTTGGTACTTGTTGGATGTCGATTCTCGATGTTTATGATGTTTGGTACTTGTTGGATGTCGATTCTCGATGTTTATGATGTTTGGTACTGTTGGATGTCGATTCTCGATGTGTATGATGTTTGGTACGGTTGGATGTCGATTCTCGATGTGTATGATGTTTGGTACTGTTGGATGTCGATTCTCGATGTGTATGATGTTTGGTACTGTTGGATGTCGATTCTCGATGTTTATGATGTTTGGTACTGTTGGATGTCGATTCTCGATGTTTATGATGTTTGGTACTGCTGGATGTCGATTCTCGATATTTATGATGTTTGGTACTGTTGGATGTCGATTCTCGATGTTTATGATGTTCGGTACTGTTGGATGTCGATTCTCGATGTTTATGATGTTTGGTACTGTTGGATGTCGATTCTCGATGTTTATGATGTTCGGTACTGTTGGATGTCGATTCTCGATGTTTATGATGTTTGGTACTGCTGGATGTCGATTCTCGATGTTTATGATGTTTGGTACTGTTGGATGTCGATTCTCGATGTTTATGATGTTCGGTACTGTTGGATGTCGATTCTCGATGTTTATGATGTTCGGTACTGCTGGATGTCGATTCTCGATGTTTATGATGTTTGGTACTTGTTGGATGTCGATTCTCGATGTTTATGATGTTTGGTACTTGTCGGATGTCGATTCTCGATGTTTATGATGTTTGGTACTGTTGGATGTCGATTCTCGATGTGTATGATATTTGGTACTGTTGGATGTCGATTCTCGATGTGTATGATGTTTGGTACTGCTGGATGTCGATTCTCGACGTGTATGATGTTTGGTACTGTTGGATGTCGATTCTCGATATTTATGATGTTTGGTACTGTTGGATGTCGATTCTCGATGTGTATGATGTTCGGTACTGTTGGATGTCGATTCTCGATGTTTATGATGTTTGGTACTGTTGGATGTCGATTTTCGATGTTTATGATGTTTGGTACTTGTTGGATGTCGATTCTCGATGTTTATGATGTTCGGTACTGTTGGATGTCGATTCTCGATGTTTATGATGTTTGGTACTGTTGGATGTCGATTCTCGATGTTTATGATGTTCGGTACTGTTGGATGTCGATTCTCGATGTTTATGATGTTTGGTACTGTTGGATGTCGATTTTCGATGTTTATGATGTTTGGTACTTGTTGGATGTCGATTCTCGAAGTTTATGATGTTCGGTACTGTTGGATGTCGATTCTCGATGTTTATGATGTTTGGTACTGCTGGATGTCGATTCTCGATGTTTATGATGTTTGGTACTGTTGGATGTCGATTCTCGATGTTTATGATGTTCGGTACTGTTGGATGTCGATTCTCGATGTTTATGATGTTTGGTACTGTTGGATGTCGATTCTCGATGTTTATGATGTTTGGTACTGCTGGATGTCGATTCTCGATGTTTATGATGTTTGGTACTGTTGGATGTCGATTCTCGATGTTTATGATGTTCGGTACTGTTGGATGTCGATTCTCGATGTTTATGATGTTTGGTACTGTTGGATGTCGATTCTCGATGTTTATGATGTTTGGTACTGCTGGATGTCGATTCTCGATGTTTATGATGTTTGGTACTGTTGGATGTCGATTCTCGATGTTTATGATGTTTGGTACTGCTGGATGTCGATTCTCGATGTTTATGATGTTTGGTACTGTTGGATGTCGATTCTCGATGTTTATGATGTTTGGTACTGTTGGATGTCGATTCTCGATGTTTATGATGTTTGGTACTGTTGAATGTCGATTCTCGATGTTTATGATGTTCGGTACTGTTGAATGTCGATTCTCGATGTTTATGATGTTTGGTACTTGTTGGATGTCGATTCTCGATGTTTATGATGTTCGGTACTGTTGAATGTCGATTCTCGATGTTTATGATGTTCGGTACTGTTGGGTGTCGATTTTCGATGTTTATGATGTTTGGTACTTGTTGGATGTCGATTTTCGATGTTTATGATGTTCGGTACTGTTGGGTGTCGATTTTCGATGTTTATGATGTTCGGTACTGTTGAATGTCGATTCTCGATGTTTATGATGTTCGGTACTGTTGAATGTCGATTTTCGATGTTTATGATGTTTGATACTGTTGGATGTCGATTCTCGATGTTTATGATGTTCGGTTCTGTTGAATGTCGATTCTCGATGTTTATGATGTTCGGTACTGTTGGGTGTCGATTTTCGATGTTTATGATGTTTAGTACTTGTTGGATGTCGATTCTCGATGTTTATGATGTTCGGTACTGTTGGGTGTCGATTTTCGATGTTTATGATGTTCGGTACTGTTGAATGTCGATTCTCGATGTTTATGATGTTCGGTACTGTTGGGTGTCGATTTTCGATGTTTATGATGTTTGGTACTTGTTGGATGTCGATTCTCGATGTTTATGATGTTTGGTACTGTTGGATGTCGATTTTCGATGTTTATGATGTTTGATACTGTTGGATGTAGATTCTCGATATTTATGATGTTTGGTACTGCTGGATGTCGATTCTCGATGTTTATGATGTTTGGTACTGTTGGATGTCGATTCTCGATGTTTATGATGTTTGGTACTGTTGGATGTCGATTTTCGATGTTTATGATGTTGGGTACTTGTTGGATGTCGATTCTCGATGTTTATGATGTTCGGTACTGTTGGATGTCGATTCTCGATGTTTATGATGTTTGGTACTGCTGGATGTCGATTCTCGATGTTTATGATGTTTGGTACTGTTGGATGTCGATTCTCGATGTTTATGATGTTCGGTACTGTTGGATGTCGATTCTCGATGTTTATGATGTTTGGTACTGTTGGATGTCGATTCTCGATGTTTATGATGTTTGGTACTGCTGGATGTCGATTCTCGATGTTTATGATGTTTGGTACTGTTGGATGTCGATTCTCGATGTTTATGATGTTCGGTACTGTTGGATGTCGATTCTCGATGTTTATGATGTTTGGTACTGTTGGATGTCGATTCTCGATGTTTATGATGTTTGGTACTGCTGGATGTCGATTCTCGATGTTTATGATGTTTGGTACTGTTGGATGTCGATTCTCGATGTTTATGATGTTTGGTACTGCTGGATGTCGATTCTCGATGTTTATGATGTTTGGTACTGTTGATTGTCGATTCTCGATGTTTATGATGTTCAGTACTTGTTGGATGTCGATTCTCGATGTTTATGATGTTCGGTACTGTTGAATGTCGATTCTCGATGTTTATGATGTTCGGTACTGTTGGGTGTCGATTTTCGATGTTTATGATGTTTGGTACTTGTTGGATGTCGATTTTCGATGTTTATGATGTTCGGTACTGTTGGGTGTCGATTTTCGATGTTTATGATGTTCGGTACTGTTGAATGTCGATTCTCGATGTTTATGATGTTCGGTACTGTTGAATGTCGATTTTCGATGTTTATGATGTTTGATACTGTTGGATGTCGATTCTCGATGTTTATGATGTTCGGTTCTGTTGAATGTCGATTCTCGATGTTTATGATGTTCGGTACTGTTGGGTGTCGATTTTCGATGTTTATGATGTTTAGTACTTGTTGGATGTCGATTCTCGATGTTTATGATGTTCGGTACTGTTGGGTGTCGATTTTCGATGTTTATGATGTTCGGTACTGTTGAATGTCGATTCTCGATGTTTATGATGTTCGGTACTGTTGGGTGTCGATTTTCGATGTTTATGATGTTTGGTACTTGTTGGATGTCGATTCTCGATGTTTATGATGTTTGGTACTGTTGGATGTCGATTTTCGATGTTTATGATGTTTGATACTGTTGGATGTCGATTCTCGATGTTTATGATGTTTGGTACTGTTGGATGTCGATTCTCGATGTTTATGATGTTTGGTACTGTTGGATGTCGATTCTCGATGTTTATGATGTTTGGTACTGTTGGATGTCGATTCTCGATGTTTATGATGTTTGGTACTGTTGGATGTCGATTCTCGTTGTTTATGATGTTCGGTACTGTTGGGTGTCGATTCTCGATGTTTATGATGTTTGGTACTGTTGGATGTCGATTCTCGATGTTTATGATGTTTGGTACTTGTTGGATGTCGATTCTCGATGTTTATGATGTTTGGTACTGTTGGATGTCGATTCTCGATGTTTATGATGTTTGGTACTTGTTGGATGTCGATTCTCGATGTTTATGATGTTTGGTACTGTTGGATGTCGATTCTCGATGTTTATGATGTTTGGTACTGTTGGATGTCGATTCTCGATGTTTATGATGTTTGGTACTTGTTGGATGTCGATTCTCGATGTATATGATGTTCGGTACTTGTTGGATGTCGATTCTCGATGTTTATGATGTTTGGTACTGTTGGATGTCGATTCTCGATGTTTATGATGTTTGGTACTGTTGGATGTCGATTCTCGATGTTTATGATGTTTGGTACTTGTTGGATGTTGATTCTTGATGTTTATGATGTTTGGTACTTGTTGGATGTCGATTCTCGATGTTTATGATGTTTGGTACTGTTGGATGTCGATTCTCGATGTTTATGATGTTTGGTACTTGTTGGATGTTGATTCTTGATGTTTATGATGTTTGGTACTTGTTGGATGTCGATTCTCGATGTTTATGATGTTTGGTACTTGTTGGATGTCGATTCTCGATGTTTATGATATTTGGTACAGTTGGATGTCGATTCTCGATGTTTATGATGTTTGTTACTGTTGGATGTCGATTCTCGATGTTTATGATGTTCGGTACTGTTGGATGTCGATTCTCGATGTTTATGATGTTTGGTACTGTTGGATGTCGATTCTCGATGTTTATGATGTTTGGTACTGGATGTCGATTCTCGATGTTTATGATGTTTGGTACTGGATGTCGATTCTCGATGTTTATGATGTTTGGTACTGTTGGATGTCGATTCTCGATGTTTATGATGCTTGGTACTGTTGGATGTCGATTCTCGATGTTTATGATGTTTGGTACTGTTGGATGTCGATTCTCGATGTTTATGATGTTCGGTACTGTTGGATGTCGATTCTCGATGTTTATGATGTTTGGTACTGTTGAATGTCGATTCTCGATGTGTATGATGTTTGGTACTTGTGGGATGTCGATTCTCGATGTTTATGATGTTTGGTACTGTTGGATGTCGATTCTCGATGTTTATGATGTTTGGTACTGTTGGATGTCGATTCTCGATGTTTATGATGTTCGGTACTGTTGGGTGTCGATTCTCGATGTTTATTATGTTTGGTACTGTTGGATGTCGATTCTCGATGTTTATGATGTTTGGTACTGTTGGATGTCGATTCTCGATGTGTATGATGTTTGGTAATGTTGGATGTCGATTCTCGATGTTTATGATGTTCGGTACTGCTGGATGTCGATTCTCGATGTTTATGATGTTTGGTACTGTTGGATGTCGATTCTCGATGTTTATGATGTTTGGTACTGTTGGATGTCGATTCTCGATGTTTATGATGTTTGGTACTGTTGGATGTCGATTCTCGATGTTTATGATGTTCGGTACTGTTGGATGTCGATTCTCGATGTTTATAATGTTCGGTACTGTTGGATGTCGATTATCGATGTTTATGATGTTTGGTACTGTTGGATGTCGATTCTCGATGTTTATGATGTTTGGTACTGTTGGATGTCGATTCTCGATGTTTATGATGTTTGGTACTGTTGGATGTCGATTCTCGATGTTTATGATGTCTGGTACTTGTTGGATGTCGATTCTCGATGTTTATGATGTTTGGTACTTGTTGGATGTCGATTCTCGATGTTTATGATGTTTGGTACTGTTGGATGTCGATTCTCGATGTTTATGATGTTTGGTACTGTTGGATGTCGATTCTCGATGTTTATGATGTTTGGTACTGTTGGATGTCGATTCTCGAAGTTTATGATGTTTGGTACTGTTGGATGTCGATTCTCGACGTTTATGATGTTTGGTACTGTTGGATGTCGATTCTCGAAGTTTATGATGTTTGGTACTGTTGGATGTCGATTCTCGATGTTTATGATGTTTGGTACTTGTTGGATGTCGATTCTCGATGTTTATGATGTTCGGTACTGTTGGATGTCGATTCTCGATGTTTATGATGTTTGGTACTTGTTGGATGTCGATTCTCGAAGTTTATGATGTTTGGTACTGTTGGATGTCGATACTCGATGTTTATGATGTTTGGTACTGTTGGATGTCGATTCTCGATGTTTATGATGTTTGGTACTGTTGGATGTCGATTCTCGATGTTTATGATGTTTGGTGATGTTTGGTACTGTTGGATGTCGATTCTCGATGTTTATGATGTTTGGTACTTGTTGGATGTCGATTCTCGATGTTTATGATGTTTGGTACTGTTGGATGTCGATTCTCGATGTTTATGATGTTTGGTACTTGTTGGATGTCGATTCTCGATGTTTATGATGTTTGGTACTGTTGGATGTCGATTCTCGATGTTTATGATGTTTGGTACTGTTGGATGTCGATTATCGATGTTTATGATGTTTGGTACTTGTTGGATGTCGATTCTCGATGTTTATGATGTTTGGTACTGTTGGATGTCGATTCTCGATGTTTATGATGTTTGTACTTGTTGGATGTCGATTCTCGATGTTTATTATGTTTGGTACTTGTTGGATGTCGATTCTCGATGTTTATGATGTTTGGTACTGTTGGATGTCGATTCTCGATGTTTATGATGTTTGGTACTTGTTGGATGTCGATTCTCGATGTTTATGATGTTCGGTACTGTTGGATGTCGATTCTCGATGTTTATGATGTTTGGTACTGTTGGATGTCGATTCTCGATGTTTATGATGTTTGGTACTTGTTGGATGTCGATTCTCGATGTTTATGATGTTCGGTACTGTTGGATGTCGATTCTCGATGTTTATGATGTTTGGTACTGTTGGATGTCGATTCTCGATGTTTATGATGTTTGGTACTGTTGGATGTCGATTCTCGATGTTTATGATGTTTGGTACTGTTGGATGTCGATTCTCGATGTTTATGATGTTCGGTACTGTTGGATGTCGATTCTCGATGTTTATGATGTTCGGTACTGTTGGATGTCGATTCTCGATGTTTATGATGTTTGGTACTGTTGGATGTCGATTCTCGATGTTTATGATGTTTGGTACTTGTTGGATGTTGATTCTTGATGTTTATGATGTTTGGTACTTGTTGGATGTCGATTCTCGATGTTTATGATGTTTGGTACTTGTTGGATGTCGATTCTCGATGTTTATGATATTTGGTACAGTTGGATGTCGATTCTCGATGTTTATGATGTTTGGAACTGTTGGATGTCGATTCTCGATGTTTATGATGTTCGGTACTGTTGGATGTCGATTCTCGATGTTTATGATGTTTGGTACTGGATGTCGATTCTCGATGTTTATGATGTTTGGTACTGGATGTCGATTCTCGATGTTTATGATGTTTGGTACTGGATGTCGATTCTCGATGTTTATGATGTTTGGTACTGTTGGATGTCGATTCTCGATGTTTATGATGTTTGGTACTGTTGGATGTCGATTCTCGATGTTTATGATGTTTGGTACTGTTGGATGTCGATTCTCGATGTTTATGATGTTTGGTACTGTTGGATGTCGATTCTCGATGTTTATGATGTTCGGTACTGTTGGATGTCGATTATCGATGTTTATTATGTTTGGTACTGTTGGATGTCGATTCTCGATGTTTATGATGTTTGGTACTGTTGGATGTCGATTCTCGATGTGTATGATGTTTGGTAATGTTGGATGTCGATTCTCGATGTTTATGATGTTCGGTACTGTTGGATGTCGATTATCGATGTTTATTATGTTTGGTACTGTTGGATGTCGATTCTCGATGTTTATGATGTTTGGTACTGTTGGATGTCGATTCTCGATGTGTATGATGTTTGGTAATGTTGGATGTCGATTCTCGATGTTTATGATGTTCGGTACTGCTGGATGTCGATTCTCGATGTTTATGATGTTTGGTAATGTTGGATGTCGATTCACGATGTTTATGATGTTTGGTACTGTTGGATGTCGATTCTCGATGTTTATGATGTTCGGTACTGTTGGATGTCGATTCTCGATGTTTATAATGTTTGGTACTGTTGGATGTCGATTCTCGATGTTTATGATGTTCGGTACTGTTGGATGTCGATTCTCGACGTTTATGATGTTTGGTACTGTTGGATGTCGATTCTCGATGTTTATGATGTTTGGTACTGTTGGATGTCGATTCTCGATGTTTATGATGTTTGGTACTTGTTGGATGTCGATTCTCGATGTTTATGATGTTTGGTACTTGTTGGATGTCGATTCTCGATGTTTATGATGTTTGGTACTGTTGGATGTCGATTCTCGATGTTTATGATGTTTGGTACTGTTGGATGTCGATTCTCGATGTTTATGATGTTTGGTACTGTTGGATGTCGATTCTCGAAGTTTATGATGTTTGGTACTGTTGGATGTCGATTCTCGACGTTTATGATGTTTGGTACTGTTGGATGTCGATTCTCGAAGTTTATGATGTTTGGTACTGTTGGATGTCGATTCTCGATGTTTATGATGTTTGGTACTTGTTGGATGTCGATTCTCGATGTTTATGATGTTCGGTACTGTTGGATGTCGATTCTCGATGTTTATAATGTTCGGTACTGTTGGATGTCGATTATCGATGTTTATGATGTTTGGTACTGTTGGATGTCGATTCTCGATGTTTATGATGTTTGGTACTGTTGGATGTCGATTCTCGATGTTTATGATGTTCGGTACTGTTGGATGTCGATTCTCGATGTTTATGATGTTTGGTACTTGTTGGATGTCGATTCTCGAAGTTTATGATGTTTGGTACTGTTGGATGTCGATTCTCGATGTTTATGATGTTTGGTACTGTTGGATGTCGATTCTCGATGTTTATGATGTTTGGTACTGTTGGATGTCGATTCTCGATGTTTATGATGTTTGGTGATGTTTGGTACTGTTGGATGTCGATTCTCGATGTTTATGATGTTTGTTACTTGTTGGATGTCGATTCTCGATGTTTATGATGTTTGGTACTGTTGGATGTCGATTCTCGATGTTTATGATGTTTGGTACTTGTTGGATGTCGATTCTCGATGTTTATGATGTTTGGTACTTGTTGGATGTCGATTCTCGATGTTTATGATGTTTGGTACTGTTGGATGTCGATTATCGATGTTTATGATGTTTGGTACTTGTTGGATGTCGATTCTCGATGTTTATGATGTTTGGTACTGTTGGATGTCTATTCTCGATGTTTATGATGTTTGGTACTGTTGGATGTCGATTCTTGATGTTTATGATGTTTGGTACTTGTTGGATGTCGATTCTCGATGTTTATGATGTTTGGTACTTGTTGGATGTCGATTCTCGATGTTTATGATGTTTGTACTTGTTGGATGTCGATTCTCGATGTTTATGATGTTTGGTACTTGTTGGATGTCGATTCTCGATGTTTATGATGTTTGGTACTGTTGGATGTCGATTCTCGATGTTTATGATGTTTGGTACTTGTTGGATGTCGATTCTCGATGTTTATGATGTTCGGTACTGTTGGATGTCGATTCTCGATGTTTATGATGTTTGGTACTGTTGGATGTCGATTCTCGATGTTTATGATGTTTGGTACTTGTTGGATGTCGATTCTCGATGTTTATGATGTTCGGTACTGTTGGATGTCGATTCTCGATGTTTATGATGTTTGGTACTGTTGGATGTCGATTCTCGATGTTTATGATGTTTGGTACTGTTGGATGTCGATTCTCGATGTTTATGATGTTTGGTACTGTTGGATGTCGATTCTCGATGTTTATGATGTTCGGTACTGTTGGATGTCGATTCTCGATGTTTATGATGTTCGGTACTGTTGGATGTCGATTCTCGATGTTTATGATGTTTGGTACTGTTGGATGTCGATTCTCGATGTTTATGATGTTTGGTACTTGTTGGATGTTGATTCTTGATGTTTATGATGTTTGGTTCTTGTTGGATGTCGATTCTCGATGTTTATGATGTTTGGTACTTGTTGGATGTCGATTCTCGATGTTTATGATATTTGGTACAGTTGGATGTCGATTCTCGATGTTTATGATGTTTGGAACTGTTGGATGTCGATTCTCGATGTTTATGATGTTCGGTACTGTTGGATGTCGATTCTCGATGTTTATGATGTTTGGTACTGGATGTCGATTCTCGATGTTTATGATGTTTGGTACTGGATGTCGATTCTCGATGTTTATGATGTTTGGTACTGGATGTCGATTCTCGATGTTTATGATGTTTGGTACTGTTGGATGTCGATTCTCGATGTTTATGATGTTTGGTACTGTTGGATGTCGATTCTCGATGTTTATGATGTTTGGTACTGTTGGATGTCGATTCTCGATGTTTATGATGTTCGGTACTGTTGGATGTCGATTCTCGATGTTTATGATGTTTGGTACTGTTGAATGTCGATTCTCGATGTGTATGATGTTTGGTACTTGTGGGATGTCGATTCTCGATGTTTATGATGTTTGGTACTGTTGGATGTCGATTCTCGATGTTTATGATGTTTGGTACTGTTGGATGTCGATTCTCGATGTTTATGATGTTCGGTACTGTTGGATGTCGATTATCGATGTTTATTATGTTTGGTACTGTTGGATGTCGATTCTCGATGTTTATGATGTTTGGTACTGTTGGATGTCGATTCTCGATGTGTATGATGTTTGGTAATGTTGGATGTCGATTCTCGATGTTTATGATGTTCGGTACTGCTGGATGTCGATTCTCGATGTTTATGATGTTTGGTAATGTTGGATGTCGATTCACGATGTTTATGATGTTTGGTACTGTTGGATGTCGATTCTCGATGTTTATGATGTTCGGTACTGTTGGATGTCGATTCTCGATGTTTATAATGTTCGGTACTGTTGGATGTCGATTATCGATGTTTATGATGTTTGGTACTGTTGAATGTCGATTCTCGATGTTTATGATGTTTGGTACTGTTGGATGTCGATTCTCGATGTTTATGATGTTTGGTACTGTTGGATGTCGATTCTCGATGTTTATGATGTTTGGTACTTGTTGGATGTCGATTCTCGATGTTTATGATGTTCGGTACTGTTGGATGTCGATTCTCGATGTTTATGATGTTTGGTACTGTTGGATGTCGATTCTCGATGTTTATGATGTTTGGTACTTGTTGGATGTCGATTCTCGATGTTTATGATGTTCGGTACTGTTGGATGTCGATTCTCGATGTTTATGATGTTTGGTACTGTTGGATGTCGATTCTCGATGTTTATGATGTTTGGTACTGTTGGATGTCGATTTTCGATGTTTATGATGTTTGGTACTGTTGGATGTCGATTCTCGATGTTTATGATGTTCGGTACTGTTGGATGTCGATTCTCGATGTTTATGATGTTCGGTACTGTTGGATGTCGATTCTCGATGTTTATGATGTTTGGTACTGTTGGATGTCGATTCTCGATGTTTATGATGTTTGGTACTTGTTGGATGTTGATTCTTGATGTTTATGATGTTTGGTTCTTGTTGGATGTCGATTCTCGATGTGTATGATGTTTGGTACTTGTGGGATGTCGATTCTCGATGTTTACGATGTTTGGTACTGTTGGATGTCGATTCTCGATGTTTATGATGTTTGGTACTGTTGGATGTCGATTCTCGATGTTTATGATGTTCGGTACTGTTGGATGTCGATTCTCGATGTTTATGATGTTTGGTACTGTTGGATGTCGATTCTCGATGTTTATGATGTTTGGTACTTGTTGGATGTCGATTCTCGATGTTTATGATGTTCGGTACTGTTGGATGTCGATTCTCGATGTTTATGATGTTTGGTACTGTTGGATGTCGATTCTCGATGTTTATGATGTTTGGTACTTGTTGGATGTCGATTCTCGATGTTTATGATGTTCGGTACTGTTGGATGTCGATTCTCGATGTTTATGATGTTTGGTACTGTTGGATGTCGATTCTCGATGTTTATGATGTTTGGTACTGTTGGATGTCGATTCTCGATGTTTATGATGTTTGGTACTGTTGGATGTCGATTCTCGATGTTTATGATGTTCGGTACTGTTGGATGTCGATTCTCGATGTTTATGATGTTCGGTACTGTTGGATGTCGATTCTCGATGTTTATGATGTTTGGTACTGTTGGATGTCGATTCTCGATGTTTATGATGTTTGGTACTTGTTGGATGTTGATTCTTGATGTTTATGATGTTTGGTACTTGTTGGATGTCGATTCTCGATGTTTATGATGTTTGGTACTTGTTGGATGTCGATTCTCGATGTTTATGATATTTGGTACAGTTGGATGTCGATTCTCGATGTTTATGATGTTTGGAACTGTTGGATGTCGATTCTCGATGTTTATGATGTTCGGTACTGTTGGATGTCGATTCTCGATGTTTATGATGTTTGGTACTGGATGTCGATTCTCGATGTTTATGATGTTTGGTACTGGATGTCGATTCTCGATGTTTATGATGTTTGGTACTGGATGTCGATTCTCGATGTTTATGATGTTTGGTACTGTTGGATGTCGATTCTCGATGTTTATGATGTTTGGTACTGTTGGATGTCGATTCTCGATGTTTATGATGTTTGGTACTGTTGGATGTCGATTCTCGATGTTTATGATGTTTGGTACTGTTGGATGTCGATTCTCGATGTTTATGATGTTCGGTACTGTTGGATGTCGATTATCGATGTTTATTATGTTTGGTACTGTTGGATGTCGATTCTCGATGTTTATGATGTTTGGTACTGTTGGATGTCGATTCTCGATGTGTATGATGTTTGGTAATGTTGGATGTCGATTCTCGATGTTTATGATGTTCGGTACTGTTGGATGTCGATTATCGATGTTTATTATGTTTGGTACTGTTGGATGTCGATTCTCGATGTTTATGATGTTTGGTACTGTTGGATGTCGATTCTCGATGTGTATGATGTTTGGTAATGTTGGATGTCGATTCTCGATGTTTATGATGTTCGGTACTGCTGGATGTCGATTCTCGATGTTTATGATGTTTGGTAATGTTGGATGTCGATTCACGATGTTTATGATGTTTGGTACTGTTGGATGTCGATTCTCGATGTTTATGATGTTCGGTACTGTTGGATGTCGATTCTCGATGTTTATAATGTTTGGTACTGTTGGATGTCGATTCTCGATGTTTATGATGTTCGGTACTGTTGGATGTCGATTCTCGACGTTTATGATGTTTGGTACTGTTGGATGTCGATTCTCGATGTTTATGATGTTTGGTACTGTTGGATGTCGATTCTCGATGTTTATGATGTTTGGTACTTGTTGGATGTCGATTCTCGATGTTTATGATGTTTGGTACTTGTTGGATGTCGATTCTCGATGTTTATGATGTTTGGTACTGTTGGATGTCGATTCTCGATGTTTATGATGTTTGGTACTGTTGGATGTCGATTCTCGATGTTTATGATGTTTGGTACTGTTGGATGTCGATTCTCGAAGTTTATGATGTTTGGTACTGTTGGATGTCGATTCTCGACGTTTATGATGTTTGGTACTGTTGGATGTCGATTCTCGAAGTTTATGATGTTTGGTACTGTTGGATGTCGATTCTCGATGTTTATGATGTTTGGTACTTGTTGGATGTCGATTCTCGATGTTTATGATGTTCGGTACTGTTGGATGTCGATTCTCGATGTTTATAATGTTCGGTACTGTTGGATGTCGATTATCGATGTTTATGATGTTTGGTACTGTTGGATGTCGATTCTCGATGTTTATGATGTTTGGTACTGTTGGATGTCGATTCTCGATGTTTATGATGTTCGGTACTGTTGGATGTCGATTCTCGATGTTTATGATGTTTGGTACTTGCTGGATGTCGATTCTCGAAGTTTATGATGTTTGGTACTGTTGGATGTCGATTCTCGATGTTTATGATGTTTGGTACTGTTGGATGTCGATTCTCGATGTTTATGATGTTTGGTACTGTTGGATGTCGATTCTCGATGTTTATGATGTTTGGTGATGTTTGGTACTGTTGGATGTCGATTCTCGATGTTTATGATGTTTGTTACTTGTTGGATGTCGATTCTCGATGTTTATGATGTTTGGTACTGTTGGATGTCGATTCTCGATGTTTATGATGTTTGGTACTTGTTGGATGTCGATTCTCGATGTTTATGATGTTTGGTACTGTTGGATGTCGATTCTCGATGTTTATGATGTTTGGTACTGTTGGATGTCGATTATCGATGTTTATGATGTTTGGTACTTGTTGGATGTCGATTCTCGATGTTTATGATGTTTGGTACTGTTGGATGTCTATTCTCGATGTTTATGATGTTTGGTACTGTTGGATGTCGATTCTTGATGTTTATGATGTTTGGTACTTGTTGGATGTCGATTCTCGATGTTTATGATGTTTGGTACTTGTTGGATGTCGATTCTCGATGTTTATGATGTTTGTACTTGTTGGATGTCGATTCTCGATGTTTATGATGTTTGGTACTTGTTGGATGTCGATTCTCGATGTTTATGATGTTTGGTACTGTTGGATGTCGATTCTCGATGTTTATGATGTTTGGTACTTGTTGGATGTCGATTCTCGATGTTTATGATGTTCGGTACTGTTGGATGTCGATTCTCGATGTTTATGATGTTTGGTACTGTTGGATGTCGATTCTCGATGTTTATGATGTTTGGTACTTGTTGGATGTCGATTCTCGATGTTTATGATGTTCGGTACTGTTGGATGTCGATTCTCGATGTTTATGATGTTTGGTACTGTTGGATGTCGATTCTCGATGTTTATGATGTTTGGTACTGTTGGATGTCGATTCTCGATGTTTATGATGTTTGGTACTGTTGGATGTCGATTCTCGATGTTTATGATGTTCGGTACTGTTGGATGTCGATTCTCGATGTTTATGATGTTCGGTACTGTTGGATGTCGATTCTCGATGTTTATGATGTTTGGTACTGTTGGATGTCGATTCTCGATGTTTATGATGTTTGGTACTTGTTGGATGTTGATTCTTGATGTTTATGATGTTTGGTTCTTGTTGGATGTCGATTCTCGATGTTTATGATGTTTGGTACTTGTTGGATGTCGATTCTCGATGTTTATGATATTTGGTACAGTTGGATGTCGATTCTCGATGTTTATGATGTTTGGAACTGTTGGATGTCGATTCTCGATGTTTATGATGTTCGGTACTGTTGGATGTCGATTCTCGATGTTTATGATGTTTGGTACTGGATGTCGATTCTCGATGTTTATGATGTTTGGTACTGGATGTCGATTCTCGATGTTTATGATGTTTGGTACTGGATGTCGATTCTCGATGTTTATGATGTTTGGTACTGTTGGGTGTCGATTCTCGATGTTTATGATGTTTGGTACTGTTGGATGTCGATTCTCGATGTTTATGATGTTTGGTACTGTTGGATGTCGATTCTCGATGTTTATGATGTTCGGTACTGTTGGATGTCAATTCTCGATGTTTATGATGTTTGGTACTGTTGAATGTCGATTCTCGATGTGTATGATGTTTGGTACTTGTGGGATGTCGATTCTCGATGTTTATGATGTTTGGTACTGTTGGATGTCGATTCTCGATGTTTATGATGTTTGGTACTGTTGGATGTCGATTCTCGATGTTTATGATGTTCGGTACTGTTGGATGTCGATTATCGATGTTTATTATGTTTGGTACTGTTGGATGTCGATTCTCGATGTTTATGATGTTTGGTACTGTTGGATGTCGATTCTCGATGTGTATGATGTTTGGTAATGTTGGATGTCGATTCTCGATGTTTATGATGTTCGGTACTGCTGGATGTCGATTCTCGATGTTTATGATGTTTGGTAATGTTGGATGTCGATTCACGATGTTTATGATGTTTGGTACTGTTGGATGTCGATTCTCGATGTTTATGATGTTCGGTACTGTTGGATGTCGATTCTCGATGTTTATAATGTTCGGTACTGTTGGATGTCGATTATCGATGTTTATGATGTTTGGTACTGTTGGATGTCGATTCTCGATGTTTATGATGTTTGGTACTGTTGGATGTCGATTCACGATGTTTATGATGTTTGGTACTGTTGGATGTCGATTCTCGATGTTTATGATGTTCGGTACTGTTGGATGTCGATTCTCGATGTTTATAATGTTTGGTACTGTTGGATGTCGATTCTCGATGTTTATGATGTTCGGTACTGTTGGATGTCGATTCTCGACGTTTATGATGTTTGGTACTGTTGGATGTCGATTCTCGATGTTTATGATGTTTGGTACTGTTGGATGTCGATTCTCGATGTTTATGATGTTTGGTACTTGTTGGATGTCGATTCTCGATGTTTATGATGTTTGGTACTTGTTGGATGTCGATTCTCGATGTTTATGATGTTTGGTACTGTTGGATGTCGATTCTCGATGTTTATGATGTTTGGTACTGTTGGATGTCGATTCTCGATGTTTATGATGTTTGGTACTGTTGGATGTCGATTCTCGAAGTTTATGATGTTTGGTACTGTTGGATGTCGATTCTCGACGTTTATGATGTTTGGTACTGTTGGATGTCGATTCTCGAAGTTTATGATGTTTGGTACTGTTGGATGTCGATTCTCGATGTTTATGATGTTTGGTACTTGTTGGATGTCGATTCTCGATGTTTATGATGTTCGGTACTGTTGGATGTCGATTCTCGATGTTTATAATGTTCGGTACTGTTGGATGTCGATTATCGATGTTTATGATGTTTGGTACTGTTGGATGTCGATTCTCGATGTTTATGATGTTTGGTACTGTTGGATGTCGATTCTCGATGTTTATGATGTTCGGTACTGTTGGATGTCGATTCTCGATGTTTATGATGTTTGGTACTTGTTGGATGTCGATTCTCGAAGTTTATGATGTTTGGTACTGTTGGATGTCGATTCTCGATGTTTATGATGTTTGGTACTGTTGGATGTCGATTCTCGATGTTTATGATGTTTGGTACTGTTGGATGTCGATTCTCGATGTTTATGATGTTTGGTGATGTTTGGTACTGTTGGATGTCGATTCTCGATGTTTATGATGTTTGTTACTTGTTGGATGTCGATTCTCGATGTTTATGATGTTTGGTACTGTTGGATGTCGATTCTCGATGTTTATGATGTTTGGTACTTGTTGGATGTCGATTCTCGATGTTTATGATGTTTGGTACTGTTGGATGTCGATTCTCGATGTTTATGATGTTTGGTACTGTTGGATGTCGATTATCGATGTTTATGATGTTTGGTACTTGTTGGATGTCGATTCTCGATGTTTATGATGTTTGGTACTGTTGGATGTCTATTCTCGATGTTTATGATGTTTGGTACTGTTGGATGTCGATTCTTGATGTTTATGATGTTTGGTACTTGTTGGATGTCGATTCTCGATGTTTATGATGTTTGGTACTTGTTGGATGTCGATTCTCGATGTTTATGATGTTTGTACTTGTTGGATGTCGATTCTCGATGTTTATGATGTTTGGTACTTGTTGGATGTCGATTCTCGATGTTTATGATGTTTGGTACTGTTGGATGTCGATTCTCGATGTTTATGATGTTTGGTACTTGTTGGATGTCGATTCTCGATGTTTATGATGTTCGGTACTGTTGGATGTCGATTCTCGATGTTTATGATGTTTGGTACTGTTGGATGTCGATTCTCGATGTTTATGATGTTTGGTACTTGTTGGATGTCGATTCTCGATGTTTATGATGTTCGGTACTGTTGGATGTCGATTCTCGATGTTTATGATGTTTGGTACTGTTGGATGTCGATTCTCGATGTTTATGATGTTTGGTACTGTTGGATGTCGATTCTCGATGTTTATGATGTTTGGTACTGTTGGATGTCGATTCTCGATGTTTATGATGTTTGGTACTGTTGGATGTCGATTCTCGATGTTTATGATGTTTGGTACTTGTTGGATGTTGATTCTTGATGTTTATGATGTTTGGTTCTTGTTGGATGTCGATTCTCGATGTTTATGATGTTTGGTACTTGTTGGATGTCGATTCTCGATGTTTATGATATTTGGTACAGTTGGATGTCGATTCTCGATGTTTATGATGTTTGGAACTGTTGGATGTCGATTCTCGATGTTTATGATGTTCGGTACTGTTGGATGTCGATTCTCGATGTTTATGATGTTTGGTACTGGATGTCGATTCTCGATGTTTATGATGTTTGGTACTGGATGTCGATTCTCGATGTTTATGATGTTTGGTACTGGATGTCGATTCTCGATGTTTATGATGTTTGGTACTGTTGGGTGTCGATTCTCGATGTTTATGATGTTTGGTACTGTTGGATGTCGATTCTCGATGTTTATGATGTTTGGTACTGTTGGATGTCGATTCTCGATGTTTATGATGTTCGGTACTGTTGGATGTCAATTCTCGATGTTTATGATGTTTGGTACTGTTGAATGTCGATTCTCGATGTGTATGATGTTTGGTACTTGTGGGATGTCGATTCTCGATGTTTATGATGTTTGGTACTGTTGGATGTCGATTCTCGATGTTTATGATGTTTGGTACTGTTGGATGTCGATTCTCGATGTTTATGATGTTCGGTACTGTTGGATGTCGATTATCGATGTTTATTATGTTTGGTACTGTTGGATGTCGATTCTCGATGTTTATGATGTTTGGTACTGTTGGATGTCGATTCTCGATGTGTATGATGTTTGGTAATGTTGGATGTCGATTCTCGATGTTTATGATGTTCGGTACTGCTGGATGTCGATTCTCGATGTTTATGATGTTTGGTAATGTTGGATGTCGATTCACGATGTTTATGATGTTTGGTACTGTTGGATGTCGATTCTCGATGTTTATGATGTTCGGTACTGTTGGATGTCGATTCTCGATGTTTATAATGTTCGGTACTGTTGGATGTCGATTATCGATGTTTATGATGTTTGGTACTGTTGGATGTCGATTCTCGATGTTTATGATGTTTGGTACTGTTGGATGTCGATTCTCGATGTTTATGATGTTTGGTACTGTTGGATGTCGATTCTCGATGTTTATGATGTTTGGTACTTGTTGGATGTCGATTCTCGATGTTTATGATGTTCGGTACTGTTGGATGTCGATTCTCGATGTTTATGATGTTTGGTACTGTTGGATGTCGATTCTCGATGTTTATGATGTTTGGTACTTGTTGGATGTCGATTCTCGATGTTTATGATGTTCGGTACTGTTGGATGTCGATTCTCGATGTTTATGATGTTTGGTACTGTTGGATGTCGATTCTCGATGTTTATGATGTTTGGTACTGTTGGATGTCGATTCTCGATGTTTATGATGTTTGGTACTGTTGGATGTCGATTCTCGATGTTTATGATGTTCGGTACTGTTGGATGTCGATTCTCGATGTTTATGATGTTCGGTACTGTTGGATGTCGATTCTCGATGTTTATGATGTTTGGTACTGTTGGATGTCGATTCTCGATGTTTATGATGTTTGGTACTTGTTGGATGTTGATTCTTGATGTTTATGATGTTTGGTTCTTGTTGGATGTCGATTCTCGATGTTTATGATGTTTGGTACTTGTTGGATGTCGATTCTCGATGTTTATGATATTTGGTACAGTTGGATGTCGATTCTCGATGTTTATGATGTTTGGAACTGTTGGATGTCGATTCTCGATGTTTATGATGTTCGGTACTGTTGGATGTCGATTCTCGATGTTTATGATGTTTGGTACTGGATGTCGATTCTCGATGTTTATGATGTTTGGTACTGGATGTCGATTCTCGATGTTTATGATGTTTGGTACTGGATGTCGATTCTCGATGTTTATGATGTTTGGTACTGTTGGATGTCGATTCTCGATGTTTATGATGTTTGGTACTGTTGGATGTCGATTCTCGATGTTTATGATGTTTGGTACTGTTGGATGTCGATTCTCGATGTTTATGATGTTCGGTACTGTTGGATGTCGATTCTCGATGTTTATGATGTTTGGTACTGTTGAATGTCGATTCTCGATGTGTATGATGTTTGGTATTTGTGGGATGTCGATTCTCGATGTTTATTATGTTTGGTACTGTTGGATGTCGATTCTCGATGTTTATGATGTTTGGTACTGTTGGATGTCGATTCTCGATGTCTATGATGTTTGGTAATGTTGGATGTCGATTCTCGATGTTTATGATGTTCGGTACTGCTGGATGTCGATTCTCGATGTTTATGATGTTTGGTAATGTTGGATGTCGATTCACGATGTTTATGATGTTTGGTACTGTTGGATGTCGATTCTCGATGTTTATGATGTTCGGTACTGTTGGATGTCGATTTTCGATGTTTATAATGTTCGGTACTGTTGGATGTCGATTATCGATGTTTATGATGTTTGGTACTGTTGGATGTCGATTCTCGATGTTTATGATGTTTGGTACTGTTGGATGTCGATTCTCGATGTTTATGATGTTCGGTACTGTTGGATGTCGATTCTCGATGTTTATGATGTTTGGTACTGTTGGATGTCGATTCTCGAAGTTTATGATGTTTGGTACTGTTGGATGTCGATTCTCGACGTTTATGATGTTTGGTACTGTTGGATGTCGATTCTCGAAGTTTATGATGTTTGGTACTGTTGGATGTCGATTCTCGATGTTTATGATGTTTGGTACTTGTTGGATGTCGATTCTCGATGTTTATGATGTTCGGTACTGTTGGATGTCGATTCTCGATGTTTATAATGTTCGGTACTGTTGGATGTCGATTATCGATGTTTATGATGTTTGGTACTGTTGGATGTCGATTCTCGATGTTTATGATGTTTGGTACTGTTGGATGTCGATTCTCGATGTTTATGATGTTCGGTACTGTTGGATGTCGATTCTCGATGTTTATGATGTTTGGTACTTGTTGGATGTCGATTCTCGAAGTTTATGATGTTTGGTACTGTTGGATGTCGATTCTCGATGTTTATGATGTTTGGTACTTGTTGGATGTCGATTCTCGATGTTTATGATGTTCGGTACTGTTGGATGTCGATTCTCGATGTTTATGATGTTTGGTACTGTTGGATGTCGATTCTCGATGTTTATGATGTTTGGTACTGTTGGATGTCGATTCTCGATGTTTATGATGTTTGGTACTGTTGGATGTCGATTCTCGATGTTTATGATGTTCGGTACTGTTGGATGTCGATTCTCGATGTTTATGATGTTCGGTACTGTTGGATGTCGATTCTCGATGTTTATGATGTTTGGTACTGTTGGATGTCGATTCTCGATGTTTATGATGTTTGGTACTTGTTGGATGTTGATTCTTGATGTTTATGATGTTTGGTTCTTGTTGGATGTCGATTCTCGATGTTTATGATGTTTGGTACTTGTTGGATGTCGATTCTCGATGTTTATGATATTTGGTACAGTTGGATGTCGATTCTCGATGTTTATGATGTTTGGAACTGTTGGATGTCGATTCTCGATGTTTATGATGTTCGGTACTGTTGGATGTCGATTCTCGATGTTTATGATGTTTGGTACTGGATGTCGATTCTCGATGTTTATGATGTTTGGTACTGGATGTCGATTCTCGATGTTTATGATGTTTGGTACTGGATGTCGATTCTCGATGTTTATGATGTTTGGTACTGTTGGGTGTCGATTCTCGATGTTTATGATGTTTGGTACTGTTGGATGTCGATTCTCGATGTTTATGATGTTTGGTACTGTTGGATGTCGATTCTCGATGTTTATGATGTTCGGTACTGTTGGATGTCAATTCTCGATGTTTATGATGTTTGGTACTGTTGAATGTCGATTCTCGATGTGTATGATGTTTGGTACTTGTGGGATGTCGATTCTCGATGTTTATGATGTTTGGTACTGTTGGATGTCGATTCTCGATGTTTATGATGTTTGGTACTGTTGGATGTCGATTCTCGATGTTTATGATGTTCGGTACTGTTGGATGTCGATTATCGATGTTTATTATGTTTGGTACTGTTGGATGTCGATTCTCGATGTTTATGATGTTTGGTACTGTTGGATGTCGATTCTCGATGTGTATGATGTTTGGTAATGTTGGATGTCGATTCTCGATGTTTATGATGTTCGGTACTGCTGGATGTCGATTCTCGATGTTTATGATGTTTGGTAATGTTGGATGTCGATTCACGATGTTTATGATGTTTGGTACTGTTGGATGTCGATTCTCGATGTTTATGATGTTCGGTACTGTTGGATGTCGATTCTCGATGTTTATAATGTTCGGTACTGTTGGATGTCGATTATCGATGTTTATGATGTTTGGTACTGTTGGATGTCGATTCTCGATGTTTATGATGTTTGGTACTGTTGGATGTCGATTCTCGATGTTTATGATGTTTGGTACTGTTGGATGTCGATTCTCGATGTTTATGATGTTTGGTACTTGTTGGATGTCGATTCTCGATGTTTATGATGTTCGGTACTGTTGGATGTCTATTCTCGATGTTTATGATGTTTGGTACTGTTGGATGTCGATTCTCGATGTTTATGATGTTTGGTACTTGTTGGATGTCGATTCTCGATGTTTATGATGTTCGGTACTGTTGGATGTCGATTCTCGATGTTTATGATGTTTGGTACTGTTGGATGTCGATTCTCGATGTTTATGATGTTTGGTACTGTTGGATGTCGATTCTCGATGTTTATGATGTTTGGTACTGTTGGATGTCGATTCTCGATGTTTATGATGTTCGGTACTGTTGGATGTCGATTCTCGATGTTTATGATGTTCGGTACTGTTGGATGTCGATTCTCGATGTTTATGATGTTTGGTACTGTTGGATGTCGATTCTCGATGTTTATGATGTTTGGTACTTGTTGGATGTTGATTCTTGATGTTTATGATGTTTGGTTCTTGTTGGATGTCGATTCTCGATGTTTATGATGTTTGGTACTTGTTGGATGTCGATTCTCGATGTTTATGATATTTGGTACAGTTGGATGTCGATTCTCGATGTTTATGATGTTTGGAACTGTTGGATGTCGATTCTCGATGTTTATGATGTTCGGTACTGTTGGATGTCGATTCTCGATGTTTATGATGTTTGGTACTGGATGTCGATTCTCGATGTTTATGATGTTTGGTACTGGATGTCGATTCTCGATGTTTATGATGTTTGGTACTGGATGTCGATTCTCGATGTTTATGATGTTTGGTACTGTTGGATGTCGATTCTCGATGTTTATGATGTTTGGTACTGTTGGATGTCGATTCTCGATGTTTATGATGTTTGGTACTGTTGGATGTCGATTCTCGATGTTTATGATGTTCGGTACTGTTGGATGTCGATTCTCGATGTTTATGATGTTTGGTACTGTTGAATGTCGATTCTCGATGTGTATGATGTTTGGTACTTGTGGGATGTCGATTCTCGATGTTTATTATGTTTGGTACTGTTGGATGTCGATTCTCGATGTTTATGATGTTTGGTACTGTTGGATGTCGATTCTCGATGTGTATGATGTTTGGTAATGTTGGATGTCGATTCTCGATGTTTATGATGTTCGGTACTGCTGGATGTCGATTCTCGATGTTTATGATGTTTGGTAATGTTGGATGTCGATTCACGATGTTTATGATGTTTGGTACTGTTGGATGTCGATTCTCGATGTTTATGATGTTCGGTACTGTTGGATGTCGATTCTCGATGTTTATAATGTTCGGTACTGTTGGATGTCGATTATCGATGTTTATGATGTTTGGTACTGTTGGATGTCGATTCTCGATGTTTATGATGTTTGGTACTGTTGGATGTCGATTCTCGATGTTTATGATGTTCGGTACTGTTGGATGTCGATTCTCGAAGTTTATGATGTTTGGTACTGTTGGATGTCGATTCTCGACGTTTATGATGTTTGGTACTGTTGGATGTCGATTCTCGAAGTTTATGATGTTTGGTACTGTTGGATGTCGATTCTCGATGTTTATGATGTTTGGTACTTGTTGGATGTCGATTCTCGATGTTTATGATGTTCGGTACTGTTGGATGTCGATTCTCGATGTTTATAATGTTCGGTACTGTTGGATGTCGATTATCGATGTTTATGATGTTTGGTACTGTTGGATGTCGATTCTCGATGTTTATGATGTTTGGTACTGTTGGATGTCGATTCTCGATGTTTATGATTTTCGGTACTGTTGGATGTCGATTCTCGATGTTTATGATGTTTGGTACTTGTTGGATGTCGATTCTCGAAGTTTATGATGTTTGGTACTGTTGGATGTCGATTCTCGATGTTTATGATGTTTGGTACTGTTGGATGTCGATTCTCGATGTTTATGATGTTTGGTACTGTTGGATGTCGATTCTCGATGTTTATGATGTTTGGTGATGTTTGGTACTGTTGGATGTCGATTCTCGATGTTTATGATGTTTGTTACTTGTTGGATGTCGATTCTCGATGTTTATGATGTTTGGTACTGTTGGATGTCGATTCTCGATGTTTATGATGTTTGGTACTTGTTGGATGTCGATTCTCGATGTTTATGATGTTTGGTACTGTTGGATGTCGATTCTCGATGTTTATGATGTTTGGTACTGTTGGATGTCGATTATCGATGTTTATGATGTTTGGTACTTGTTGGATGTCGATTCTCGATGTTTATGATGTTTGGTACTGTTGGATGTCTATTCTCGATGTTTATGATGTTTGGTACTGTTGGATGTCGATTCTTGATGTTTATGATGTTTGGTACTTGTTGGATGTCGATTCTCGATGTTTATGATGTTTGGTACTTGTTGGATGTCGATTCTCGATGTTTATGATGTTTGTACTTGTTGGATGTCGATTCTCGATGTTTATGATGTTTGGTACTTGTTGGATGTCGATTCTCGATGTTTATGATGTTTGGTACTGTTGGATGTCGATTCTCGATGTTTATGATGTTTGCTACTTGTTGGATGTCGATTCTCGATGTTTATGATGTTCGGTACTGTTGGATGTCGATTCTCGATGTTTATGATGTTTGGTACTGTTGGATGTCGATTCTCGATGTTTATGATGTTTGGTACTTGTTGGATGTCGATTCTCGATGTTTATGATGTTCGGTACTGTTGGATGTCGATTCTCGATGTTTATGATGTTTGGTACTGTTGGATGTCGATTCTCGATGTTTATGATGTTTGGTACTGTTGGATGTCGATTCTCGATGTTTATGATGTTTGGTACTGTTGGATGTCGATTCTCGATGTTTATGATGTTCGGTACTGTTGGATGTCGATTCTCGATGTTTATGATGTTCGGTACTGTTGGATGTCGATTCTCGATGTTTATGATGTTTGGTACTGTTGGATGTCGATTCTCGATGTTTATGATGTTTGGTACTTGTTGGATGTTGATTCTTGATGTTTATGATGTTTGGTTCTTGTTGGATGTCGATTCTCGATGTTTATGATGTTTGGTACTTGTTGGATGTCGATTCTCGATGTTTATGATATTTGGTACAGTTGGATGTCGATTCTCGATGTTTATGATGTTTGGAACTGTTGGATGTCGATTCTCGATGTTTATGATGTTCGGTACTGTTGGATGTCGATTCTCGATGTTTATGATGTTTGGTACTGGATGTCGATTCTCGATGTTTATGATGTTTGGTACTGGATGTCGATTCTCGATGTTTATGATGTTTGGTACTGGATGTCGATTCTCGATGTTTATGATGTTTGGTACTGTTGGATGTCGATTCTCGATGTTTATGATGTTTGGTACTGTTGGATGTCGATTCTCGATGTTTATGATGTTTGGTACTGTTGGATGTCGATTCTCGATGTTTATGATGTTCGGTACTGTTGGATGTCGATTCTCGATGTTTATGATGTTTGGTACTGTTGAATGTCGATTCTCGATGTGTATGATGTTTGGTACTTGTGGGATGTCGATTCTCGATGTTTATGATGTTTGGTACTGTTGGATGTCGATTCTCGATGTTTATGATGTTTGGTACTGTTGGATGTCGATTCTCGATGTTTATGATGTTCGGTACTGTTGGATGTCGATTATCGATGTTTATTATGTTTGGTACTGTTGGATGTCGATTCTCGATGTTTATGATGTTTGGTACTGTTGGATGTCGATTCTCGATGTGTATGATGTTTGGTAATGTTGGATGTCGATTCTCGATGTTTATGATGTTCGGTACTGCTGGATGTCGATTCTCGATGTTTATGATGTTTGGTAATGTTGGATGTCGATTCACGATGTTTATGATGTTTGGTACTGTTGGATGTCGATTCTCGATGTTTATGATGTTCGGTACTGTTGGATGTCGATTCTCGATGTTTATAATGTTCGGTACTGTTGGATGTCGATTATCGATGTTTATGATGTTTGGTACTGTTGGATGTCGATTCTCGATGTTTATGATGTTTGGTACTGTTGGATGTCGATTCTCGATGTTTATGATGTTTGGTACTGTTGGATGTCGATTCTCGATGTTTATGATGTTTGGTACTTGTTGGATGTCGATTCTCGATGTTTATGATGTTCGGTACTGTTGGATGTCGATTCTCGATGTTTATGATGTTTGGTACTGTTGGATGTCGATTCTCGATGATTATGATGTTTGGTACTTGTTGGATGTCGATTCTCGATGTTTATGATGTTCGGTACTGTTGGATGTCGATTCTCGATGTTTATGATGTTTGGTACTGTTGGATGTCGATTCTCGATGTTTATGATGTTTGGTACTGTTGGATGTCGATTCTCGATGTTTATGATGTTTGGTACTGTTGGATGTCGATTCTCGATGTTTATGATGTTCGGTACTGTTGGATGTCGATTCTCGATGTTTATGATGTTCGGTACTGTTGGATGTCGATTCTCGATGTTTATGATGTTTGGTACTGTTGGATGTCGATTCTCGATGTTTATGATGTTTGGTACTTGTTGGATGTTGATTCTTGATGTTTATGATGTTTGGTTCTTGTTGGATGTCGATTCTCGATGTTTATGATGTTTGGTACTTGTTGGATGTCGATTCTCGATGTTTATGATATTTGGTACAGTTGGATGTCGATTCTCGATGTTTATGATGTTTGGAACTGTTGGATGTCGATTCTCGATGTTTATGATGTTCGGTACTGTTGGATGTCGATTCTCGATGTTTATGATGTTTGGTACTGGATGTCGATTCTCGATGTTTATGATGTTTGGTACTGGATGTCGATTCTCGATGTTTATGATGTTTGGTACTGGATGTCGATTCTCGATGTTTATGATGTTTGGTACTGTTGGATGTCGATTCTCGATGTTTATGATGTTTGGTACTGTTGGATGTCGATTCTCGATGTTTATGATGTTTGGTACTGTTGGATGTCGATTCTCGATGTTTATGATGTTCGGTACTGTTGGATGTCGATTCTCGATGTTTATGATGTTTGGTACTGTTGAATGTCGATTCTCGATGTGTATGATGTTTGGTACTTGTGGGATGTCGATTCTCGATGTTTATGATGTTTGGTACTGTTGGATGTCGATTCTCGATGTTTATGATGTTTGGTACTGTTGGATGTCGATTCTCGATATTTATGATGTTCGGTACTGTTGGATGTCGATTATCGATGTTTATTATGTTTGGTACTGTTGGATGTCGATTCTCGATGTTTATGATGTTTGGTACTGTTGGATGTCGATTCTCGATGTGTATGATGTTTGGTAATGTTGGATGTCGATTCTCGATGTTTATGATGTTCGGTACTGCTGGATGTCGATTCTCGATGTTTATGATGTTTGGTAATGTTGGATGTCGATTCACGATGTTTATGATGTTTGGTACTGTTGGATGTCGATTCTCGATGTTTATGATGTTCGGTACTGTTGGATGTCGATTCTCGATGTTTATAATGTTCGGTACTGTTGGATGTCGATTATCGATGTTTATGATGTTTGGTACTGTTGGATGTCGATTCTCGATGTTTATGATGTTTGGTACTGTTGGATGTCGATTCTCGATGTTTATGATGTTCGGTACTGTTGGATGTCGATTCTCGACGTTTATGATGTTTGGTACTGTTGGATGTCGATTCTCGATGTTTATGATGTTTGGTACTGTTGGATGTCGATTCTCGATGTTTATGATGTTTGGAACTGTTGGATGTCGATTCTCGATGTTTATGATGTTCGGTACTGTTGGATGTCGATTCTCGATGTTTATGATGTTTGGTACTGGATGTCGATTCTCGATGTTTATGATGTTTGGTACTGGATGTCGATTCTCGATGTTTATGATGTTTGGTACTGGATGTCGATTCTCGATGTTTATGATGTTTGGTACTGTTGGATGTCGATTCTCGATGTTTATGATGTTTGGTACTGTTGGATGTCGATTCTCGATGTTTATGATGTTTGGTACTGTTGAATGTCGATTCTCGATGTGTATGATGTTTGGTACTTGTGGGATGTCGATTCTCGATGTTTATGATGTTTGGTACTGTTGGATGTCGATTCTCGATGTTTATGATGTTTGGTACTGTTGGATGTCGATTCTCGATGTTTATGATGTTCGGTACTGTTGGATGTCGATTATCGATGTTTATTATGTTTGGTACTGTTGGATGTCGATTCTCGATGTTTATGATGTTTGGTACTGTTGGATGTCGATTCTCGATGTGTATGATGTTTGGTAATGTTGGATGTCGATTCTCGATGTTTATGATGTTCGGTACTGCTGGATGTCGATTCTCGATGTTTATGATGTTTGGTAATGTTGGATGTCGATTCACGATGTTTATGATGTTTGGTACTGTTGGATGTCGATTCTCGATGTTTATGATGTTCGGTACTGTTGGATGTCGATTCTCGATGTTTATAATGTTCGGTACTGTTGGATGTCGATTATCGATGTTTATGATGTTTGGTACTGTTGGATGTCGATTCTCGATGTTTATGATGTTTGGTACTGTTGGATGTCGATTCTCGATGTTTATGATGTTTGGTACTGTTGGATGTCGATTCTCGATGTTTATGATGTTTGGTACTTGTTGGATGTCGATTCTCGATGTTTATGATGTTCGGTACTGTTGGATGTCGATTCTCGATGTTTATGATGTTTGGTACTGTTGGATGTCGATTCTCGATGTTTATGATGTTTGGTACTTGTTGGATGTCGATTCTCGATGTTTATGATGTTCGGTACTGTTGGATGTCGATTCTCGATGTTTATGATGTTTGGTACTGTTGGATGTCGATTCTCGATGTTTATGATGTTTGGTACTGTTGGATGTCGATTCTCGATGTTTATGATGTTTGGTACTGTTGGATGTCGATTCTCGATGTTTATGATGTTCGGTACTGTTGGATGTCGATTCTCGATGTTTATGATGTTCGGTACTGTTGGATGTCGATTCTCGATGTTTATGATGTTTGGTACTGTTGGATGTCGATTCTCGATGTTTATGATGTTTGGTACTTGTTGGATGTTGATTCTTGATGTTTATGATGTTTGGTTCTTGTTGGATGTCGATTCTCGATGTTTATGATGTTTGGTACTTGTTGGATGTCGATTCTCGATGTTTATGATATTTGGTACAGTTGGATGTCGATTCTCGATGTTTATGATGTTTGGAACTGTTGGATGTCGATTCTCGATGTTTATGATGTTCGGTACTGTTGGATGTCGATTCTCGATGTTTATGATGTTTGGTACTGGATGTCGATTCTCGATGTTTATGATGTTTGGTACTGGATGTCGATTCTCGATGTTTATGATGTTTGGTACTGGATGTCGATTCTCGATGTTTATGATGTTTGGTACTGTTGGATGTCGATTCTCGATGTTTATGATGTTTGGTACTGTTGGATGTCGATTCTCGATGTTTATGATGTTTGGTACTGTTGGATGTCGATTCTCGATGTTTATGATGTTCGGTACTGTTGGATGTCGATTCTCGATGTTTATGATGTTTGGTACTGTTGAATGTCGATTCTCGATGTGTATGATGTTTGGTACTTGTGGGATGTCGATTCTCGATGTTTATTATGTTTGGTACTGTTGGATGTCGATTCTCGATGTTTATGATGTTTGGTACTGTTGGATGTCGATTCTCGATGTGTATGATGTTTGGTAATGTTGGATGTCGATTCTCGATGTTTATGATGTTCGGTACTGCTGGATGTCGATTCTCGATGTTTATGATGTTTGGTAATGTTGGATGTCGATTCACGATGTTTATGATGTTTGGTACTGTTGGATGTCGATTCTCGATGTTTATGATGTTCGGTACTGTTGGATGTCGATTCTCGATGTTTATAATGTTCGGTACTGTTGGATGTCGATTATCGATGTTTATGATGTTTGGTACTGTTGGATGTCGATTCTCGATGTTTATGATGTTTGGTACTGTTGGATGTCGATTCTCGATGTTTATGATGTTCGGTACTGTTGGATGTCGATTCTCGAAGTTTATGATGTTTGGTACTGTTGGATGTCGATTCTCGACGTTTATGATGTTTGGTACTGTTGGATGTCGATTCTCGAAGTTTATGATGTTTGGTACTGTTGGATGTCGATTCTCGATGTTTATGATGTTTGGTACTTGTTGGATGTCGATTCTCGATGTTTATGATGTTCGGTACTGTTGGATGTCGATTCTCGATGTTTATAATGTTCGGTACTGTTGGATGTCGATTATCGATGTTTATGATGTTTGGTACTGTTGGATGTCGATTCTCGATGTTTATGATGTTTGGTACTGTTGGATGTCGATTCTCGATGTTTATGATGTTCGGTACTGTTGGATGTCGATTCTCGATGTTTATGATGTTTGGTACTTGTTGGATGTCGATTCTCGAAGTTTATGATGTTTGGTACTGTTGGATGTCGATTCTCGATGTTTATGATGTTTGGTACTGTTGGATGTCGATTCTCGATGTTTATGATGTTTGGTACTGTTGGATGTCGATTCTCGATGTTTATGATGTTTGGTGATGTTTGGTACTGTTGGATGTCGATTCTCGATGTTTATGATGTTTGTTACTTGTTGGATGTCGATTCTCGATGTTTATGATGTTTGGTACTGTTGGATGTCGATTCTCGATGTTTATGATGTTTGGTACTTGTTGGATGTCGATTCTCGATGTTTATGATGTTTGGTACTGTTGGATGTCGATTCTCGATGTTTATGATGTTTGGTACTGTTGGATGTCGATTATCGATGTTTATGATGTTTGGTACTTGTTGGATGTCGATTCTCGATGTTTATGATGTTTGGTACTGTTGGATGTCTATTCTCGATGTTTATGATGTTTGGTACTGTTGGATGTCGATTCTTGATGTTTATGATGTTTGGTACTTGTTGGATGTCGATTCTCGATGTTTATGATGTTTGGTACTTGTTGGATGTCGATTCTCGATGTTTATGATGTTTGTACTTGTTGGATGTCGATTCTCGATGTTTATGATGTTTGGTACTTGTTGGATGTCGATTCTCGATGTTTATGATGTTTGGTACTGTTGGATGTCGATTCTCGATGTTTATGATGTTTGGTACTTGTTGGATGTCGATTCTCGATGTTTATGATGTTCGGTACTGTTGGATGTCGATTCTCGATGTTTATGATGTTTGGTACTGTTGGATGTCGATTCTCGATGTTTATGATGTTTGGTACTTGTTGGATGTCGATTCTCGATGTTTATGATGTTCGGTACTGTTGGATGTCGATTCTCGATGTTTATGATGTTTGGTACTGTTGGATGTCGATTCTCGATGTTTATGATGTTTGGTACTGTTGGATGTCGATTCTCGATGTTTATGATGTTTGGTACTGTTGGATGTCGATTCTCGATGTTTATGATGTTCGGTACTGTTGGATGTCGATTCTCGATGTTTATGATGTTCGGTACTGTTGGATGTCGATTCTCGATGTTTATGATGTTTGGTACTGTTGGATGTCGATTCTCGATGTTTATGATGTTTGGTACTTGTTGGATGTTGATTCTTGATGTTTATGATGTTTGGTTCTTGTTGGATGTCGATTCTCGATGTTTATGATGTTTGGTACTTGTTGGATGTCGATTCTCGATGTTTATGATATTTGGTACAGTTGGATGTCGATTCTCGATGTTTATGATGTTTGGAACTGTTGGATGTCGATTCTCGATGTTTATGATGTTCGGTACTGTTGGATGTCGATTCTCGATGTTTATGATGTTTGGTACTGGATGTCGATTCTCGATGTTTATGATGTTTGGTACTGGATGTCGATTCTCGATGTTTATGATGTTTGGTACTGGATGTCGATTCTCGATGTTTATGATGTTTGGTACTGTTGGATGTCGATTCTCGATGTTTATGATGTTTGGTACTGTTGGATGTCGATTCTCGATGTTTATGATGTTTGGTACTGTTGGATGTCGATTCTCGATGTTTATGATGTTCGGTACTGTTGGATGTCGATTCTCGATGTTTATGATGTTTGGTACTGTTGAATGTCGATTCTCGATGTGTATGATGTTTGGTACTTGTGGGATGTCGATTCTCGATGTTTATGATGTTTGGTACTGTTGGATGTCGATTCTCGATGTTTATGATGTTTGGTACTGTTGGATGTCGATTCTCGATGTTTATGATGTTCGGTACTGTTGGATGTCGATTATCGATGTTTATTATGTTTGGTACTGTTGGATGTCGATTCTCGATGTTTATGATGTTTGGTACTGTTGGATGTCGATTCTCGATGTGTATGATGTTTGGTAATGTTGGATGTCGATTCTCGATGTTTATGATGTTCGGTACTGCTGGATGTCGATTCTCGATGTTTATGATGTTTGGTAATGTTGGATGTCGATTCACGATGTTTATGATGTTTGGTACTGTTGGATGTCGATTCTCGATGTTTATGATGTTCGGTACTGTTGGATGTCGATTCTCGATGTTTATAATGTTCGGTACTGTTGGATGTCGATTATCGATGTTTATGATGTTTGGTACTGTTGGATGTCGATTCTCGATGTTTATGATGTTTGGTACTGTTGGATGTCGATTCTCGATGTTTATGATGTTTGGTACTGTTGGATGTCGATTCTCGATGTTTATGATGTTTGGTACTTGTTGGATGTCGATTCTCGATGTTTATGATGTTCGGTACTGTTGGATGTCGATTCTCGATGTTTATGATGTTTGGTACTGTTGGATGTCGATTCTCGATGATTATGATGTTTGGTACTTGTTGGATGTCGATTCTCGATGTTTATGATGTTCGGTACTGTTGGATGTCGATTCTCGATGTTTATGATGTTTGGTACTGTTGGATGTCGATTCTCGATGTTTATGATGTTTGGTACTGTTGGATGTCGATTCTCGATGTTTATGATGTTTGGTACTGTTGGATGTCGATTCTCGATGTTTATGATGTTCGGTACTGTTGGATGTCGATTCTCGATGTTTATGATGTTCGGTACTGTTGGATGTCGATTCTCGATGTTTATGATGTTTGGTACTGTTGGATGTCGATTCTCGATGTTTATGATGTTTGGTACTTGTTGGATGTTGATTCTTGATGTTTATGATGTTTGGTTCTTGTTGGATGTCGATTCTCGATGTTTATGATGTTTGGTACTTGTTGGATGTCGATTCTCGATGTTTATGATATTTGGTACAGTTGGATGTCGATTCTCGATGTTTATGATGTTTGGAACTGTTGGATGTCGATTCTCGATGTTTATGATGTTCGGTACTGTTGGATGTCGATTCTCGATGTTTATGATGTTTGGTACTGGATGTCGATTCTCGATGTTTATGATGTTTGGTACTGGATGTCGATTCTCGATGTTTATGATGTTTGGTACTGGATGTCGATTCTCGATGTTTATGATGTTTGGTACTGTTGGATGTCGATTCTCGATGTTTATGATGTTTGGTACTGTTGGATGTCGATTCTCGATGTTTATGATGTTTGGTACTGTTGGATGTCGATTCTCGATGTTTATGATGTTCGGTACTGTTGGATGTCGATTCTCGATGTTTATGATGTTTGGTACTGTTGAATGTCGATTCTCGATGTGTATGATGTTTGGTACTTGTGGGATGTCGATTCTCGATGTTTATGATGTTTGGTACTGTTGGATGTCGATTCTCGATGTTTATGATGTTTGGTACTGTTGGATGTCGATTCTCGATGTTTATGATGTTCGGTACTGTTGGATGTCGATTATCGATGTTTATTATGTTTGGTACTGTTGGATGTCGATTCTCGATGTGTATGATGTTTGGTACTGTTGGATGTCGATTCTCGATGTGTATGATGTTTGGTAATGTTGGATGTCGATTCTCGATGTTTATGATGTTCGGTACTGCTGGATGTCGATTCTCGATGTTTATGATGTTTGGTAATGTTGGATGTCGATTCTCGATGTTTATGATGTTTGGTACTGTTGGATGTCGATTCTCGATGATTATGATGTTTGGTACTTGTTGGATGTCGATTCTCGATGTTTATGATGTTCGGTACTGTTGGATGTCGATTCTCGATGTTTATGATGTTTGGTACTGTTGGATGTCGATTCTCGATGTTTATGATGTTTGGTACTGTTGGATGTCGATTCTCGATGTTTATGATGTTTGGTACTGTTGGATGTCGATTCTCGATGTTTATGATGTTCGGTACTGTTGGATGTCGATTCTCGATGTTTATGATGTTCGGTACTGTTGGATGTCGATTCTCGATGTTTATGATGTTTGGTACTGTTGGATGTCGATTCTCGATGTTTATGATGTTTGGTACTTGTTGGATGTTGATTCTTGATGTTTATGATGTTTGGTTCTTGTTGGATGTCGATTCTCGATGTTTATGATGTTTGGTACTTGTTGGATGTCGATTCTCGATGTTTATGATATTTGGTACAGTTGGATGTCGATTCTCGATGTTTATGATGTTTGGAACTGTTGGATGTCGATTCTCGATGTTTATGATGTTCGGTACTGTTGGATGTCGATTCTCGATGTTTATGATGTTTGGTACTGGATGTCGATTCTCGATGTTTATGATGTTTGGTACTGGATGTCGATTCTCGATGTTTATGATGTTTGGTACTGGATGTCGATTCTCGATGTTTATGATGTTTGGTACTGTTGGATGTCGATTCTCGATGTTTATGATGTTTGGTACTGTTGGATGTCGATTCTCGATGTTTATGATGTTTGGTACTGTTGGATGTCGATTCTCGATGTTTATGATGTTCGGTACTGTTGGATGTCGATTCTCGATGTTTATGATGTTTGGTACTGTTGAATGTCGATTCTCGATGTGTATGATGTTTGGTACTTGTGGGATGTCGATTCTCGATGTTTATGATGTTTGGTACTGTTGGATGTCGATTCTCGATGTTTATGATGTTTGGTACTGTTGGATGTCGATTCTCGATGTTTATGATGTTCGGTACTGTTGGATGTCGATTATCGATGTTTATTATGTTTGGTACTGTTGGATGTCGATTCTCGATGTGTATGATGTTTGGTACTGTTGGATGTCGATTCTCGATGTGTATGATGTTTGGTAATGTTGGATGTCGATTCTCGATGTTTATGATGTTCGGTACTGCTGGATGTCGATTCTCGATGTTTATGATGTTTGGTAATGTTGGATGTCGATTCACGATGTTTATGATGTTTGGTACTGTTGGATGTCGATTCTCGATGTTTATGATGTTCGGTACTGTTGGATGTCGATTCTCGATGTTTATAATGTTCGGTACTGTTGGATGTCGATTATCGATGTTTATGATGTTCGGTACTGTTGGATGTCGATTCTCGATGTTTATGATGTTTGGTACTGTTGGATGTCGATTCTCGATGTTTATGATGTTTGGTACTTGTTGGATGTTGATTCTTGATGTTTATGATGTTTGGTTCTTGTTGGATGTCGATTCTCGATGTTTATGATGTTTGGTACTTGTTGGATGTCGATTCTCGATGTTTATGATATTTGGTACAGTTGGATGTCGATTCTCGATGTTTATGATGTTTGGAACTGTTGGATGTCGATTCTCGATGTTTATGATGTTCGGTACTGTTGGATGTCGATTCTCGATGTTTATGATGTTTGGTACTGGATGTCGATTCTCGATGTTTATGATGTTTGGTACTGGATGTCGATTCTCGATGTTTATGATGTTTGGTACTGGATGTCGATTCTCGATGTTTATGATGTTTGGTACTGTTGGATGTCGATTCTCGATGTTTATGATGTTTGGTACTGTTGGATGTCGATTCTCGATGTTTATGATGTTTGGTACTGTTGGATGTCGATTCTCGATGTTTATGATGTTCGGTACTGTTGGATGTCGATTCTCGATGTTTATGATGTTTGGTACTGTTGAATGTCGATTCTCGATGTGTATGATGTTTGGTACTTGTGGGATGTCGATTCTCGATGTTTATGATGTTTGGTACTGTTGGATGTCGATTCTCGATGTTTATGATGTTTGGTACTGTTGGATGTCGATTCTCGATGTTTATGATGTTCGGTACTGTTGGATGTCGATTATCGATGTTTATTATGTTTGGTACTGTTGGATGTCGATTCTCGATGTGTATGATGTTTGGTACTGTTGGATGTCGATTCTCGATGTGTATGATGTTTGGTAATGTTGGATGTCGATTCTCGATGTTTATGATGTTCGGTACTGCTGGATGTCGATTCTCGATGTTTATGATGTTTGGTAATGTTGGATGTCGATTCACGATGTTTATGATGTTTGGTACTGTTGGATGTCGATTCTCGATGTTTATGATGTTCGGTACTGTTGGATGTCGATTCTCGATGTTTATAATGTTCGGTACTGTTGGATGTCGATTATCGATGTTTATGATGTTTGGTACTGTTGGATGTCGATTCTCGATGTTTATGATGTTTGGTACTGTTGGATGTCGATTCTCGATGTTTATGATGTTCGGTACTGTTGGATGTCGATTCTCGACGTTTATGATGTTTGGTACTGTTGGATGTCGATTCTCGATGTTTATGATGTTTGGTACTGTTGGATGTCGATTCTCGATGTTTATGATGTTTGGAACTGTTGGATGTCGATTCTCGATGTTTATGATGTTCGGTACTGTTGGATGTCGATTCTCGATGTTTATGATGTTTGGTACTGGATGTCGATTCTCGATGTTTATGATGTTTGGTACTGGATGTCGATTCTCGATGTTTATGATGTTTGGTACTGGATGTCGATTCTCGATGTTTATGATGTTTGGTACTGTTGGATGTCGATTCTCGATGTTTATGATGTTTGGTACTGTTGGATGTCGATTCTCGATGTTTATGATGTTTGGTACTGTTGGATGTCGATTCTCGATGTTTATGATGTTCGGTACTGTTGGATGTCGATTCTCGATGTTTATGATGTTTGGTACTGTTGAATGTCGATTCTCGATGTGTATGATGTTTGGTACTTGTGGGATGTCGATTCTCGATGTTTATGATGTTTGGTACTGTTGGATGTCGATTCTCGATGTTTATGATGTTTGGTACTGTTGGATGTCGATTCTCGATGTTTATGATGATCGGTACTGTTGGATGTCGATTATCGATGTTTATTATGTTTGGTACTGTTGGATGTCGATTCTCGATGTTTATGATGTTTGGTACTGTTGGATGTCGATTCTCGATGTGTATGATGTTTGGTAATGTTGGATGTCGATTCTCGATGTTTATGATGTTCGGTACTGCTGGATGTCGATTCTCGATGTTTATGATGTTTGGTAATGTTGGATGTCGATTCACGATGTTTATGATGTTTGGTACTGTTGGATGTCGATTCTCGATGTTTATGATGTTCGGTACTGTTGGATGTCGATTCTCGATGTTTATAATGTTCGGTACTGTTGGATGTCGATTATCGATGTTTATGATGTTTGGTACTGTTGGATGTCGATTCTCGATGTTTATGATGTTTGGTACTGTTGGATGTCGATTCTCGATGTTTATGATGTTCGGTACTGTTGGATGTCGATTCTCGACGTTTATGATGTTTGGTACTGTTGGATGTCGATTCTCGATGTTTATGATGTTTGGTACTGTTGGATGTCGATTCTCGATGTTTATGATGTTTGGTACTTGTTGGATGTCGATTCTCGATGTTTATGATGTTTGGTACTTGTTGGATGTCGATTCTCGATGTTTATGATGTTTGGTACTGTTGGATGTCGATTCTCGATGTTTATGATGTTTGGTACTGTTGGATGTCGATTCTCGATGTTTATGATGTTTGGTACTGTTGGATGTCGATTCTCGAAGTTTATGATGTTTGGTACTGTTGGATGTCGATTCTCGACGTTTATGATGTTTGGTACTGTTGGATGTCGATTCTCGAAGTTTATGATGTTTGGTACTGTTGGATGTCGATTCTCGATGTTTATGATGTTTGGTACTTGTTGGATGTCGATTCTCGATGTTTATGATGTTCGGTACTGTTGGATATCGATTCTCGATGTTTATGATGTTTGGTACTTGTTGGATGTCGATTCTCGATGTTTATGATGTTTGGTACTGTTGGATGTCGATTCTCGAAGTGTATGATGTTTGGTACTGTTGGATGTCGATTCTCGATGTTTATGATGTTTGGTACTGTTGGATGTCGATTCTCGATGTTTATGATGTTTGGTACTGTTGGATGTCGATTCTCGATGTTTATGATGTTTGGTACTTGTTGGATGTCGATTCTCGATGTTTATGATGTTTGGTACTGTTGGATGTCGATTCTCGATGTTTATGATGTTTGGTACTTGTTGGATGTCGATTCTCGATGTTTATGATGTTTGGTACTGTTGGATGTCGATTCTCGATGTTTATGATGTTTGGTACTGTTGGATGTCGATTATCGATGTTTATGATGTTTGGTACTTGTTGGATGTCGATTCTCGATGTTTATGATGTTTGGTACTGTTGGATGTCGATTCTCGATGTTTATGATGTTTGGTACTGTTGGATGTCGATTCTTGATGTTTATGATGTTTGGTACTTGTTGGATGTCGATTCTCGATGTTTATGATGTTTGGTACTTGTTGGATGTCGATTCTCGATGTTTATGATGTTTGTACTTGTTGGATGTCGATTCTCGATGTTTATGATGTTTGGTACTTGTTGGATGTCGATTCTCGATGTTTATGATGTTTGGTACTGTTGGATGTCGATTCTCGATGTTTATGATGTTTGGTACTTGTTGGATGTCGATTCTCGATGTTTATGATGTTCGGTACTGTTGGATGTCGATTCTCGATGTTTATGATGTTTGGTACTGTTGGATGTCGATTCTCGATGTTTATGATGTTTGGTACTGTTGGATGTCGATTCTCGATGTTTATGATGTTTGGTACTGTTGGATGTCGATTCTCGATGTTTATGATGTTCGGTACTGTTGGATGTCGATTCTCGATGTTTATGATGTTTGGTACTGTTGGATGTCGATTCTCGATGTTTATGATGTTTGGTACTGTTGGATGTCGATTCTCGATGTTTATGATGTTTGGTACTGTTGGATGTCGATTCTCGATGTTTATGATGTTCGGTACTTGTTGGATGTCGATTCTCGATGTTTATGATGTTCGGTACTTGTTGGATGTCGATTCTCGATGTTTATGATGTTTGGTACTGTTGGATGTCGATTCTCGATGTTTATGATGTTTGGTACTGTTGGATGTCGATTCTCGATGTTTATGATGTTTGGTACTGTTGGATGTCGATTCTCGATGTTTATGATGTTCGGTACTGTTGGATGTCGATTCTCGATGTTTATGATGTTCGGTACTGTTGGATGTCGATTCTCGATGTTTATGATGTTTGGTACTGTTGGATGTCGATTCTCGATGTTTATGATGTTTGGTACTGTTGGATGTCGATTCTCGATGTTTATGATGTTTGGTACTTGTTGGATGTCGATTCTCGATGTGTATGATGTTCGGTACTGTTGGATGTCGATTCTCGATGTTTATGATGTTTGGTACTGTTGGATGTCGATTCTCGATGTTTATGATGTTCGGTACTGTTGGATGTCGATTCTCGATGTTTATGATGTTTGGTACTGTTGGATGTCGATTCTCGATGTTTATGATGTTTGGTACTGTTGGATGTCGATTCTCGATGTTTATGATGTTTGGTACTTGTTGGATGTCGATTCTCGATGTGTATGATGTTTGGTACTGTTGGATGTCGATTCTCGATGTTTATGATGTTTGGTACTGTTGGATGTCGATTCTCGATGTTTATGATGTTCGGTACTGTTGGATGTCGATTCTCGATGTTTATGATGTTTGGTACTTGTTGGATGTCGATTCTCGATGTTTATGATGTTTGGTACTTGTTGGATGTCGATTCTCGATGTTTATGATGTTTGGTACTGTTGGATGTCGATTCTCGGTGTTTATGATGTTTGTTACTGTTGGATGTCGATTCTCGATGTGTATGATGTTTGGTACTGTTGGATGTCGATTCTCGATGTTTATGATGTTTGGTACTGTTGGATGTCGATTCTCGATGTTTATGATGTTTGGTACTGTTGGATGTCGATTCTCGATGTTTATGATGTTCGGTACTGTTGGATGTCGATTCTCGATGTTTATGATGTTTGGTACTGTTGGATGTCGATTCTCGATGTTTATGATGTTTGGTACTGTTGGATGTAGATTCTCGATGTTTATGATGTTTGGTACTTGTTGGGTGTCGATTCTCGATGTTTATGATGTTTGGTACTGTTGGATGTCGATTCTCGATGTTTATGATGTTTGGTACTGTTGTATGTCGATTTTCGATGTTTATGATGTTTGGTACTGTTGGATGTCGATTCTCGATGTTTATGATGTTTGGTACTGTTGGATGTCGATTCTCGATGTTTATGATGTTTGGTACTGTTGGATGTCGATTCTCGATGTTTACGATGTTTGGTACTGTTGTATGTCGATTCTCGATGTTTATGATGTTTGGTACTGTTGGATGTCGATTCTCGATGTTTATGATGTTTGGTACTGTTGTATGTCGATTCTCGATGTTTATGATGTTTGGTACTGTTGGATGTCGATTCTCGATGTTTATGATGTTTGGTACTGTTGGATGTCGATTCTCGATGTTTATGATGTTTGGTACTGTTGGATGTCGATTCTCGATGTTTATGATGTTTGGTACTGTTGTATGTCGATTTTCGATGTTTATGATGTTTGGTACTGTTGGATGTCGATTCTCGATGTTTATGATGTTTGGTACTGTTGGATGTCGATTCTCGATGTTTATGATGTTCGGTAAAGTTGGATGTCGATTCTCGATGTTTATGATGTTTGGTACTGTTGGATGTCGATTCTCGATGTTTATGATGTTTGGTACTGTTGTATGTCGATTTTCGATGTTTATGATGTTTGGTACTGTTGGATGTCGATTCTCGATGTTTATGATGTTCGGTACTGTTGGATGTCGATTCTCGATGTTTATGATGTTCGGTACTGTTGGATGTCGATTCTCGATGTTTATGATGTTCGGTACTGTTGGATGTCGATTCTCGATGTTTATGATGTTCGGTACTGTTGGATGTCGATTCTCGATGTTTATGATGTTTGGTACTGTTGGATGTCGATTCTCGATGTTTATGATGTTTGGTACTGTTGGATGTAGATTCTCGATGTTTATGATGTTTGGTACTTGTTGGGTGTCGATTCTCGATGTTTATGATGTTTGGTACTGTTGGATGTCGATTCTCGATGTTTATGATGTTTGGTACTTGTTGGATGTCGATTCTCGATGTTTATGATGTTTGGTACTTGTTGGATGTCGATTCTCGATGTTTATGATGTTTGGTACTGTTGGATGTCGATTCTCGATGTTTATGATGTTTGGTACTGTTGGATGTCGATTCTCGATGTGTATGATGTTTGGTACTGTTGGATGTCGATTCTCGATGTTTATGATGTTTGGTACTGTTGGATGTCGATTCTCGATGTTTATGATGTTTGGTACTGTTGGATGTCGATTCTCGATGTTTATGATGTTCGGTACTGTTGGATGTCGATTCTCGATGTTTATGATGTTCGGTACTGTTGGATGTCGATTCTCGATGTTTATGATGTTCGGTACTGTTGGATGTCGATTCTCGATGTTTATGATGTTCGGTACGGTTGGATGTCGATTCTCGATGTTTATGATGTTTGGTACTGTTGGATGTCGATTCTCGATGTTTATGATGTTTGGTACTGTTGGATGTAGATTCTCGATGTTTATGATGTTTGGTACTTGTTGGGTGTCGATTCTCGATGTTTATGATGTTTGGTACTGTTGGATGTCGATTCTCGATGTTTATGATGTTTGGTACTGTTGTATGTCGATTTTCGATGTTTATGATGTTTGGTACTGTTGGATGTCGATTCTCGATGTTTATGATGTTTGGTACTGTTGGATGTCGATTCTCGATGTTTATGATGTTTGGTACTGTTGGATGTCGATTCTCGATGTTTATGATGTTTGGTACTGTTGTATGTCGATTCTCGATGTTTATGATGTTTGGTACTGTTGGATGTCGATTCTCGATGTTTATGATGTTTGGTACTGTTGTATGTCGATTCTCGATGTTTATGATGTTTGGTACTGTTGGATGTCGATTCTCGATGTTTATGATGTTTGGTACTGTTGGATGTCGATTCTCGATGTTTATGATGTTTGGTACTGTTGGATGTCGATTCTCGATGTTTATGATGTTTGGTACTGTTGTATGTCGATTTTCGATGTTTATGATGTTTGGTACTGTTGGATGTCGATTCTCGATGTTTATGATGTTTGTTACTGTTGGATGTCGATTCTCGATGTTTATGATGTTCGGTACTGTTGGATGTCGATTCTCGATGTTTATGATGTTTGGTACTGTTGGATGTCGATTCTCGATGTTTATGATGTTTGGTACTGTTGTATGTCGATTTTCGATGTTTATGATGTTTGGTACTGTTGGATGTCGATTCTCGATGTTTATGATGTTCGGTACTGTTGGATGTCGATTCTCGATGTTTATGATGTTCGGTACTGTTGGATGTCGATTCTCGATGTTTATGATGTTCGGTACTGTTGGATGTCGATTCTCGATGTTTATGATGTTCGGTACTGTTGGATGTCGATTCTCGATGTTTATGATGTTTGGTACTGTTGGATGTCGATTCTCGATGTTTATGATGTTTGGTACTGTTGGATGTAGATTCTCGATGTTTATGATGTTTGGTACTTGTTGGGTGTCGATTCTCGATGTTTATGATGTTTGGTACTGTTGGATGTCGATTCTCGATGTTTATGATGTTTGGTACTGTTGTATGTCGATTTTCGATGTTTATGATGTTTGGTACTGTTGTATGTCGATTTTCGATGTTTATGATGTTTGGTACTGTTGTATGTCGATTTTCGATGTTTATGATGTTTGGTACTGTTGGATGTCGATTCTCGATGTTTATGATGTTTGGTACTGTTGGATGTCGATTCTCGATGTTTATGATGTTTGGTACTGTTGGATGTCGATTCTCGATGTTTATGATGTTTGGTACTGTTGGATGTCGATTCTCGATGTTTATGATGTTTGGTACTGTTGGATGTCGATTCTCGATGTTTATGATGTTTGGTACTGCTGGATGTCGATTCTCGATGTTTATGATGTTTGGTACTGTTGGATGTCGATTCTCGATGTTTATGATGTTTGGTACTGTTGGATGTCGATCTCGATGTTTATGATGTTTGGTACTGTTGGATGTCGATTCTCGATGTTTATGATGTTCGGTACTGTTGGATGTCGATTCTCGATGTTTATGATGTTCGGTACTGTTGGATGTCGATTCTCGATGTTTATGATGTTCGGTACTGCTGGATGTCGATTCTCGATGTTTATGATGTTTGGTACTGTTGGATGTCGATTCTCGATGTTTATGATGTTCGGTACTGTTGGATGTCGATTCTCGATGTTTATGATGTTTGGTACTGTTGGATGTCGATTCTCGATGTTTATGATGTTTGGTACTGTTGGATGTCGATTCTCGATGTTTATGATGTTCGGTACTGTTGGATGTCGATTCTCGATGTTTATGATGTTTGGTACTGTTGGATGTCGATTCTCGATGTTTATGATGTTTGGTACTGCTGGATGTCGATTCTCGATGTTTATGATGTTTGGTACTGTTGGATGTCGATTCTCGATGTTTATGATGTTCGGTACTGTTGGATGTCGATTCTCGATGTTTATGATGTTCGGTACTGCTGGATGTCGATTCTCGATGTTTATGATGTTTGGTACTTGTTGGATGTCGATTCTCGATGTTTATGATGTTTGGTACTTGTTGGATGTCGATTCTCGATGTTTATGATGTTTGGTACTGTTGGATGTCGATTCTCGATGTGTATGATGTTTGGTACAGTTGGATGTCGATTCTCGATGTGTATGATGTTTGGTACTGTTGGATGTCGATTCTCGATGTGTATGATGTTTGGTACTGTTGGATGTCGATTCTCGATGTTTATGATGTTTGGTACTGTTGGATGTCGATTCTCGAACTGCTGGATGTCGATTCTCGATGTGTATGATGTTTGGTACTGTTGGATGTCGATTCTCGATATTTATGATGTTTGGTACTGCTGGATGTCGATTCTCGATGTTTATGATGTTTGGTACTGTTGGATGTCGATTCTCGATGTTTATGATGTTTGGTACTGTTGGATGTCGATTTTCGATGTTTATGATGTTTGGTACTTGTTGGATGTCGATTCTCGATGTTTATGATGTTCGGTACTGTTGGATGTCGATTCTCGATGTTTATGATGTTTGGTACTGTTGTATGTCGATTTTCGATGTTTATGATGTTTGGTACTGTTGTATGTCGATTTTCGATGTTTATGATGTTTGGTACTGTTGGATGTCGATTCTCGATGTTTATGATGTTTGGTACTGTTGGATGTCGATTCTCGATGTTTATGATGTTTGGTACTGTTGGATGTCGATTCTCGATGTTTATGATGTTTGGTACTGTTGTATGTCGATTCTCGATGTTTATGATGTTTGGTACTGTTGGATGTCGATTCTCGATGTTTATGATGTTTGGTACTGTTGTATGTCGATTCTCGATGTTTATGATGTTTGGTACTGTTGGATGTCGATTCTCGATGTTTATGATGTTTGGTACTGTTGGATGTCGATTCTCGATGTTTATGATGTTTGGTACTGTTGGATGTCGATTCTCGATGTTTATGATGTTTGGTACTGTTGTATGTCGATTTTCGATGTTTATGATGTTTGGTACTGTTGGATGTCGATTCTCGATGTTTATGATGTTTGTTACTGTTGGATGTCGATTCTCGATGTTTATGATGTTCGGTACTGTTGGATGTCGATTCTCGATGTTTATGATGTTTGGTACTGTTGGATGTCGATTCTCGATGTTTATGATGTTTGGTACTGTTGTATGTCGATTTTCGATGTTTATGATGTTTGGTACTGTTGGATGTCGATTCTCGATGTTTATGATGTTCGGTACTGTTGGATGTCGATTCTCGATGTTTATGATGTTCGGTACTGTTGGATGTCGATTCTCGATGTTTATGATGTTCGGTACTGTTGGATGTCGATTCTCGATGTTTATGATGTTCGGTACTGTTGGATGTCGATTCCCGATGTTTATGATGTTTGGTACTGTTGGATGTCGATTCTCGATGTTTATGATGTTTGGTACTGTTGGATGTAGATTCTCGATGTTTATGATGTTTGGTACTTGTTGGGTGTCGATTCTCGATGTTTATGATGTTTGGTACTGTTGGATGTCGATTCTCGATGTTTATGATGTTTGGTACTGTTGTATGTCGATTTTCGATGTTTATGATGTTTGGTACTGTTGTATGTCGATTTTCGATGTTTATGATGTTTGGTACTGTTGTATGTCGATTTTCGATGTTTATGATGTTTGGTACTGTTGGATGTCGATTCTCGATGTTTATGATGTTTGGTACTGTTGGATGTCGATTCTCGATGTTTATGATGTTTGGTACTGTTGGATGTCGATTCTCGATGTTTATGATGTTTGGTACTGTTGGATGTCGATTCTCGATGTTTATGATGTTTGGTACTGTTGGATGTCGATTCTCGATGTTTATGATGTTTGGTACTGCTGGATGTCGATTCTCGATGTTTATGATGTTTGGTACTGTTGGATGTCGATTCTCGATGTTTATGATGTTTGGTACTGTTGGATGTCGATCTCGATGTTTATGATGTTTGGTACTGTTGGATGTCGATTCTCGATGTTTATGATGTTCGGTACTGTTGGATGTCGATTCTCGATGTTTATGATGTTCGGTACTGTTGGATGTCGATTCTCGATGTTTATGATGTTCGGTACTGCTGGATGTCGATTCTCGATGTTTATGATGTTTGGTACTGTTGGATGTCGATTCTCGATGTTTATGATGTTCGGTACTGTTGGATGTCGATTCTCGATGTTTATGATGTTTGGTACTGTTGGATGTCGATTCTCGATGTTTATGATGTTTGGTACTGTTGGATGTCGATTCTCGATGTTTATGATGTTCGGTACTGTTGGATGTCGATTCTCGATGTTTATGATGTTTGGTACTGTTGGATGTCGATTCTCGATGTTTATGATGTTTGGTACTGCTGGATGTCGATTCTCGATGTTTATGATGTTTGGTACTGTTGGATGTCGATTCTCGATGTTTATGATGTTCGGTACTGTTGGATGTCGATTCTCGATGTTTATGATGTTCGGTACTGCTGGATGTCGATTCTCGATGTTTATGATGTTTGGTACTTGTTGGATGTCGATTCTCGATGTTTATGATGTTTGGTACTTGTTGGATGTCGATTCTCGATGTTTATGATGTTTGGTACTGTTGGATGTCGATTCTCGATGTGTATGATGTTTGGTACAGTTGGATGTCGATTCTCGATGTGTATGATGTTTGGTACTGTTGGATGTCGATTCTCGATGTGTATGATGTTTGGTACTGTTGGATGTCGATTCTCGATGTTTATGATGTTTGGTACTGTTGGATGTCGATTCTCGAACTGCTGGATGTCGATTCTCGATGTGTATGATGTTTGGTACTGTTGGATGTCGATTCTCGATATTTATGATGTTTGGTACTGCTGGATGTCGATTCTCGATGTTTATGATGTTTGGTACTGTTGGATGTCGATTCTCGATGTTTATGATGTTTGGTACTGTTGGATGTCGATTTTCGATGTTTATGATGTTTGGTACTTGTTGGATGTCGATTCTCGATGTTTATGATGTTCGGTACTGTTGGATGTCGATTCTCGATATTTATGATGTTTGGTACTTGTTGGATGTCGATTCTCGATGTTTATGATGTTTGGTACTTGTTGGATGTCGATTCTCGATGTTTATGATGTTTGGTACTGTTGGATGTCGATTCTCGATGTTTATGATGTTTGGTACTGTTGGATGTCGATTCTCGATGTTTATGATGTTTGGTACTGTTGGATGTAGATTCTCGATGTTTATGATGTTTGGTACTTGTTGGGTGTCGATTCTCGATGTTTATGATGTTTGGTACTGTTGGATGTCGATTCTCGATGTTTATGATGTTTGGTACTGTTGGATGTCGATTCTCGATGTTTATGATGTTTGGTACTGTTGTATGTCGATTTTCGATGTTTATGATGTTTGGTACTGTTGTATGTCGATTTTCGATGTTTATGATGTTTGGTACTGTTGTATGTCGATTTTCGATGTTTATGATGTTTGGTACTGTTGGATGTCGATTCTCGATGTTTATGATGTTTGGTACTGTTGGATGTCGATTCTCGATGTTTATGATGTTTGGTACTGTTGGATGTCGATTCTCGATGTTTATGATGTTCGGTACTGTTGGATGTCGATTCTCGATGTTTATGATGTTTGGTACTGTTGGATGTCGATTCTCGATGTTTATGATGTTTGGTACTGCTGGATGTCGATTCTCGATGTTTATGATGTTTGGTACTGTTGGATGTCGATTCTCGATGTTTATGATGTTTGGTACTGCTGGATGTCGATTCTCGATGTTTATGATGTTTGGTACTGTTGGATGTCGATTCTCGATGTTTATGATGTTTGGTACTGTTGGATGTCGATTCTCGATGTTTATGATGTTTGGTACTGTTGAATGTCGATTCTCGATGTTTATGATGTTCGGTACTGTTGAATGTCGATTCTCGATGTTTATGATGTTTGGTACTTGTTGGATGTCGATTCTCGATGTTTATGATGTTCGGTACTGTTGAATGTCGGTTCTCGATGTTTATGATGTTCGGTACTGTTGGGTGTCGATTTTCGATGTTTATGATGTTTGGTACTTGTTGGATGTCGATTTTCGAAGTTTATGATGTTCGGTACTGTTGGGTGTCGATTTTCGATGTTTATGATGTTCGGTACTGTTGAATGTCGATTCTCGATGTTTATGATGTTCGGTACTGTTGAATGTCGATTTTCGATGTTTATGATGTTTGATACTGTTGGATGTCGATTCTCGATGTTTATGATGTTCGGTTCTGTTGAATGTCGATTCTCGATGTTTATGATGTTCGGTACTGTTGGGTGTCGATTTTCGATGTTTATGATGTTTAGTACCTGTTGGATGTCGATTCTCGATGTTTATGATGTTCGGTACTGTTGGGTGTCGATTTTCGATGTTTATGATGTTCGGTATTGTTGAATGTCGATTCTCGATGTTTATGATGTTCGGTACTGTTGGGTGTCGATTTTCGATGTTTATGATGTTTGGTACTTGTTGGATGTCGATTCTCGATGTTTATGATGTTTGGTACTGTTGGATGTCGATTTTCGATGTTTATGATGTTTGATACTGTTGGATGTCGATTCTCGATGTTTATGATGTTTGGTACTGTTGGATGTCGATTCTCGATGTTTATGATGTTTGGTACTGTTGGATGTCGATTCTCGATGTTTATGATGTTTGGTACTGTTGGATGTCGATTCTCGATGTTTATGATGTTTGGTACTGTTGGATGTCGATTCTCGTTGTTTATGATGTTCGGTACTGTTGGGTGTCGATTCTCGATGTTTATGATGTTTGGTACTGTTGGATGTCGATTCTCGATGTTTATGATGTTTGGTACTGTTGGATGTCGATTCTCGATGTTTATGATGTTTGGTACTGTTGGATGTCGATTCTCGATGTTTATGATGTTTGGTACTGTTGGATGTCGATTCTCGATGTTTATGATGTTTGGTACTGTTGGATGTCGATTCTCGATGTTTATGATGTTTGGTACTGCTGGATGTCGATTCTCGATGTTTATGATGTTTGGTACTGTTGGATGTCGATTCTCGATGTTTATGATGTTTGGTACTGTTGGATGTCGATTCTCGATGTTTATGATGTTCGGTACTGTTGGATGTCGATTCTCGATGTTTATGATGTTCGGTACTGTTGGATGTCGATTCTCGATGTTTATGATGTTCGGTACTGTTGGATGTCGATTCTCGATGTTTATGATGTTCGGTACTGCTGGATGTCGATTCTCGATGTTTATGATGTTTGGTACTGTTGGATGTCGATTCTCGATGTTTATGATGTTCGGTACTGTTGGATGTCGATTCTCGATGTTTATGATGTTCGGTACTGTTGGATGTCGATTCTCGATGTTTATGATGTTTGGTACTGTTGGATGTCGATTCTCGATGTTTATGATGTTCGGTACTGTTGGATGTCGATTCTCGATGTTTATGATGTTTGGTACTGTTGGATGTCGATTCTCGATGTTTATGATGTTTGGTACTGCTGGATGTCGATTCTCGATGTTTATGATGTTTGGTACTGTTGGATGTCGATTCTCGATGTTTATGATGTTCGGTACTGTTGGATGTCGATTCTCGATGTCTATGATGTTCGGTACTGCTGGATGTCGATTCTCGATGTTTATGATGTTTGGTACTTGTTGGATGTCGATTCTCGATGTTTATGATGTTTGGTACTTGTTGGATGTCGATTCTCGATGTTTATGATGTTTGGTACTGTTGGATGTCGATTCTCGATGTGTATGATGTTTGGTACAGTTGGATGTCGATTCTCGATGTGTATGATGTTTGGTACTGTTGGATGTCGATTCTCGATGTGTATGATGTTTGGTACTGTTGGATGTCGATTCTCGATGTTTATGATGTTTGGTACTGTTGGATGTCGATTCTCGAACTGCTGGATGTCGATTCTCGATGTGTATGATGTTTGGTACTGTTGGATGTCGATTCTCGATATTTATGATGTTTGGTACTGCTGGATGTCGATTCTCGATGTTTATGATGTTTGGTACTGTTGGATGTCGATTCTCGATGTTTATGATGTTAGGTACTGTTGGATGTCGATTTTCGATGTTTATGATGTTTGGTACTTGTTGGATGTCGATTCTCGATGTTTATGATGTTCGTTACTGTTGGATGTCGATTCTCGATGTTTATGATGTTTGGTACTGCTGGATGTCGATTCTCGATGTTTATGATGTTTGGTACTGTTGGATGTCGATTCTCGATGTTTATGATGTTCGGTACTGTTGGATGTCGATTCTCGATGTTTATGATGTTTGGTACTGTTGGATGTCGATTCTCGATGTTTATGATGTTTGGTGCTGCTGGATGTCGATTCTCGATGTTTATGATGTTTGGTACTGTTGGATGTCGATTCTCGATGTTTATGATGTTCGGTACTGTTGGATGTCGATTCTCGATGTTTATGATGTTTGGTACTGTTGGATGTCGATTCTCGATGTTTATGATGTTTGGTACTGCTGGATGTCGATTCTCGATGTTTATGATGTTTGGTACTGTTGGATGTCGATTCTCGATGTTTATGATGTTTGGTACTGCTGGATGTCGATTCTCGATGTTTATGATGTTTGGTACTGTTGGATGTCGATTCTCGATGTTTATGATGTTTGGTACTGTTGGATGTCGATTCTCGATGTTTATGATGTTTGGTACTTTTGAATGTCGATTCTCGATGTTTATGATGTTCGGTACTGTTGAATGTCGATTCTCGATGTTTATGATGTTTGGTACTTGTTGGATGTCGATTCTCGATGTTTATGATGTTCGGTACTGTTGAATGTCGGTTCTCGATGTTTATGATGTTCGGTACTGTTGGGTGTCGATTTTCGATGTTTATGATGTTTGGTACTTGTTGGATGTCGATTTTCGAAGTTTATGATGTTCGGTACTGTTGGGTGTCGATTTTCGATGTTTATGATGTTCGGTACTGTTGAATGTCGATTCTCGATGTTTATGATGTTCGGTACTGTTGAATGTCGATTTTCGATGTTTATGATGTTTGATACTGTTGGATGTCGATTCTCGATGTTTATGATGTTCGGTTCTGTTGAATGTCGATTCTCGATGTTTATGATGTTCGGTACTGTTGGGTGTCGATTTTCGATGTTTATGATGTTTAGTACCTGTTGGATGTCGATTCTCGATGTTTATGATGTTCGGTACTGTTGGGTGTCGATTTTCGATGTTTATGATGTTCGGTATTGTTGAATGTCGATTCTCGATGTTTATGATGTTCGGTACTGTTGGGTGTCGATTTTCGATGTTTATGATGTTTGGTACTTGTTGGATGTCGATTCTCGATGTTTATGATGTTTGGTACTGTTGGATGTCGATTTTCGATGTTTATGATGTTTGATACTGTTGGATGTCGATTCTCGATGTTTATGATGTTTGGTACTGTTGGATGTCGATTCTCGATGTTTATGATGTTTGGTACTGTTGGATGTCGATTCTCGATGTTTATGATGTTTGGTACTGTTGGATGTCGATTCTCGATGTTTATGATGTTTGGTACTGTTGGATGTCGATTCTCGTTGTTTATGATGTTCGGTACTGTTGGGTGTCGATTCTCGATGTTTATGATGTTTGGTACTGTTGGATGTCGATTCTCGATGTTTATGATGTTTGGTACTTGTTGGATGTCGATTCTCGATGTTTATGATGTTTGGTACTGTTGGATGTCGATTCTCGATGTTTATGATGTTTGGTACTTGTTGGATGTCGATTCTCGATGTTTATGATGTTTGGTACTGTTGGATGTCGATTCTCGATGTTTATGATGTTTGGTACTGTTGGATGTCGATTCTCGATGTTTATGATGTTTGGTACTTGTTGGATGTCGATTCTCGATGTATATGATGTTCGGTACTTGTTGGATGTCGATTCTCGATGTTTATGATGTTCGGTACTGTTGGGTGTCGATTCTCGATGTTTATGATGTTTGGTACTGTTGGATGTCGATTCTCGATGTTTATGATGTTTGGTACTTGTTGGATGTCGATTCTCGATGTTTATGATGTTTGGTACTGTTGAATGTCGATTCTCGATGTTTATGATGTTCGGTACTGTTGAATGTCGATTCTCGATGTTTATGATGTTTGGTACTTGTTGGATGTCGATTCTCGATGTTTATGATGTTCGGTACTGTTGAATGTCGATTCTCGATGTTTATGATGTTCGGTACTGTTGGGTGTCGATTTTCGATGTTTATGATGTTTGGTACTTGTTGGATGTCGATTTTCGATGTTTATGATGTTCGGTACTGTTGGGTGTCGATTTTCGATGTTTATGATGTTCGGTACTGTTGAATGTCGATTCTCGATGTTTATGATGTTCGGTACTGTTGAATGTCGATTTTCGATGTTTATGATGTTTGATACTGTTGGATGTCGATTCTCGATGTTTATGATGTTCGGTTCTGTTGAATGTCGATTCTCGATGTTTATGATGTTCGGTACTGTTGGGTGTCGATTTTCGATGTTTATGATGTTTAGTACTTGTTGGATGTCGATTCTCGATGTTTATGATGTTCGGTACTGTTGGGTGTCGATTTTCGATGTTTATGATGTTCGGTATTGTTGAATGTCGATTCTCGATGTTTATGATGTTCGGTACTGTTGGGTGTCGATTTTCGATGTTTATGATGTTTGGTACTTGTTGGATGTCGATTCTCGATGTTTATGATGTTTGGTACTGTTGGATGTCGATTTTCGATGTTTATGATGTTTGATACTGTTGGATGTCGATTCTCGATGTTTATGATGTTTGGTACTGTTAGATGTCGATTCTCGATGTTTATGATGTTTGGTACTGTTGGATGTCGATTCTCGATGTTTATGATGTTTGGTACTGTTGGATGTCGATTCTCGATGTTTATGATGTTTGGTACTGTTGGATGTCGATTCTCGTTGTTTATGATGTTCGGTACTGTTGGGTGTCGATTCTCGATGTTTATGATGTTTGGTACTGTTGGATGTCGATTCTCGATGTTTATGATGTTTGGTACTTGTTGGATGTCGATTCTCGATGTTTATGATGTTTGGTACTGTTGGATGTCGATTCTCGATGTTTATGATGTTTGGTACTTGTTGGATGTCGATTCTCGATGTTTATGATGTTTGGTACTGTTGGATGTCGATTCTCGATGTTTATGATGTTTGGTACTGTTGGATGTCGATTCTCGATGTTTATGATGTTTGGTACTTGTTGGATGTCGATTCTCGATGTATATGATGTTCGGTACTTGTTGGATGTCGATTCTCGATGTTTATGATGTTCGGTACTGTTGGGTGTCGATTCTCGATGTTTATGATGTTTGGTACTGTTGGATGTCGATTCTCGATGTTTATGATGTTTGGTACTTGTTGGATGTCGATTCTCGATGTTTATGATGTTTGGTACTGTTGAATGTCGATTCTCGATGTTTATGATATTCGGTACTGTTGAATGTCGATTCTCGATGTTTATGATGTTTGGTACTTGTTGGATGTCGATTCTCGATGTTTATGATGTTCGGTACTGTTGAATGTCGATTCTCGATGTTTATGATGTTCGGTACTGTTGGGTGTCGATTTTCGATGTTTATGATGTTTGGTACTTGTTGGATGTCGATTTTCGATGTTTATGATGTTCGGTACTGTTGGGTGTCGATTTTCGATGTTTATGATGTTCGGTACTGTTGAATGTCGATTCTCGATGTTTATGATGTTCGGTACTGTTGAATGTCGATTTTCGATGTTTATGATGTTTGATACTGTTGGATGTCGATTCTCGATGTTTATGATGTTCGGTTCTGTTGAATGTCTATTCTCGATGTTTATGATGTTCGGTACTGTTGGGTGTCGATTTTCGATGTTTATGATGTTTAGTACTTGTTGAATGTCGATTCTCGATGTTTATGATGTTCGGTACTGTTGGGTGTCGATTTTCGATGTTTATGATGTTCGGTACTGTTGAATGTCGATTCTCGATGTTTATGATGTTCGGTACTGTTGGGTGTCGATTTTCGATGTTTATGATGTTTGGTACTTGTTGGATGTCGATTCTCGATGTTTATGATGTTTGGTACTGTTGGATGTCGATTTTCGATGTTTATGATGTTTGATACTGTTGGATGTCGATTCTCGATGTTTATGATGTTTGGTACTGTTGGATGTCGATTCTCGATGTTTATGATGTTTGGTACTGTTGGATGTCGATTCTCGATGTTTATGATGTTTGGTACTGTTGGATGTCGATTCTCGATGTTTATGATGTTTGGTACTGTTGGATGTCGATTCTCGTTGTTTATGATGTTCGGTACTGTTGGGTGTCGATTCTCGATGTTTATGATGTTTGGTACGGTTGGATGTCGATTCTCGATGTTTATGATGTTTGGTACTTGTTGGATGTCGATTCTCGATGTTTATGATGTTTGGTACTGTTGGATGTCGATTCTCGATGTTTATGATGTTTGGTACTTGTTGGATGTCGATTCTCGATGTTTATGATGTTTGGTACTGTTGGATGTCGATTCTCGATGTTTATGATGTTTGGTACTGTTGGATGTCGATTCTCGATGTTTATGATGTTTGGTACTTGTTGGATGTCGATTCTCGATGTATATGATGTTCGGTACTTGTTGGATGTCGATTCTCGATGTTTATGATGTTTGGTACTGTTGGATGTCGATTCTCGATGTTTATGATGTTTGGTACTGTTGGATGTCGATTCTCGATGTTTATGATGTTTGGTACTTGTTGGATGTTGATTCTTGATGTTTATGATGTTTGGTACTTGTTGGATGTCGATTCTCGATGTTTATGATGTTTGGTACTGTTGGATGTCGATTCTCGATGTTTATGATGTTTGGTACTTGTTGGATGTTGATTCTTGATGTTTATGATGTTTGGTACTTGTTGGATGTCGATTCTCGATGTTTATGATGTTTGGTACTTGTTGGATGTCGATTCTCGATGTTTATGATATTTGGTACAGTTGGATGTCGATTCTCGATGTTTATGATGTTTGGTACTGTTGGATGTCGATTCTCGATGTTTATGATGTTCGGTACTGTTGGATGTCGATTCTCGATGTTTATGATGTTTGGTACTGTTGGATGTCGATTCTCGATGTTTATGATGTTTGGTACTGGATGTCGATTCTCGATGTGTATGATGTTCGGTACTGTTGGATGTCGATTCTCGATGTTTATGATGTTTGGTACTTATTGGATGTCGATTCTCGATGTTTATGATGTTTGGTACTGCTGGATGTCGATTCTCGATGTTTATGATGTTTGGTACTTGTTGGATGTCGATTCTCGATGTTTATGATGTTTGGTACTGTTGGATGTCGATTCTCGATGTTTATGATGTTCGGTACTGTTGGATGTCGATTCTCGATGTTTATGATGTTCGGTACTTGTTGGATGTCGATTCTCGATGTTTATGATGTTTGGTACTGTTGGATGTCGATTCTCGATGTTTATGATGTTCGGTACTGTTGGATGTCGATTCTCGATGTTTATGATGTTCGGTACTGTTGGATGTCGATTCTCGATGTTTATGATGTTTGGTACTGTTGGATGTCGATTCTCGATGTTTATGATGTTTGGTACTGTTGGATGTCGATTCTCGATGTTTATGATGTTCGGTACTTATTGGATATCGATTCTCGATGTTTATGATGTTTGGTACTGTTGGATGTCGATTCTCGATGTTTATGATGTTTGGTACTGTTGGATGTCGATTCTCGATGTTTATGATGTTTGGTACTTATTGGATGTCGATTCTCGATGTTTATGATGTTTGGTACTGCTGGATGTCGATTCTCGATGTTTATGATGTTTGGTACTGCTGGATGTCGATTCTCGATGTTTATGATGTTTGGTACTTGTTGGATGTCGATTCTCGATGTTTATGATGTTTGGTACTGTTGGATGTCGATTCTCGATGTTTATGATGTTCGGTACTGTTGGATGTCGATTCTCGATGTTTATGATGTTCGGTACTTGTTGGATGTCGATTCTCGATGTTTATGATGTTTGGTACTCTTGGATGTCGATTCTCGATGTTTATGATGTTCGGTACTGTTGGATGTCGATTCTCGATGTTTATGATGTTCGGTACTGTTGGATGTCGATTCTCGATGTTTATGATGTTTGGTACTGTTGGATGTCGATTCTCGATGTTTATGATGTTTGGTACTGTTGGATGTCGATTCTCGATGTTTATGATGTTCGGTACTTGTTGGATGTCGATTCTCGATGTTTATGATGTTTGGTACTGTTGGATGTCGATTCTCGATGTTTATGATGTTTGGTACTGTTGGATGTCGATTCTCGATGTTTATGATGTTTGGTGCTGTTGGATGTCGATTCTCGATGTTTATGATGTTCGGTACTGTTGGATGTCGATTCTCGATGTTTATGATGTTTGGTACTGTTGGATGTCGATTCTCGATATTTATGATGTTTGGTACTGTTGGATGTCGATTCTCGATGTTTATGATGTTTGGTACTGTTGGATGTCGATTCTCGATGTTTATGATGTTTGGTACTGTTGGATGTCGATTCTCGATGTTTATGATGTTTGGTACTGTTGGGTGTCGATTCTCGATGTTTATGATGTTTGGTACTTGTTGGATGTCGATTCTCGATGTTTATGATGTTCGGTACTTGTTGGATGTCGATTCTCGATGTGTATGATGTTTGGTACTGCTGGATGTCGATTCTCGATGTTTATGATGTTTGGTACTGCTGGATGTCGATTCTCGATGTTTATGATGTTTGGTACTGTTGGATGTCGATTCTCGATGTTTATGATGTTTGGTACTGTTGGATGTCGATTCTCGATGTTCATGATGTTTGGTACTGTTGGATGTCGATTCTCGATGTTTATGATGTTTGGTACTTGTTGGATGTCGATTCTCGATGTTTATGATGTTTGGTACTGTTGGATGTCGATTCTCGATGTTTATGATGTTTGGTACTGTTGGATGTCGATTCTCGATGTTTATGATGTTTGGTACTGTTGGATGTCGATTCTCGATGTTTATGATGTTTGGTACTGCTGGATGTCGATTCTCGATGTGTATGATGTTTGGTACTGCTGGATGTCGATTCTCGATGTTTATGATGTTTGGTACTGTTGGATGTCGATTCTCGATGTTTATGATGTTTGGTACTGTTGGATGTCGATTCTCGATGTGTATGATGTTTGGTACTGTTGGATGTCGATTCTCGATGTTTATGATGTTTGGTACTTGTTGGATGTCGATTCTCGATGTTTATGATGTTTGGTACTGCTGGATGTCGATTCTCGATGTTTATGATGTTCGGTACTGCTGGATGTCGATTCTCGATGTTTATGATGTTTGGTACTGTTGGATGTCGATTCTCGATGTTTATGATGTTCGGTACTGTTGGATGTCGATTCTCGATGTTTATGATGTTTGGTACTGTTGGATGTCGATTCTCGATGTTTATGATGTTCGGTACTGTTGGATGTCGATTCTCGATGTTTATGATGTTTGGTACTGTTGGATGTCGATTCTCGATGTATATGATGTTTGGTACTGTTGGATGTCGATTCTCGATGTTTATGATGTTTGGTACTGTTGGATGTCGATTCTCGATGTTTATGATGTTTGGTACTTGTTGGATGTCGATTCTCGATGTTTATGATGTTTGGTACTTGTTGGATGTAGATTCTCGATGTTCATGATGTTTGGTACTGTTGGATGTAGATTCTCGATGTTCATGATGTTTGGTACTGTTGGATGTCGATTCTCGATGTGTATGATGTTTGGTTATGTTGGATGTCGATTATCGATGTTTATGATGTTTGGTACTGTTGGATGTCGATTCTCGATGTTTATGATGTTCGGTACTGTTGGATGTCGATTCTCGATGTTTCTGATGTTTGATACTTGTTGGATGTCGATTCTCGATGTTTATGATGTTTGGTACTGTTGGATGTCGATTCTCGATGTATATGATGTTCGGTACTTGTTGGATGTCGATTCTCGATGTTTATGATGTTTGGTACTGTTGGATGTCGATTCTCGATGTTTATGATGTTTGGTACTGTTGGATGTCGATTCTCGATGTTTATGATGTTGGGTACTTGTTGGATGTCGATTCTCGATGTATATGATGTTCAGTACTTGTTGGATGTCGATTCTCGATGTTTATGATGTTTGGTACTTGTTGGATGTCGATTCTCGATGTTTATGATGTTTGGTACTTGTTGGATGTCGATTCTCGATGTTTATGATGTTTGGTACTTGTTGGATGTCGATTCTCGATGTTTATGATGTTTGGTACTTGTTGGATGTCGATTCTCGATGTTTATGATGTTTGGTACTTGTTGGATGTCGATTCTCGATGTTTATGATATTTGGTACTGTTGGATGTCGATTCTCGATGTTTATGATGTTTGGTACTGTTGGATGTCGATTCTCGATGTTTATGATGTTCGGTACTGTTGGATGTCGATTCTCGATGTTTATGATGTTCGGTACTGTTGGATGTCGATTCTCGATGTTTATGATGTTTGGTACTGTTGGATGTCGATTCTCGATGTTTATGATGTTCGGTACTGTTGGATGTCGATTCTCGATGTTTATGATGTTCGGTACTGTTGGATGTCGATTCTCGATGTTTATGATGTTTGGTACTTGTTGGATGTCGATTCTCGATGTTTATGATGTTCGGTACTTGTTGGATGTCGATTCTCGATGTTTATGATGTTTGGTACTGTTGGATGTCGATTCTTGATGTTTATGATGTTTGGTACTTGTTGGATGTCGATTCTCGATGTTTATGATGTTTGGTACTTGTTGGGTGTCGATTCTCGATATTTATGATGTTTGGTACTGTTGGATGTCGATTCTCGATGTTTATGATGTTCGGTACTGTTGGATGTCGATTCTCGATGTTTATGATTTTCGGTACTGTTGGATGTCGATTCTCGATGTTTATGATGTTTGGTACTGTTGGATGTCGATTCTCGATGTTTATGATGTTTGGTACTGTTGGATGTCGATTCTCGATGTTTATGATGTTTGGTACTGTTGGTTGTCGATTCTCGATGTTTATGATGTTTGGTACTGTTGGATGTCGATTCTCGATGTTTATGATGTTTGGTACTTGTTGGATGTCGATTATCGATGTTTATGATGTTTGGTACTTGTTGGATGTAGATTCTCGATGTTCATGATGTTTGGTACTGTTGGATGTAGATTCGCGATGTTCATGATGTTTGGTACTGTTGGATGTCGATTCTCGATGTGTATGATGTTTGGTACTGTTGGATGTCGATTATCGATGTTTATGATGTTTGGTACTGTTGGATGTCGATTCTCGATGTTAATGATGTTCGGTACTGTTGGATGTCGATTCTCGATGTTTCTGATGTTTGGTACTTGTTGGATGTCGATTCTCGATGTTTATGATGTTTGGTACTGTTGGATGTCGATTCTCGATGTTTATGATGTTTGGTACTGGTGGATGTCGATTCTCGATGTTTATGATGTTTGGTACTGTTGGATGTCGATTCTCGATGTTTATGATGTTCGGTACTGTTGGATGTCGATTCTCGATGTTTATGATGTTGGGTACTTGTTGGATGTCGATTCTCGATGTATATGATGTTCGGTACTTGTTGGATGTCGATTCTCGATGTTTATGATGTTTGGTACTTGTTGGATGTCGATTCTCGATGTTTATGATGTTTGGTACTGTTGGATGTCGATTCTCGATGTTTATGATGTTTGGTACTGTTGGATGTCGATTCTCGATGTTTATGATGTTTGGTACTTGTTGGATGTCGATTCTTGATGTTTATGATGTTTGGTACTTGTTGGATGTCGATTCTCGATGTTTATGATGTTCGGTACTGTTGGATGTCGATTCTCGATGTTTATGATGTTCGGTACTGTTGGATGTCGATTCTCGATGTTTATGATGTTCGGTACTGTTGGATGTCGATTCTCGATGTGTATGATGTTTGGTACTGTTGGATGTCGATTCTCGATGTTTATGATGTTCGGTACTGTTGGATGTCGATTCTCGATGTTTATGATGTTTGGTACTTGTTGGATGTCGATTCTCGATGTTTATGATATTTGGTACTGTTGGATGTCGATTCTCGATGTTTATGATGTTTGGTACTGTTGGATGTCGATTCTCGATGTTTATGATGTTCGGTACTGTTGGATGTCGATTCTCGATGTTTATGATGTTCGGTACTGTTGGATGTCGATTCTCGATGTTTATGATGTTTGGTACTGTTGGATGTCGATTCTCGATGTTTATGATGTTCGGTACTGTTGGATGTCGATTCTCGATGTTTATGATGTTCGGTACTGTTGGATGTCGATTCTCGATGTTTATGATGTTTGGTACTTGTTGGATGTCGATTCTCGATGTTTATGATGTTCGGTACTTGTTGGATGTCGATTCTCGATGTTTATGATGTTTGGTACTGTTGGATGTCGATTCTCGATGTGTATGATGTTTGGTACTGTTGGATGTCGATTCTCGATGTTTATGATGTTTGGTGCTGTTGGATGTCGATTCTCGATGTTTATGATGTTCGGTACTGTTGGATGTCGATTCTCGATGTTTATGATGTTTGGTACTGTTGGATGTCGATTCTCGATGTTTATGATGTTTGGTACTGTTGGATGTCGATTCTCGATGTTTATGATGTTTGGTACTGTTGGGTGTCGATTCTCGATGTTTATGATGTTTGGTACTTGTTGGATGTCGATTCTCGATGTTTATGATGTTTGGTACTGTTGTATGTCGATTTTCGATGTTTATGATGTTTGGTACTGTTGGATGTCGATTCTCGATGTTTATGATGTTTGGTACTGTTGGATGTCGATTCTCGATGTTTATGATGTTTGGTACTGTTGGATGTCGATTCTCGATGTTTATGATGGTTGGTACTGTTGGATGTCGATTCTCGATGTGTATGATGTTTGGTACTGTTGGATGTCGATTCTCGATGTGTATGATGTTTGGTACTGCTGGATGTCGAATCTCGATGTTTATGATGTTCGGTACTGCTGGATGTCGATTCTCGATGTTTATGATGTTTGGTACTGTTGGATGTCGATTCTCGATGTTTATGATGTTCGGTACTGTTGGATGTCGATTCTCGATGTTTATGATGTTTGGTACTGTTGGATGTCGATTCTCGATGTTTATAATGTTTGGTACTGCTGGATGTCGATTCTCGATGTTTATGATGTTTGGTACTGTTGGATGTCGATTCTCGATGTTTATGATGTTCGGTACTGTTGGATGTCGATTCTCGATGTTTATGATGTTCGGTACTGCTGGATGTCGATTCTCGATGTTTATGACGTTTGGTACTTATTGGATGTCGATTCTCGATGTTTATGATGTTCGGTACTGTTGGATGTCGATTCTCGATGTTTATGATGTTTGGTTCTGTTGGATGTCGATTCTCGATGTTTATGATGTTTGGTACTTGTTGAATGTCGATTCTCGATGTTTGTGATGTTTGGTACTTGTTGGATGTCGATTCTCGATATTTATGATGTTTGGTACTGTTGGATGTCGATTCTCGATGTTTATGATGTTCGGTACTGTTGGATGTCGATTCTCGATGTTTATGATGTTCGGTACTGTTGGATGTCGATTCTCGATGTTTATGATGTTTGGTACTGTTGGATGTCGATTCTCGATGTTTATGATGTTTGGTACTGTTGGATGTCGATTCTCGATGTTTATGATGTTTGGTACTGTTGGTTGTCGATTCTCGATGTTTATGATGTTTGGTACTTGTTGGATGTAGATTCTCGATGTTTATGATGTTTGGTACTGTTGGATGTCGATTCTCGATGTTTATGGTGTTTGGTACGGTTGGATGTCGATTCTCGATGTGTATGATGTTTGGTACTGTTGGATGTCGATTATCGATGTTTATGATGTTTGGTACTGTTGGATGTCGATTCTCGATGTTTATGATGTTCGGTACTGTTGGATGTCGATTCTCGATGTTTCTGATGTTTGGTACTTGTTCGATGTCGATTCTCGATGTTTATGATGTTTGGTACTGTTGGATGTCGATTCTCGATGTTTATGATGTTTGGTACTGGTGGATGTCGATTCTCGATGTTTATGATGTTTGGTACTTGTTGGATGTCGATTCTCGATGTTTATGATGTTTGGTGCTTGTTTGATGTCGATTCTCGATGTTTATGATGTTTGGTACTTGTTGGATGTCGATTCTCGATGTTTATGATATTTGGTACTGTTGGATGTCGATTCTCGATGTTTATGATGTTTGGTACTGCTGGATGTCGAATCTCGATGTTTATGATGTTCGGTACTGCTGGATGTCGATTCTCGATGTTTATGATGTTTGGTACTGTTGGATGTCGATTCTCGATGTTTATGATGTTCGGCACTGTTGGATGTCGATTCTCGATGTTTATGATGTTTGGTACTGTTGGATGTCGATTCTCGATGTTTATGATGTTTGGTACTGCTGGATGTCGATTCTCGATGTTTATGATGTTTGTTACTGTTGGATGTCGATTCTCGATGTTTATGATGTTCGGTACTGTTGGATGTCGATTCTCGATGTTTATGATGTTCGGTACTGCTGGATGTCGATTCTCGATGTTTATGACGTTCGGTACTTATTGGATGTCGATTCTCGATGTTTATGATGTTCGGTACTGTTGGATGTCGATTCTCGATGTTTATGATGTTTGGTACTGTTGGATGTCGATTCTCGATGTTTATGATGTTTGGTACTTGTTGAATGTCGATTCTCGATGTTTGTGATGTTTGGTACTTGTTGGATGTCGATTCTCGATATTTATGATGTTTGGTACTGTTGGATGTCGATTCTCGATGTTTATGATGTTCGGTACTGTTGGATGTCGATTCTCGATGTTTATGATGTTCGGTACTGTTGGATGTCGATTCTCGATGTTTATGATGTTTGGTACTGTTGGATGTCGATTCTCGATGTTTATGATGTTTGGTACTGTTGGATGTCGATTCTCGATGTTTATGATGTTTGGTACTGTTGGTTGTCGATTCTCGATGTTTATGATGTTTGGTACTTGTTGGATGTAGATTCTCGATGTTTATGATGTTTGGTACTGTTGGATGTCGATTCTCGATGTTTATGATGTTTGGTACTGCTGGATGTCGATTCTCGATGTGTATGATGTTTGGTACTGTTGGATGTCGATTATCGATGTTTATGATGTTTGGTACTGTTGGATGTCGATTCTCGATGTTTATGATGTTCGGTACTGTTGGATGTCGATTCTCGATGTTTCTGATGTTTGGTACTTGTTGGATGTCGATTCTCGATGTTTATGATGTTTGGTGCTGTTGGATGTCGATTCTCGATGTTTATGATGTTTGGTACTGGTGGATGTCGATTCTCGATGTTTATGATGTTTGGTACTTGTTGGATGTCGATTCTCGATGTTTATGATGTTTGGTGCTTGTTTGATGTCGATTCTCGATGTTTATGATGTTTGGTACTTGTTGGATGTCGATTCTCGATATTTATGATATTTGGTACTGTTGGATGTCGATTCTCGATGTTTATGATGTTTGATACTGTTGGATGTCGATTCTCGATGTTTATGATGTTTGGTACTTGTTGGATGTCGATTCTCGATGTTTATGATGTTTGGTACTGTTGGGTGTCGATTCTCGATGTTTATGATGTTTGGTACTGTTGGATGTCGATTCTCGATGTTTATGATGTTTGGTACTGTTGGATGTCGATTCTCGATGTTTATGATGTTTGGTACTGTTGGATGTCGATTCTCGATGTTTATGATGTTTGGTACTGTTGGATGTCGATTCTCGATGTTTATGATGTTTGGTACTGTTGGATGTCGATTCTCGATGTTTATGATGTTTGGTACTTGTTGGATGTCGATTCTCGATGTTTATGATGTTTGGTACTTGTTGGATGTCGATTCTCGATGTTTATGATGTTTGGAACCTGTTGGATGTCGATTCTCGATGTTTATGATGTTTGGTACTTGTTGGATTTCGATTCTCGATGTTTATGATGTTTGGTACTGTTGGATGTCGATTCTCGATGTTTATGATGTTTGTACTTGTTGGATGTCGATTCTCGATGTTTATGATGTTTGGTACTGTTGGATGTCGATTCTCGATGTTTATGATGTTTGTACTT